>CM059285.1:14603033-14653033 GCA_030347295.1 Setipinna tenuifilis
CAAATTGCTCATTGTGTATTGAATTGACTATCTTTAACGCTTTGAGTAAGATGCATAATCACAATGTGATCATATGGTCATAGACCGCGGCCCGGGTAACTTTTTCAGAACGATTATAAAGAAAAAGGCCTGCAAGTTTTTTTTTTTTTAAAAGTCAACAGAATCAAACTAAAACCCAACCCATGCTATTATAATTTAATCAAGTGTTTCCTAAACCAATATTTTGAGGTAACACACGTCAACACCACTCGGGCTCGAACCCGCGGCCTCACAGCAATCCCGTTTGGGAGTCTGACGGTCAAAATACATGCAAGCGGGCGAAGCGGAACGTTCTATTCATTTCAGTTGGGAGGCGGCAGATGGTGGCGAGGCGGGCGGAAAAGTTGAGATCTGCTGAACTTTATGCAAATGAGGAGCGGTGTTCGCCGAGCGGTAACCAATGACATCGTTTCAACTGACGTTCCAATCCTGTCAGTTGGAAGGCGGCAGGGGGTTTGATAAACATTTAAAAATGGACATGCATAAAATTTAAAACAGTGTCGTTAATTAACATTATATTACAATTCCAAAATCAAAATAATCATTACCATTCAGGATTGTCTAGCATTTTAAACTTCATGTCTCTTCAACTGACGGTTGGTACATGCCCACTCAAAGATGAGAAAGCGGGGCGAAAGCGGTAAATTTCGCTTGCATGTATTTTGGGCGTGACGCTCTGACAAGTAAGCTGAATGTTTGGCCACTAACCTAGTCACCAGTCACAGTGTATCATTTTGAGGCTTCGGGAGGGAGGTTTACTAACGTTCTACCGCCAAACTCTACAAGTTGGCATCCGTTACATATACACAGCGCAGGGCTGAAAATTCCACTGAGGAAGTCATGATTGTGGTAGACTGTGTGGATTTACTGTTGGTAGCGTGGCGTGGAATATAGTAGGCATTAGCAAATCGCAAGCACAATGAAAAGGCACAAGCCAATTTTTGAATATTTCCACGCTAAACAAGTTAAGACTGCAGCATCCTCTGACGGTACCGCTGTGCACCAGCTTTCAGCTGAAGACCACCAAACAAGCAAATCTTTCACTTCAACTGAGGCTGAGCTAGCTGTACCCAGCCTCGCCGAGGCTAGCTGTGCGCAGACTGCGCAACCTGATCTTAGCTGTGTGTTACACGGTGCTGGGTTCTGGTGTCGGCTAAATTACTTGTGTGTTACTAATGTTGTGCCGTTTGCCTTGGCTGTTCCTGCTGTGTCCTGTAGGTGGAGTTGATTGGTTGTGGCTATTCCCCTATAAAAGGCCGCCTCCTTCCAAGATGTCTCTCTCTCTCGACAAGCACGCTGCACACTAGCGCCTGTTGTATCTGTATTTTGTTAGTATTTTTTGTCACTATAGCTTTTGTTATACGCCTCTGTCTTTCTACTGTCAGGTGGTTACTTTCCTGCACGTTTCTAGTATAGCTAGACAGTATAGGTAAGTAAGTGGACTGCGGAAGATCACCTCTTTAAGTTGCCTCTAACGTGGATTGTGCGTGGGGCACGGAAGGTAGGTAAACTGCCTTACCACCTGTAGTAAGGAAGCGGAGGGTTTATTTTCATGTTTTTTTCTTTGTTCTTTATCTGTAACCACTGGAATATGTTGACGGTTTTTTTTTGCTTGTTGTCACGCCTACAAAGCCTTCTAAAACAGTAAACTTTGTTTTGGCTAGTTTTTTTTCAGTTTTTTTACCCGTTAAATTGTTGTCCAGACTATCTTTATGTTACGAGGTTCTTCTAGGGTCTTTATTTCAGGTTGTATTCGTAACACCGTGATGTGTGTTCAAGTGAGTGCTGCAGGGATTTTACAACATCTCATCAACCCAGCAATCCCGACGTGTTAAAAAAAAACCAAGAGGGTACAAGGGACAGGTTCTTCACAACGCACAAGATCTGTTTAACACCAGTGGTTTAAGGATTTTGCGTGGCTGACTCTGTGTGAGACCAGAGGGAAACTGTTCTGCACACAATGCCGCTGCTGTGTAATGAAAAACCTAGCGGTGAGTAAGAACGAGCCTGTCTTTGCCTTGAATGGTTTCAACAACTGGAAAAATGCTGTACAAACATTCAGGAAGCATACAAACAGCAAGCATCACAAAGACTGTGTTGTTCAATTTCAAATTCTGGTGTCCCAGCAGCCCAGCGTAGCAGCTCAGTTGGACACGCAGTTACAGTCCAAACAGAAGCTAAAGAAAGAAATGCTGCTGAAGCAACTATCTTCCCTATGTTTTCTGGTGGGCCAGGGATTAGCAATAGACGGCAACAAGCCCAAGAATAGTAACCTGTACAGGTTGATGCAGCTCAGATCAGAAGACTGGCCATCAATCAACAGATGGGTCAGTGACAAAAACTACATGTCTCATGACATAGTAAACGAAATGATTCACCTGATTTAACTTGATGTTTTACGTAAGGTGCTTTCACCTATTCGGGAGGGATATTATGCTATTCTCGCAGATGAAACCAGAGACATGTCCAACAAAGAACAGCTTGCCACAGTGCTTCGATGGGTTGACGATGCGTACACAGTTCGTGAGGAATTCATTGGGCTTTTCGATTTACCCAAGACAGATGCGCAGACCATCTTTAGTGACCTACACGACATTCTGACAAGATGCAATGTGTCACCGGATTTGTGCAGAGGACAGGCTTACAACGGCGCTGCTAATATGGCCGGGCATCTGAGGGGAGTTTCTGCTCACTTTAAACAGCAAAATCCTGCAGCAATATTTGTGCACTGCTTAGCACATTGTTTAAATCTCTGCCTTCAAGATGCTCCAAAGAAATGCAAACTGATTTGAGATGCACTAGACATTGTGCACGATGTGGCACAGCTAATTAAGCAGTCTCCCAAGCGCAATAACGCATTCCAGTCACTAAAGGCAGAGCTGAAACCAGACACACAGAACCTTCGCACGCTGTGTCCTACGAGATGGACGGTGAGAAGCAGGGCCCTGAAGTCAGTCGTTGATAATTACTCTGTACTTACCACCGTGTGATGGCGGAGTTTTCGGAAGAATCACACGATGAATCTGGTCAAAAAGCTGCAGGCATTTTAGCTATGCTTGAAAAATTCAGCACCTACTTCGGCCTTCGCCTGGCACACTTGATTTTTTCCCCAACTGAGCAGTTGTCTAAGACTTTGCAAAGTACCAACATAATGCTGCAAGATGCGCAGAGCGCAGTCACTATGACACAGGCTTTCATCCAAAGGCAACGATCAGACAAGGAATTTGACAGCTTCTTCAAGTCAGTTAGTGAGGAATCTACCGATCTAACTGAGTGCCCCCAGCTACCCAGGCAACCAAGACTGCCCAAAAAGTTTGGAGGTGATACACAGCACATGTTTGATAGTGGATAACAATACTTCAGGAAACAGTATTTTGAGGTGTTGGATATTATCGACAATGAACTGGACAGGCGTTTCGACCAGCGTGATTTCGGAGTAGTGGTAGACATCGATAGCCTGGGCACGCCCATACTTCCTGTGCCGCTGCATTTGCATTTCGCCTGCGAAGTCAGTCTGGCCAAGCTGCCTGTCTACACCGTTTCTACATTAACAGAGAAACTGGGACCAATGAAAATCTAGCATTTCAAAAAGTGCTGGTGGACATAGAATATGATTTCCAAGAGCATATTTAATTTCATATTCAATAAATATACAAATCTTTAAAGTGATATTTTTATTCCAAATAAAAAGATATATACAGTCACTGGAAAACAAATTCACTTCCTGTTTTAAACCCACTTTCTTTCTTTCTCTGCTTTAAGATTTGCAATCTGTAATCAGCTAGGTTCGGCGGTGTAGCTATCAGCTAGAGCCTGGTCTCAGCTGGCTTCAGACACGATTTTCCTTCAACTGTGTGTACGATGGGGCCGGCAGAATCAAACCACTGATAGAATTGAATGTCATTTAATGTAATAGGATTAGATATGATCACATATAGTGAGGGTCTCCAAGTTCTTGGTGATGTTGGGGTGAGGCCAGAATCTTTCGATTGTGTCAGTGAACTCGGCCTCCAACAACCTGATGCCATCAAAAAATTCCTGGGATGGCCTCATGAGGTTTGCCCCAGGTGTACATTTTTTTGAGGACAGAAAAGGGTGCTGTGGTGCTGCGGCATAATCATGGTCCTGGTGCCGTTGACCTAACAGCAGGACCTCGCAGTGTTTGCAGGATTTCACAGTGAAGTTCTGCTGAAGCACCCTTACCACCCAGCCAGCAACATAAAACAGACCCTCCTCCATCACGCAGTCACTCACAGTCTACAAAGCAACAGAGAGACACGATGTTGCATGGAATACAATGTTGCATTGCATGTGATCGATTATGTATTACATGACTAATGTTTGACTGATGTGTGTCTTTGTTTTGTGTAACTCGTTACCTTGTCCTCCACGACGTCCTCCACAATGTTTGCTGAAAGATCCACTGGTGAAGGTGGATGCATGAAACCTTCCGTCACAGTTGGTGGATCTGGTCTCGTTGCCATGGAGGCAATCAGCCCATTGGATTCATGTAGTAAGGTCAGTCCGTCATCCTCCTCACAATTTGTGGCCGATGAGAGGGCAGGAGCGATGTTGGTGATGCTTACGCTGCGAAGAGCAGCAGCAAACTCTCTGGCACTAGGGTTGTAGTTGTGTCCCCCTTTGCCACGTACCAAGGAGAACAGATTCTACCCAGAAAGTAAGAAAGGCAGAAGTAAGCTGTTAAAATGGTCTGTTTATGATTTGTATTGGGTTAGGGATTGCTATTGATGCCAGGTAACAGGGAAAGCCCTCAGATGGTTTTCATTGAAAAGAATATAATGTTAGAAAACATTTTTATATTTGTGTATTGTAGTCTGTTCCATTTACCTCAATGCAATCTTGATTGAGTTTAGAGGTGCACAGATAACTAAGGCCAGCATCTGTGCACCTCTTTTTAATCAACAGGACACTTTTAATGCTTAGCTGCAGTCCATTCTGGCATGGGGGTGGTTTACGCCCAGAGCTGCAAAGGGTTATATTTATTTTCATATAATTATAGTCATTTTTATGCATTATAAGTGCATTATAAAATGCCACGTGTAGTATTTTGTTTGGCTGTTCTTATTGACTGACCTAAACTGCCAGCCTGCAATCCATTAGATGCATTCCCGAAGAAAGGTCTCTTTCACTTGGCTTCCTGTGCTCAGGGGTCGTCGCCAGGGGTTTGCATCCTTGACAGACCTAAGGGAAAGGGGTTATGGACATGCTAAACCCAGGACCTTGGGGACTGCAAAACAGTTTAGTTGTAGATGTGTATGTGTATTATAGTTTGATTGTAGAAAGCTTTATGGATCCCACGGGTGCTTGAATTCCTTGAAAATGCTTGAATTTGCAGCTACATGCTTGATCTGATGGCTTTACATGCTAAAAATCACACTCGTATCATTATGCCATACAGTGCCACCCCTGCCCCCTCCCATGGCCCTCATCCTGACATGGGGGAAAAGTGCTTGAATTTGTTCATGCAAAATGGGTGGGAAGCCTTAAGATTGAATAATCCTTATCAGACTAGTGTGATAAAATGAGTGTCCTGTCCATGCATGGGAACCAAATACATAAAAATCTGGATTCAGTATTCACATTTTTTTGGGGTTGGTTTAAGAAATACCTGGAGTTCAGGACATCAAAAAGGCAGTTCAGCTTTGGTAAACACTCAGCTGTGTCCGTGGCCTCTGCTGGCAGCCTTCCCAGCATCACCATGGCTGAAATTCCTGGGTGGCGTAAGAGGTGTAATCAAAGGGAGGGCCTTTCAAGGTGGCTATTGTTGTATGGTGGTGAGTTGGCTTCGGTTACAGTCAGTCATTCAATATCATCCGAAACGTTCGCACATTTGTAAATAACACGGCACGTGACACCATTAAAAACCACTTCCATATAGGCATCTCTTTTTAGTTTTTACTGAGGACCCAAAAAGTTGTCTTGTTTCTTGAGTGGTGTGCATGTATTGCATGTTGCAATGTTTTTCAATTCAATTACAAAGAAGGTTGTAGTGGCGTAAAGCATGTACATCCATCTAAACAGTCTATGTACTGGACAACATGAGGTATTATGATACAACACCAGTATTATTCTTCGTTATGATATGCCGCCTTCATCAGATGTAACACAGTTGATACAGCTTATGATGAATCTATCCAATAGGGCCGTCGCAAGAGGGAGGCGGGGCCCTGGGCAAACTTGACATCCTTTTCAGGATAACCTATTTTTCATGTACTTTCGTAGTTAGCGTGCAATTTGCTGGGAGAGTTTTATCCCTCCTTCTTGTCTTTCCCAAAGTTCCTGTAGGCCAATAAAACAACATCTCGGCTTTACCTGATGAACGTCATACTCGAGAGGACAACTGCATCAATAACAAAAATGAAATGCACAACTGAAACGGCGATAGGCAAGTTATGACAGTTTTCCCCCTGACTAGTTTACATATAGCCTATTCATCTTTTGTCCGGGGCCAGGGGGAAATCGCAGTTGCACACCTGGACTGGTCCCTTTTGGACAAGTAAGTCCAAAGTCTGTCCAGTAAGTTGTTCAGGCCAAGAACCTGGGTCGCTCAAATCTCCTCCCTGTCCTGAGACGTGCTGCACTTGTATCTTCTGTAGGGCTAGCACCACGTGCTTGGTAGCCTGTCAAGAGAGGTACGGCCCAACTTTAGTAGGTTGCACACAAAGTCTCAATTTGACAATGACACCAATCAAGGATACAATTTTTAAAAATAGGCTACAGTATTGTTCCTAACCTTGAATATCCTCCTCCGTTTCGATACATCCCTCCAATGGCAATGTTGTTGGCTCAAAATGGCTAACATCATTGTTCTGATCAGTGCTATTTATTATATTAGCATTGAAGTCTGTGGTCTCCTTGGCACCGTCATTTCCCCAATCTGTCTGCTGTTGCCCGGCCACATCCCGAGAATGGCTCACAAATCGATCCAGAGACCCATGAAGTGTCTTGTTGAACTCCTCTTTCTTTTTCAGTTTCTTTCGTTTCTCAGCGCCCGATTGTCTCACTTACGGCCTGCTGTCGACATTTTCCCCTCTGTGTGTTGGTCTCCGCTGCAAGCGTTGGCCCTTATGTATACTGAAATGAAATTCAAGCGTTTTATTTTACAGACATTAATGTCTTAGCCTACAAATGACCGCATGAAATTATTAGATAAACAAAACTCATTGGTCAAGCGTGAGGCCCGTCACAGCGCGAGGCCCACGTCAACGGCCCCCTTCGCCCCCCCCCCCCCCCGCGACGGCCTTGCTATCCAATGTAAAAAAGAAAAACGGACTAGCACCTTAGCTTAACATCTGCACGTTAACATGATGCCTTTTGGAATTTGGATTTCAGATGCTTTTTGAACCTGTCTGGGGGCTTGGTGTATATGGAGAGGCAGACTAGGCAAATTCAACACAATTTTACTGGCGACCGCACAGAGACATTGACCATACCTGATGGAGTTGGGGCTGGGCACAAAGTAATCCGTTACAATATCACTGTAGTTGAAATGTAAGCCATTGCACCACTCTTGCAATACTGAAGTTAGTCTCGTCAAATTGCAATTTACAGTATTTATATTTATATACGCTTCGCGTTGGGGTCCATGATTCTCTCTGTCGTGCTGGTATTCCACCTTCTCGCCGAACGTTAACCCTTACTTGTAATGAGTCACTCTCAACACACACTGTAATGCAGCTTACTTTTTTGGTTTCTTGGCACACTTGTGCTCAGTGGAAAAGTAAATGAAACACAAAATTTTAAGATACCTATGCCAGATTTTGAAGGTTTTCCGTAAACAATTCAGGTTGATTTCTAATACATTGAAGTGCCACAGATGATGTCTGTTATTTGAACTGCTTACAATTTACACTGTGATCTGTGTTAATTAGCTTACATGCAGGGGGTCTGTCCTCCATTCCATCTTCCATGTCATCAGATGCTGAAAATGTACAGAAAAAGGCTTAATACTACAAAAAGAAACCCCAAAAACCCCAAAGTCATACTAACTGTAGGCCTATTTGTATATCACAATTCTTACAAGGCATTGCAACTCAATGTGCTTTACAGTTACAAGTATTGTGTGTATGAGTGTGTGTCTCAGCTTACATTCAAAAGTGTTGGCCATATCCTCCCAATTGATTGTGTTTACTGTGAAAAACACATACATTGTGAAACCCTGAAACATAGGCGTTTTGCTCTTAAAATATGTGTGGCATAAGTATGCCTAGAAACTTACAATCCTGAATAATATGGCCTGGCCTCCACCTCATGGCTCACTGCCTCTACACCTGTAATGGAGAAATACAAGTTAAATGTACATGCAGTGAGAGTTTTGACTAATTTGCTTTTTCTATGTTGGCAAGTTCATCTGTGATGAAAACGTACAATTTCTCAATGTGGAGACGGTGTCCTCTACGGTTGCCATATTTGGCAACTTCCTTGTCACTGTCAATGCAAGGACATTCAAAGGATCAACAAACGTTTAACCGACATCTGATGCTTGTATGTGAGAAGCATCGTTATAGGCCTACACACATTTCGAGGGTCTAGACCAGTGATTACCAAACTGTGGGCAGAGGCACACAATGTATGGTAAGTATGACAAAAACTGTCATACTTACCATTCATGGGAAGAGGAGGAGGAGGAGGAACTATGGCTGATTTGGCAGTTTTTTTGAGGGGGGGGGGGGGGGGGGGGGCGTTTGGGCACTCGGACAGGAGAGGATCGGGCAGGAGATGATAAGGCTGAGGATGATGATGGGGATCTTAGCCGGGATGGCCTAAAATAATAGAACATTTTTTGTAAAGTGTCAGTGTTTTTATATTGCTTATGGTTATAGAACAAAATTGTGATCATGAAAATAATTAATAAAACTGTATGCTTACTTTCGGCGTACTCGTGCCGGCTTGTCCTCCTTATCAGTGTTAAGGTCTGAGGTGTGGACACACCTGTCCCATTTTTGCTTTAGTTCCTCTGGGGTGGCTGTGTAAGTGCATGTCACCAATTAGTTCTCCTTCAAAACATAAAAAGACCAACACAAGGCTATCATAAGCCATCACCCTTACTTATGTCTGATATAACCCTGCAGCAATACTGGCGCCATCCCTTTGCTGGATTCGGCCTCTTTCTCTGCACTACACAACGAAGAATCTGAAATGAGTCCTGGTAAGGAGGCCACCACGCAAATCCTCCGTCACGTTTCCCTAGGTGGTAGAACAGACATTAGCAAAGATTACATTATGTTTTTAATTCAGCATAACAGTAATAACTCAGAATTAAGTTGTTCAGAATTAAAGTTGCCTTTTTCTTTTCTTTCTTTTTTTTACCTGAAAACCATTCCTTGGCGATGGGCCCAGTGCCGCCATCCTCAAAATGTACCATGGCGTAGCTCTTCTGCAAAATATAAGGAAGCACAAAATCAACAGTCTTTGCGATCACACATTTTCTGCCATTTCTTCTGTGAGCAAAATATTCAAAAAGTTTCTAGTGTAGAGTGCCCCAGAGTGGGACACAGGCTTGTACCAAATTCAGAATTGAATTGAGAATGACCCCAAAACTCCAATTCAATTCTTGAGTTAATTTGAATTGAAATTCAAAACAGGAAGTGAATTGGAATTTGCAATCAATGAAAATTTTTTTTTTTGGAATTTATGACTTTTCTGCACAGATTTTTGTCTAAAAATAAATGATTTAAATGGTATAGTTTGTTTGTATTGAGATGTTAGCTTTACATTTTTATAGACCACCAAAGTTGAAACAAAAAAATGTCCCACATTTAGGCATTCTACCCTATTTAATTTAATAAAGGACACCCTAAACTCTGAAAATAACAAACGTTTGCCACATGATGTAATGACGTTTGCACACAATAACAGAAAGCATGTTTTCTTGAAAGAAGAAACATAAAGACAGACTTTCCAATTGTTGTTCTTTTATTTTTTTACACACACACACACACAGGGGGAACCAAAAATGTCAAGTGGTATGCACCAGTGGCATGGCAACAAACTGATGCCCATGTGGAATGACGTAGACTTTGTTCATAATTTGCGCTGCAGGGCACATATGTGTTTGTTTTGATAATTTGTCCACCAAAAAAATTCCTAGGACATACGATGCCACAGGGTACTAAAAAAAACTGCCCTGATTTTCAAACGTTGAGTACAGCACCCAAATGTCCTCCGGTGTTTTTATGATGTTTCGTACTCTGCCCACTTTCCCTTCAATGCACACATAGCTGTTTGCTCTGTCTAGTTTCAATGTGAAGCTGTCCGTTTTGTAGGCAGAGTACTGCACAGCATCTGTTGTCGACGGTGGTAGTGGACCATTCAGGTGTTCTCCTTTCAATCCAAAGTCCCCCTTTGGCAATGGGGTGGAACCACCCTCCAGAATCCGCTTCACCACCTGGGAGCAGGGAGCTTGGGGTTTTCTTACCATTTTCTTCAAGGTCTTCATAAAGTTCTCAAATTTGAAGGCGCTGAAAGAATTTAAATTTCCATGCAGCTTGACGTCGTTGTCTAGGTGCACAAGGTTGTGGACGTTGTATGAGACATACATGTCCCCATACATTACCCTGAAGTGCCGCACAAAGACATTCATTGCACTGTCGGCATAATCAAAGTGTGCTGCCACCAACTTGTCATTCGACAGAATGAAGATGGCAACAAAGAGCAGGAGAAAGTGCTGGTATACAGCAGAGTTCAGTACTGCCTTGAAGAGCACAGGCCCGGTATACAACAGCTGTCAGACATAAGTAAGGGTGATGGCTTATGATAGCCTTGTGTTGGTCTTTTTTTTAATGTTTTGAAGGAGAACTAATTGGTGACATGCACTTAAACAGGCAGCACAGAGCATAGCCGTGGGAACGGGGGGCGCTGCAGCACCCCCTGCTGGGAAGCCTACGCGAGTTACCCATCCGATCCAAAAAAAAAAGAGAGAGAGAGAGAGGGGAAGACGATGTTACAATGTTTCATTTTAAAATACATACATTATTACATTAGACATGTTGTTCTGTTTAATGTATTTGTACTGTTTGTACTCTGATGTGAAATCCGAATGTTTGAGGATATTTGTGGTCTATGCTGCCACCTTGTGGAACTAGCAGGTATGGCCTGTAGTTTGCTGCGTGCTTGCGTCATCAACGGGTGACTGTGTGTCGATCAGAGCAGAAGCTCACTTTTCCGTTGCTATGCTAGAAGACGGCAGCACATTTGGTTCGTTAAGTGTTCAAGATAGCCTTGAAGGCATCGTTGGTAAGCTTATATGTTTGTGATAATGTTAGTAACCGGAAATGTGAAATACAAACGTATTCTTGGGATCAAATCTTTTATTTTGCTAGATGTTACTACAAACTTTGTACCACGTGTAATACGTTAATTCAGTTGTGTTACCTATATCTAAATGAGTTGTATTCTGTGATTCTCATTTCCCACCCAGTTTTACACCTACTTCAATGATACATAAAGAAAGAAGGGAAACCGAAAACTTCTTGTTTGTGTGGTTATTGGAGAGGAGTTATCTGGCTGTCAACTCTGGCAAGGCGCTGGGGCAGGACAGCACAGTAAAACAACGACTTCGGCGGGCCAATCTTCGCGCTTTGGAGAACAAAGGACTTCGTGGGACGTACGCATCCGACGGAATCACCGCGGCACAACTTCCCAGGTAAACACAACTAGAACAAAACTAGGATGTCTGTACGTGCTTCGATCTCAGGATCTGTAAAAACAAGATCCAATGCCTCTTGTTCGTCTAAAAAGACTTCAAGTTCATCTACTGCTAGCAAATTAGCCGTTGCCACTGCTCGCGCCGAGGCAGAGGCAGCAAAGACTGAAGCAACATTCGCTGCACAAGAGAATGAACTAAAATTAAAACAAGCAGAATTAGAATGGGAAAATAAGCGTTTAGAAATTACATTGGATAAAGTTCGACTTGAAAAACGAGCTGCAGCTACAGCAGCCAAAGCAGATGTATTAGAAGCAGCAGTGCTACAGGAATGTGAATGTTTCAGTGACATTGATGTTCCAGCTGATGACTCACGAGATCGCACCAATGCCTATGTTGAAGGGGTGATTACGAACACTCCAGCAGTGCAAATAGACAGTGCTCCTTTGAGCATCCCAGTAGTTCAGGCTCCTGAATATTCACACACTGAAGCTTCCTACCACACTGTAGGCCAAAATAGATTGCCCTCACAACAGAACCGTGCACAGCTCAACGCACAGCACAGCCAGACAATGAATCCCCCCATACAGCAAGGCATTAAAGAACATTATGGACGACAACCACAGCCCCCCGATCAGATGCCTGTAATTATGACTCACTCTGAGGCAGTACATCAGCCTTTGGGAAAACATTATGGCAACAGTGCTCACCACATGCCCACAAGGGCACTAAAACCTGAAATGGCGCACCAGCCCGTAGGAAATGGCTACAGTAATGCTGCACACAGCAAATCAGCAGGCAGTCCCTCCCCACATGCAGGCGCTGCCCACCAGCACCACGACCCTGTGTTCACTCAGTCTAATGAAAATAGCGGAATGTCAGACTTTGTGAGATTCATGGCCAGACGTGAGCTTATTTCCACTGGGCTTACGCAATTCAACGACCGCCCAGAGTGCTTCAGAGCATGGCGAGCTTCCTTCATGAACTCTATTAGAGACCTTAACCTGTCAGCTAGCGAGCAACTGGACCTGCTGGTGAAGTGGTTAGGCAGAGACTCATCTGAACATGCTAGGCGCATAAGAACTGTGCATGTGAATTATCCAGAGTCTGGGCTCAAGGCTGTATGGGATCGCCTATATGAATACTATGGCGCCCCAGAGGTGATTGAGAGCTCTCTGCTCAAGAGATTAGAAGACTTTCCCAAAATACAGAACAAAGATGGGCGAAAACTCAGAGAACTAAGCGACCTACTGATGGAAATACAGGCCGCCAAAGATGATGGGGAACTGTTTGGCCTTAGCTATCTAGACACGCCCCGTGGTGTTAGCCCAATTGTGCAGAAACTGCCATTTTACTTGCAAGAAAGGTGGCTCACACAAGGGTTCAACTACAAGGAGCAAGCCGGGGCCCCCTATCCCCCATTTAGCTTCTTTGCCCACTTTCTGTGTCAGCAGGCAAGAATGCGCAACGACCCCAGCTTCACACTGGCTGCTCCCAACAATGAACAGCCTTGCCATGGCAAGCCTAAGTTGGAGGCTAAGAGAGCAGTAGCCGTTCTCAAGACTGCAGTGGCCCCTAGTGACACACTCACGCCTTTCTTTGGGTCTCCCACTTCAGACAAGCCTGGCAGTAGAGTGGACCCAGCCAAACATTGCCTACTGCACGACAAGCCCCACCCATTACACAAGTGCCGCGGGTTCAGAGACAAGCCTATAGAGGAGAGAAAGGCACTCTTGAAAAAGTATGGAGTGTGCTACAAATGCTGCAAGGCCATACACTTGGCAAAGAACTGTACGGAGGAGGCGAGCTGCACGGAGTGTGGAAGCAGCAAGCACATCGCAGCGCTACACCCTGGCCCAGCTCCGAAAGCCAACAGCCCTGCGGACCCTGCACTGGAGAATGGCGGGGAGACAGACGTCTCAGCTTCGTGCACCGAAGTATGTGGGGAAGGTGTCTCCGGGCGCTCCTGTTCGAAAATATGCCTGGTGAAGGTGCACCCTGCCACTCGCCCAGATGCCTCAGTCCGCATGTATGCCATATTAGATGAACAAAGTAACCGTTCGCTGGTGCGGTCTGAATTTTTCAACGTTTTCAAGGTCTCAGGGCATCCCTCTCCGTACTCCCTGAAAACATGTGCAGGAACAATAGAGACTGAAGGCAGACAAGCACGCGACTTTGTCGTAGAACCACTAGATGGCAGCGTGGCACTCTCACTGCCACCACTGATAGAGTGTAATGAGATCCCAAACAATCGCGCAGAGATCCCCACACCAGAGGTTGCCTCCAACCACGATCACTTGAAACACCTATCGAAACACATCCCAAACCTCGATCCACAGGCACACATCTTGCTCCTGTTAGGCCGAGACGTAATCAGAGCCCACAAGGTTCGAAGACAAGTAAACGGCCCACATAACGCACCCTACGCCCAAAAGCTGGACCTGGGCTGGGTGATCGTGGGTGATGTGTGCATAGGAGACATGCACAAGCCCCCTCTTGTCCATTCTTACTACACGAATGTGCTGAGAAACGGGCACCCCTCTCTCTTTCAGCCATGCCCGAACAGCTACACGGTGAAGGAGAGATACAGCGACACCGATCCCCCCTCCCATTCCCTCCTGCACGGGAGCAGTCATGCTAGTGCCACGCAGAGCGCTTTAGACAATGACGAATTCCAGACAACCAAGGACGATGAAGCCGAGGCTCCCTCCATAGAGGACTTGCAGTTCCTGAGCATGATGGACGAGGGAGTGTACAAGGACGAGGGAAACAGCTGGGTGGCTCCCCTGCCCTTCAAAGTGCCGCGGCCGCGGCTGCCAGGCAATCGTGCTCAAGCACAACACCGCCTCAACTCGCTTCAGCGCTCTTTCCAAAGGAAGCCTGAAATGAAAGAACAATTTGTCGCATTCATGGAGAAAATACTAGAGAATGGACACGCTGAACTGGCCCCCCCACTGAAACCTGGCGAGGAGCACTGGTACCTCCCGTGCTTCGGGGTTTATCATCCAAAAAAGCCCTCACAGATAAGAGTAGTGTTCGACTCTAGTGCACAGCACGAAGGGCTGTCTCTGAACCAAGTGCTCTTAACCGGACCAGACCTCAACAATAGCCTCATTGGCGTCCTTCTCCGTTTCAGGAAAGAACAGATTGCCTTCTCCGTGGACATCCAACAAATGTTCCACTGTTTCAAGGTCAAGCCTGAGCATCGAAACTTCCTCAGGTTCCTCTGGTTCGCAGACAATGACCCAGACAAAGAGATTACCGAATACCACATGAACGTGCATGTGTTTGGAAACAGTCCCTCCCCTGCCGTGGCCATCTACTGCCTCAGACGCGCAGCTCAGGAAGGCCAGAGCGAGTACGGGGATGATGCAGAGCAGTTCGTAAGCAGAGACTTCTACGTAGATGACGGGCTGAAGTCCCTTCCTACAGCCGAAGAAGTGATCAGTCTGCTCAAAAGAACACAGAGAATGCTGGCCTGCTCTAATCTCAGACTACACAAGCTGGCCTCGAACAGCAAAGAGGTCATGGAGGCCTTTCCATGTGAGGATCGGGCCACAGATCTAAAAGACCTTGACCTGGCTGCTGATGACCTACCAGTGCAGAGGAGCCTCGGGCTACACTGGGACCTGGAATCAGACTGTTTCACTTACCGTGTGGAGAACGAGAGAAAGGCATTTACTCGACGTGGAGTCCTCTCTACAGTGAACAGCTTGTACGACCCCCTTGGATTTGTCTCTCCAGTGACTATTCAAGGAAAGGCACTCCTACGCGAACTCACCACTGACTCACCTGACTGGGACGCCCCGCTGCCCGCTGAAAAGGAGAAGCTGTGGGACGACTGGAGAGACTCTCTCCAAGAACTACAAGGTCTAAGAATCCCCAGATCCTACACTTGTGTGTCCATGTCCACAGCTGCACGAGTGGAGCTTTGCGTCTTCTCGGACGCATCCGAAAAGGCAGTCGCTGCAGTTGCATACCTAAAAACTGTAGAGGCAGATGGCCAATGCCACGCAGGACTGATTTCAAGCAAGGTGAGACTCGCACCTCGCCCAGAACACACCATACCCCGCCTAGAGCTATGCGGAGCAGTCATGGCAGTGAACCTGACCGAAACAATCATGTCTGAAATTGACATCTCGTTTGATGCAGTCACGTTCTATACAGACAGCAGGATTGTACTCGGGTACATCTCAAATGAGAAGAGGAGGTTCTACGTGTACGTCAGCAACCGAGTCCAACGGATCAGACGAAGCACCCTACCACAACAGTGGAGGTACGTACACACAGAACACAATCCTGCAGACATTGCCACACGGTCAATCCCGGCAGGCAGGCTGAGAGACACTATGTGGTTCACTGGGCCAGCCTTTTTGCGTCAGCCTGACGACACGCCTGCTGAACAGGCCTTCGAACTCTTAAACCCAGAAAAAGATCCTGAAATCAGGCCACAAGTGACCACACTCTCAACCACAGTGCTCCCTCACCTTGGCTCACAGCGCTTCAGCCGCTTCTCACGCTGGAGTTCGCTCACAAGAGCCATTGGGGCCCTAATCCACATCATTCAGTGTTTCAAAAAGAACAGCAATAAAGGACAGTGTCAGAGATTGCATCCTAGTGGCTCACCTGTGGCGGTGAATGTTCCTAATCAGAGTGCAGCGGTCATCATCAGGGCCGTACAACAGGAAGCCTTTGAGAAAGAACTGCAGTGTGTCACATCTAAAGTGAACATCCCAAAGAGCAGCCCACTCTGGTCCCTCGACCCCTTTCTCGACCAAGAAGGCCTGCTGAGAGTAGGGGGACGCATAGCTGCTGCTGACTTGGAGCCTAACGAAAAGAGACCTCTGATCCTGCCTGGGCGCCACCATGTATCTACGCTGGTTGTGCGCCACTTCCACGAACAGGCACAGCATCAAGGGCGCCATTTTACAGAGGGCGCTATCCGATCAGCAGGCTACTGGATACTAGGCAGCAAGAGGTGCGTCAACAAAGTGATCTTTGAATGCATTGTCTGCCGCAAACTCAGAGGAAAATGTCAAGTGCAAAAGATGGCTGACCTGCCGCCAGACAGACTCAGCACTGAACCGCCCTTCACCAACGTCGGGATGGATGTTTTCGGGCCATGGGCTGTTGCTGCACGACGCACGAGGGGAGGATACGCCGAGAGTAAGAGGTGGGCGGTTCTCTTCACTTGCTTATGTGTCAGAGCCATACACATAGAAGTCATCGAGTCCATGGACTCATCAAGCCTCATTAATGCACTCAGAAGGTTCCAGGCTATCCGGGGCCCAGTGAAACATCTGCGCTCTGACAGGGGGACAAATTTCATTGGGGCTTCCACAGACCTAGAAATCCCCTCTAATGCTGATGGGAAAGCAGTAGAGAGATTTCTCTCCAACCAGGGCACCACATGGACTTTTAACGCCCCACACTCCTCTCATATGGGAGGAGTTTGGGAGAGAATGATTGGTGTCACACGCCGCATCTTGGATGCCATGCTCGTGCAAATGAGATCAGCCAAACTCACACACGAGGTGCTCACGACCTTCTTAGCCGAGGTCACCGCCATCGTGAACAATCGTCCACTTGTACCTGTGTCCACCGACCCAACAGATCCATTCATCCTCACACCCGCATCACTGCTGACCCAGAAGGTAGGCCCTTGCCCACCTCCGCCTGGGAATTTCGAACAGAAGGACTTATACAAGCAACAGTGGCGAAGAGTCCAAAGCCTGTCTAACACATTCTGGGACAGGTGGCGCAAGCAGTACTTGACCACCCTGCAACCCCGCAGGAAGTGGTCATCGGACCAGCCAAACCTCACAGAGGGAAGCGTAGTGCTTCTCAAAGACACTCAATGCAAGAGGAACGACTGGCCACTCGCCATCATCACAGCTGTGTACCCCAGCAAAGATGGACGGGTACGCAAAGTCCAGCTGAGAGTCGCTAAGAAGGACGGGACCAAACTTCTTCTTAGGCCTGTACACGAACTGATCTTGCTGACCACTCCTGATAAACAGTGAGTGACGTCTCAACCATCGTCATGTGACGTATCCTTTACAATGCACTGTATAAAAGAAAAAGAAATGCAATATGTCAATTGAATGTATAACATGTATAATGAGTTCATTGCAATTTCAGGAAAGGACATTTACAAAAGGAAAAAAAAAAAAAAAAAGTGAAACCCCCTGGGTATCAGGCGGGGAGTGTTCTGTTTAATGTATTTGTACTGTTTGTACTCTGATGTGAAATCCGAATGTTTGAGGATATTTGTGGTCTATGCTGCCACCTTGTGGAACTAGCAGGTATGGCCTGTAGTTTGCTGCGTGCTTGCGTCATCAACGGGTGACTGTGTGTCGATCAGAGCAGAAGCTCACTTTTCCGTTGCTATGCTAGAAGACGGCAGCACATTTGGTTCGTTAAGTGTTCAAGATAGCCTTGAAGGCATCGTTGGTAAGCTTATATGTTTGTGATAATGTTAGTAACCGGAAATGTGAAATACAAACGTATTCTTGGGATCAAATCTTTTATTTTGCTAGATGTTACTACAAACTTTGTACCACGTGTAATACGTTAATTCAGTTGTGTTACCTATATCTAAATGAGTTGTATTCTGTGATTCTCATTTCCCACCCAGTTTTACACCTACTTCAATGGTACATAAAGAAAGAAGGGAAACCGAAAACTTCTTGTTTGTGTGGTTATTGGAGAGGAGTTATCTGGCTGTCAACTCTGGCAAGGCGCTGGGGCAGGACAGCACACATGTCATAAAAACAATGAACTTCGAATCGTGGCTGTTGACGCTGGGTTACGACTTTACGTCATTACGTAGCCAGATTGCATCAGTGCATGGTATGCTAGGCAGCTAAACCCAGTATGGCACAGAGGAAAATTACACATTTTTTCAATCAAAATGAAGGAAAAGGTGACCAAAAGGCATCGATTACCACACCACCTCCGCGGTCTGTTTCACACCCAACTCAAAACATCGAGGCTGTTGACAGGGAAGATGATTATCCTGAAACGTCAGCTGCCGCTATACGACTACCTGCAATACTGACAGCGCCCTTTCAGGTACCAACTTATAATTTCCCTGGTCGCCGTTTTGGTACTGAAAGTTTCTGTAGATCCTTCACCCCTTCTTGGTTTAACCGATGGCGGTGGTTGCACTACGATACTGAGACTGATCGAGTTTTTTGTTTTCCGTGCTCATGTCCCCTATCCCACACCGTACCTTCATTCTACTCCCGTGAGATCTCTGCAACATCAGTTCTTACAGTTACAGTACGGGCCGTGGGATTTTAGACTATTTATTTGTTTGAATATTTTAATAGTTTAAATAATATAACTAAGATATGTGTTTACATAAGACATATTTTTGGATGTGGGTAATGTAAAAAATGAATCTACAAATGGAAACGGAAGAAAACAAGCAGAGCAGTGTTAACACATAGCCTGCCCAGCTTGCTAGCTGTTGGGTACATTGAGGTTGGGTATGTTAAACCATGGATTTAAGTGGAATAATTGCGACAAATCCTGTGATCAAGACCGCGTTTTAAGGTAAGACCATTTGGTTATTAATTTTGCCCGCCGCGGCACGTTTACTTGAGTCCATTTGATGTTTGCCTTGTGGAACTACCTCGTGCTTTGAAGTAAGTTCAGCTAAAGGAGCTAAAGGAATGACTGTGCCTTGCAATGGATGTGTCTCAAAGATGTACAATTCCCCACTTTTGGCAAGAAACATTAACCCACAGTAGTTGGAAGACTAGGCCTACTGGGTTGGTGGAGTTCGGTATGTTTATTGAGAGAACCATGGTGTTTGTGTTGTTCCGTTTCATGTGGCCCCAGTGCCACCTGCACTTACAATGTTTACTAGTCGCTGAGCTATTTTCATGTAGGCTATTTTAATTAATAACGATGTGCGTGTCTTTACAACACACGTGCTTACGGCGTTGTGTGTGTGTGTGTACAAACGGTTTGAGTTACCACTGAGCACTGAGGAGCTTTTCTTGTGCATTTTATTTAGCGCTGTTCTGCGCTGGCTGTCCCTTCTTTACATGACCTCCTTGCATCCGACATAGCCTACCTCCCTTGTTACAGACAACAACCCACAGTTTGACGAACCCAAAAGCCCCCCCCCCTTCCTTTTTTTTTTCTTTCAGCACCCCCTGTTGAAAACGTCTTCCCACGACCATGGCACAGAGGAACTTAAAAAGCAATGGGACAGGTCTGTCCACACCTCTGACCTGAACACGGACAAGGAGGAGAAAAGTAGTAGTTATATACAACTAGTAGTTATACAAAACTAGGTTTGTATCTAGTTATACATACTTTGTAATTTAGTTTGATTTGGTAGTGGGGTGGACTGTAACTTGCTTGGCGTGGTGGCCTCCTTACAAGGACTCTCTTAAGGTTCTTCAATGTGTAATGAAGAGAAAGAGGCCAAATCCAGCAAAGGGATGGCGCCAATATCCCTGCAGGGTTATCTCAGACATAAGTAAGGGTGATGATCAGTATCTACTTGCGCTCTGCATGTTTCTAGTAAACAGCATTGCAGACAAGGTCCTTTTTCTACATTAATATGTATTAATTATTTTCTTATTTAGGTTACTGGTAGGTCTCATCTGTTAGTTATGCAAAATGGTTTTTATGAGAAATTAATAATTTTTGAACTAGATAGGGTCTATGATGCCCATCAAAGCTATATTAGGAGAATTAACTTTTGAAGAAATATTCAGTATTTAACTGTTTGTTCTTCACTTAACAGGTGCTGCATTCTGAAGCTCTGAACACTAAGCCCACGCAGCCATGGGTAGTTGTGCAGGAGGACGGGACTGTTGTCATGGCACACTGCACTTGTTTAGCAGGCCTGGGAGAAGTGTGCTCCCATACAGCAGCACTGATGTTCTCACTCCTAGCTGCTGTTGAGCGAAGAGATGGCGAGGCATGCACAGACAAGGCATGTGCATGGGAAGAGCCTGGGCAAAAACTTGTTAAGTGCGATGAGCTGGCAAACATATTTCAAAAGAAGGAGAAGCTTAAAAAACAAGAGGACACATGAACCCATCCGCTGATGAGCTCAAGCTGTTTTTTGACCAGCTCCATGACCATGACCATGAAGTGACACCAAGGAAAAGTGCCATTTTGTCAGTTGTTGAAGGCCATTTCATCAGATACATGCCCAAAACTGTGCAGTTGGATTTGCCACCACCTCTCCCTACTCTCTTCTCAAGCGCCAATCTTGAAATGGATTTGCCATCACTGCTTGAGGAGGAAAACTTTTGAGGAGCTGCAACTCTCACAGGAACGGGTAAGACATTGAAAGTACTTCTTTAACAGTGATTCTCAAATGTTTTCTCGTCATTCTACAACATAAACAGATGCAACAGACGCTAAAAGAATATGTTTACAAAACACGTGAAAATCATAAAACTTACTTGAGTGATGTTGTCAAGTGTTGTGAAGTGCTCTTCTAATTATTAGTCATAAGTGCGACAAAGTTGAGGAGAAATCTTACCAGACACGAAGTGCTCTGAGCACAGCAAGCTGTGGGATGTGGGTGTCCAAAGATCTCTTCTGATGACAGCTAACCACTTATCTGTTCTCTGTTTCTCCACTGGAAAAGAATAAAAAACCAAGTCGGGGTTCCTCTTACGGCTGTTGTTACAGCTTACCGCACAACAAATTGCAGGCATGACTGTCTATGAGGTCGTAAAATAACTCTCTGGTCGTACTTTCCTCAAGTTGCTGGTCACCAACACCAACAGATACAGTAGGGAGTATGCTACATCCAGACATTTGTCATTCGCTGTGATCTTGCGCCCTCTTGTGACATATAAACACCTTTTACACATCATCAACTGGGGACTCGTATAGTCTGTACCAGGGATCGGCAACTAGCGGCCCGCGGGCCAAAACTGGCCCGCCATCAATTATATCTGGCCCGCGAGATGACGTTCATTCATTTTATTTATTAAGCCTTCCCAAACCTCCTGTTTTCTGAAAGAAAAATAAATAAATAATAAAACGACAACTCTGCAGATTTCACAACATTTACTGAAATGGAGAGGATGAGTAACATGAAAAAACAGCAGCCAGAACATCCTTGCAGCCTTAACTTGACTCACACTGTCAGACGCTAATTGGTACCTGCGTGCCTGTGTCCCATGTCCATCTGAATACTGCTAGCTATCGATGTCGTTGTTGAAAGCCATGAAAAGAAAAGTTGATTCTGAATGCAGGACCTGCAAACTACAACAACCTCGTTGCAAATGAGACATGTTGGCTTTGCATTAATAAATGCAGGCAAAATGAACGCATACCGTTGTTTCCATTCTTCTTTGTAGGTCCTGCATTCAGAATCAACTTTCCTTTTCATGGCTTTCGACAACGACATTTTGCATCGATAGCTCGCAGTATTCAGCTGATGATGTAGGCAACACGTCATCAAAAACATAACCCTGGCAACTGCAGTGCACAGCATAGGCTACATTAGTTACTGTACGATAAGTTGCTAGGGCAGGTTGCGTGTTTCATGACAGACACCATGAGGAGATGCAGCACATATAAGCAAATTAAGATTTTAAATTATATTAAATGAATTTTAAAATTAAATAATGTTTAATAGTTGTAAATAATAAAAAAAATAGAAAAATAATAGGATTCCCCCCCCTCAAAACAATGGTCATGGCCCATGACTGTATTGTCAGAAAAAAAAATTGGCCTGTGTCCAAACTTATTTGCCGACGTCTAAAAAAAAACTGTTGCACAAATCAGGTAAGACTTTGACTATCTTAAGTCAGTCTATGCTGCAAAGGATTGTGGGTAATTTAAGACTCTTTTCAAAACAAAACAAATGGCGGACAACAGCCGATCAGTGGCATTCACACACTCAGAAAATCTTGCCATGTTAGAGGAGTTTAATTAATATAAGGGTATTTTGTTGGGGAAATTTAATGAAGAGTGCAGTAGTAAGAAAAAGCATGAAGTATGGAGGAAAATTATGGACAGCGTCCACAGCGTAAATCCCGCAGCAGTACGTGACATATCAGCTGTTCAAAAGCGTTTTAAAAACATGGTACAACAGGCGAAAAAGGAGTTGTTTAAACGGAAAAAACCCCGGCACGGGAGGAGGTGCGTTGAAGAAGCTGAAAGTAACGACTGAAATGGTCATCGAAATCTATGGAGGCGAGTTGCTGTTATTTTGGGGAATTAAAGGGGGAAAGGAGAGCGGAGTTGCCAACAGCTCCCCTATCAACGGGGAAACTATCGAGAAGTTGGTTATTCCTACGATAAAAAGGGCATCACGTGTTCTGAGAGAACTCGAGGAATTGGAGGAATACCGCCTGTTTGTAGCCACAGAGGTGCTACAGCTACAGAAACAAAGACTGCAGCTGAAATTGAAGAGACAGATGGAGGAGTAAATGTGTGTTTGTTTGTGTGTGCACGCGCGCGCAAGAGAGGGAAATGAGTGATGACTTGAGAATGTATTATTTATCTAAATTAATTGCTATAGGCTACATAATATAACTAAAAGTAATAAAATGAACGCACTCATGACTTGAACTTTTTAATTAATTAAACCTCAGTAAAAAAAAAAGTGTATGATAACAGTGGTATTAGTAATAGCTGTAGTAATAATAACAATAATGTAACCAGAACAATAATATAGTAATAATGATATGTTTCAAGTGAACTCTGTCATTACCATGGTGATACAGCCCTTTGACCTGTGTTAGACTGGGGGGTGGGTGTCTTATTTTTTAAGTCTAAAATCAGGCTTAAAAAATAAGTCTTAACTTTTGTGAAACTGTCTTACTTGCATTAGACTGGTCTAAAAAGAAATTTAAGACCAATCTTAACCCATAGACCAGTCTAATCTACTTTAGTGAAACCGGCCCCTGGTCTATACGTTAGGTCTTGTTTGTCATTTGTAACAGATAATGTTTTATTATCTTATCTTATATTGTAATGTCTTGTCTTATAATAATAATAATAATAATAATTTAAAAATTCTCCTTTATGTTTTACTTTTCAGAATAGCACTACTGGAAAAAAAGTGCACACCTCAGAAAATTCTAAAGACTGGCACAGAGTGGGGTATTCTATTTAAAATGGACGAAATGACCTTCTTCAGGCATCTTCGGGTCACACGTCCAATTTCAGTATATTACCAACTCACTGAAACAGCTTGGCCTCAACCAAGAACAGAGATGGCCTCCTCCAATCCCCCTCGAACAAAAGGTTGCTCTGTTTTTGTGGTATCTGGGAAACCAGAACAGTTTTAGGGACATCGCAGACAAATTTAATATTATTTCACAATCCATGGCCCATAGATGTGTTGTGGAGGTGCTGTCAGCCTTCTGTGAAATTGTGCCAAATTTTTATTACCTGGCCCAATGGATGTCTGAAGGCAGCCTCCTCTGCTGCCTTTCAAAATAAGTGTGGCAACATATGCAACATCATAGGGGTCATTGATGGGTGCCACATTAAAATTCAAAGGCCCACAACAAGAGGAGGAGATTACCTAAACAGGAAAAATTATTACTCGGTCATCCTCCAAGGGATTGTTGATGAAAGTGGGCACTTCATGGACATTTTTGTAGGGGCACCTGGCAAGGTGCATGATGCCAGAGTGCTTAGGAAGTCCAATTTTTTTGAGACCTGGCCTGAAAGGATGGAGCAGAACAAGTTGTTGGGGGACAGTGCATATATTGGGCAGGCATACCCTTTCATTTTAACTCCAAAGAGGGACAATGGGGCACTGTCCGCTGAGGATGAACAGAACAATTCCAGGATAAGCCGAGGCCGCGTGGTGGTGGTGCAGGCTTTTGGCAGGCTTAAATGCAAATGGCGGCGGCTGAGAGCCTGCAAAACACCAGATCCTACTGGTTTGGATTGGGTCTGGAACAAGCTATAACGTTCAAAATACATGCAAGCAGGCGAAGCGGAACGTTCTATTCTTTTCAGTTGGGAGGCGGTAGATGGTGACGTAGATCAGCGAGGCGGGCGTAAACGTTGAGATCTGCTGAACTTTATGCAAATGAGGAGCGGTGTTCGCCGAGCAGTAACCAATGACATCGTTTAAAATGACGTTGACGACCTGTCGTCAAAACCCGCCAGATTTGTACATGTAAATGGAGGAACAATTGATTACAGCAGTGTCGGGTTTTCCTGTTATTTTTGACAAATCCCTTTATATTTACCGTGATGTGTTTAAAAAGGCAGCGGCGTGGAAGAAAGTGGAAACTATAGTTGGTGTTCCTGGTGAGTGTTGTTATTGTTACTATTATTGTTATTACCATTTTTAATATTAACAATAGTAGATGACTAGTAAACTGGTACGAGTAGTGATCTGAAACGCTGAATAGATGTTTTTGCGTCGATTGGTTTTTGTGTATTATGACAAAGAGGTTGAGTAAAGAAGATGGATGTGTTTTTTATATATATTAAATATATATTAATTATGCACTGTGTACTGAATGATACCTAACCCAGCTGTTATATGAACTAATTTGACAATCTGTGCTAATAACTAATAAGATAACTAAGTATATGTAAGTATATAGCATAAAAACATATTAGCCCATCGTGTCTTAAATCTTGTGAATTATTAGAGGAAGAGTGTAGGAGGAAGTGGAAGGCCCTGCGAGACCAGTTTCGCAAGGAGAAAAAATAAGGAGAGGAGGGCCCACAGGAGTGGAGCAGCACCAGGGGCCGGTTGCACCAACAGGGCTTAAGACTAGTCTTAACAAAAGTCGGTCCTAACTCAACGTTCTAAGTCCAACTAGATTGTTACGCCCGTTGCACCAGCGGGACTTAAGCCTTTTTCTCGCTAAGACCGGGCGTAAATTTTACACCTGGTCAGGGGTAGGCGTAAATGTAAGATGTGGCCCAATTTCTATAGTTACGAGAACGGGAGCAACAAAAATGGCACGTCTTGTACACAGGCTGTACCACGAAAGAGCTTTCCGGAGAGAGAGAGTGATACGGGATAGAACTAACCCCCTTGACATTTATAATGACGAGGAGCTCATACAGAGATTCCGATTTAGCAGGAGGGAGCTGTTAACTTTAATTGAAGAACTGTCGCCAGATCTCATTTTAACTGAGCGCAATGCGGCAATACCACCAACCTTACAGGTACTAATAGCCCTGCGATTTTACGCAAACGGGGCATTTCAGAATACCGTAGGGGACATGGTTGGGGTTCACAAATCAACTGCCTGCCGTGTTATAAGGAGGGTCTCCGTGGCACTGAGTCGTCGTCTCCCGCGGTATGTTCGTTTACCAAACGAAGCGGAGTGTGCCACCATTAAGCAACGGTTTCGGCAGGCCTCTGGCATCCCTGGCATCGTAGGCTGTATTGACGGGACACATATCCGTATCCAGGCACCATCAGAGCACGAGTACCTGTATGTCAACCGAAAGGGAAACCATTCCATCAATGTGCAGATTGTATGTGATACGAGCTACAGCATTTTGAACTTGGTGGCACGGTGGCCTGGGTCAGCCCACGATGCCAGGATCCTCCGGGAAAGCCGACTGCATGACATCTTTGAGGCTGGCGAGGTGACCGGAATACTTCTGGGAGACAGTGGGTACCCCTTGAAGCGCTGGCTCATGACCCCATTCATCGCTCCGAGGACTCAGCAGGAACGGCGATACAACACCATCCACGCCGCCACAAGGTCTGCAGTTGAGCGATGTATTGGAGTTCTCAAGCGCAGGTAGGCTAAGTTTGCGCCTTTAAAACCCAGTATCAGGCATTTACTAGCCTATCTACGGTGCTGATTATTTCTATGACACTAAATTAAACCAATCACTGTTAAGTCTAATCAATTGTGAATTGATAGGTTCCACTGTCTACATGGGGAGATGAGGATGCACCCAGAGAGAGTCTGCACCGTTGTAGCAGCATGCACTGTGCTGCACAACATTTGCATCGCCAGGAGGATTCCTCTACCAAGGCAAAATCATCTGCCGATAGAAGAGGAAGATGATCACGTCATAGCTCCTCATGATGATGTCTCCGGACGACTCGTCCGTGCTCATTTAATTAATAATTTATAGGCTACGTGTGTGTGTGCGTAGCCTGGGCTTGCGCTTAAAATATATACAAATAATAACCTAAAGAATTCAATAAACAATCTACTATACAGCATACAATTAATAAATGAAAAGTTTGAACGGATTACACTTGATTACAGGCTATTTTATTGTTCCAGTTATTGCTCTCGATTAGTTTTTTTTCTTCTATAGAATGGCGAAGGAACGGTCTTCATGAAATATGTGTTCCGCCGGCCTTGCAATTTGCTGGTGGAGCAATTGGATCTCCAGTTGCAGCTTCTGCTTTTCCAGCTCCAACTTCTCCTGCTCTGTGTTGAGTTTTTTTGTTTCTGCCTCCACGCGAATTATCTCCTTCTCAAGGAGAAGTTGTTGGAGATCAGTCCTCCGGAGTGGCCGATTCACTGTCCGCAGATGGTTTGCGGAGACTGGAGCAGGACTGGGCGGAGGCGAAGCCTCCAATGAATCTATAAGTAAAGGACTGATTAGGGAACGCCCTATTAAGAATATACTATTTAAAATGTATTAAAATGTATTTTAGTTACACACCTTCACATCCTTCTTCCTCAGTTCTGTCACAGCTGACCGAAAGCTCCCCGGTGCACAGGCCTATGCCACTCTCCTCACCATCCAAACCAGCGAAGTCAGGAGAACCGTCTCCTCCAAATATATCAATGATGATATTACTGTAAATGGAGGATTTTGGAGGAGGACCTCCACCGGTTGGGTGTTTTTTCTGGTCAGATGCGTCTTTTCTTGCCCTGCTTAATAAATCTTTCCATTTCTTCTTAACGTCTTTCACAGTCCGTAAACAGTCGGAATAGCTGTTAACGGCCTCCGTTATTTCGGCCCAAATTGACATTTTTTTCCTGTTCGTTACGGTATTGGACTGTTTAGCCGTCAATACGTGTTTGTGCTCACTATAAAGCTCTATTATTTTTCTAATCTCACCGTCGCTGAAGTTCAGTTTTCTTTTCTTTGGAGCTGACATAGCTATCTGAAAGTTCAAAGTGGTTGATCAAAGTGGTAGATGACTGGCAGGTGATGAGAAACCGTTTAGCGTATCACAGCAACGTTCATTCTTCGTTCTAAAATAGAATTCTCACATGGACGCGCGTCCCTACGACCTGGCTTAGTTAAGACCAGGCGTAAGTTCCGCTGGTGAAACAGACCTAACATCTGTCCTAAATATTGGTCTTACCAAAGACCACTTTAGCAGTTATGACCAGGCTTAGCTAAGCCCTGTTGGTGCAACCGGCCCCTGGAGTTCAGCTCTTCTGATCTTCTTTTTGGTGGTCCTGGCCCCCAACTTCACCACATCTATGTTCTCCATTTGTCCTCTGCCCCTCTTCCTACCGAGCTTCTTGATGGCCTCCATCTTAGAAATCCGATAATTGCGCCGCCTCTGCCTCACTCCTTGCTGTCGGATCCTGTTCCTGAGGCTGGCCCAGGCATCCCTCAGCACATTCCCAAAACTCCCAAAACACCCCAAACAACCAGACTCCATTTTCAGGAGTGCTAAGACCAACTTTTGTGACCTTTGCCTATGAGTTTGTGCCTGAGGAGATGTTTTTACGACACAAAACTACAAAACTACAAAGCTACAACCTGAAATCTGAAAACTGAAAATTCAGAAGAAAAAATATGGCAATTGCGGGGAGATAATACTTCTCAATGCTGCTTCTTGCTCAGTGAAAGTCAAAGTGACAATGTATTTACTTTCAAACTAGAATGCTCAAAGTAGAACTCTCAAACTAGAATGTTCAGATAGAATAGAATTCTCAGCCACTGTTGATGCTGAGCTGATGCTGTGAGGAATTCTATTGGCTGATCTAGAGCTTATTAGATAGCATAGGTAAAGTTTTGAATAGAATATGCTTTTGTCAGTGCTATTTTAAAAAACAGAGAAAGAGAAAAAAACAAACATGGCAAGAAAATAAAGCAATAAGCATAATAAGATTACAATGTGATTTATTCAAATAATAATAACAATATAATAATAATTATTATAATAACAACAACAACAACAACAACAACAATAATAATAATAATAATAACATATATAAATAGTATATAGATATAAAAGTAATAGACAGACAAAAAGTAATACATAAGTAAACACCTTTAACAGCCTATGCACTCTTATTTGGATATCAAATGATGTGCTACTTTAGACAATTTTGTTTTTCCCTAAGAAGCTGTATACAGTTCCTCTTGGCCTTGAAATAAGCACAGATAAAAAAAGTATTGACTATCTTTCTAACCATATTCTCATGTCTTGCATGTCAAATGAGCATGATGACTTAGACTCAGCCCACCCACTTGATAATCAGGTCCATCCAATCAAAAGTTTTTTTTTTTGTTTGACTGACTGTTTAAATAATAATAGCAACCTACAGTATGTGTTTTGGGCTGACCTGATTCTTTCTGGGCCCACCCATATTATGATTTCTGACTACACCCCTGCTGAACTTTTTAAAGAAATGCATACTATTAATACACTATGCGACCTTGTTTACATATAATCAGCACAGCTCACTATACCGACAGTGGGATTGAAAGACAAGCCCGCTTCGCCCTTAGGGTTGGTGATGTAGTGTTGGATATCAGTTGAAAGCTCAGTTTTGTTTTTCATTTGCTATGCGTGTCATATCACGATTTTGGAAATAATTCAAATTAAAGTAAAAGTTCAAAAGAAATTTCTATTTTTTTAGCTATACATATTGGATCTTCATTTAAAACACCATCACTATAGTGTAGGAGGGAGTGTTTTGTACCACCTGAAAGCTCCCTTTCTGCCCTTTCGTTTGGTAGCCTATGCCATATCTGTGTAAATAAATGTAACCTATATATGTATACATGTATACACTGACCATAACTGTACAATTATTCTTTCTTGTCAACACTTAATAATGCCTATATCTAACAGAATGATGCAAATGTTTGTTCTGTTCTTTTCTCTAATAACATCAATTGTGGTTATGCATTGTTTCATTCGACAGCTTTGCAACAATAATTCAGTTTTGTTGTGTGTGTGTGTGTGTGTGTGTGTGTGTGTGTGTGTGTGTGTGTGTGTGTGTGTGTGTGTGTGTGTGTGTGTGTGTGTGTGTGTGTGTGTGTGTGTGTGTGTGTGAAACTGATTTCTAATTACAGTGAGACTGGAACAGGCTGGATGGAACCTCCACAGCTGGTCAAAACCTCATCAGGCACTGCGGGCAGTGATGGTGGGGCTTTTGATCTGAGACCAGGAGTCATTAGCGACAGGTTACATACACACACACACACACACACACACACACAAATGCGGGCCTTCATCTAGACAGTGCATTAGGCTTTACTGGGCCGTTTGACGGTGGTCGTCTCTGTGGTTACAATTAGAGACCAACAACAAAGGGAGGAACCTCTCAGACAGAGAAATGAGAGAGAGAGAAAAGAAGATAGAGCGAGAGGGAGAGATAGAGAGAGAGGGAGAGAGAGAGGGAGAGAGAGAGGGAGAGAGAGAGGGAGAGAGACAGTGAGAGGGAGAGAGAGAGGGAGAGGTTTCTTGGGAATAGCTGATAAAAGAATAACCGATAAAAGGGAGGGACAGTGTTGGGAGTAGTACGGCTTTATCTGAATAGCAACAGCATCACATAACCACAGTTCGTCCACCTCGAGGCAGCCATACGTATGGTAGTGCTAGAAAGACAGAATTAATAAACACAACATCCAGTTTCAAATTTTAACATCTGTCCCTTTTAGTACATTGGAAATAAGAACTTCTTGCAAACATTAGCAGCAGGAGCTAAAAATCTTTTTAAAAAACTGCTCACTGTGGCAGATGTGGGTGGTAATGAAGTCACCAGTCCAAGTCCAACATCAAAATAAAATTTGAAAGCTCAGCATGGTAAACCGCTGGTATAAAAACATGGCAAAAATAGCAGTTTTTGTGCAGGGCTTGGCTTCTAAATTGGACACATTAAAACAACAGGGGGGGGGGGGGGGGAGGCAGAGGAGGAAGCATCACAATACTGCAAACAATAAAAGATTTGCCCGAGTCATTATTTTTTTTACCCAAACGTCTTCCAGCCCAGAACATGCAACACTGCAGGAAGAAGGGGAGGACTTATTTAGTGGGGAACCACTGAATTGTATGAGGGGCCAGGGTGGTAGAATGCTATTCACAATGTCATAAATATTTACTGCTGAGAAAGAATGGTGCAGTCGGAGGCTGAAAAACAAACCTTCAAAAGCAGAAACACAGAAAGTAAAAGAAAGTGGAGTGGAAGAGGGAGAAAGAGGGAAAGTCTGATGTGACAGCACTGTGTCACCAGTGAAACTTGTGTTTCTGTCTGGTGGATGACAGTCACTGTGTCTGTTTTTTTTTTCTTCTCTCATTCTCTTTGATTATGATTTTGATTTTCCACAAACGAATGTTAAACGCTTCTGCTTGCAGGAGAAGAGGATGTGCCGATTCTTTCTCTGTCTGTCAGCCTTGTGCTAGGAACAGAAACAGAGAGAAAACCCCACAGAGAAGTGACTGGCTCAGAAAGATAAATAAGCAAGCAAAACAAAACAATGTCCCAACACACGACTGTCTGAGCAAACACTCACAGTAAATAAGGGCAGAAAAATGTTTCATTCTAACTCACGCTTGTTTACCATTGGCATGCCTTGTGTGTAGTGTGTGTATATGTGTGTGTGTGTACCCACATATATGTGTGTTTATGTGTGTGTGTGCATGCGTGTTTGTTTGTGTGTGTGTGCATGTGTATATAAGCAGGTGTGTTCCAGTTACACATTGCATAAACAAATGAAACAACAATAAGCACAAGTATATGTGTTTGAGGTTGTGTGTGTGAGAGAAAAAGCCATTTGTGATGTTTGGTGAAAAAAACAGCATCAACCAGTAGTCAAATGATTTAAGAGCTGTTTGAAAAGAATGAATGATGTGGGGCTATGAGGCGGGCTAGAGGGTTTCAGAGGATGTGGAGCGGCTTGGTGAACTGCGAAAAAGGTTCTGACAGTGATTAAATGGCTTGCTGGAAAAGGGGGTGGCAGGGTCATGTCAGGGGTCATCATGGTTTACAAAAGAAGTTTTGAAAAAAGTTTGCAGGCTTCCGCTCAGACACCAACAGGCATGGGGGTCTTGTGAACCGCTGTGAATGTTTAATAATGCTTGGTGTCATTACTAAGAGGGTTCTACCAATTCTACATTTTATAACATTGAGAAGAGTCAAAAAGTGAGCAGTCCAAGCTATTGAAACAGATAATGAATACACAGACCTTTCACAGAATGGGAAGTGAAGCTGTTGGTGGTTTGTGTGAAGAGTCTGGCTTAAAATGTTCCATCACTCTATTATTACGACATTCCATTACTAGTCATCAAAGAATTTACTGGAATGTGACGATTTTATATTCACAGGAAAGAGGCGAATGGTACACATGCCAGTGAATGCATTGGTTTCCCCCAACAAATTAGGACACTGTGAACATGGACTTTTAGAAATATCTGTGTGTGTGTGTGTGTGTGTCTGTGCATGCCAATTTGTGTGTGTATGTGTGTGTGTGTGTGTGTGTGTGTGTGTGTGTGTGTGTAATAGTGACAGAGAGACATAAAAGGAGGCCTGGGGGCAGACAAGGAATGGAGGCGGGGGGGGGGGGGGGGGGGGGGGGGTAGAGGGACACTGGGGCAGGGGTGGGCAGGCGTTGGTGGGTTGGAGGCCTGCTGTGGCGCTCCCAGGCTGAGGCTGAGGCAACATCGGAGGCTGTGGGGGCGCGTTAGCACAGGCCTCAGTACCTCCACAGCTTGTTAAAATTCCTCTGACAGGGGCCCCTGTTCCGCACGCTAACAAGCTCTGGTCCTGGGCAGCCTTGGGCAAGGCCGCTGGGTCGGGGAGGCCACCAGAGCTGTTACTGTCTGCCAGCCAGGCCAGGAGACGAGGGCTAGGCATGGGGACTGGAGAGCGGGTATGGGGCTTGTAGTTGGGCAGACGAGGAGAGAGGTAGACACAGAGCCCTGTGTGTGTGTGTGTCATAGTGTGTACATTTTCACAAAGCTGCTCTCACTTTACCGCCACTATACGCTCACTGTCTTTCCTCCAGCTTGGATCACAGTTCAAGCGGATTAGTGTGTGTGTATGTGTGCATAGTGTATGTGTACAGTGTGTGTGTGTGTGTGTGTGTGTGTGTGTGTGCACGCGCATGTTTGTGATGTGTGTGTGTGTGTAGGCGCATGTTTGTTTTGTAGTCAGAATTGACAGTAGGGAGGTTTGTATTCTCTTTTTTGTTCTACTCCTTTTTTTTTGCTCTTGGGTCCATCAAATGTGGTTCTGTTTCTCTTCTTCTTCTGTTTCTTCTCTCATCTTCTGTTCCAGCTCCAATCCACCCCCCACCCCACCCCCTCATCTGTCTGGCCCAATCTCCTCCTACCTTCCTCTGAATGGCCCTGTTGTTTGTCTGTGTGTCCAGTGGGAGCGGGGATGAATGTACAGGTGTAGGTGGGTGTGGGGGAGTGAACTCTCTACTGTATGGGTGTGAGAATGCTTTATGTGACCACAAGTGGTGTTAAATCATCCACAAATGTTCATGATTTGTGTGTTGCCACTAGGGCAAAATGTGGAGACTTTTATTATGACATTGTTATAGAGCATTTATTATGCTGTATACATGTTCCAGGGTTTGGGCTTTCAGACTGTTGCTTCGTGTAGGTTTAAAAAAAAATAACTAACAGAACGTGCACACATCAAACCCATCGGTTGTTCACACTAGAAGCAATGTCGTAAGTACATATTCATTGTCATATTATTAAGTAACTGTTAAAATATAGTTTAAAAAAGGGAAGAGTGTACACAGCTTAAAGATTTATTTACATGGATGTTTCATTAGACAAGCTTTATGTTAAAACGGTCAATTCCTTTGTTTGCTTTGTTACAGTTTTCACTCTGTCATGTAAAATGATGTTGGAAGCCACAGTAAACAGCAAGTAAACTGCTCATTTCGACTTGTCATCATTTGCATCAGAGTTAGCTGGTTGTATAGCTACAGTTGCTACACTGCAGTGAGGACAACATAGTGAAAAGACAGAGAAGTTAGTGTTGAAGATCGTGGCAAGATGGAAGCTAAAAGTGCTAAGTCTTCTGTAGCAAGTGGAAGAAGCTCTCATTCATCTGCATCATCAAGGGGTGCTCTACTCCGTGCGCGAGCAAAAGCAGCAGCTGCTAAGGTACGCGCTGAATATGCAGAACAAGAAGCTAAAGCTAAAATAGATAAAGCAGCCAAAGAAGCTGAATCACAGATGGAGAAAGTTAGAAGAGAGACTGAGATTGAGAAACTTGTCATGTGCCGCGAAGCAGCAGCTGCTGAAGCTGAAGTAGCCGTTTTGGAATCAGCTGATACAGTGCAGAGGTGTATTGTGTTGGATGAAACAGGCTCATCAAGAGAAACTAAAATGGAGCGGACAAGTGAATATGTCCAAACTCATTTTGGCCCTACTACCTCTGCAGATCAAGCAGCTATGAGGGCCAGCCCTCAGCCAATTCAGCCTACTACAGATGGCATTCTCAGTTTCAGTCCAAATAACCCCTTTGCTTCATACCAGCAGATTCATGTTTCTTCGCATGAGCCGCCACAGGCTGATAACAAAGATAATGTGGACTTAGCAGAGTATGGCCTAGGCTATGCTTATGTTCCACCAGCAGTCAAAGTGTCAGACAGTCAGATTTTGTTTGACAGAGAGGATGCTCAGGTAAATTCTAAGATGTCTCACAATGACCTGAATGCTTCTGCTCCATGCTTTTACCCCCAGCTCAAAGCTAACCAAAGCATGCCTGCAACTGAACATATCGCACAATATTTAGCTCGCCGTGACCTGGTGAGTGCAAGTTTGTATGAGTTTGATGATAAACCTGAAAATTATCGTGCTTGGCTGTCTTCATACAGAAATGCTACTCAAGGACTGGGTCTAACAGCTACTGAGGAATTGGACTTAATGACTCGGTGGCTTGGCAAAGAATCCAGCACCCAAGTGAAACGTCTCCGTTCAGTACACATAGCAAGTCCAGACATAGCACTCAGGAAAGCCTGGGAGCGTCTTCAGGAGTGCTACGCTGCACCAGAGGTAGTTGAAAAGGCTCTCTTCACTCGACTTGAGAAATTCCCCAGGGTTTCAGCGAAGGAAAATCTAAAACTACGGGAGCTAGCGGATCTGCTGATGGAAGTGCAGTGTGCTAAGAAGGATGGCTACTTACCAGGTCTGTCCTACCTGGATACTACACGCGGCATTGAACCTATAGTATCCAAGCTGCCTTATAGACTTCAAGAAAAATGGATCTCAGTGGGTTCAAGGTATAAAGAAGAAAATGGAGGACGATTTCCACCTTTCGATTTTTTTACCAGGTTCATGTGCTATGAGGCCAAGAAAAGCAATGACCCCAGCTTTGCCTTTTTAAATGCTGCTGGATCGTCAGAGAAAGCTGAAAATCCCCATTTTAAGAGCGCCAAGAAACCTGTTGTAGTTCATAAGACCAATGTCTCTCCAGCAGAGTCAAGTACTTCCAGTGATCCAAATAAAAACTGCCCAATACATGCAAAGCCACATCCACTAAAGAAATGTAAAGCCTTTAGAGCCAAAACTCTTCAAGACAGGAAGGACTTTTTGAAAGAGTTAGGAATCTGTTTTAAGTGCTGTGGCTCAAAAAGTCATATGGCGAAGGACTGCACCACGACAGTGAAATGTTCTGAGTGTGGCAGCACCAAACATGTCTCAGCTATGCATCCAGGCCCTGCACCGCAAACCCCAGCTCCTGTCACCTCATCACAGAATGGCGGGGAGGGAGAAGAGGGTGACGACAGCAGGGAAGTTGTCAGCCCAAATTGCACTGAAGTGTGTGGGGCGGGACCGGTTGGGCGGTCATGTTCTAAGATATGCCTAGCTAAGGTGTACCAGAAGGGCCATCCAGATAAAGCCATCAAGGCATACATTGTTTTAGATGACCAAAGCAATCGGTCATTGGCGAAGTCCAGTTTCTTTGACCTGTTCAACATTCAGTGTGAGCCATATCCTTACCTACTGAAAACATGTTCCGGCACTGTGGAAACATTCGGCAGAAGGGCTTTAGAATTTATGGTTGAGGACCTCGATGGGAAGGTTACAATCCCTCTTCCCCCGCTTACTGAATGTAATGAGTTACCTGACAATCGGACTGAAATCCCCACACCGAACGCCGGTCTTCATCAGCCTCACCTCGCAAAGATAGCAGAACACATCCCAGAGTTGGACCCCAATGCTGAGATCCTCCTGCTGCTTGGTAGGGACATAATTAGAGTGCACAAGGTACGGGAGCAAATAAATGGCCCCCTAAATGCACCCTTTGCGCAGCGACTTGACCTAGGTTGGGTGCTAGTTGGAGAGGTCTGCCTAGGGAACACACACAAACCTAAGGTCAGTACCTACAGGACAACAGTGTTTGATTGTCATCGGCCCTCGTTCCTCCAGCCATGCACAAGTTTTTTGCATGTTAAAGAAGAGTTTCATGGCAAAGAGCTTAGGAACAGTGTATCAGGGCCCACTTGGGCTAAAGAAGACAGGCTGGGTCAAAATGTATTTGACCGTACTGAACAGGACAACAAGCTGGCACCTTCAATTGAAGATGAGATTTTCTTGAACATCATGGACAAAGAAGTCTACAGAAATGATTCACATAGTTGGGTTGCTCCATTACCATTCAGGCAGCCTAGACAACGGTTGCCTAACAACCGTGAGCAAGTACTTAAACGGTTTGAGTCACTTCAACGCAACCTAAAGAGGAGGCCAGAAATGGAACAGCAATACGTGGCCTTCATGGGTAGACTGTTGGAAAATGACCATGCTGAGGTCGCACCAGCACTGAGGAAAGATGAAGAGTGCTGGTATTTACCAAGTTTTGCAGTATTTCACCCACAAAAACCAGGTCAAATCCGGGTGGTGTTTGATTCAAGTGCCCAACACTCCGGAATCTCCTTAAATAATGTGCTTTTGACTGGCCCAGATCTGAACAACTCCCTTCTGGGAGTACTCCTGCGGTTCCGAAAGGAAAAGGTTGCTGTCATGGCAGATATACAGCAAATGTTCTACTGTTTCCTTGTAGAGGAAAAGCACAGGAACTATCTGCGATTCTTATGGTTCAAGGACAATGACATGGATAACGAAGTCGTAGACTACAGAATGAAGGTCCATGTTTTTGGGAATAGCCCATCTCCGGCAGTGGCAATCTATGGGCTTAGAAGAGCCATCAGAGAGGGTCTGCAAAAACATGGCGCAGACACAGTCAACTTCGTCGAGCGTCACTTTTATGTTGATGATGGTCTTTGTTCTGTCCCAACTGACACTGAAGCCATTGACTTGCTGCGTAGGACTCAGGCTTCACTTGCTGAGTCTAACCTCAGGCTCCACAAGTTTGCATCAAACAGTCAGTCTGTTTTGGAAGCCTTCCCAAGTGAGGACTGTGTGGCAGCTGGGAAAGATGTAGACCTCAGTGGAGATGAGTCACCCACCCAACGCAGCTTAGGTCTCCTGTGGGAGATAGCAAGTGACACATTCACTTTTTCTGTGTCAACTGACAGTAAGCCGTTTACCCGCCGTGGAATTCTCTCCATGGTGAACAGTGTTTTTGACCCTTTGGGTTTTCTGGCTCCGGTCACGATCCAAGGAAGAGCTCTTCTCAGAGAGCTGAATTGTGAGTCATCAGAGTGGGATACCCCATTACCTAAAGACAAATTAGGCAAGTGGGAGGCGTGGCGAAACTCACTTCAAGAGTTGAAGCACTTCCATATACCAAGGAGGTACACAAACATCTCTCTAACCATGGCTGAACGGGTGGAACTCTGTGTGTTTTGTGATGCTTCTACTAAGGCCATTGGTGCTGTAGCCTACTTGAAGACCATCCAAGAAGACATGGTAGACATTGGATTTGTCATGGGGAAGTCCAAACTTGCTCCTCAATCGGACCCAACCATACCGAGGCTTGAGCTGTGTGCAGCAGTCTTGGCTGTGGAAATGGCTGAGCTAATTCAGGATGAACTAGATTTGCAGTTGGATTCCACTAAGCACTACACAGACAGCAAAGTGGTCCTTGGATACATTTACAACGAGTCCAAACGGTTCTATGTATATGTCCACAATCGAGTCCAGCGCATCCGACAGTCCACAAATCCTGAACAGTGGAACTACGTACACACAGACGATAATCCAGCTGATCTTGCGTCAAGGTCTGTTTCAGCATCACACCTTACACAGACAATGTGGTTCAGTGGACCTACCTTTTTGCGTAAGCTCTCCGTTCAGCCAGAATCCTTTCAGTCATTCAGCTTAGTTTCACCAGAATCAGATGTAGAGGTTCGTCCAGATGTGAAGAGCTACATCACCCAGCTACATGGGAAAAGTCTCAGCATAGAGCGCTTTGAGAGGTTTTCCACCTTTCATACTCTTCAGAGAGCTGTAGTGTTCTTGATTCATGTTGCAAGATCCTTCAAGTCCACAAACACCATGAACAAGTGTAAGGGATGGCATCATTGTGATCTGCCTCACTCTCCGGATGAGCTCTCCCAAGCAAGAAAGGTCATCATCAGAGCTGTTCAGAGGAAAGCCTTCGAAAAAGAATTTGAAGCTCTGGAAAGAGGCAAGCCAGTTCCTCTAAACAGCTGCTTAGGTCATCTCAACCCTGTCTTGCAGAATGACCTCATCTGCCTCGGAGGCCGACTAAAGAACGCAGAGGTGGAGGTTGAGCTGAAGAGCCCTGTCATTCTCCCAAAGGGACACCATGTTTCCATGCTGCTCATCAGACACTATCATGCCCAAGTAAAGCACCAGGGCCGCCATTTAACAGAAGGCGCTGTGAGAGCTGCAGGACTCTGGATCCTGGGGGGTAAAAGGCTCATTAGCTCAACTCTTTACAAATGCGTCACCTGTCGCAGACTTAGAGGCCGAATGCAGGAGCAACAAATGGCAGATTTGCCACCAGAGCGTCTCAAGGTCTGCCCTCCCTTTACGTATGTGGGGCTGGATGTCTTTGGGCCATGGTACATCTCCACCAGACGTACAAGAGGGGCACAGCCTGACAGCAAGCGCTGGGCCATGCTGTTCTGTTGTATGAGCTCCAGGGCAGTTCACATTGAGGTGATTGCCTCAATGGATACTTCAAGCTGCATCAACGCCTTGAGACGTTTCTTTGCCATAAGAGGACCAACCAAACAACTAAGGTCAGATTGTGGCACGAATTTCATTGGGGCCTGCAGAGAACTCGGCATGAGTGCAGACCAACCAGATCCGACGGTGCAGAGGTATTTACACCAACAAGGATGTTCCTGGGTGTTTAACCCACCACATGCTTCGCATATGGGTCGGTCATGGGAACGTCTCATTGGAGTAGCACGAAGAGTCCTAGATTCTATGCTTCTTGAACACGGCACTCGCCTTACTCATGAAGTCTTGTGCACACTAATGGCAGAGGTGGCAGCAATTATGAATGCAAGACCACTAGTTCCAGTTTCAAATGACCCAGAGGATCCATTTATCCTCACACCGTCTATGCTTTTAACTCAAAAAGTCGGTGTTCCGCCTCCTCCAGGAGACTTCACAGATAGAGACCTCCTCACCAAGCAGTGGAGACAAGTACAAGCCTTGTCCAACCTGTTCTGGAGTCGTTGGAAACGAATGTACTTGTCTACTTTACAAAGCCGCAAGAAATGGACAAAGTCCCACCAAAACCTGCAAGAAGGAGACGTCGTCCTTCTCAAAGACAACCAAACTGTCCGCAACAGTTGGCCTTTGGCCACAGTCACGAAGACCTTTCCAGGCCAAGACGGGAGAGTCCGTAAGGTGGAATTGAAGACTACAGATCAAGGACATTCAAAGGTTTATCTTAGACCAGTGACAGAACTTGTTTTGCTTCTTAGTAAAGAATGATGTTTGTAGGTTAATTCATAGTTTGATTGGGTAGTGACCTCACAGAGGCCAGGCGGGGAGTGTGTTGCCACTAGGGCAAAATGTGGAGACTTTTATTATGACATTGTTATAGAGCATTTATTATGCTGTATACATGTTCCAGGGTTTGGGCTTTCAGACTGTTGCTTCGTGTAGGTTTAAAAAAAAATAACTAACAGAACGTGCACACATCAAACCCATCGGTTGTTCACACTAGAAGCAATGTCGTAAGTACATATTCATTGTCATATTATTAAGTAACTGTTAAAATATAGTTTAAAAAAGGGAAGAGTGTACACAGCTTAAAGATTTATTTACATGGATGTTTCATTAGACAAGCTTTATGTTAAAACGGTCAATTCCTTTGTTTGCTTTGTTACAGTTTTCACTCTGTCATGTAAAATGATGTTGGAAGCCACAGTAAACAGCAAGTAAACTGCTCATTTCGACTTGTCATCATTTGCATCAGAGTTAGCTGGTTGTATAGCTACAGTTGCTACACTGCAGTGAGGACAACATAATTTGTGTAATAGTAAAAATGTTATGATGTTCATGAGATTTACACACCTCATTCTTTTCATAGTTTTAGAAATATTAATCCCATGCACACTCACACGGCAGACACACACACACACACACACACACACACGCATGCACACACAAACACACACACACAAACACACAAAACAGATAAGAAAACACAGACGCTCACATAATCATGTGTACCCCCCACCTTCCCACCTTATACATATTGACACTCACATGACTATACACCACACACAAACACACACACAGCTTTCCAAAGTGTGTGCGTGTGTGGTTGAATGTTACAGCTTATCTCTTTGTGGCAGTGTCTGTCCACTCAACAGTACGCCACTGTGTCAGGCGTACTTGCGAGCGCATGATAATCAGGCTGACCGCGGAGTCTGCCTAACGAAGGGCTGGCAACATCCATGTGGTGCCCATCTGAAGGCTGCCCCCCTGCCCGCACGCCTGGCATGGAGAGCCGGCTTCTGCCAAGAGCACCCCCACCACCAACACGCCAGTCAGAGCCCGGCCTCCACACTTCCAGGGAAGGGAGCCAGCCAATTAACCCCTAGTGGTGCTGCGTTATGGGGTCAGGAGGCAGCTAATAAGGGGGGTTGGACTGGAGCTGGGGGCATACAACAACAATAACAACAACAAAAACAACACATTGAATTTATAAAGGGCTTTTCAAGACACCTAAAGTGCTTGCTGACTACAAAGGTAAGGTGGTTAAATGTAACAGGGACTCAAAAACAGTTTTTATCTTGTCTTTATTGAAGAACAGTAGCCTACCCGCATTCAAGAACATACGGAAAGTGCTACACATTGTGAACATCTCCATTTCACAGAAATTTCTCTTTTAGAAATGTCTGCCAGAAAAATTGGCCAATCTGAACAACTGATACAAATGACATAAAATGTCATGGCTCCCCTACTCTCATCCTATTCACTCCCCTTCAAAATTTTCATACACCCGCCCTTCCACCCTCTATGGCAAGTAATTTGCAGCAGTGTTCACAACGTTTAAGGCGAAATGGTAAGTCGTGTTCCCAGCTGTGTTCTTTCAGGCTGTGCAAGTGGTTTGCAAACTTTTCATTACCTTTCCACTGAAAGACATGCATGAGATGTGTGGCTGCTGTTCATTTTTAATTCAGATTCCCACTATATTTAACCACAGACTATTACTTTGCTCAGCCCATTTTATGGCTGACAGTTTTACAAACTTGGGACAATATCAAGCTGGCTTCTCACAGCATTTCAGCTGTTCCAACTTTGCTACCGCACCTCAACAACCATTACAAACTGGCAGTCAAGGTAGCCAATCAGCATCAAGAGCTTGCATTTCATCATGAGGTTGCCAATTAAGCCTGAAAGGAGGCCAAATAGGTACAAAACCACGTTTTTAAAATCCCCAACCCTAACATAGCTTTCTGAGAGGGGTTTTAGAAAGCTTCTGAGGCACTACAGATCCAACCAGGATTTTAATCTTTAAAATTCTCTATATTACCTTTAAGTAATAAACTGCTTTAGTTGACCCAGAGGTAATTGGAAAACTGTTAGCAGAAGAGCTTAATTCGCATAACTAAACAAAATGGCAACAGGGTCTTCTTCCTCCAGGTTTATGATCACCTCTGGGATACATAAATCAGGGTTGTCTCCTAACCACCTTTGTAATATAGCCCTCAAGTGAACCAGACAGAGGGGGTGAGGAGGCTAAAAGAGGCTTTACAGAGCTTTGCAGAGAGGAATGTTTGAATGAGCTTTTTTTATAGATGTCAAGTGTGGCTGGTTAATAGCACCAAGCATTTTCATCTGGGTCCAAAATTCAAACCTTTACAATTAAGGTTTCTTTGTTTAGCACCATCAGGTAAGGCTGCCAATCATACATACATACATACATACATACATACATACATACATACATATATATATATATATATATATATATATATATATATATATATATATATATATATATATATATATATATATATATATATATGTATGTATATATATAGGCTACAGTAGGCTACATTATGATCTCTAACTTTTGTTTACCAGCTTCCCCAGGTTTAAAAACCGATACGGTCTCAGTGAAGAAACTAGCTATGCAAAAATACTGTTGTGAATAAAAGCAGACTTGATTAACATACCTTTTTGTGAAAAGTAGTAGTGCTTGCAAAAACACTCTTCCAACACAGGAGAGCAAAGGCATTGCCTCAGATCTCAGGATGGTTGCTAGAAGTTTGCAAACTTCATAGAATGCTGCTATCTCAGCGGTTCTCCACCTCTCTCTCACTCTCTCTCTTTAATCTACACACACACACACACACACACACACACACACACACACACACACACACACACACACACAGCAGTACTTAGCGTGGCCAGTGGGGAATAGAGGGGGGTGTGGATTGGTGCGAGTGTACAGCGTCTGATTAAAACATCCAAAAGGAAGCAATTAAAGTCTGCAGTAGAGGAGCCGAGTCAGGGCAACGCATAGCGGAGCCTTAAATAATTTAGACTTCTCTCGGCGTGCGCTCCCTGAGCATCACACTGAGCATGCTCACTGAGGGCCCCAGCTGCCGAACTATGACAACAGACAGTGGGAAGAGACAGAAAAAAAACCCCATCTAAATCAGTTTTGTTCTCTTTGAGTGAGGGGAGACCTCAAAGGGTGTGTGTGTGTGTTTGTGTGTGTGTGTATCAGGAGAGGAAACTTTTACCAACTACTGACAAATAAATGTTAAAATTTGCCAGCGACTCATTATTTTGTGTATGTAATCTACCAGCCACTTATGCATTTTACCATTTGGCTGGTGCCAATTTCCATCGTGTGTGTGTGTGCCTGTGTGTGTGTGCACAAGCACACTTTGGTATTTGTACGTGGGTACAGGTGTTGGTGTGTGATGATGATGGTGGTGGGAAGAGAAATTGGAAAAAAACACAAGTATTCAGATGTTCAGATGTTGCAATAAACAACCTTTCAGGAAAAAACATATGAACCACATTAATAATGGATGAAAGGTTTGATGGAAAGGCAGATGCTATGATCTGAAAAAGCTATCTCCTCTTGCAATGACAGTGTATTAGAATACCTGACTATCCTGAAAGACTTGCATTTTATTACCCTGTATGCTTTCTTACACACAAAACTGAACGGATGTGTGACCACAAATTGGATAAGCAAAGAGACAGACAGAAGGGAGTGTGAGAGAGAATTTTATCGAGTGATAATAGCTGAGCACACCAGCTGAGGAGAGAGCACTTTGCAGCAAACCTGTAATAGGGTCATTTATGGTTAAGTAGCAACATGATGATACACCCACTCCTATACTTGTTCTTATATTTGTTGCACTGCCACAGCAGTGTGGTATTCTGAATTTGTGTTTTTCATCTCCAAGACAGGAAGGTAATTTTGTGGTTACTTTTTTTTTAAAATGTAGCAACATGTAATATTATATATTTACAATGTACATACCTAACCTTCACCCTAACCCTCACCCTATGGTACATGTACTGTAAGTGCACAATGTTACATATTGTTACATATTGGTGCACTGTAACTAATGAATGCAACAGGGACAGTATAATAAAGTGTAACCCAAACCTGTAATATGTTCATATAAGGTTTAGTAGCAACATGATCATTCCCCTACTCTTATACTTTTTTCTGATATTGGTTGCACTGCCACAGCCGTGAAGTACTCTGGATTTATATGTTTTTCATTTCCAAAAAAAGACATCTATCCCATGTTTCCTTCCTGCAGAGCAAGTCTATTAGGCACCCTTTTACTGAGAAATGACATGCTGAGAATGTTCCAGAAAAACTTGACAGGGAAGAGAACCTCTGCTGCTAAGTGCTGGCACAGCACATTTGGAGCGGAAGCAAGGGAATTAGTCCCCATGCAGGAAAAAAAGAGGGAAAAGATGCAATTTCTCTACCCCATGTACTAACAACGCATGTAATCATAGTAATCATGCACATTGCACTGATGGTAACGATAGTGTAGACCCTGCTTAGAAAATGTAACTGGGGCTGTGTGTGTGAATGTGTGTGTGAATGTGCAAAATGTGTGTGTGTGTGTGTGTGTGTGTGTGTGTGTGTGTGTGTGTGTGTGTGTGCGTGTGCGTGTGCGTGTGTGTGTGTATGTGTGCGTGAGCATGCGTGTGTATATGTTGCTGTGTTCATGTACTGAGGTATGATAAAGGAGACAGTGTGAGGCTGATTTATGAACCATGTCACTCTATGGTGCTCAGGCGCTGCGTCATATTCAGCTTTAATTTGATAAAATGAGATTTTCTAGTGCAGGTGTTGGGAGGGCGATTGGAGGGTTGGTGGTGGTGGTGGGCGGAGGTGGTGCAGCCCTTCAAGCTGAGAACCTTTGCTGCAGAGATGCCCTACCAGCATATCTGAAGCATTTCCCCTTGAGCTGCACACTAACACCTGCATCACCAGCTCACACAAATCACTGAGCACCAATTACCATCAGAAATAAATATAAAGTTTGGCACCCTCGCCCACCTTTCTGTTATCATTTCTCACTGTAATGTCTCACTTGTGATTTTCCACGGCATCATGTCTTGTAATGGATTCCAGCTGCGCAATCAATAACAGCAATCAGATCGTGAGAGGGGCAGTGACACCACATGCAGTTGTACAGTTTAGCCACAAACACATTAAACCTGGAAGAATACTAAATATATTCAGAAAAAGGCACTCTAACCCTCATGCCTGTTGGGAATCATCAATGATGGAACAAGTCATGAAACACATCACCACAGGAACAGACTATTTTAACGTCAACAGCACCTGTTTTGACAGTAAACCTTAAATCATGGATTACTGGAATAGAACGAGCCCCATGACAGAAAATTATGTCTTTGGCCTTGAACTGCAAGGCTCCCCTGGCCTAGCTGGAATGCGAGTTGGAGTCCTGGTCTGTGAAAGTGACCTGTGGGGCACCATGCTGCCTATTAGGGAGCTACCATAGACTGTATACAAGAGAACTGGACAAACCCTCTGTGATGTCACACACAGGCTTTCTCACAAACCGGATAATGCTTAAATTGAAGGTTCTGGGTGCAATCATCTTTGCCAATGCATTCTATTAAATGTCAGTGAAAATTATCTGGGGATTAAAGTAATGAATTCGAAAAAAAAATCACCTCCTTTAGAGTTAAGATCATAAAAACTACTAAAACTACCAAAACAAACCAAAACGGTTTGATCTTAACCAGGCTGTAAATGTTTATTTCTTATATTTGAATAAGTTGCTTGCTTCTGCAGCCAGCCCAGCCCCCAATGGACATAAGAGGTATTGCAACTTTAGAACATTCAGTTTGGGCTTCATTGCTTAGGCTGAAACATTGCCACTTGGGAGCTACATGTGTGTGAGCTCCATGCCTCAGTCAGGCCAAACAGGGCAGAGTAGTGCCCAGTGAGATGGCCCTGTAGTGCCCAGCTAATGCTGCTCTGGCAGGCAGAATGCCAGGTGGCTCTGATAAACAATGTTGGCAGTTGGGGAGGAGTGGAGTATCATTAGAGGTGAACTTGTATACTTTTACATAATGTAAAATGGCCTGCAAAACTACATGGCGCTTTGGTATGAAAAAGTACAGATACCATAGAAATACTATGTTTTAGATCCTTGAAGTGTTACATTAAATGTCATTTAACAAACTATTTTATCCAGAGAGACTTACAGTGAATTCAGTTCAGGGACAATCCCTCTGGAGCAATGTGGGGTTAGATGCCTTGCTCCTTAGGGCACCTCAGCTGTGGGTAAGACTGCGGGAGAGTGCTGCTAATACATTCCCTTCCTCACCCATATTTTTCCAGCTTGTACAGGAAGCTCTCCAGTCCCAAGACCAACTCCTTCAGCACAGCTGCCCACCATGAAGCCTGTCAACCTATTTCAGCACCCTAAAAAAATGAACATAATGAACAGTAAAAATAAGCAGTGTAGCATGCCACTGGAGAGCTATTTATTCACAGGCAAAAACGCCAGCTGCCTCTGATAAACAGGGGTAGCAGTTAAAGAGGAGATTATCATTCATGCTTATCAGGACACAGGGGTGGGTATGCAGAAAGAACAACAAGCAGTGAGAATAGCAAGGAGCTGTAGTGGAATGAACTCGAGTAAAAATTGATGGGAGTGAAGCAGAAATCTTGCCTTAGGTGCTTGACCATGCCAAACCAAACCCCCATCACCCCAAAAGAGTGCTTCCTCAGATGCAGCATTTAATAAAGGAGGGATTAAGGGATGGGAAGAAGGACATGGCAAAATAAAAACAGAAGGACAGGGCATTTATAGAAATAGAGCAGAAAGAGAAACATTTCCTCATGGCCATGTAACCTGTGAAAAATACTTTGCTTATGGTCATGTATATAAATATGTACAGACCTTGAATAAAGTGGAACATGCAACTTCACATGCGAAGGCCTTTCATGCACCAGGCAGAGGTGTAGGGAGGCCACTGACACTGACACTGACACTGACACACACACACACACACACACACACACACACACACACACACACACACACACACACACACACACACACACACCCAGCGTGTCCTAAGAGTGTGTTATGTGTGCAGAAGGATTTGAGAGGCTGGACTCCCAAGTTCCTGCAGTGCTCTGAGCTCCCCCTCTGACTTCTGCCTGCATAACAGCAGCACAGGAGAGAAAGACAGAGAGGGATGGAACGAGTTAGGGAGGGAGGGAGGAAGGGAGGACGAGGTAAAGAGCAAGTGAGAGTAGGAGAGTGGCTGACATAAATAGTGAATGGGAGAGATACAGAGAGAGAAAAAGAGGAAGGGAGAAAGAGAGAGAGAGGAGAAAGAGAGAAAGACAGAGAGGGAGAGAAAGAGAAGAGAGAGAGATGAGAGAGAGAGATAAAGAGAAAATTCCCCAGCTCTCAACGTCAGTGGGATGGCCCAGTTGCCTTGGCAACACCATCCTGCATCTGTCAAGGATTCATCAGTTTCCACAGTAACGGTGTTGAGAAGGCAAAAATGGATCATTATTTCAGTAATGTAACATCTGAAGGGTTTTGATAGCCACATAATCATGGTGTGCTATTGTGTAGTAATCTTATACATGGCTGACGCAGTTATGTGAAGAGCTGAGTCAAAATGGTGGCATGTGCATGAATGCATTTCTGTGTGTGTGTGTGTGTGTGTGTGTGTGTGTGTGTGTGTGTGTGTGTGTGTGTGTGCGCGCGTGCCAGGGTGCAAGTGTATGTGTACGTAGGTTTTTTTTTGTACACATACAGTACGTAGCAACTTAAAGGGCTCCTTCCGCTAAAAAACACTTTGAGTAGCTCTATTTACAATGTGGTGGGTCACAACAAGCAGTATATGCACGCAGCACTCCAAGACGTGAAATTCGACCCTCATGGTTTTACTGGTCATTGAAGGGTCGAGCTAACCAGAACGAGCAGACCAGAGCAGGCTAAACCTATCTACGTCACTAGGTCGTAAGCCCCGCCCAGAGCCATGTATGGCACGCCCACATCCCAGAGGAAGAACAGTGGACAGAAGCTAGGTGAGCGAAAGACAGCGAATTTACCCAATCAGAGGTGCCTTATTGACACGTCATGGATATTCACAAGGAACACCGGAAAAGCCAGTCGTTCAACCACTAGACCTGTTGTAGCTTACAGAAAACAGCGTCAAGCAAGAGAACTAGGACATCATTTTTCACAGAAATGACGCACAATGCATTCAACCATAGTGGCGACACAGCAATATGAATAAAAATAACGATAGAAGTTGACCTTTAAGGACTTTCCCATCATTTTTAGTGCATAGCTGAAGCATCACTCTGTTGCTGGTACAGTCAAAAAGGAGAAACGGACAATTACTCAACTAAATGAGCATCTAGTGTTCTGTCAGACTGGGCTAATTGTCAAGCTGGGCTACCACGCAAATGCAGTCAGGCAATGTTAGGGGTTAAGTTTAAGGTTAGGGTTAAAAGTAGGGTTAGTTAGATAGTAGTGTTCTATGAAATTCAGCTAGGGTAGCTCATCCCAATGAAGCAGCTCAACTCGAAAGAACAGTAGTGCAAGCTTGAGTCGCTACAGTGAAGGAAGCCTTTCCAGTGTGGCTGGTGAGGAAGACAGTTATGATGTAAGTGGTATCTCTAGCCCCCATGCTGACCAGCGCAGCGTGGTGTCACTGGCCCTCGCCCCAGCCACAGCTCCAAGAGGTCACTCAGACAGAGAAAATGATAGAAGGAGAAAAGTACATGGCAGGAAGGATGGCAGGAAAGAGAGATGTTTCTAGAAGTGTGACATCCTGGTGTACCGTGGTGAAGAGAGGCCTGTGTGTATGGCTCGGTGTGTCTCTGTAGCTGCTGTAAGTGGGAATGTCATCCAGTACACCACTGGGGTTCCCTGTATCTTGACATTCTGACATGCAATGTTTCTGTGGTGATAGCCTGGAAGTCGAGGGTAAACATAATCATGTTTGAATGCATGTGTGCAGTCTGGTAAAAAAATAAAGGTAGGTAAATGATACATGGAGCAGGAAAGGGCGGTGAGTAAACTAGAATAAAAAGGTAAGTAATGTGTTGTAAATGAATTAAGCAATATAACACGAGTGGGATTATCAAGTTATCCTGGGTTTTTATGTTGAAGTCTGCCCAAATTCGAAAAAGGCCTAAGCCAACATCAGGGTGAAAATGAAATAACTCTTTTTTGTGTGTTTTAATTGCGATTCAGTGTAGTAACAGTCAGAATGCAGAACAGAACTCAGTATCTTTCAGGTTGAAAACCTTTACATTAAAGAAAGGAAAAGAGAAGATACAGCTGTGTTAACACATAAGCTACATGTACTGTATATCATAGCATCCATAGCACATAACTATGTAGCAGGTAGTAAACATAGCTAGGTTCATAGCATAGCATTTATAGCACACAGCTATGTAGCAGATAGCAAACATAGCTAACACCCACACATACAGTACATATGGTAACACACACACACACACACACACACACACACACACACACACACACACACACACAGGCTACATGCATTTTATGCACTTGTAACACAACCACCAAACACCATACCGTTCTATAACCAAAAACCAAATACCAGTGACCAAAACAAAAAACTCACCAGTAGCCTCCCTGAATATGGCTCACAATCTTCCTTCTTAGCAGTCAGCTAGCAAACTTTGGCTCACACTGACACTAACATTCTCCATGAAAACAAAATGGCCACCAAACCCACTTCCCCTTAAACACAATCTTCAACATAAAAGACTCTCCTTACAACCATAGACAGTAGAAGAAATGGACTGAGGGATGGCATCATTTTGAATAGGACCTGATGAAGCCGATTTTTCTGAATTTTGCTTGGTCACGTGTCCACTTCAGTCTACTGCGCAAACTCCTGCTGACGTTGAGTAACGTCAGCCAACGAACCCAAATATGATAAATTAGGCGCATTCCACTTGATGTAAACGTTTCCATGCGTTTCCATGCGTTTGCAGTCAGTAATGCATTGTGGGATGAAAATGTTGCATGATGGTTAGAAATTAGGCGCATTTGACTTGATGTAAACGTTTCCGTGCGTTTCCATGCGTTTGCAGTCAGTGATGCATTGTGGGATGAAAATGTTGCATGATGGTTAGACATTGTGTCAGACTTGCCAGAAAGGTGTGACGATGTCACCAAAATGCGACAAGGTCATATGACCTAAAAATCCACATGAGTAAAATGCATGTAAACGCGTGTAGAC
>CM059285.1:14658033-14688033 GCA_030347295.1 Setipinna tenuifilis
GCATTGGGCGTGTTTGGATGCTCCCGCCTCCCAATGACCTTGCTACCGCAGTAACAGGGTCACACACCCTCCCTCCAGGGCCTCCAGGCTGCAGGATACAGCGGGCTAACTGGTGAGGCCAGAGACAAACAGGGAGTCTGTGTGTGTATGGGTGTGTGTGTGTGTGTGTGTGTGTGTGTGTGTGTGTGTGTGTGTGTGTGAGAGAGAGAGATAGAGAGAGAGTGTGTGTAAGAAAAAGAGAGAGAAAGATAGAGAGAGAGAGAGAGAGAGAGAGAGAGTGTGTGTGTGTGTGTGTGAGAGAGAGAGAGAGAGAGAGAGAGAACAGAGTAGTCGTACAAGTGGGAGCTTGTATGGTATTTCAGACACAACATTGCAGGGACAAGGCACTGGATACATTTCCCCATTTGAAAGACAGATGTAGAGGGTTAAACGGCCTGGGAACGCCTTTGGGGTCCATGACATAATGCAAAGACAGCGACAGAGAGACTGTAGGTCATTGTAAGAAACACAGAGAAGAAGGGAGAGAGAGAAAGAACACTGAGTGAGACAGAGAGAGAGAGAGACAGAGAGAGAGAGAGCAAGAGAGAGAGAGAGAGAGAGAGAGAGAGAGAGAGAGAGAGAGAGAGAGAGAGAAAGTGCTCTGGTCTGCAGTTGATTTAACTGCTGATACAAACAGTAGACTGGTTGGAAATGTTCTCTAAAAGCAAAAAACAGCAAAGGCAATGCATGTGACACTGTATAATCACATCAGAGTGAATTCTCGGAGGACTTGCCCTCTCTGCAGGGCCCGGGGGAGGGAGAGGGAAGCTGGGGGGTGGAGGGGGGGAAGATAACATCTCTGACCTTCTCCTGGCACACAGTCCCGTGATTGTGGGAAAAAGTAACGGTGGCCTCTGACTCTTACTGTGGAGTGGAGGCTTACATTTCTTTACCCACTGAGCGCCTTCCAATGTATACTGAAATGTTGGGTGGGAATGAATGTGTGTGCTTGCAAAGCAGGAATCATTTCCGAACATATACCAGATGGTTTGAACATACAGCAACATGATGGACTTGGAAAGACAAACAGATGATTTGGCATTAAGATGTCACAGTATCATGTCACACAGCTTTGCAATCAGTCATTTAACCACAGAGAGACCACAGACTGCCCAATACTGATATGGCACGGAACTCTTATGCTGTAGGCATTTTGGGAATTCATTCATAAACTACTGGTGCCCCCCAGTGGGAGATATTGAGAAAGACAGCCTTCCTTTATGTCTAGAGTCATCTACAGTACAATAGCCTTGGTCTTTAAGAAAAAAAAAAAAAAACAATAGAGTCATGGAGACGCTTATAAATTTTGACAGCAAATGCAAGTTGGAATTATGTGCGACATTACTACCTGCTTTTAGGTATGTAGCCAAGGTCGTATTGAAATGGAGCCTCATTTTTTCCCCCTTCCATTTGGAATGCCACACAAAGGAGCCATTGAGAAGCATGACCACAAACCAGACGGTGGAGAAAGGGGGGCACAACAGCTGTAACCTGAATAGTTACAACCGTGTGCAATTTGCCATCGATGTAATTTCCCTTGACTGACCTTTACATCGCCACACAGGACACACGCTGGCTCTCCATCAGACTGGGATATTAACCTGCCAATCTGGGTCTGGATCTGACGCCACCCACCTCAGGGAGAGAAAATAGACATCATCAAGTCTAAATGGCTGGTGCCATCTGTTCCAGTGGAGAGAGCCTTGGCTGTGCGTACAGTGATCTAAGCTGCTGTCTGGGCCATTGGACTGCTTTTTATTTTTTGGATTCCCCCCCCCCCTCTCTCAACAGCTCCCGCCTTACACACCCACCCACCCCGCTTCCACCCCACCCAACCCCCCAATACTTCATCAGTCTGTCCATGAGCTTGTTTGGACAGTGGCAGTCATCATCATCGCTCTTTTGTGTCTCAGATGGGGAAACGCAGCACAGCAGATGATAGACAGGCTGGGGAACTGATAGGAGGGGACACCTGGATCAGGGAGGTCATTTGTACAAAGAGACAGCTGCCTCTTTCAGGAGTGACAGGTTCATGACAGCTCAGTAACAGCTTTGACACAAACCGACGGGTTTTATGAAATCTGACAGACTGTGTGTGAACTGCGATCCGAAGGCAGGTTACAGCTGATGGCTGGCTGGCAGGCTCTGTCCTTTTTTCCCCGCTTCTTCTCTGTTCTGTCCTTTCTACATATTTGTCCTTTAATTCCATTTAACATGATGCTGGATTACAGCTTGACCACATGTTTTACATTAGCAGTTGGACAAGAATTTCTTGTCCAAACAAAAGAATTGCCAGTTACAAAGACTTTACAGATGGTTTGCTGAAATTCAATTTTATTTTGTTTATTGTTTACTGACGTATTACCTTAATGAAATTCAATTCCAAACCCTAATCTGAAAAGGCCACTGCATTTCAACAGATCGTTTACTAAAAGTCTCAATATTTGTAGACCATCCAAATGAAGTCTGTATTTATATGGACACTACCGTGTGCCTGGATACATATTATGTCATAAAGAGATACAATACGAAGACCTCAAATATGAAATGCACAATAATTTTAAGAAAGGTTTAATGGTGCAGACTCCACCAGCAGATGGCCTGTCAAAGCACAGGAGCACACACACACACACACACACACACACACACACACACACACACACACACACAAACACACACACACACACACACCACACACACACAAACACACACACACACAGACTCAGTCTCAGACCTAGCGTGATTCATACCTCATTGCACTTGAAATGGTGCAGCTAAAACACCAGCACTTCTGTGCACCAAAACAAGAGCTTACAATTCAAACACAGGGAGGCATTTCATTTTTGGTCAATTCTGTAAACATTCATAAAATAATGCTGCGGCATGACATAACACATTTTAGTATTGGGAGGTGTCAGCTTTTTTTTCCCCGTAGATAATTGAAAAGAATCCAAAATTTGGGACTGAGTTGTTAAAGCAATTTATGTACCATGGAGGCTAGCGAGGAAGTTCAAAAGTGCTACTGTTGTGCTCGGGGCAAATTTGCCCAGCTGCAATAACTTGCATGGTGTTTTTTTTTAGCTGCACACTTCAATGCTCGACTAGAAGATCTGTATCTAATAGGAACAAACAGTAAGGACGTGCGATTTGCACATTGCAGCAGGGTTTTGCTTTCAAAAGCCACAACAGTGCACAGAACTTTGTGGTGTGCTGGAGACACTAATTGCCTCTTCAACCGACCGGCACTAAATTTAATCAGACCCGCAAGTTTTCGTGCCATGCTCCCTAACGGCCGGCATCTAATGGACTTGGTAATGCAATGAAACCCTTATCTTTCTCCCACTAGGGCCCCCATATGCATCAGACTTAATGACTCGAAGGCGGTGCCGAACACCCCATGCTCACCTAATGGCCCTGCTAGTGGTCTCCATTGGATTGTTAATAAGACCCCACCATTTGCCGACCAGGAAAGGGCAGGCTATTAGGGCAAGACTTACGCATATACACCCATGAGAGTTTGGCAGGTTCACTGCACTGCCTCAGAACCCTTGATCCCCTTCAGCCAGGCTGCCAAACCCCCCCTCCAACGCCCCCCAACCCCCACCCCTCCAACCATGCCATCCCCAGACAGTAAAGGAATAGATAAGGGTTGCTTACTGAGGCAAACTAATAGTACAAAGTAATTGGATCTGTCTACTGGTGTGGGTTAAAGGGGCTGACCCGGACGTCTGCCCTCTGTAAGGGAGATATAGAGTTGGCCCATGGTAAAGGGAGCCTTGGAGGAGAGGAGAGGAGACAAGACCCAGATAACACGGGCGATGTCTCCCTTCTTTGTATTACAAAAGTGGGGGGCAATTTGGCTGTGAAAGTCAAACACTGTGTCAAAGGGCTGTGGAGGTTCACTGGTAGCTACATAACATCCAAATTGAAAGGATAGATCCAAGTAAGAAGACAGTAAAGACCAGAACAGAAAAAAAAGAATAAAGTCTTTTGACCTGTGTTTGGAGGATGGAGAAAAGCTCATGAAGAACACCTTGACCCAGTACGTCAGGCAGAAATATTATGATGATGAAACCCAACCTTCATGCTCTGTTTATTTATGAAAGAACATTGTGTGCAGATTGAAAAAATAGGGTACTGGCTTTGATGACGTCAAGGAAAAGGTAAGATTTTCCATCAGACAAACAGACTGTCTATACAACAGTGCAAAGGTACATGACTAAAGTACAGTAACAGGGTTAAATGATGGCGTGGATTGGAAAATTGACCAATTTTGATAATATTTGTTTAACTGGGAATGCAGGTTTTGCTGTTTTGGTTCAGTCCTGTTAACAGCGAAAGCATCACATCTTCCAAGACTGAAATTAACAGCCATGGTAACAGTCTACTTTACTCTGGTTGGTATAAAAAAGTCTCATATCTTTTCTTTGGCAGTACACAAACTTTAAGCCAGTTTAATGCAAGGATGAGTTTTACACATCCTCACAATGTGTGTTTGTGTACTTTTTGATGTACTTTCATAAGTTCTCCTGACAACATCGTTTTTGTTTGAATTCCTAACAATTAATCTTACATAATCCCTTACTTTATACAAAATATGTTAAAACATATTCTTGATTGTCAAATTGTGACACAGTGTTCCGGCAGAGAAGTTGAATGAAGGGGGGCTCCATATACACTAATCATTCTGGGTTGTACTGAAATAAAATAAAACACTTTGATGATCCAATGTAGTCTATTGCAAATTGTACATCTGGGTTTATGGTCAGTATGAAATGCATTGTCAGCTTACCCACTCTTCTCTAATCAATCATGAGAGTGCAGTGTATTGGTTTGTTTAGACTGACAAACTCTTTTGTGGTGTTTCTGCAATAGATTTTTTTCCCCACACTGTATGAGGACAAAACAAAAAGGAAAACATAGGATGGAATTTCAATAAGGGGTTTCTACTGAGGAAAGGGGCATTTTTTGGGCGTTTTTGTCACTTCCTATACTGCTTACATGCACACAAGCTGCACAACATGATCGAGAAATCAGAAAAAAACAGAGAAGCATACATAGTTCCCTTAAAATGACACCTGACAGTCAATAATGCACCAACAGATGGCACCATTTTCTTCATTTTTTCTTCTCAGCTTCCATGCTCAGTTTTCTTGGTAGCTGGGTCACCTTTGCACAAGCCAGTATGTGTGCAGTTAAAAAAAAGGTGAATGGAACACACAGGAAAACACTAGCACTGAAGTTGATTAGCGCCAGGAAAATCCTGTTGTGTGGGAAAACACATGTAGCTGTTTAAATAACAGATGGGGAAAATATCAGCATTCACTAATTAATTGTAAAACAACTTACTGTAATGGGTCATACTCCATTAGCTGTCCAAGGCGATTCACACCCAATGCACTGCTACTCCCATCTGGCCGAATGTAATGGCTTCCATGAGCCATTATGTGCTAACTCAAGAGCAGAGGCCCCATCAGCTACTCTTTGGCAGGCCCACAACACAGCTCTGTGTCTGACTCATCTGTTGGTTGTCTAAAAAATGTAAGGTACAATGTAAGGTAATGTGAGGCAAACTTATTAACATAGCACATTTAATACCAAAGACAGCACAAAGTGCTTTAGACAAGAGTAATAATAAACCTAAAAGTTAAAACTTAAAAAGCTTGTAGGAGCATGTCTTCTGTCATCAAAAACTTTCAGGCAAAGTCTCCTTCTTGGTGAATCATCAATATAAACAATAAAAGAGCATTCAAAAATTCTTTTACAAATGCTACAACAGGTTCTCCGTCTACCAAAACATTAACTAATGAAGCATTCACTATAATGAATATAATATCTAATTAATATAAATGTCTTACAATGACTTCATGTATTAGCTTCTATGGAAATGGTTTACGGCTGCATAAATCAGGTTTGTCACATGAACATGTCACTTAACTGCACTATTAATATGCATACAATTCAGTGTAAAGACAATATTTAATAAATTCACTGAAATATTTTTTGTATCATTTGCATTAGAAGGTCTACATTACAAGACATAGTAAATGATTTTATACAAAGAGGGGGAAATTGGGCAAAAATGTAGCAAACTGATATGAAAAAATGGCTAAACATTTAGAATGGCTAATATCTTTTTTAGCCTGCAGACAAATTAGACTCTTCAGAGATGTGGTTAATATTTTACACTCTTCCCTTGCGGCTAAACCACCTGATTAAGGCTTAAAACATGCCTTACTTTCACTTAGCATGGAATTCACACAATGTATTAAACCATAAGATTTATCTCATACATGATTTAAAAAATGTTTTACAAGTGTCTGAGATTGTAATGAAGTAATTGAAAATTAAAATGTATCCGCCTAAAAGTATCAGCAAGGTGCAAAAAGGTGTCAGTTGGGTTTTTAAATTGTGTGCATTCTATCTTATCACCGCTGTGCCTAAATTACACAAGAGATAAAGCAGCACAACCTTCACACACCTCCCAGCAGAACAACAAGGTACTGACATTGGAAATGACAAACCTTCTCTCAATCTGACAAAACAAAAGGCAGTTCAATTTGTATACGCTACTCAGGAGATCACTTAAGGCTCCACTCATGATAGACTGATGGCCCTCCATGCATCTTTTGCCTATTTTCCTTTCAGAGTAATCCAATTCATAAAAGAGATCCTTGTTTACTGTCAGTAAATCAAGCCAGCAGATGGTAAATATGACAGGCTGTCTTCGTTTCACATATCACTGCTCAGGCTGTAGTACAAACAGCCATTCAACAATGACACTTGCTCTAATAATCCAAATATAGTGTAGGACACAAGGGAAGTTGTAGACATGGGAACTTATAAAGATATCAGTTAGAGGTCAGAGAGTGAAAAGAGCCCAAAAAACATAATGGTCCTTGGAGTGACCCTGATGGAGAAGACCCTGAGGAGGAGGCAATTTACTGCAGACCAATTTACTGCCAGCTCTCATACAGCCATCATTTCCCGAATGGCCAGGGACGTTTTGACCTTGTGTTCCTGGATCAAAACAACATCCCCTATATTTCATATCGGATTTCCTCTAAATACACAGAAACAAATGTTGCTTTATTACATTCCTCAGAATGAAGGTGTAGTATAAGCATTGTATACCAAAAAAATCAATATTTAATTTTTAGTTTATCTTGGGCACTTTACAGAAGGTTTTACAGCTTTTTTTGGTCTGGAAAACAAAGTCATCAAAATAGTATTAGAGACAAACATCCAAAGTCATCCATATGGAATACTGTTGAACATAGATATAATAACTTGTGGTAAAAAAACTAAAGCACTAAAAATGTTGAGTGCATAAAACGTGGTGTGGTGTGCACCAATTCAGAGGAAACATATGAGTTGATAATATGTTTGGGTTATCCTAAATTATTTTAATAATTATTATTATTTTTAATAAATTATTTTTGTCAACAAAATAGGTACCAGTCTTTTTGACATCAGATTTGGGGCATTTTCAGCATGTAGCCTACACCTGCCTTTTCAAAGAAAATCCACTAGGTGGCAGTAGATTGACACTTTACGGATACATTTGTATTAGAGAACAAATCATATGTTTATTATGATGGCAGATGGAGATTATTATTTTTAAAAATGATGAACAAACTAGTTTTTTGGTCTAGACTGAGCTTCGGAACTTTCAAAACAAAATGAAGGCCTATGCTGGGAACATATTGGTAAACAACTCACAGTGGGGTTCCACTTCAACCAGGGAAAAAGAGGAAATCGTTGGAATCGAACGTAGATGTAAAGGTATAAGCCACAGAGAATGAACGACAAAGCAGGCTACTTCCTCCCTTTGTCATATGCCACAAAATAAAACTACATGGTTTTGGTGGGGCTGAGTCAAACCGGCCTATGCCTATCTCTCCAAGCATACAGGCCTAACTAGCCTTCGGCATGCTACCTAATTAAACATTCAGTGGTAGTTCTCTTTTTTTCATTTCCCTAGTTCCGCAGATGTTACTATTTTTTGCAAGCTGGTCCCCTGCATCATTTGGGAGTGTGGCCAATTCTACCACTGCCACTCCCGATTTTGGCCCAGTTTCTTCCTTAAGGGACCTGGCCACATGCTCAGAGTCGACAGCCTGTCAAGGAATTTTTTTTTTTTTTTTCAGATGGTCGCTCAAAGTGACACCAAATCATCTTCCTTCTTTTAGTACATTTCCTTTCTTTCAACAATGCCTTTTAAAACATTAAACATAGACACTTAGTCTTTGCAAAGAGGAACTAAGAACATTTTTGATAGACTATTGGCCAAAAAAGCATTATAGCCATTGCACTGATCATTGTATTGCCCTGCATAATTAGGCTACATCCCATTCAGGGTCAGGGTACATCGTTTAGATTATGGAATGTAGAGTAATCCAATATATTCACAGATGTCCACCAGAACATATAGGTCTGTAACACAATTCCTTAAAATAAACATAAACCGGATTGCATGTATGTTTTTGTCTAAACAATACCAGCGCTTCGTGTTACTACCAGCAGGCTGGTATGGCAGCAGACAACGCTGAAATCATTGCCTAGAAACCTATAACGTAAAGCGATGGGGGCGGTCGTAAACAGTAATCGTGCGGCGTTGAAAAAGTCGGAGTACAATCCGTTGTGGTGGCAAAGAGCAGTAAGCCTTTCTGTCGGGATCAGAAAACCTTGACGTTTCGGAAGGTGCTGCGCGACTCAAGACGAATAAAGCCATAGTCAAGTGATGCAGGGCATTGCACATGCTCGTACCAAAAGGGACTATTGCATGCAGTCGGAAAGATCCGGACGACGAAGAGTTAAGACCCAACATCAGACTGTTTATTACTATGGCTAGGTGGCTAGCTAGTTTGTAGACGATCTCGTAATGGAAAGACCACGCGAGTGTTTCTAATAAGGATGCATCATGTGCGTGGAATTTACATCACATCGCATTGATCTCGTACCGGCAGCAACAAAGTAACTGTTCCTCCACTGGATGACAGCCGCAACTTCGAAGAATGATACAAACTAAACGCTAAGAGGAACACTTCTTAAAGACACAGGGGGAGAAAGTCTTACAGGTTCGTGTGCGGTTTTCTGATGTTGATTGTTGTTTCTGCATGCTGAAGTCAAGTAACTCTCCAGTATAGTCGTACGTTCTCCAGCAAAAAGATTTTAGTTTGGAGGCGTGTAACTCGAGCTCTTAACCTAGATACTCACCTATGCAGGATTATATCGAGGAAGTGGGATGGCGTAGCCTAATGTGCCCATTGCCAACAAATAGGCTTTATTTTGTTTTAGTGGTGCTTTATAGGGTCTGGACTAAATGCATCAAAACCTTTTGGCAGATCTAAGTAAACTGAGTACTTTTTCACAAATTCTGATTTGTTTTAGATCACATTATTTTCCAGAACGAGAATAGATGTTGCTTAAACTTTATACGACTCCCAATGCGAATGCGCTGGAGTGTAATGAAGGCGTCCCAAACATTGTGGCATTGATTGACTGGGCGTTTGTCAGTCCAGAATGTTATCAAACTCACAAACCAAATGCATGGGATAACGTTGCATCACTGGCAATAGCCTGCTCTGTGCCTGATGCCGAACAGGTCGTCGCGGAACTTGCAAAGCATTGGGTTTCATATTTCTTGGCACAGCTTCCAGACACTTGAAAGAACGTAACAAGATTCTGCTGAACTGACCTCGAATTCAATCAAGAATCTATCCTGTGTGCTTCTCTTTGTACGGGAGACTAGTACAGTTGCTTATTGATTTTTATATTGTGTTTGTGCTGTGAAACTTTTACAGTATATTTTAAACCGAGAGAAAACTACTCTATTTTTATTCACTTAAAAACACGCAGTGAATGTGGAAATCAAACTGCAGTAGGAGTCACTATGATGAGTTTGCAATACTGTCATAATTAGGTTGGTAGCTGTACACTTCGTGTGATTTAAGCTTTTGACATCATGTGCAGGCATTAACAAGCAACAAATTAGCGGTAGCCTATGCTTTACATCAGCCCTTTATCTATACAAATAAAACTTAAGTGGCAGTGGTACGTAGGGCATCTTATGGTGAAGTGTATTGTACCACAAAGCCAATATATCACTAGATTTATCAGTTGAATTGACAGTTTCAACCCCAGACAGAATCGGACATTGTTTGTTTTGGATCAGAGGATTGGATAGCATTACTGTAATGAGATCATGACGTTGCAGTTTGGTACAGTGTGGTAAAAACCCTTTTTTGTGTTGACTGGCTTGATTTGTAATGTCCTAGGGGCAGACTTGCTGTCTGTCAGCGCACCAGTTCCACACAAGGCACTCATTGTGGTCAGTTCATTTGATGCCATTGTTCTCCCTAGTCAGAAGACGTCTGTTTATTCATTAGGAAAGCATGAACCTGCCATTGGCGATGAGGCAACGCTGAAAGGATAGAGAACCTTACAGACCAAGAACTGTAGAGTTCATTAAGATACATTTAGCATCTGATTTTGACTACAAACATTGTCATGTAAGAGCACTTGGAACAGCTGAAGGATAAACTGAGGAATCTGAATGAATAACCCCTTGAAATACATTTTGGGTTCCTAGTTAATGTTGGGTAAAACTCTCATGTCTATTAGCTTCAGTCACTTCAATGTATAATGTGTTTTATAATGTCAGTTGAGATATTCAGTTTTCATAGGATGAACACATATTGCCCTCATTTGCCTTGTCCCCCCTGGTAAAAATCACTGTGTGGACAGAGGTAATGGCATGTGGACTGTGGATTAATGTTGTTGGAATCAAACATTATTGACTCGCCACAATCCATAACCTTGACAACTGCAGTCGTTCATTCATTCGTTCACCAGCATCACACAATGAGCCAGAGTGTGGGTGACGCTGAAGCGGAGGCTTCTTTGTGAATTGTTGTCTGAATTGACTAGACATTCTGTTCTGCCCAGTGCTTGCAGAATACCCTCACCAAGACTTGAATATGCTCGCACTGTCCGTTTTTTAAAGTTGCTGTCTCCAGTCTTCTCTTTTTTAGAGAAGACTCTCTTTGGCAGCACGGTGCCTCGGCACCTATTTCTCCTCTCGGCCTTGCCCTCGCTCCGTGGAGATGAGAACTGTAACCCTGCGGGCTCAGTAAGCTCTGGCAAGCGTTCAGTTTTCACTTTTTATCTGCACCAGATTACCTTAAGTAGAAACACAAACACAGACCTGTGGTCAGAATCCACCTTCTGTTCTGAGAGATTGCACAAGCTGTCAGGAGTGGAATGTCTCTGAAATAAAATAAAAACAGAAAAAGACAAAAAAAAAAAAAAAACAGAAAAACAGAGAAAAGAATAGACACACTTGAAACTTCACTCAGAGGCCAGTAGTTTGGGCTGCTGATCATGTGCTGTGGGATTTTAACACCTGTGTGTAAAATCTCAATTACCTGACTGGCTTCATATCTTTTTTTAAAATCAAATCTGGCCTTGGTGTGTGTTTTTTTTTCTTCAGCATGTTTCTAATCCCCAGCCAAACCCATAGCCCTCTTCACTGATTTCGTCATTCATCTGTGCATGATTGCGCATCCCTTTGATACTGCAGTTTGCTCCCCAACGCGGCCTTAAACAGCCTATTGAAGGTTGTTGTGGTTTCAAAGAAGAAGGAAAAATAGAAAAAGGTCTGGTGATCTCCAAAAAAAGGTCTCTGCCCTGAGCCTGTAGCGTGTGTGTGTGTGTGTGTGTGTGTCTGGATGTCAGTGTTTGTCAGGCAGTCTGTTAGGGAAGCCGTGCCTCTTCTTTGGATAAGCATGACAAATGCTCCCAAGCCCTGGGCACGGTTGGAGCTGCCCGCACACCCGCCTCGCTGCTTGAACTTTTTGGGAGGAGTTGCCAGGAGGGTGCAACACGCTCATAATTCAAAACACACGGCTTCGGCCGCAGTGTGGTGCTTATGAAAAAGGAATGGGTGCTTATTTAATGTTTAGTTTTGCAAAAGAGAGGGTGGGGGTAAAGTTTAATGTGAATAATGCAAGAGGGACGCACCCACAACCACATAAATGTCTGTAATATTTAAGCACAGGTTTTGCTTCCCAAACAGTTCTGTTTCTTCTCACCTACAAAGTCCTCTGGATCCTCTATCCTGGATTTCCCATGGTGCGAAAAGCTCACTCATGCTTTTAGAGCTTTGGCCTTTGGCTGTTTGAGAGTTATTTTAGGATTCTTTTAAAGGTCAGTAGAAGGAAATAAGACGATTCCTACACACCTTTAAAACACTTGATATTTTAGCACATTGAGCTCATCCGCAACCCCACTAGTCAAAAGAAGTTTTGTTTTTCTCTGACCGACAGGCAGACTTTATCGATTCCCAAAGGTAAATTGCCGTGTTGCATTGGTACAATACACATAACTTGCCCAAAAACAGACTTGATTTGGCCAAACGAAAGCCCATTGATATTTACAAATATTTACCTCCAACTACTACACAACAAGGTAAAAATAAACAAAAAGTAATGGAATCAGAAATACCCCTGCGATAAAATTTGGTGCAGCTTTACTGAAAAATGTAGCAAGTTATTTTGCCAGCATTTTTTTGTTCTTTCTGTATTTTAAAATTCTCAAAGCAAAATTGTAGTTGTTTTGTGTGCACGTTTACTTCGGCTTGCTGTGATTGCTCATGTCTTTTAATACCTCTGTGATTATGCCGTAGGTAGTCTCACAGCTAAAGGTGAATTGGGCATCTCTCCAGACAGCACTCACCTTTTTGCTACCTCTGAACTGGAGGCTTTTGCCATTGTTTTGCAAATGCTCTTATCAAGCACATGTGTCTGAGTTACACTAATGACACTTGAGCAGATATCATATCATTCTGTCTTCCAACACCTGCCATTGTTCTCTTAACAATATACAGCTCTTCTTGCAGCTAATAAAAGGAGTGCTTGCTCGTCTTATCAAGTTCAGTTTTCTTTTTCTCTGCTCCCAGGTGTGCTCAGCTTATGAATAGACCTTAAGTCAGTCTTTTCAAAAATGTAATCAACTATCACGTGCTGGGACCGACCACCCTGCTGTCTTGGTGATGGCTTTCTCTGAGGTCCGTTTTTATTTGTGGAAGGTAAGGCTGGGAGCGAATTCAGGCCCATTGTTCATGTCCCTGCGTTTGCACACATTGGGAATTCTTCCACACGAACTAACATTAGCTATTCTGCGGCAGAAAATTTAGACAATTAATTTGTCCCCTGTTGAATTCACAAGGGTTTGCAAATGAGGAACACCTCTGCGGGTAGTCGTCCATTTGCCGCGATGCAGCTTCAAATGAATTTCCCTCACAAAGTGTAGTGTAGGCGGAGAGGTGGCCATGTGAAATATGCTTCACTTACATTTTCGTAAGCTGCTAATACTTAATAAGAAGTGCTGAACTAATGAGTGAAGAATTGTCCAGAGGGCGAAACTTTTCAATATCCTCTCAGTGGAGGTAATATGATTGCGTTGCAGGATGACCATATATTGGAAGTGTGGTCACACATCCCTTTCTCTTTCTTCTTTCTTGCTTTCTGCTCTCAGGTGTACCTGTATGAGTGTGTATGAATGTGTGTGTTTATTTTATGAATGTGTTTGGGTTTGTGAATGTATGTGATTGTGTGAGTGTGTTTGTAAAAGTGTGTCTGTGTGGCTAAGCCTGTCAGTCTAGCTGCAGACAGAACTATTTTGTGAAGTAAACAGCTCAAACAAGCTTGTTTGCTACGGACAGGACTCTTTGAAGAGTGTCTGTGGTGTGGTGTGCATGTTATGAGCCTTAAGCGAAATGGGGCTTTTGGCTCATTAAGGAATGCTGAGCATGGACACTTAGGCTACCCAGTAGCTGGGTATCCCCTTTTAATGTCAATTTTAGCCATACAAATGCAGTGTGAAAACACTTGACATTCACATAAAATCTACGAATAAGAAATTGATTCACCAGATGGGGACTGTCTTAACTCCCGACTTGCATAGACCATGATGTAACTAAGTTTGATTAAAAAGGGATACATGGTGGACCAAAGCGCGCACAGGCTCGCATTTCCTCAACCTGAATTTTCATGAATGCGCCTAAAGTATGCAAATGAGTTGCACTAAAAACCCAGCTATCGGTTTGAGAATGTGATACTGCGCTATGTGAAAACAAAGGAGCTTTTGTCTTGAAAGTTTTCATGAGCTTTGTGTTTGTTTGGTTCCGGCTTGTTTTTTTTTTTCTTTCCTTAATCACTCCCTTCAGCTCTCACCCTCTCCTGCTTTCTGAGGTTGGCCCCTGTCTGTCTCACTCTTCTTGTCCTCGTTTCTGTCTTTGTCCACCCCCTTACTGTACCCCTCTTCCTCGTCTCTCTTCTCTCACTACTGCACTCGTCCTCCTCACGCTGCACTCTGTCTTGCTCTATCTTTCTCTTGTCAGCTTCCTCACTATCATTGTACCATTTTTCTCTCTGTCGCTCTCGCTTGCACCCCCCCCCCCTCCCGCCACTCCTTTGAGCGTGCATCTCCGAATCCCTACACGATCTACAGGCACTTTGACGTGTGATGCTTTATCAGGAGTGTATTCTCCCCAGACATGCGTACACACACCCACTACATCAGTGACAAGTAGCGCTCTCTCTGTTTTTTTTTTCTTCTATTTTTTCCTCTCCCAAACAGTTGACTTCAAAGGTAGATTAGAATTTACCAGGGCAATTCTGATCAAAGGTTAGGCGGCTGTTCAACAGGGCCCCTGCTCACAAAACCACAGCTGTGTGTGTGTGTGTGTGTGTGTGTGTGTGTGTGTGTGTGTTGGAAAAGAAAATGAAGATGACAGGGTTTTCAGAATAGCGCGTGCCTCCATTATTGCCTTCCTCCTAAAGGCCAAGATGATCTGATTGATTTCTCAGAGCATCTCTAGTGGCACGTTTGATTGATGTCAGTTAAATTAAGCTGTACATTCCACTCCGTGACACTTTTTTTCACCTCATTTACATTTTTTAAAATTTATTATAGCTGTTCTTTATCAGGGGGTCAGTGAGAAGTTATTTGCCAAAAAAGTGCAAGAAAGGGAGAGAAAAAAGGGAGACAGGAAGAGAACTAGAATGAGCAAGAGAGTGAAAGAGAGAGAGCGAGCGAGAGAGAGGGAGGGAGGAAAGGAGAGCAGGCAACAAATGAGCCTTTCGTTGTTTTATTGTTTTGGCAGAGATCCATCTCGTTTCAGCTGAAAAGGTAATGAATTCTCTCAAATGATCGCAGCAATTCCAATTTGTGAGACAATTTGAAATGCCACAAAAAGTAGTCTTTGTTTTATGGATGTGTGTACTTTGGCACATAAGTTTCTCAGTTCAGGCAGGGAAATGGAAAGTGATCTTTTTCATGGTGAATTGTAATGGTCATGGTCCCTGTTGCTGATAGATGCTGATCATATATTTTTTTTCTTTCTCTCTCTCTCTCTCTCTCCCTTGTACAGCATGCCAAGCAGGGCCCTCCAGTCCCTCACCCAAGGGGACCTCTCTGCACCTCTCCCCTGGCTGCAGCTCTAAGAAGACCATGAGTGGGTGCCGGGAGCTGTCGGAGTGCCAGTGAGGCCTCTCTCCCACTGCTCCCCTCTCCTCTCTCTCCCCCTCTCCTCTCTCCCCCTCTCTGGCCCTTGCATCTTTCCTCCTCCCATTGCCCCCGCCCCTTACCTCCACCCTCTACCACCACCACCACCACCACTCCCCACCCCTGCATCCACTGAGCCCTGTGACCTCCCCCACACCGCCTCCCGACCATGCTGCGGTTTCTCCCCCTCAAGCTGGGCCGCGTGTACCGCTGTGCGAAGCTGCTGCTGGTGCTGGGGCTGTCCGTGGTGGTGCTGATGAACACGCACAGCCTGTTCGCCTCCTTCCAGAAGAACGAACTGACCGACCGCCGCTTCATCAACCTCAACAAGTGCCCGGCCTGCTTCGGCACCAGCTGGTGCCGCAAGTTCATGAACGGCCAGGTGTCCTTCGAGGCGTGGGGACGCCTGCGCTTCCTGGACGTCTTCAACGTCAAGAACGTGTTCTTCGCGCAGTACGGCGAGCCACGCGAAGGCACGCGCCGCATCGTCCTCAAGCGCCTCGGCTCCAGCCAGGAGCTGGCCGACATCGACCAGAAGATCTGCAAGCGGGCCACGGGGCGCCCGCGGTGCGACCTCATCCAGGCCATGTACAAGACCGAGTTCGCCCGGCTCAACGGCGACGTGCGCCTCCTCACGCCGGAGGTGGTGGAGGGCTGGTCCGACCTGGTGCACTGCCCCTCTCAGAGACTACTCGACCGCGTTGTCAGGCGCTACGCCGAGACCAAGGACTCCGGAAGTTTCCTGCTGAAGAATCTGAAGGACACGGAGCGGATGCAGCTGCTCATGACACTCGCATTTAATCCAGAGCCTCTGGTGCTGCAGGTACTGTGTGTGTTTGCCCTGTCACTCATCTCTCCCTTTTCCCTTGACTAAAACTGCACCGTCTGTGATCTTTTGCCTGTGGTAATACAACCTGATCATAACATTTGCGCTTCAGTCGCCCTTGATGCTTCCTGCCAGTACAGTAAAAAAAAAAAAACCTGTCAGTTTAGGTGGGCTGCTGAGAGGTATAGGGTGGAGAAAGGCTGCTCTGAAATCACACACTGTGGAAGTGTGGATTTTACATGGAGCACTTTCAGACGAGAAGAGGTTTTTTATAGTTCTTACTGTTTGGGCATGTACTCTCTTTTTGTGTCTTCACACTATTTTTTTAATTCTTGGGTGCGAACTTACCCCACATAAAACTAAAAAGGAATAACATAAATATCCATGCATTAATCATACATCTAAATCAATGCTTAAAAATGGTTACTCCTGGTTTTAAAAGTATATTCAAAATGTAAGCTATGTCAACAGCTCCATTTGATGGTTGGCTTACCCAACGTTTGGGTGTATTTATAAAACCTTTGCTAACATAGATGTTGTGGTGAGATTGGCATATTGGCAGTCACACTGCTATGAATTCCTCCTGCTGTTACCCTTGCAAGCTGTCTGACAGTATGGGCATCGCTAGTTGGGTTGGAAATGTACTAATGGAAAAGCTGGCTGGCAGATGCCTTGCAAATCATCTCAGGCACATCTTTTGGTTGCAATAATGGGGTTTTAAGTATGGTGTCCATCTTGATAGGCATTTGCCTCGTACATTTGTTAAAAATGCCAAACACTGTACATTTATGTGCAAAACATAGCTTTGTTCAGAGTTTTGTTCACTGTGTTTTGGTTGTGTGTAGTCAGTTAATTGTTCGTCCTTGTATTGTTTTTACTGGTGGCCTTAAAGGTATTTAATTTCCGGCGGAGCTGCACAGGTTCATTCAAAAGTGGCTGTAGAGATTTTTCTCTCCTCTTCGCTCAATCTATTTTGTGAGCAGCCACAAGGCTTAAGATAAAAATGGTCTTTTGTCTGTTTAGCTGTGTTTGGGGAAGCTTTTCTTGAGGCTGTCGTGTTAAAGTGAAAGCATTTGCGTATTTGCTTTTGTGTTTTCTAGTGTTTTGAATTATTCAAGCCTGACTGGAGTCTGGAGATCTCATCGGTCAGATAGACTCTTCCGAAAGTTTAAAACTGTATTGGTATGATCCCATCTCCAGATTATACTTGTGGTCATTTTTTTTTACATTTAAGGAGATGGTAAATCGGTATAAGAGAAACACTCATCAATACTTAATGAACCTTCATTTTCTTAAAGGTGATTTGTGTGTTTCTCCCTCATTGTAAGCACAATACCTTACTTGATGGAAGAAACTTTACGAGCATTGTTTGGGATTAAATCTATCTCGGCTTGTGAACTACTGCCTACCAAATCAGCAGTATTCCATAACATCTGTCCCAGAAGACTCGCAAGTGTGCCACCATCTGTCTTTCAGAGCAGTTCATCTTGCTGAAGTGGATGTAATGACTATCAAAGGCCACTGTCTGCCTTGCTTTTCCTAGAGTGATTTACAATTGACTAATCAATTCCAATTTCATCGGGCATTGACCAGCCCTACGTGGCGGCCCAGGACAACAAAGGGGACAGACATGTGGGGGCACTCGATATCTGAGCCGACGTCCCATCCTTCAAAGGAGCACCTGACACCCCCTTAGACATTTGGGCAGACAAAAGCGGGTCCAGCCCCTTTGGTGATGCCAATCTGTAGAAGTTGATTGCTTGTGCCCTTGTGTGTGGGGTCTTCCCTGATCTTTTGCTGTCTCATTTACTTTTTTCTACACTACCTTCCTTGCTAACAACGGCGGTAATCCTACAGTCTTGAAAGAGACGTTTGCAGATGATGGCACAAATGAGAGTGTTTGTGAGAGTTTGTGTGGCGGACTGTGTGTTTGATGGTGGTCAAGAAGTCCTGATGAAGTGCTTTCTGTGGTCATTGTATCCTGTACCATGCTGCAATACAGTACACACATGACATGACGTGTTAACTGGCCCTCATGAATACTTGATTTGGTGGTGAACTTCTGAACCCTTACTGGAGTCTGGGGAAAACCTCACCCTCTGGGCCCCTCTGTGGAAAAAAAAAACGTACAGGAAACCAGGGGGTTTGTGGGTAACGTTGTACTCTGGGAGTAGCACCTAAGGCGGTGTAAGAGTGCCTTTGGCAGTTACACGCTTGGTGTCTAGCAATGAAAGCAGGAGGAAAGGAACATTTGGAACAGAATGCAGCTGGGGGTGGGTTGTGGGGAGAGGGGAAGAGTTTCTAGCAAGGCCATAAAGAATTAATGGTCACTGCGCAGACAGGCATACAAAGATGGTGATGTTCCACAGAGCCCAGTTTCATAACTTTCCTGTTAGACACAGGCTTTCTTATGGGTCCTCTCTGGAAGCCTGCTTTTTCCCAGAATGGTGAGACTACATTCCTATTGCCAGAGCAGAAGGCTGGAAGACCGTGAGATCTAAACAGAGCAAAATGGCATAACTACTTCAGTAATACAGTCATGATTATGCTTGCGTGTGAGTGAGTCCTTTTGTACACCGGGGGAAATGGTTTTATTTAACAGTGTGGCCCATGTTTCTTATTACAGTTTATACCTATTCTTTCTCTGTAGAAGCGGGGCAGACTATCTATCTCATTCATGCATCTAATTCTCTGGGATGAGCTTGAGCTGTCCCTATTTTCAGCCTTTGAAGCCTCTGGCAATGCTCATCTCTCAAGCTCATTTTTCCCTGAGAGAGAGGGGGGGTGGGGGAAAGAGAAACTGAGAGAGATGGAGAAAGAGAGGAAAAGAAAGAGCGAGCAAGAGAGAAAAGTGGACCATCTTTGTTGTGGGAACTCAATCCGTCGTGTTGTTCTGACGTAGTCCAACAACATGGCCTCTGTTGCTCTCAGGCAGTAGAGAGATGGGGGTTGGGGGGATTTTACACGCGGCTTCTCGCTTTCCCCACACTTACTGTCACACGGAACTTTATTCCTCTCAGGAGAGGGCATATTTTTAGTCGGGGGAAGCGAAAAGGAAGCCTACTGGAAATGTCAGTGTGCCACGATAGAGCAGTGCATTGAGAGCGCAACATGGTTCGTTCACCAGCTGCTGACCGGAGCGAAACATGCTTGTTATTATTTTCACGCTGTGCTGCGCTGTCGTCAATACCACCATTCCCACCACATCCCCTTTGCCTTACCAACACATGTAATCATCTTTTATTGAGTTGTTCCCATTGATTTTCCACAAGAAAGAAAGTCAATTTTCTTAAGAAAAATCAATTCCTCCTCCTCTTCTTCTTCTAAAACAGTTTCCCAGTACTCGCTAACTTCTCTGTTCTCATCACCTCGTTGCTCTCTTGGTTCCTTAAAACTTGCAGCGGAGGATGGCTGAACTCTCACTGGCAAATCCTCACAGGCACGTCATGCCTTCTGTTCAGCTGGTGGTGTGCGGAATGGGGTCAGTCTTGTTGAAACCTAGTCTCTCCCTTTTTCTTCCTCAGCGGTTAGCATGTGACTGGGCAGGCGGCTGCTAGCTGAAGCAGCAACAGCAGAGTTAGCGTTAGTGGTATCTGTAGAGAGATGGAGAGAGATGGAGAGAGAGTGAGAGAGAGAGAGAGAGAAAGAGAGAGATAGTGTGGGTCTGTCTGTTCACTGAGCCTGACAAAACAGGACCCGACAAGCGTGCGGGGTAAACCCAGTCAAGGGTGTGCTTATCTGCCCCAGACTCCAAACTGTGCCTGTTAAGACAGCCTCCAACTACCCCCCACCCCCCCCCCCCACCCACCCACACACACACACACACACACACACACACACACACACACACACACACATACAGACTCACACACACACACATACACATAACTGCCCTCTTCACTTCCCCACACACACCCTGCCTAACCTGAAGTTCACGGGTTCATGCTTTGAAAGCCTTCCTAATGATCAGTCAGCTTAGCCAGCTAAAGGGGCAGGTGTTGGGAAAGTTTTTTTTTTTTTTTTCTTTCTTCCTTTCTTTTTGTTTGTTTTCCTTTTTCCTCCTTCGAGCAAACTTTCAGAAAGCTCCTCGTCATCACACTCTTAGGAGGCCAACTTGCACCAAAGTCTGCCGCAGAGTGAAGAGGCATGCAAGCGAGCGAGCGAGGCCTGGATGAGTGGCCAGGATCTCTGTTTGCATATTTGAAACGCCTCGCTTGCCTGTGCTGTTGACTTGGCATGCGTCATGCTGTAATCAAATATCATGTTTATAATAATCTCATTTGGAGAAACCCGCAGCATTAAACCACACTAAATCCTTCACGTCTCGATTCGCAGTGAGCGTTGCGCAGAGGCTAAGCTCCACTTTTAGTGCGCGTGTTGTCGTCGCACCAGGCTGAGATCGGTGTCCTAAGTTGTTTTGATGTGCGCTTTTGGTGGGCTAGGGGTGTTGGAGGGGAACGGGCGGGCGGGTGGTTTGCGGGATGCTCTCCTCAGTGGAACGTAGTTGAAAATGGTCGTTTTCAACCTGGCTTGTCTGTAATTATCTCCTTTGTGTAGGCCTGTGTCGACCAGATGATGGGAGGTTTGTGTCGGATGCTTAACCTAGCTTCAGCCTTCGGCTCTCAACGCCAGTCATTACGGAGGCGAGACCTTTGTTTGCGGACGAAATCCTGTTAGCATGAGACAGGCTAAATGATCAGGGACTGCTCCTCTTTGGCTGCCTCCACCCAGATGGTATAGCTTGTGAAGTGTGTGTGTGTGTGTGTGTGTGTGTGTGTGTGTGTGTGGTCGCGTCTGGTGGATGGTTCTCTCATTTGCCTTTGCTATGAATGGGCTTGGCCGCTTGGAAAACCTAATCCGCTCCATACACATGGACACATTTAGACACACACACACACACACACACACACACACACACACACACACACACACACCCACACACACACACACGACAGCTGTGTTTGGTTAAGTAAATGCCCGTGGCTGTTCCCCAACCCCTCTGCTCACCAGTGCTTGCCTCCTGTGCTCAGCTTCCACCAGGCCACACACACACACACACACACACACACACACACACACACGCCCTCACCCTCACCCTCACCCTGACTGACAGTAAGAGAGGCACACACCTTACCACATGCACAGATACATTTATTTTTAAACCCCCCGTCAAATATAATTTGTCATGTTAAACCTCATCCACAAAGTCAGCACAGCGCAATATATTTCCTATTAGTTTAGCTGTTTCTTCGTGTTTTTTTGTGGGTGTGTTTTTTTCCCGTTGATGGTTCCACTACTGATTTTAGCCTTGAGGGATGTGCTATTTCCCTCCATTTTGATTTAACTATTCACGCCAAAGATTCTCAGCTTTCATGTTTGGAACCAAACTCACAAAGGTAGAAGCTGTGGTTTTGGCAAAACATCTATATTTCTGCCAACATTGAAGCCAATCAAATCAAACCTCTCCTCTCCCTGTGTGCCTAAGGCAAGGTGCTGATTGGCTGAAATTGTTAATGACTAGACCCAAGCTGCTATCTTGGTGTCTGATTTAGAAAGCTGGGATTGTGTTCAAACCTGGCTGTTAAATATTTATTTCTTCTGTTGATTTATATATTTATTTCTTTTGGTTGTTTGTTTATTTTTTTAAAGCTCACACCCTGAACAGACAGCTTGAGGACCATTGGGAGCGTTTAGCTGATTTTGACAAATAGACTGTTGGATTAGCTCACCTCCAAACATCCCGGCCCAAGCCAGCCTGTCTGTGGCTCACAGAGCTGCTCTGTTCTGTGTGTGTGTGTGTGTGTTTGGGTGTGTGTGTGTTTGGTGTTGTGTGTGTGTGTGTGTGTGTGTGTGTGTGTGTATGTGTGTTTGGTGTGTGTGTGTGTGTGTTTGTGTGTGACTGCCAAAGACAGAACAGCTCCCCAGTCCCATCCCATCCTCAGACTGGCTTTCGACATTTACCTCAGGGTGCACACACAGATGCGTCATCCGTCTCTGTCTGTTTTCAGGCTCACTTCCCTGCTCTCTGTCTCCCCCCTGCCCCACCCCCACGCAACCCAACCTCTCATTGTCCTTTTCCCACTTCCCCTTTCTTCTATGTAGCATTCACCCTGGGCTTCTCAGTTACCCTAAGGTAGATAGGTGCGCGTGCATGCGTGCAAGCAAACATTTGTGTGCGTGCATGTGTGTGTGCGTGCATGTGTGTGTGCGTGCATGTGTGTGTTGGTGATTATCTCTGGAGGTGGTACACCCTTACAGGGTGCCAAATTAGCGAGCCTCCCTATTGTGATGGAGGGCTCTCTGTGGACCGGATGGCAGGCCTGGGCTTTTAAACTTTAATGGCCAGCAAAATGATGTACGCATAGACTGTGAGGTGCTCCCCTCCCCCCCTTCGCCCTCTTCTCTTCTAACCCATCCAGCCAAGGTCATTGGCAGATCAAGAGGCAAAAGACCCCTTTGATTTGGCCTCAGAAGAAATATGATAAAACTGGACTGGATTGAAGTAGATCAGAAAAGTCAAACCTTTTCCAAATGCACTGGTCTGCTTTGGATTATAGGATGGATGGACTAGAGTGATCTGTGGTCACCATTATTTTTAGATGACCCTTTAATTGGTTAGCTGGACTGTGTAATGTGTATTTCACAGTCAGTGCATTCAATTTTTTTTCCTTTGCTTCGTTTCTTTCATTCTCTAAGATGTTTTTTTTTTTTTCATGCTTCACATCATTGCCCACATTACTACATCTCCCTATTGTCTCATTGTTTTTTTCTCTCTCCCTCCCTTCCTACGTTCTCTGTCTATGTCTGTTTCTCGCTCCCTCGATCACCCTGTGGTGCAGCAGGAACCCCTTGTCAGGTTTTCTTTGCGCTTCTCAAATCCTCTGATGCTAAGTGCTTGTCCAGACGCGTTTTTGTTGTCGACCGGAGGGACCGGCTTGTGGGGGGGGTGTGGGGGGAGAAAATGCCGAGAATTTCACCACACCCTGCCAAGGCTCTTAAAAGCACTGGGGTTGGTGTTTGCGGGGGTGAGGCGGAGCTGGGTAAAACGCTGGCTGCACACATGAAACAGACCCCCGGCTAGCTGCTAATTGCTATTGTCCCGGATTATTTCCACTGAGATGTTTATTTTTAGCTTTTTTTTTTAAGTATCGTGTAGAGTACTTTTTTGATCTTTATATACATGTTAAGCCCCATGCTTTTTTTTAATCTTTACACTCATACACACATACCCATGCAAATATACTGACAGACTCACATATACATACATACATACATACATACACACACACACACACACACAGAGGCGCAGATATACTGACAAACAGGCATGGGGACACCAGAAAAACGACATGCCCCACAGCACACAGCCACAGAGCCCGCAGATGCCCTTTGTAATTTGGGCTAACTGTGCCTAGGGATCCCCTCAAGTTCATTTGGCACCTGTACGGACCTTACCACTACAGTCACACCGCAGTCCATGAGCATAAACAACACAAGCACACACACATATATACACACACACACACACATGCACACACACACACACACACACACACACACACACACCGACAGACACACATGCACGCATCGAAGCACAGACACATATACACACATAAGCTCACATAAGACAGACATACACAGGCACAGACAGACAGACATACACACATAGAGGCAGAGACACACAATTACACACACACACACACACACACACACACACACACACTCTCACACATATGCATGCCCAGTCTCTCCCTCGGGTGCCTCGTTTTGGAAGGGCAGGCCATGGTGAGCAGATGTCAGGTCGCAGGTGCACACTCCTGTGGATATCACCGCACTTGTTTCATCCTCGCCTCTGGAGGCTAGCCATTAGTGTGTGTGTGTGTGTGTCGGGTGTGTGTGTCTCGTGAGTGTGTGTGTGTGTGTCGGGTGTGTGTGTGTGTCGGGTGTGGGGGGAAAGGGGAGTGGTGGTGTTCATTTTCATCAGTCCCCCCCCCCCAGTGAGACTACGCCAGGCTGCCAGAAGACTCTTATTCAATTAGAGCAGGAAAATGCTCGGATTGTGTCTGCAGAAGCTCACGCTCATTTGTCTTTGTCCAGTGACTGTCAATCATCCCTTTGCACTTGTGTGTGTGTGCACTTGTGTGTGTGTGTGTGTGTGTGTGTGTGTGTGTGTGTGTGTGTGTGTGTGTGTGTGTGTGCACGTGTGCATGTGCTTGCTCGTGCGCTCGCTTGTGCTTGTGTGCATGCACGCATGCATGTCTGTGGTATGCCTGTGTGTGTGTGTGTCCTTGTGTGCATGCATGTCTGTGTGTATGCATGTGTGTGTGTCTGTGTCTGTAACAGACACTCTAAACCCCTTTTGTTCATTGCCTGCACGTCTATTTGAGCATAATACTCTGGCAGTTACGGACATGTGAATGCCTAGTTACGCGTGATGCTCTCCAAGCGGTTAAGCTCTTCACTCACATGTGCAGCTGTTGAGGTTGGAAAGAGAATCACTGTCGCCAGAGTAGTGAGAGGGGAGAGGGAAAAAAAAAAAGGTGATGGAAGGGACCAGAAGGGAAATGTTCCGTGATTGCCTTCCTCTGACACCCTTCGTAATGTCGCTGCTGAGGGATTTCTGCTTCCTCAGCACGTTCTGAATGCCATATCCCCTCATGTTTTCAAGGAGAGGCCAGCGCTACGACGAGGGTGAAACCGCTAGCAGTGGCCACTTCTCTTCTTCTCGTTCTTTTTTTTTTCTCTCTCTCTCTCTCTTTTCCGTTTTCAGCACAGCCCCCGATCAAGTGAAGCGTTTTTTTTTCTTCATTTAAAAAAAAAAGTCTCTTACACCTCTTCTTTTTAAATTTTTTTTTCTTTTTTTAAGCAGCCCTGCCCTTTAAATGAAGTGCAGTGGATGTTATATGAGACTCGGGTTTCCAATTTATTTGCCCACTTCAACGCCTCATCACCGGCGTTAATGACTTCTGCCGAGTCGGGCTTTTTAAAAGCGCGCCCAGGGAAAAGTGGACGGCCGGCCGGCCGGCTTTGCATGGTGGACCTTTTATTTGACGGCAGCGGTGAGGAGCTCCTGTTCGCACTTTTTTTTTTTTTTGTAATGTCATGTGAAGTTTCCCCCGCTCATCATACATAAAATGAATGAATAATTTAAGAAGTAGTCGTCTCACCATGGACACTCAAGTGTAGAGTTGCATTTTCCTGAACGTGACGCAGTTAAGTGTATTATGTGGCCTACTACCTATTGCACCTGAGGTGTTTAGGGCTTTTTTTTTTTTTAAATGCATTAAAGCTGTACTGGATTCTGCGGTACATTTTTTGTTTTACAAAAACAAACAAAAAAATATACTGGTCAAGTCTTGCACAGCTTGCTATAAATCAAAGTTTTGCACCCTAGGCTCTGGAAATTAGGCCCTTAGCTCATCTTGGCAGATGTGTGCAGTGTTTACGTTAGCTGGTGTTAGCCCCTGTCCGGTCCTGCAGACGTGCACGCCTGACCTGACCACGGCGTGAACATGAAGACATGAAGGCATCTTGAGGAGCGTAAGCGATGCTGACACTGTCAGAGATTGGCCCCAGGGCTTCTGCTCTCTCCGCCCGCTCGCCGGCCTCTCCACCACCACCAGAGAGACACCTGCCCCCATATCCTCTGGGTTGTTTCTCTCCCGCCTTCTCCTGCCCTCTTTCTCTTTTTTTCTTTCTTTCTTTCTCTCTCTCTTTCTTTCTGTCTTTTTCTCTTATGCCGTCTGCCTTTCTCCATCTCCTTCAGCCTCTCTCTGTTTATCTCGGTCTCTCACCTTCTCTCTCTCTCTCTGTCTTTTTGTCTTTGCCTCTCCTGTGCAGTGAAGACCCTGGACGCCACAGAAGCACAGAGATCTGCTAGTCTCCTAATGGGATTGCCTTTAATCCTGCAGCTCAGAGCCTGTTTTTGGCTGAATCTGGCTGGGCTAGCGCCAGCGGGAGAAGGTGCTAGCCTAAACTCCCAAAGCTAAGTGCTGTCGAGAGTTAGGGGCCTCAGCGGAACTGAGCACTCGGTTTTCGTGAAGCGCAACCATTTCAGTAATCAAAACAGCCTTTGCCATCCTAGCTCTAGCAGAACACCCCCCCCCCCACACACACACACACACACACATACACACACACATACACACACACACACACACACACACACACACACACACACACACGGACCCTTGTCGGTTTATTGACGAGGCTTCACTCACTGAGTCTTGTTAGGCAGCTTTTCAGGCTCCCATCGTTTTTGCAATATTATTTTCATAAGTCATTGAGCGCGGTTATTCAGCCAATAACCGAGGAGTCTCTCTGGATTTCTATTTACGAACATGAACGTCCGTTTATTTCCAACATTCATCAACTATAAGCAGTGTGTGAGTCAGCCAAAAGAAAGTCTGAGAGAAAGAAAGAATGTGAGCGGGAAGTAGAGGACAGGGAACATGAGAATATGCCACCAGTAGGGCTGATATTGGGAGTTTTGCGTCATTAGGTGATGATGGTAGCGGTAGCAGAAGGGGGGGAAGCGTATACAAAAACAAACGAGACGATGGAGAGGCAGGTGGTGGCGGATGCGTGCAGGTAAGCCTGGCTCTGCGCAACACGCCCCAAGTCACAACCACGAAGCCTGAGCAGCTGGCGTCAAATGCCAGACATTTCATCTCGCTTTGGATTTAATTTATGTAGCCGTTCATCATTTATTTATTTGGCAGCATCTTTTCCTGAATGAATCCTCCATTTTCTATTGAATCCTCCCATCGGTTTTAATTATTCACGCGCAGGACTCATTAATTGTTAATCGCAGGCTGTACGTGTGATTAGGTGGGGCTGGGAACACTGCTGCTGGATTTGATGGGTTGGTGGGTGCTGTGAAGGGGAAACATTCACACCTTTTACCCACCTCTCTGTGTGTCTGTCTGTCTCTACCCCTCTCTTTCTCTCATCTAGTCTCTCTCTCATTCTCTTCCCTTTTTTCTCGCACTCACTCACTCTCTCTGTCTCTCTCTGCCTGTTCTGACATTGTTGTACACACACACACACACCACACACACACACACACACACACACACACACACGAACAGAGTAAGATGTACACTCTGTTTCACCTGTGTCTCTGACCTTTGTTATGGAGGCTGGAAGCCGTGCAACCTGGTGAGCAGCAGCTGGGATGAGAAATAGGGCCGCATCTGTGAAATGGGGCAGGGAATATGGGGGGTTGGGGGGTGCGGTTGGGTTTGGATTGAGTTGGATAGTATGAGGCAGGGGGATATGGTTGAGTTGGTTTGGGTTGTATTGGATTGACTTGGGTCGTTCATTGAGGTATTCTGGGTCAGCTCCTCCATCGGCTTTATCCCAGACACATCATCGCAGACCCAAAACAGTGGGGCCAGCCAGCCAGCCTGCCCGCCCGCCCACCCCCACTCCTCTGACTGAGAGCCTCACTAGTAAGCCTCCTTTGAAGAAGGCTAGGAGTCACAAGAGAGCAGTAATGAGGGGTTGTGTCGCAAACACTTCTCCCTAAACACCGAGCACACACAGACAGACGGACACACACACCCACACACACATATACACAGGCAGACACGCACACACAGAAAAAGAGAGAGGCACACACACATCCATACACACACCAGAGACAGCCTCCCCTCAGGATTAGCTAAATTGGCATCTACAGCTGCTTCCTTTGCCTTTTATTTGGCCCCCTTCTGTTTGTATTTGGGTTGTATGTATTTTTTGTGCCATTTGTTTCTGTCTGTGAGGGAAAATGGGGTTTGATGTTTTGGGGCTTTTTCTGTATATTTTTTTCGTGCTCTCACTATTTAAGCCAGTATCCCAGGTCCCCTCTGGCAGATTTCTGTGTACACAGATGGAGTTTATATTGAGGACTTCTCATTTTACTGCTATATACAGCCAATGCTGGCATCAGTATCTCTTTTAGGTGTGTGCGTGCGCGCGTGCGTGCATGCGTGCGTGCGTGTGTGTGTGTGTGCCTGCGTGCGTGAGTGCGTGCGTGTGTGTGTGCATACAATTGCCTGTGGTAGCAGCGCAACCATTAGGTGCAAGCTGTCCGCATGTTCTCCCTGCACACGGTGCAACACACACATGCACACACACACATGCGTGGCCACAACGCTGATAATTACTTACAGTGAGGCAGAGGGGGGGCTGTTCGCATCATTAGGCTTCAGTGCCGCATTTAAAGGTGAGAATGTTTCCTGAGGTGGCACCTCGCTCCATCACCGCCACCCTGCTCCAGATTTAGGCTCCCCTTTCCCTCTCCCCTCCCTAAGTTGGACGCCGGAGCCAGCAAGCTGGAGCCACCAGAGACCAGCGCTGGCCTCCTTTCCCCCCCCGGTGCCGGTGTCTGTCTGTACAGGCAGACCTGACGTGCGCGGGCTCTCTGCTCTGCATTATGGGTGTTAATGTGCAAAGAGAGCAGATGACGGTGCACTTGAGGAGAAAAGCGGATGGCTTCCTGCTCTCGCACTAGTTGTGCATTCCACTTCTGGTGCGGAAACAAGGCGCTGGAGTTGTTTACGTTGGCAACACTGCGTGCAAGAGAACACTGTGTGTTGCTGCTTTGTGTGTGTGTGTGTGTGTGTGTGTGTGAGAGAGGTTATGTATCATGTATCAGATGTTATCTAGCCTTCATTCGCTTCACTTGCATTCCTTTTTCCCCTCTTTTCCCTCTCGATCACTTTCCTTTTCTTACAACTTGCAACTGTGTTGTGTGCACTTGTTTTTGATGCTATCTCCTTAGGATCCCTGTTCAGCCAACTTACATTTCTTTGTCTCTCTCTCCTTCTTCTCTCTCTCTCTCTCTCTCTCTCTCTCTCTCTCTCTCTCTGCCTGCCTCATTTTCTGTCGCTGTTTGTCTCTCTCTGGCCCACCCCCCTCTCCTTCTGTATTTCTCTCTCTCTGTCCCACCCCCCTCTCTCTCTCTATTTCTCTCTTGCTCTCTGTCCTCCCTCTCTTCTGTCTTGTTTTGTCTCTCTCTCTGCCCCCTCTCTGTCCTTCCTCATTTTCTATCTCTCTCTCTCTCTCTCTCTCTCTCTCTCTCTCTCTCTCTCTCTCTGTCTCTCTCTGTCTTTGTCTCTCATGCAGAGCTTTCCGTCAGATGAGGGCTGGCCGTTTGCCAAGTACCTGGGGGCGTGCGGGCGGATGGTGGCGGTGAACTACGTCGGCGAGGAGCTGTGGAGCTTCTACCACGCGCCGTGGGAGACCCGCGTGGACCTGGCGCGGCAGCTGATGGACATTGCCGAGCAGCTCACCAACAACGACTTCGACTTCGCCCTCTACCTGCTGGACGTCAGCTTTGACAACTTCGCCGTGGGCCCGCGCGACGGCAAGGTCATCGTGGTGGACGCCGAGAACGTGCTGGTGGCCGACAAGCGACTCATCAGACAGAGTGAGTCACGCCCGCCGCTTTTCCGCTTTCCCGCCATCTTTGACGTCCTTGCCTTCTGTTTTTATTTTTAGCTCTGTCCCCTCCTGGAGTCCCCATTCTGTACACACTATTTTTACTGTTAATCTTATAGTCTGTCCTTTCATTGACT
>CM059285.1:14695533-14733033 GCA_030347295.1 Setipinna tenuifilis
TCATGAGCTGACCTTCATGACCTCCTGTTTGACATCATTTCCTCTTTCTTCGCATGGCAGCATCATTTTGTTGTTAAAAAAAAAAAAAAAAACATTTATTTGAGTACTCATGAATTTCTGTTTTTTAACTTCATTTGTCCATTACTGGAAACATCTGATGCAAAAACAAAAACCTCTGGAGACATAAAGAGGAAACAGGGATGGTACGTCCATTCCCAGGTCTTATAATCACATTCCCTCCAGAGAGGGCACCATCAGTGGACAGAAGATGACGTGGTGTTTTGCCCTGCTTTTTTTTTTTTGTCTGGTCCTTCAAGTCGGGCAAAGCAAGGACAAGCTAACCTAGCCATCCACGACAGGGGGTCGGTTGAGGCATTGAGACACCCTTGCCCTCCCCCCCTCTGTCTCCCATCCCCCATCTGCATCCGAGCTTACCCCTCCCCCATCCCAGCTCTCAAACACAAAACGCCAGCTGAGTCTGTTTGAAGTTCACATTCAATTTTCACCTTCATCACGAGGCGATTCAGCCCGGGTCGGCCATGTGGGTACGTGGCAAAAAGAGCGCTTTCTGGAGCAGCACACATCGGCAAGAGACACCACCCCCCCCCCCCCCCCCCCCCCCCCCCACACCCCCCAACTGAACTCCCCCAGGCACGAGGCACTGCTGAGCACCCCCCACACAGCAGGGAGTGCCATGAGAGGGGAGTGGGGGAAATGAGCGTGTTTATGACTGGGCATCTGCTCCTACATCTGGAAAAACAAGTCTTGGTTTTTGTCACCTGTCATGAAAAATCACTTTTTTTTTCTTTCGGTTGTTTTTTTTTTTTTTTTCCTGCTCCTTTGTAATTTGACAGTCAGCATTGTTTGTCGGTTGTATTTCTGTGCTTGTGGGGAAAAGGCTAAGATGGTTTTAAGAGACTTGTACATAGGAAAAAAAAAAGTCAAAAAGGGACTTGTGGTTTCCACTTGATGCAAATATTTTGCATATACCAAAGAATCAGGATTATGTGTACCACTCTGGTGTGAACTTAGAGGTAGTGCTGTCCCCTGTTTTTTTGTTCCGCCCCAGTCAAAATGGCTTTGTTCTGCAGCACTATGCGAATAGAACCTCATTTTTTGAGGGTTGTAAAAAAAAATAATTTTATTATTATTTTAAATTGGTCTCAATCCAACACGACTCCAAACCCACCAATGCTATTAAGTCAGGGAGGCAATAAAGTCCGTTAATTGCCTGCTAATGATAATTAATGTCACTTTTGCCCCCCTTCACGCATTTCAACTGCAGTAACTTGACGTGACACTGAAAAGGGAATGAATTTTCATGTAAAAAGAGAGAGAGTGAGAGAGAGACAGTGAGAGAGAGAGGTCTGAAAATAGGGGTCCTTCAGCCCCAGAGTATCTTTGCTTGCTTTAATTTCATAGCTCCCAAATTGAATTAATCAAACATTCATCAAATGTCGCCCCACACACTCAAGTTCCATTTGAAGTTTGAGCCACTGAGCTTTCAAGCTGCCAGACCTGAATTTCTTAATGATTTAGCACATTAGGTTGGATTTTGCACTTGGTGAACCAATGAATCAATTCAAATTTGTGTGTGTGTGTGCGGATGTGGGTGTGTCTGGTCGTGTGTGTGCCTGGTCGTCTCTGTGTAAGTGTGTGTGTGTGTGTGTGTGTGTGTGTGTGTGTGTGTGTGTCTGTGCACAAACACATTTTGATAATGAGCTAAAAGGAGTTTCACACTTAAAAACAGTCAGTGTCCTAAATGAGCTAAACGTGCTCTTCAGAAGGTGTTGACAGTGAAGCATGACTGAAGCATCTAGATGGCCTGATAATCATTCACACTTATACATGTGAAAACATCAGAAAAAAAAACTCACCTGGCTCTCACACAATTGAGCAAAACTTTGTTTTTTATTGCTTTTTCTCTCTTTTTACCAACTACAGGAAGGGCTTAGTGCATCTTGTGGTTTGGAAAAGCAATAAGTGTTTTTTTTTTCTTTTTTTGGTTGTTTTTTTATTTTGTTTTAAACCCCAATCCTATGATCTTTCCTGAGTTTTGATTCGTGTGATGTCAAAGTTCCCAACAGAACGGAGATGAGCCCTCCACTGGAGTGATGAGCTTGGAGTGGGGGAGGGGGAATTGTACGTGCGTGAACAACTGTCTGCTTTTGTACTGTAATTTTTGTTTTGTTTGTTTGTCGTTTCATTTTGAGTATTTTATCAGCGGTGTCTGATTTTACTGTGCCTTTCATTCAAAAAGTTGTCTTTACAACTTTTTAGTGGGTTTAAATATTAAAATAAATGACTATATATATACACACTTACCTCATGTGTGTTGGATATTTCTTTTTTTCCTTTGGTTTGCCCCATGGCTTCATTTAGAAGGTCATTCTTACAGGGTATCCTGGTGAAGGTGTATTAAAGTATGAAATGCCAGTGGAGCACTTTTTTTCCTGTGTTGTGTTCAATGCGTAAGTGGGGGATGAAGCCGGGTCCTGAGGGAAGCCGTACCTCACGCTCAGACTGTCGCTCACTGGCTGTAAATTTCCTCCGACACGGTCGCTCTCCTCCAGCACTTTACTCCCGCCGCCTCGCCCGTGATTCATTCCTCCGGTTTTTGGCCCTCGCAGTTTTCTTTTCCCCGCCGTCTTTTTTCACTCCGACAGGCGCACTGGCGCTGGGAGGCCTTGGTTAATGTCCGGACACGTTGCCACCATTGCAAATGAGCCCCTGATCAGCCACTAAAGGAGTCTGACTCATTCCCACCATTAGGGAGGAAAAAAACTATTAGCACAGCAATTGCTTTCCGCACATGGGCCTCTTTTAGCAAATAGTTACCTGTTACATGTTAAGGAAGCTGTTTATATATGTGTGTGTGTGTGTATGTATGTGTGTGTGTGTGTGTGTGTGTGTGTGTGTGTGTATGTATATATATATGTGTGTATATTACATGTGTCTGTGTGTTTGTGTAGATGTGTGTGTGTGTGTGTGCTTGTTTGTATGTGTGTATACACACATGCATGTGCATGCTGATGTATCGATGAATGTGTTACCCCACAAGAGGTGCTCTGTTCTTTAGACTCTGCTTGCATGCTCTCACTTGAAAGGCCAAGGCGGAACCGGGAACTACTCAACCAAACCCACGGCAAAATTACAGGTCTCTTCCGTAGTGTGTGTGTGTGTGTGTTTGTGTGTATGTTTTCAAAGGGGGAGAGAATCTATTTTTTTCCATCTATATAATTGTACGTGTCTCTTTTTTGCTGACACACCCAGTGGTTTTGCATTGTATATTGGCACCCAATACAGTCTCATAAACACACACACACATGCAAACACACACACACACATGCAATCACACGCACGCACGCGCAATCACACACAGTCCCCTGCCTTGTACTTTTGCCGGCTTGATTAGTACCTACGGTGTGGGCACAGTTGGAAATGGAGCAGCAACCAAATCTAACTCCCAGGCCCTCCGTGCCTCCTCTCCTCTCCTCTCATTTAAATAAACATGAACCCGCCGCGCCCCTGACAGCAGACCAGCTAATCACAGCACACACTGCGGGGGGAATTCATGGCCATTTTGTCCTTGACAGACACGACCCAAGTATAGAATAATGTTTTTCATATCCCCCCACAGGCCCCCATGGCCTTGGGAGATGAGTTAAGATGAAACCCTGTTTTTTTTTTTTTTAAAGAAAAAAAAAAAGTGGGGAAAAAAAAGTATTTTTCTCCACAATGCCTCACTTTCTGTTGTCAGCGGCTGAAAATGCTGACATCCCGAGTGGAGGAAAGGGGGGGAAAAGTTCCAGATTCTTTGCCTTCCTGGGTCATGTTGTCATCTCTACTATGCAGATTTCTTGCCTAATGACTTCTGGGGGATCGTGCGACTAGTCTCCATTACCATGCAGCTCAGTAGTAATTGTTCTGTCCTTCACTTGATCCCCCCCCCCCTTTTTTTTTCCCACCGTGTTCATATCAGCCGATTCTCCTTCTCAGAAACACCCCTTTTGAAATTCAACCTGCTCCTGGACTTGTCAGGCCAGGGATGTGAGTATGCTGGGTCAATGTACAACCACACACCTCTTCCCTTTTTATGTAATCCAAATCAACACAGACAGCAGTAGACTTTGCAACTGGAATGGCTCTGCTGCCAAGGCATGCATTTGGCCTTGATATTTTACTGAGAGTGTTGAAAAGGAGAACATCATGAAGGCCTGTCCACGAGTTTGGAAGAAAGAGAGAAGTGAAGATGGGATACCGTAAGGATACACTACTACACACAGACCTAGACACACACAACCACACATACACACAGAAATGCAAACCCACACAAGCGCAAACTTTCCAGTTCCCCATTTCCCTGTTAACTTGCTAAAGAAAAGTCTATTTCATGGGCTGTCAGGCCAGTGGAGAGCAGTGGGCCTGTTTTTAGATGCGGCATAGCTCATATATTCACCAGGAAGTAAACCTGGCCACCCAGTGCCTTGGCTCTAAAATGATAAATAATGCCACGGAGCAGGTCGTATCCTTCGGGACTGCTGGGCTTTGCCTGGTTGCTCTGGGGATGCAGGGCAGTGCGGTGGAGGCTGTGTGAGGGAGGCTTAGGGTCAGGGTTGGAGGCCTCCACCGAACTGTGATTGTGTTAGAGGGGAAGATGTTGGTAAGTGGCATCACACTGTGACTCCTGGGTCAAACACAGAAAATGGCTGCTCACCTTACTGCAGGGGTCAAGGTCAAAGCACCCTTTGCAGAACTCCACCCCCTCACAACAGTCGAGAAGAAAATAGAATTATCAACTGACCAGAGCGATTACATCAGCTATGATTTGTAAGTGTTGTTGTACCATAGCCATCTTACCCTTAACCAAGCCCTTATCTTCTCTGGTAATAACATGCTGCCATAATTTAGAAGAGCTCTTCTGAAGTCTTGTGCTTATAAAGAGGTTCAAGTACAAGTCAAATGCATATTACTTTCTTTGATTATGCCCAGCTATACATTATGCCACACTGGTGATATTCCCTTGGGTTTATATTAACATTGTATTAACCTCCCTGTTTGGCTGTTTTTGTCTAAGCTGCACCACCATAATGGATAGATAACTCTCAGGTCATGAAATATGAAAAAGAAAAATCTGTTTTCCGCAAATCCTCCTCCCACTTTTTTGCTCCCCGAAAGCCTGACGCCCCATCTGCTCAGCGCTATTCCTGGTGAGCCCCCTCCCCACACCTCCCAAACCAGCACCCCTCCCCCAGCCAGCCTCTTTCACCCATGGATTTACTGTCACTCTCCCAACCTAGTACACAGGCAGTCCCCAATCTGCCCCCCCCCCCCAGTAATCACCCTCCCTTTTCCATCTTATCTCCTCACACCCCCAATGAGTGGTGCTGCATCTGTGTGTGTGTGTGTGTGTGTGTACGTGTGTGTTTGTATGGCATGGCTGGGGGTGGGGCCTCTGATGTGGTGTCTAGGGTGCTTATCCATTGGGGCAGTGAGAGGGTGGAGGGACTGCATGAGCACAATCCCATTACCCACCCGCACCACAGTTTATAGTTTAAACCCGCATTATCATCTGCCCTGAGGTGGGAGTCGGGGTGTGTGTGTGTGTGTGTGTGTGTGTGTTGGGGTGGGGGTCCCTCTGCCTCCAGAAGCCCCTCTGCCCCCAGAGTCCCTTTTGGCATGAATCCTGGGTCATAATTAAAACCATATCATTAATTCTGCCGATTAATAACATTTGTATACACGCACGCACGCACGCACGCACGCACGCACACGTAGCACAATGATTGGAACACACGGCCAGTGGTGTCTGTCTGACCATTCCTGTGAAAGAGGGGGGGGGGGGGGGGTGTGGATGAGTGGCATGCATTTATTGGAGCCCAACACCCTGTGGCTATACAAGCCTAAGGGTGATACGACATAACATTTAATTACATCACCAGCTAGTTGCATGGCTTGTTTTCCTTTTTTTTTTTTTTTTTCATTTCCACCACCTCCACACATCCCGCTAAACGAGTCCGCCAACAGCCATGTAAGTTGAGGCAGCAGAGCACGGCGCGAACATTCCACTTCCCACAGAACACGTGCACCACTGACACGTACAACCTGGCGCAGGCAGTGTGGGGTACAGGCGTCTGAGAATGTCTGAAGTGGTGCAAAAACACCTCTTCAGCTTCAGCTGTCTCGCCGAAGAGCAGCACGGACCATAATTGGCAGACCACAATAAATAGAAGAAAAACCTTTCTTTGCCAGAGACTGGCAGACACTGTTCCATGTGAGGTACTCTGTTGTGAATAGGGTTGTGGTGTTGGTAGGGGTGGGGGTGAGGCTGGTGGGGGTGAGTGTGCTCAGAGAGGAGTGTTTTTCAGGAGTGGGAGGGTGCTCATTGTTGTTGCTTTTTTTGTCCCAGCAAGAGTAGACTTAGTGCTGAAGAATCAATAATGTCTTCTCCAGCGCTCAGCATGGAACAGACATGCTGAGGGGTGGTGGGGAGCCTCACAGTTGCTTCTGGACAGAGTGGAGGTAGTGGGGGTTCGTGGTGGGGAGGTACTGGAGGGGGCGACTCGGGTATAGGGTGGTGGGGAGATCCACACAATGGGGGACTGGGTATGTGTGTGTGTGTGGGGGGGGGGGGTGTTGGAGGGGGAAGGTTGATGGGATGGTCGGGGGTGGACCCATGCTGAGAGTGAAAGTGCTGACACTGAGCTGCCAGTCCCAGTGTGTAACGCCAGACCTAAACCTCCCTCTTGCCGGCAACTCACCCTTCCCATGATCCTCTGCATCTTTTTTTTAAATCTGTGACACCATACACTCACTCACAAATGCACACACACACACACAGAGTGCATTAAGTCCTTGTGAAGCTCCCTGTGGTTTCTTTTTGCGGGTTCACGTTTACACTGGCATGACCTGGACTGGCATACGCAGAACGTGTGTGTGTGTGTGTGTGTGCGCACCCCACAAAAGTGCTTTCACATCTGCCTTGCACCCCTTTTAAACCCCACATTTAACACACACCCACACTACCACCACCACCACCATCACTACCCACCCACCTCTGACCCCAATGTGGAACGTTGGCCTCAGCGGCAGAAATGGCTGTGGAAGACGACACATTAGCCGATAGCGCTATTCGCTTCCACTTTAAATGGCACCTTAGTATCCTGAGTGATCAGCACTTTAAAGACTTTAAAGGCTTGTGCCTGTTTCTTCGAAGGAGGCTGATAACAGCTTTTCTGAAAGTGTAAGACAGAGGGGGCGGGAGGAATCCTTTAGTGTAGCACTGTTGGAGGTGACAGACCCAATGGGAGTAAAACAAAGTGCCGCAGTTTTGCTAGCAAAGCCCTGGGGTCTTCTCTCTCCCCCTCATGTCTTGTGGCAAACATTCAGTCTGTTCTGTAAGTACATTGTGTGCCAGTGCTAGCATTACTAATGGTGGGGGGGGTTCTCACATAGGAGGCAAAAGCCACCTGTGAAGAAAGAGGGAGGGAGGCTTTTTTTCAGATGATGATGCGGCATGATAGCTAGCGAGCCAGCGTGGGCAACCATATAAGCCCTGTTTACTGGTCCCTCAGGGGGGTACTAACATTCTAAACAGATTCAGGTCAGCGTGTAAGCATTGAGGTTAGCCTCTGTGTGGTGGTCTGACAAGGTGTTTTTCTTAGTCTCTAGTAAACTGACATGTCCTGTGTCGCACCTCGTCGTCGTTAGCGCAACTTTACTGCATTCGTCTGTTCAGTTCAGGTTGTTGTTTTTTTTCTTTTTACCGCAGCCTGGCAGCTGCTTTGGTGGTTGGAGAACAGCGGCTGCACTGGCTTCCACGGCACTCATCCACCACTGGGGCCTTACAGAGTGCATGGATGGAATGAGCCATGGTGCGTGGAAGTCTCTGAATAAGAACTGCTGCTGCTGCTGCTGCTGTAACCATGGCGCGTGTGCCCTCTGCGTGAGCGCTCTACACCAATCCAGACATAGATGCGTGGAGACACCATGTTTTCTTTCCAAAAGTATACCGCTGCCAAAAAATATGAAGCACACATTCCCTGGCCTCATTCTGTTGTTCTGCTTTCAGTTGTCGTTTTCTGTCTTTTCTGTCTTTTGTTTTCTGCCTGCTTCTTGTTTTCTTTCTTTCAATCCACTTTGTCATCTGCCTTGTTCTTTCTTGGAGTGAATTCACACAGAAAGCATGTTTTTTTACTTTAAGAGGTCTTAAGCTTTCATGGATAATCTTATTAATGCTTTTGGGGGGCACTCTATGTGGAGTTCACATCACCCACAGAAACTCAAAACCACTCAGATGTTCGATCTCTGGAGGTTGGTATGGCAATGCAGACAATAGTAAGACCCATGTGTGTGTCTGTGTCTGTCTCTGTGTCTGGGTGTGTGTACGTGTGTGTGGGCAGACCTGGTAGACGGACTGAAAAAAAAGAAAAGGATGCGAGCGGATTAGATGTGGCGAGGTGCTCCAGAGACCACAGGAACAAAAGGATTAGCAGGGAGAGAGATGTGGGTCACACCCAGCTTGCAAAAGAGACCAGCCAGGTCCTGGGTGAGGATAGTTTGGTGGGGGGATGGAGGATAAGACTAAGGCTGGGCCTCTCCCTTTCTGTAACTGACTCCAGTGGCAACGGGTCAGGAGAGGCCAGCGCACGCAGGGGTCAAGCTCAGGGGGCCAAACAGGGTCATGGCCCTGCGCTGACACCATCTGTCTGCAGTGGCGTCTCTTCTACCCCCACCCCTCCCCTCCAGGGGTCACGAGGAAGCTTGAATCAAGAAGAAAGGAGGAGGGCCTACACAGAGGTTTAAATTTCACCGTTTTTTTTCCCGCATAGCTCAGGTCGGTGATGCCAGTAGGTAAAGGGAGGGTAACCAAGGCTCAGGAGGGAGCTCAGGAGAGCAAAAGCAGAGAGGCTTGAAGCTTTGAAAAAACATCTCTCTGTTAAAAGCAACCTGCCTTTCATTAACCCAGTATACACAGCACTCAGAAGTAGGACACACCTCCAGCCTGCACAGCAGACCCTCTTGTGTCTAAGAGCTGTGCTGCCCTGGCAACAGGCTCTCAGAAGCAGCCTGTGAGTGTGTCCACCCCCTTGGTCAGGAACCGTTCTGTTGTAGCAACTGTACTGGAGCTTACATGTGCGGGCTGCACCGGAGACAGGAAGCACTCAGGCGTCCACTTAGACTGATGGGATCAACTCAGAACAGAGCCCAGCACTTGACCCGTACGTCTTTCCGATATACATCTATTCACCGGCCTAGCTGTGGATCCATCAGGGATGAGTGGATGGACTCAGTTGGAAATAGGGACCCTTGTGTTTTTCCAGCGAGCCCTACTTGTTTGTGTTGTGGAAGATGTCTGTTTCAGACACATGGGAGCTTAAAGGGACAGGACAGGATGGTATGATGACTCCATCAATTGACAAATCAAACAGCATTGTATAGCGCTATTATATAGCTTTTAGTTGTGTCTTATGGATGTGCCATCGAAAGGCTGAATAGTTGATAGTATGATAAATATTTCTCATTATTCTATTATCAGCATGCAATCTCTGCTTCCAATCTTGTGTCGTAAGCTCAAAGGGTCAGAGTTTACCAAAGCGGATTACCCGTAATACTAGAGCAGATTAAACACCATGTGCACCACAGTATTTAAACCTGTCTCCTCTTACTTATGATTGTAGGCATGTGAACACACAGACACACACACACACACACACATACACACACACACAGACTCTTCACACAGACATCCATTATATGTATACTTTAGTGTAGGTAAATATAAATAAAATACCCTCGAATACAGTGAAACACACACACACGCACACACACACACACACACACACACACACACACACACACACACACACACACACACACACACACACACACACACACACACACACACCATCATGACCAAAGGTGCATGTTGGCTAACGCACACACACACACACACACACACACACACACACACACACACACACACACACCATCATGACCAAAAATCTCCTCAATGCATGTTGGCTCACACACAGACACACACACGCATGCACACAAGCACACACACACGGCTGTGTGGTGATAAAACAAAGGGTGCATGGCCCCACACACACAAAGGCCTCTGTCGTCTTTAAAGGAGGGGGTTAGCAGGTTTCAGCTGGGGGTGCCAGATAAGGCTTGAAGTTTAAGTGGTCTGCACCCCCCCCCCCCCCCCCCCCACACACACACACACACACTCACACTCTCCTCAAGAGCTCCTGAGTTGTTTCCCATGTCTCCTTAATCCCACCTCTTAAGTGTGTGCCTAGCAGCAGAGGATGATAACATATAAAGTGTGTGTGTGTATATATAAAAGAGAGAGGGAGAGAGAGAGAGAGAGAGAGAGAGAGAGATGTATATGGAGGGAGGAAGAAAAACGGAGAGATCCAGAGGTGTTCAAATCCTGCAATATTTAAAACAAATGTCACAGACATCTGATCTTTTCCTTCTGCCTGATGTGCAGAACTGCCTGGAAGTGTGTGTTGAGAAAATGCAGGCACTGAGCCAGTATTAATTCCTGAGCTGCTGTGGCCTTACAGCGAGAGGGTTAGGGCGGGTAGGGAGCAGACGGGGCTAAGGGTGGGGGTGGGGGTGGAGGTGGTGGCGGTGGGTGGAGGCGAGGGGGCCCATCATCACTTGCCAACTGCAGATATGGAACAGCCCCCAGGGCTCACACAGTAAGCTCTGCATGTGGAAGAGAGTATAAAATTGGCCTGTTTTCTCCCCAGGAGTTTGTAACTGTCTTGAGCTGCCACAACGCGCGACCTCAAAAAATAGCTTACACGTGCACAGCTCCAAAGCTTGGTAGGAGAACTTTGTAGAAGATTTTAATGAATAAGATTACCAGTATACTGCATATTGCCTTCCTACAATAAAACAAACACACTGAATTAAGCGTACCTCTATGAAATCTCTTCACAAGAACACACCACACTGACAACTGTAATCCCACATCCAACCATACGACCCACAGTTACACTCTCATCAAGCCACTGATGTCTTTTAACATCAGTTTGTCAAGTCGAACCTAAGAGCTACTGATTTCCTTTTCATCTAGCATGTTCCACCAGGGCCCTCAGCACCTCCTGTATCTCTCGAAGATCTCAGAGAGCACCAGGGGAGGTACTGATCTTGCTGACCTCCTTATCTTCACCCGGCCAGCTCCGACGTTCCCCTCTGCCAGCGTTTCCAAGGTGATGTGGGCTTGGAGGAGCCTGCAGTGTTGGGGTGCGAGGGCTTGCTGTCCTGGGTCAGATGCCAGTGTGCTTTCTCACACTGCCTGCGATTTGAAAAGTGTGATTACTGTGATCACAGTGTAAGCCAGCGCAGTCTCCACAGATGTCTGTGTGGAGGAAATAAAGGACATCAGGCCACTTTTTGCTGAGATGCAAACTCCTACTGGGGTCTGTGACCCAAAGATACGCCCACATCTGAACATTTGGCCTTATGGTAGTAACATAAAGGCAGGAAAGTGAAAAAAGTTAAGGTTATGTCACACCCACCTTATTTAGATCGCAAATACAATTAAAGGGCAAAGGCATGCTTTAACACAACTTCCACTGACCAAGTACACAGAACACCTTACAAATAAAAGCTTTATTCAAATCATAGCACATCTACTTGATGTTAAGATACCTGGATACTGCAAGTGATGTGATGTGATGTGATGTCTCTCCATGTAAAAAAAGTAAGTCATTTGTATTAACTGTACAGTGCTTTTTACAGATAAGTCAGTCACAAAGTGCTCTAGAGTGGCAAGATAACTATAAAACTACATAATATAAAACTACTATATATATACATACATAGTATCTCACAAAAGTGAGTACACCCTTCACATTTCAACAAAAATGTGGTATATCTTTTCAAGGGACAATGTTACAAAAAATGGAACTTTGATATGTTTTTGAGTAGTCAGTGTACAGTTTGTGTAGCAGCCTTCATTTACTGTCCTCTGAAAACAACTTTACACACAGGCATTTTTGTTTAAATAGCAGTCCACAAAAGTGAGTACACCCTCAATGATAACGGTACATATCATTCAACCCTGAAAAGCCGCTTGTCCAATTCATGATTTTTGGGTTTGGGTCTACTCAACTGTACCATACAAATATGTGTGTCATGTATTACAGCTATTCATTTTAATGTTTTGACTATAATTCTCTCATACTAGACATTGGATGTCCAACATGGCTCCTCATGGCAAAAAACTGTCTGAGGATTTCAGAAATGGAATTATTTGCCTTACACAATGATGGCCTATCTATAAAAGATCAGCAACGCCATGAAAATGAGCTGCATCATCAGGCATGTGTGGCAGCAACCTGTTAAACAGTACCATTATAAGTGTGCTTTGTCTAGAATCAAGCCCAGTGGTGGTAGCATCATGGTTTGGGGCTGTTTTAATGCTGCCAGAACTAAGGAACTGCAGTTCGTTGAAAGAATCATGAATTCTGACATGTGCTGTGACATTCTGAAGCAGAACATGACACTCTGCCTTTGGAAAGTGGAACATAAGACCATTTTTTCATTATGATAACAACCTTAACACATCTCCAAGATGACCACTGCCTTTTTGAAGAAGTTGAAAGTGAAGATAATGGAGTGGCCAAGTATGTCTCCAGACCTGAACCCTATTGATCACCCATGCGGCATCCTTAAACAGGAGGTGGAAGAGTATCAGTGCCTAACATCTGCCAAATATGTATTGCCATCATGGAGAAATGGAAAAGGATTACAAAAACAACCTGTGCGGCTCTGGTGAATTTGGAAAACAATGGTGCTCACACAAAATATTAATGATTGTGACACAATTTGGACAATTTGGTCATGTCGTTATTTTCAGAGGGCAGAAAGTCTGTACTGCTACACAAGCTTTATACTGACTGCTCAAAATTTGTGTAGTATTGCCCCTTGAAAAGATATAGCACATTTTTTGCTGAAATGTAAAGGGTGTACTCACTTTTGTGAGATACTGTACATAGACACACACACAATTATTGTATGAAAAAATCTCAATCTACCTCTAGGTACCAATCAAGGAACTGTGTCCTCACATATAATATCAGGAGATTTTCAATATTTCAAGCACTATAAGTGGTAGTACACTACAGTGAACTATTATACAGTACAAGACCACAGTACAAGACATTCCACACATTCTCACAGTAGAACAAAAATAGGAGGTGATGCACTTTGCCAGGTATTGAACAGCGGTGGAGAGAAGACCTTGTGGGGGTAAAATGTTGGAGGCCAAATGCGCTTGGGCTTGAAAAGAAAGAGGATCGACTGCTCTCATCCTCGTAGTGGCATTGGAAATCAGAAAAAGTGATTTCAAAGCATTGTGGGAAGTGAAAAAGCCTGAGGTGTTGGTTAGCTGAGCATTTTTAATTTGTTCTTGAGCGCGTGTTCTCTCCTCCTGAAATATATGCATTCTAATTGGAATCGGTACAAGTGCAAGCCATTTTCAGTCGAGATTTCATGCTTGTTCTAGGTGATGATTTGTGACTTGTTGCTGTGAAGTAAATTACATCAGTTTTGTGCTGTGAAGTCCCCCCGCCCCCCCCGCCCCCCCACACACACACACACACCCACACCCACACACACTACCACATGCGTATGTGCAAACACATGTGCACACAAGCACACATGGATGCACACACACACACATGCACACACACACACACACACACACACACACACACACACACAAAAGCATGTGGCTCATTACCTCCACTTAGCTTCCTCTTCTCTCAAGTTTTGCCTGCTGCCTCACTCCGGGTCACTTCACTCTGAAGATGCAATTTGGATACGAACTGGAGATGCCGTGCAACCTTCATCACGGAAGTAAGTGGAGAGGAGCGGGATTTCCACCGGTGTCAACAAGGCGAAATTTGAGAAGTCGAAGTCAACAAGGCGAAATTTGAATTTGTAATTGGTAAGATTTTGCCCTGCCGTGCTTTATTTAAATTTCATAACATCTCTCGCTGCTTGGTTATTTTTAGTTTCTTATTCAGGCTGAAATGATAGCTTGGCCCCGGCAGCAGTCAAACATTGGGTTTGGAGGCATATCGTTGGTTCTGCTTGTCAGGAGAAAGTGGATTATGTTGATGTAAGTCTTATTTTTATTTATTTATTTATTTTCTCAAAGCAGAATAACTTGTGTGCTCTGGATCTGGATGTGTGCAGATAATAGTAATAAAAAGAAAACAACATGTCGGATTGGCCACCTCCTGTGCTCTCTCTTCCGAAGAGCGTCGTGAGTTTAATGAGGAGGGCTGTGTGGAAAAGACCCCACCCTACCTCGCAGGCACAGCGGGGACTCTGGGGCTGGATGGGGTAAGGAGCGCTGGATGGAAGAAGAAGGAGGGGGGGTGGGGGGTGAGGGGGAAGTCACACATTTCATCCCGGTAGTGTTTTTTGTTTTTTTCAAACAAATGCATGAAATCAAAAACAGAGCAAGAGCTCTGCAACTTCATCACACACACCATGTGGCATACATCCAAATACTGACAACCTAGCACGTACACACACACACACACACACACACACACACACACACACACATACAGAAATTCTCACACACAAACAGAGGTGTTAGTAAATGTATTGTAGTAAAATAATTCTTCAACATAAACACTCTGCTCTGGGCAGAAGTTGTTGAACAGAGTGGCCTAGATTTGGCCTTCATCTGGCCAGCTCCTCTTCATTGCCAAGATGCACCAACAGTTGACGAGAGATATATGACGTAAGTGACATTTCCTAGAGCCATAATTTCTTATACCACTCAGATTCATAATTATGGGTTACCAGTGCAGCAGATTAGGTTCTGTCCAAACAAAACGCTATGCCGTAATGTAATTAAAATCAATCCTCCTTCCGCTGCCATTCAAAACCATTAGAGTGGCTGGCAAACAAACCTATTTCGTGTTAATACACAAGGTGCCATGCCTTGTTGATTTAACCAGAACCAGGCCTCAATGAGTCACAATCAAATGGGTGTGTGTGTGTGTGTGTGTCTATGTGTGGTGTGTTTGAGAAAACAAAAATAAGTGAGCGTGGCAGTATTTTTCCTCTGAATGATGACTCATTTCTGTTTCCACTTGACACTGCGGTGGAAAGAGCACAGCCCAGTGCCCTGGCCCCTGACTGAAGTGTTTGTGGCAACACTCAGCTGCAGAGATCCCTCTGCTTGGGCTTCTAGGTGGCAGGCCTGTGTGTGTTCCAAGTGTATTGTGGATGGACAGATGGATGGGTTAGATCAGTGGTTCTTAACCTGGGTTCGATCGAACCCTAGGGGTTCGGTGAGTCGGTCTCAGGGGTTCGGTGGAGCCTCGGTGGAACCGTTAATGCACGGTTCATTTTGTGCACCAGTAAAAAAATCCTATATATATTTTTTATTTTTTACTAAAGAAGGGTTCGGTGAATGAGCATATGAAACTGGTGGGGTTCGGTACCTCCAACAAGGTTAAGAACCACTGGGTTAGATGGATGGCTAGATGGATGGATAGATGGAAAGACAGATTGATAGATGGATGGATAGATGGTGGGCATCACCATGTCTGTGGATTGGGTATGGTGATGACCCATCAGTGCCAGTGTGGAGAGGGCACACGGGAGGGCACCATCTCCAGACCTCCTCACTCCAGTCACTACAGCGGAAGGAAGAAGATGGGCCAGGCCACATCAGGGGCTTAGGGGCATGGTGATGTGGTAGACTTCAGAGAGATCAGTGAGACAGAGAGAGAGAGAGAGAGAGAGAGAGAGAGAGAGAGAGAGAGCAACAGAAAGAGAGGAGAAATAGAGAGATGATGGAGTGAGTGATATAGATGCATGAGAAATGATCACTAGCGACCCCGCACACTGCATCCCTCACCCCTCACCCCTTTCTTCACCCTCTGCTACCCCCACCATCATCGACCCCCTACTGCCGCAAGGGCTTCGTAATCCGGCAGTATGGGAGATGCGCCTGTGTGACGCCTCAATCTGACAAGATGCATTAAAAAAGAAAGGGAGGGGAGGCAGGGATGGGGGGAATGGGGGGAAGAAGGGATGGAGGGTGCATGAAAAGAAAGTGAAAGATTTGGTCTCTGTCAAAGAGAGATGGAGGGAAACAAGAAGGGAGGACGACTAAAATAGGGTGGTGATGCACAGTGGATGTGACAAAAGAGATTATTTCACAAAGCAGCCTCAGCCACAATGTGGTGCCAGGGGGCCTGTAACCCACACAGCAAGTGTGGCTCTCTGAAAGCCCATTATAGCCCAGTTTCCCAATAACACTCTGTGTTAGCGGTTGCAATTGTTTTGGCCACGTGTTCTTATTAGCAGTCTTACATTTCTGACATGTGTTCCCATGTAAACAATTGGAGTGTGGTTATTGCTGTAATGAACTATTTTGGCTAGGGGTGTTTTACAGCTTTATGATGTTATCCCCTTTTCACTTTGATAGTGATATCGTTTAAATTACTGACATTACTGACAGTCTTTGGTGTATTATATACAACCACACGGATCAGGTGTATTACAGATAATGTGTCTGTCTAGTGTAGGAAACACTAAACACCAGAAGTGGGCAACCCAACTTCAGAGTATCTCATATTTGTTTGGTCACAAAACCAGCAGATTCTAGTAAGCACACTGTTGCCAGGTGGATGAGCTAAGTAGTGAGAGCACTTGTGTGAAGTGCATTGGCAAAACTAAGGCATTGCAGGACTTTTAGTGTCTGAGGCCAAGGTTACTCACTTCTGTTAAACACACTTCAGATACTGAACAGCCACTGGTAGCACGTTTGTGTCCAACCTTCAAAACATAACTCTTCACAACTAGGTGATACTCCATCACTGGTTTCTTAGTGGGTGTAACAAAAATCAGGTCATTAGGACAGAGATAAGTGACAGCCACAGAGCTTTTGGCTGAGGTGTTCCAGCCTGTTGGCTGTCCACTGGGACGCAGGTGTGTTTTGTCCTTCTTTTCATCTCTTCCCCACTTTTCATCTCTCCCCCTCTTATTTTAATATGGGCCCTGTTTAGGATTCACAAGCTCAGATCAATAAGCCTCTTTCATTTCTTACTTTCTCTCTCTCCCCCCCCCCCCTCTCTCTCACTCTGTCTTTTTCTCTCTCACAACTGGACAAAGTGCTGACAGATAGCTTCTGCTGTATGGCTGATACCTGGGCCAGCAGAGAGGGGCTATGGGAAAGTGCAAAGGCCCAGGGTGGTCAGCAGTAGCCGTATTCTGAGTATGTGTGTGTGTGGAGCACGGTGCCAACCGGTTGCTGCTTGCTCTAGGCCACTAATGATTCCTTCTGGGCCGAGACAGGATGTGGGCAAATTGAGATGGATGGGATTTTTTCCATCCCTGGTTTTCGCAGCCAAAAAAGGAAAGCACTTTTTTATATCTCTCTTTCTTTCTCTCTCTCTCTCTCTCTCTCTCTCTCTCTCTCTGTATCCCCTCTCTCTGTGGGGGTGTGTGTTTGTTTTGAGCAAAGTGTAGTAATAATGCTGAACAGATAGATAAGTTCAGATATAGAAGCATGACACTGCATTCTTTGAGCAACCAAGAGGGACATGATGTTTTGCATGTCTTTTTAGAGATCCCATGATATTTCACAAAAACCTTTCCCATTAAATCAATTTTAGACTATCCACCCCCACCCCCTACTGTCTCTTTCTCTCTCTCTCTCTCTCTCTCTCTCTCTCTCTCTCTCTCTCTCTCTCAATGCCCCCCCTTCTCTCTCTCTGTCTGTATGAAATTGGCTGTAAACACTCACGAAAAAATCTTCAAAGCTGTAAAATCAGTAGGAGTGCTTGCAGTGCAATTATGTCCTTCTCTACGGCTCGAAATTGGGGGACGAGAGACTGCGGATCAGAACATAATGGTGAAGTCAATACAGCAATTTGAACAATTTGCAGATGGTTTACTCAGCTTGCTTTCACTTGTGTGGAGTAGCAAAAACTCCACTCTAAACCAAAACAGGACAAAAAGATTACAGCTCTCAAATAATGAACCACACCAGTTCACAAAAGAAAATGAGAAAGAAGAAAACGGTCAGAAGGCGAGTAAACAAACAAACAAACAAACAAACCAGCAATTTCATGCAAATTTACAGTTGTCTGTTAATGAGTGCTGCATCACCATTCTTAGCTTGCATAAAGATGAAGTGTGTGACTCGCACACATAGCCTGGAGAGCTGAGGCTGTTTACTCCTAATATATCTCCTCTCTTCCTTCCAGCAACATTTTATATTAATAACTAAAGATGGAGGAGAAAACTACTTGTGAGAAATCCTTAAATTAAGTTGCTGAATATTTGATTTCATTCTCTGGGTCTATGTGGGGCAATCCAATTTATTACGATTAGGCATGAGCCTGAACTGTTGTATTTCATCTTTTTCATTACAGAGGACCCAATTACAGCTGTTGGGTCAATTTTCATTCTCTCTGATCCTATCTACATCTTTGAGTTCTGACTATGAAGAGAGAGAGAGAGAGAGAGAGAGAGAGAGAGAGAGAGAGAGAGAAACAAACTGAAAACTCTGGATGCTGAATAAAGGCTTTCGCCAGGTAAAAAGTAAGAAAGTGTGGCAGAGTGTATGAGAGAGAATAAGTTAACAAAGAAGAAAAGTAAAACGGAGAAGTGGTATGAAGACAGTGAGATGCTGGCACACTTTCACTGCTTTGTGGCGATGGTGAAGTGATGCGCTAGTCAGAAGTCAATGCTGACCTGGTTGCTTTTAGAAACTTTCCCCGCTAATTCGTTCGTTGCCTTGGATATTTTTTTTTACCCATGGTTGTATCGATTTGTCCTTTCACTCACCCGCTTCTCAACCCCCCATATTCCCTTTCAATGTTTCCTCTGCTAATTACACTTCTGACAAGGTTAAGAAAAGCCAGGCTCCCTACCTAATTGCGGAAAAGTGCTTCCATACTTTTCTTACATACATCTCTCTTATGCAAAGTTTAGAAAATAACTTGGTATTTCAGGGCCAATATCCAGGCCTTCCTCTGGTATTTCACAGCACAATACAGTATGTGACAACTCATCTTACTCATTGCTGAACAGGCCGCACTTAGTATGGTCCAGCAACAAAGACATTTCAGTTGGGGTATAGATGGATAGAACATAAAGAATTAATGCGGATGGATTTAGCATCTCCTAGCTGCTTAGCTGCAATTTTGGAAGACATTGATCATTGATCGCACCACTTTTGGCCCATATGAAATGCTTGATCAAGCTGTTAAGGCTGTCAGTGCAGTCGCTGTAGGGATGTGCCAGGCAGGCATCATGCTTCCTTAAAGAACGGGAACACTGCCAGAGTGGGCTAGCTCTGCTGCGTGGGCTAGCTCTGCTGTGGCCTGCTCTAATGTGCAAAAGTAAAGAGAATGTCATTTTACTTCTTTCAGCTCTTAAAAGTTAATTGTGCGTGAAACCTCCTTCAAATTTCATTTACACAGTCATCAGACTTTGTCGTATATAGGCTGAGTTACAGTACATTACATGAATATCAGATGTTAGTTTATGTACAGTTGTTGGCAGGCCTTTTGGCAATCTCACTTTTGGCCACAACAGTATTTTCATTCTTGTCTGCTTATGCATATATTCTTTCACATGTACATGGCTTATTGTGTTTCATATATAACTATAACTGTAAACTCTGTAGAAAATAGTGAATACTGCTCATTTTACCACGCCTCTGGGCTATTTTCTTTTAATGAAGTAAGCTTGAGGGACTTTATGTAGTCACAAAAACAGTTCCTGCAAACTTGCTTTGTCTTCAGAAAGTGTTTATCTCCACAAATATTTCACAGCATATGTCTTGATTTATCATCGTGTATGGGTGAATCATTTCTTATCTGCAACATTACCAGTAGCGTGCAACAAAAGCAAAAACAGCCTCAAGCGTCATATAATCTGTAATATGGGCTCTTTATTTCCCTCTCTGTGTAAATGGAGGAAGCCCACGCAGGCTCAGTTACTGGTACAGGATATGTAAATTATCTTACAGATTTGTACAGAATATGGCAGAGTCCCGAATCCTTTTGTTCCTTTATCTACAAGCATCTCTCGGCTTTTGTTCTGTCCTTAAAAAGAGGTGACAACTGTGATAGGCAATTGTGATAAAACAGTCATTAACTGCACACTAGCACTAGAGGTTATTATTTAATCAACTCGGAAGTCAATCGTGATAGTGTTGTCTAGACACAGATTTGGCTTGATATTGATTGCAATTGTTTTCTACTAATTGTCAAGCTCGCTGGAAAATATCACTTTTAATTAAAGGACAAAACAGCACACAGCCATGAAAGTTATGTTGGCGAGGTTTCTTTGATTAGAACAAAATTAATGTTCTCTTTTTCATGAGTACCCTTACACACAAGTACTTCATTTGTTTCCCAAACACATCACTTATATCAATGCAAATCCTCTTCAAGCCCCCCTGCTTTATCTCTCTCCAACACCAATCCAAAGCCTAAGCCCATTTGTTTGATGTTCCATTCATTTACTTGGGAAAGGGTACCTCTGCAACTCTTAAAACATCAACTAAGATCCCTCTCCTCCCTGCGAAGCCTTGCCACCAAACCTCAGAGGCCTCTTTGCGTTTGCCATCAAAGGCGAACGTGATTTATGAAGAAGGGCGTATGCAAACATCATGGCCTCAGCAGAGTAATTGCCACCGCCATATCATGTTTTTGCACCTTACCAGTATCTCACATAAGTTGACTAAGCCACCGAAGATGTCCTATTTTTTTCATACCACCACTCTGCCAGGAAAAAGAGAGCTAGCTTCCAAATTGCAAACCAGTATCAGGAGCCCTGGTTTCCCTTTTTGTGATAAAATGCTTAGCTTGTTTTGTGGACTGTGTATGTTGTTACAGTGCTGTGTGAAGCGATGCTGTTTGCTAATCGTTGTTTTTTTTATGTTGAGGCAAAAAGGGAAGAGGATTGTGTATTTCACGTCAGAATACACAGATGCATAATCACAGAGGCTTTTTAAATAATTTAGAGAATAATGCTCATCGCAGGGTTTATAACTGATTAATTTCACCATCTGTCTGTCTCTGGGGCCTGAAACAAAGAACACAGAATTAATTATTCAGACAGGTGACATGAATTATGAGACTAGCGTTTCTGGAAGCTGGGAGCACCTCACACATATAAGAACATGAATAGCGACCCAAATGCACATGTGCATGTAGAGATTAGGCACAGCACACACACACACACACACACACACACACACACACACACACACACACACACACACACACACACACACACACACACACACACACACACACAGATCCTGTAAGAAGGGATCTGTTTATTTGAGGCTATTAGTCATGGCTCAGGATTCAGTCATTTCTTATGAAAATAATTACTGCACACTGAAGCTATTTTTTCTCCTCCAGGTTTATCATATTTGGCAGTGTATCTCTTCACCTTTCTGTCTCAGCCTTTCCCCTGTCACTGCACATTAGGGATGCCATTTTACTTTATTCTACATTACTGTATACATACCTTTTTAAAGTCTGATATAGATTTTTGCTGTTTCACTTAAATTAATTATTATTTGCAGATTTCTTTTAGCTTAACATTGTAAGCCAGTTATTGATATAGCCTTTCCACCAGATCAAAATCTCTGGGTAGATTGCCAAATTAGATGATTAACTATAGCATAGGCAGGTTAAAAGGACTCCACATTAAAGGGTATGCACCTGCAACTCTTGTCAATCTGTAGATAAGGTCTACCAAGCTGTTGACCCTAGTTTTACTAGTAGTATGTTATTATACTAGGGTAGTATATCTGTGCTGTGTGTAGTAATAGCATAATATACATGATGATAATGATGATGATGATGATGACGATGATGATGATAATGATGATATTAATGATATTATAATTACAGTGGCTGAGTAAATGGTTCTGGAGAGTGAAGACGGTAATGATGAGCTGCTGCTTCAAGCTGCTACTACCCAAACATGACAGGCATACCAGTGAAGCAGAAAAGCAAAGCGACCATCCTCCTTATGACTAGAGCCCGTGAGTCTCAGAGTCCCAAACTCAAGGATTTATTAAAGTGGTCAGGTGAAAGTCTAGACAGAAGAGTAGACAGCCCATGACGAATTGCTAAAATAATGCCACTGGAAAAGTCCTCAACAAAATTGTTTGTCCTCCATGGTGCACTCTCAGTAATAACCACAATGGAACCCCTACTGCAAGAGGTTTTTAGGTATTTTTGGCATGTTGAGACCACATCTTTAAGGTTCGATACATATGGAAATGAATATTGGCAAGGTTTTATGTTAGATACACATTCAAACATTTTTGTTCTGTTCATTGTATAACGGGCAGCATTTTTATAATACATTCTTAGTAACTCATTGGTATGAAGATTACTTCATACCAATAATTCTCAACAATATGTGATTCATTTGTTTTACTTAGGGGTTTTGCAGTACCCTAGCCTGACAAGCCAGTGCAATCCAAGGGGTGACGTCAATAGTAAAAAAAAGGATAGCGCTATGACCAAGCAGAGGAACCATCTTGTTTATGATAGCATTTACCCAGTGCTCCATTTCAGCCCTGTCATCATTGTGTAAAGCCTGCCCAACGACTCTCTACAAGGATAGACCAATGTGATTGGTCTGTTCAGTTTTGGGAGAAAATCTCCTGAGCTTCAGTGAGTCGTAGCAAGACTGTACCCAGAATAGAAATTTCAATTGCTCCCACTAGGGTTTGTGTAGATTTCCAGGCTAGCAGTATCCCCTCAGCTAAGGAGAACCTTTAACTGGCATGTTGGGCTGCACTTCTGGCTATGCCTTGGGGGGACCTCAAAAACGTTCCCATTTTCCCATGTCTCCAGGGTAGCTTTTGTTTCTATATACAGTATGTGGAGTTACAAAACCTCACATACAGGCCAGAGAGAGTAACTGTATTTCACTTACACAATTTTCCTGACTTGCCGAGAAATGCTCTTTTCTCACAGTTGCTGTTTAGTAATGTTTTCACCTGGCTTTAACCACCCTTGATTAGGACCTTTTTTGTTTTGTTGTTTATTGTTGATGTTCTTACTAATAATAATTACCTGCATCTGAGTTATGCCTCATATGATAATGTTTCTATGCATGATTAGATTCAGCCTTTACAACATGCTCCTCTACTCCTACTCCAGTCCCTGCTGCTACTCCAGTCCAGGTTCTTGCTCCAGCACCATATGCAGAGCCAGTCCAATCATCCTGACCAGTGTTTTATTATTTCACCCCATTTCAGTTTCCCCACCATGTTTACATTACATGTCATTTAGATGTTTAGTAATAACCTGTAGTCGATGTGTTAACTGCCTTTCTATATAAACGTTGGATGCTTTTTGTGTCTTTGTGTAATATTGTTAGTATATAGGGAGACACTGTGTTACTGAGAAAAGGTTTGTGTTTATTGCAGTTTCATCACTTGCCTCATTTTTTGTTGTGGCCTTTTGTTTTGCCGCAATAAAACACACCTACTGCAGCCAATGCGACATATACACATGAACATAATTAATTTTGCAGGTGTACTGTATATAGAAAGGATCCATGGTTTGAGGAGCCAAAATACCCAACCTTTTAGTTTATTATAAAAATGCTAAAAGATTTTGGCAGGATTTTGAAGACCTACTCCAGATATCTATCTGTATTACTATCAGACAGATAGTCTGTCTATATGCCTGTGTAGATTAATTAAAAAACGAATATTGTTGTAATCAAATATTTATTTGATACTGAGCACCGCTCTACAACTGTAACATTGGTTCATCATACACTCCATCGGTTTCTTCTGGGTTCCGTTCCCAGAAACACTCAATAGTCTATACAGAAACCTTCATACCGAAGCAGCCATTGTGTCAACATATCCCCAACTAGTGGGCTGATATGGGAGTTCATGGCAGGCTAATTTAAATCAGAAGGACCCAAAGGATCAAGGCAAACCATGGCACCTATGACGACGATCCCAAAGAGGGTGCACAGAGGTAAGTTAGCTTTTTTCCCAATCTTCTTCCCTCAAATCACAGGCAAATTGGAAAAATACAAGAAACAGTGAAATCCGGCATTGCAGCTGAGCCCATTCTCAGATGAATATTCTGAAATATGTAAAGCTGGCTAGACCACAAGATTGGTCAACCACAGGCTTCTAATTAAAAAGGAAATTACATACTTACATACTAAAGCTCATGGATGACTCTGCAGGTGAGAATTAAGAAGGCTACAGAATCTCTAGCTTACCTAGCAGGGCTGCCAGGGTATTTGTGTCATGCTAAGGCTGTTGCAGACCATTTAAATGCTCACTCTTATGTGTGTTATTTATTTATTTACATTTTATGTCAGTTACTGCAATTCACTGTTCTGTGAAAAATTGACTGTTGTGAAAATTGGCAACCCAGATGATGCTACCGCTTATCCAATGCACCACCCATTTTTTTCCCTTTTGTCTCCATACTTTTGTTAACAGTTTCAATTGTTTCACATCACAGTGAACATCAGTGCACCCTTCATATGCATTACCCCATATATTAATACACTTTACTGCAGTAAGGTTAAGTTTAGTCATTTTTTACGGTTCAACCGACTAAATGTGACTGGAATTCCGCACTCCGATCTGTCTGATATCGCTGGTCAGAGCTGGGCCAGATCAAGTCAAGCCCCTGAATCTTCATCTGATCCGCCTCGCTCAGCCCTCCGCCACCCTCCTCTAAACCTTACAGTCAGCTAAGCCGCCCCTCTGCCCTCCTGAGCCCCAGTCGGTGACCCAGCCAGCTGCGTCTCTCATGCTAACATCATCTGGGGAATTCCACAAAGCTCTACAATTTCCCCCAAGTGTGTGTGTGTGTGTGTGTTTAAATGTGTGCTTGTGTATGTGATTGTGCACCTGCGTGTGTGTGTATGTGTGTGTGTGTGAGTGTGTGTGTGTGTGTGTGTTTTTTCTCTCCTAATTAGCCTGTGTGGAACATCCAGCTGGAGCATCCATAGCTCAGCAGCAAGGGGAGGCCCAGCTCAGTCCCCCAACACACACACACACACACACACACACACGCACACAGACACACACACACACACACACACACACACACACACACACACACACACACACACGTAGGTGCACAATCACATACACAAGCACACATTTACTCACACACACACACACACACACACACACACACACACACACACACACACACACACACGTAGGTGCACAATCACATACACAAGCACACATTTACTCACACACACACACACACACACACACACAACCTCCCATCCTCATCTTCACATCCCCGACTCTTTATGAGGGATGACAGGGCTGAGAGCAGGAAGCTTCTGCCATTCTCTTTGTAACGCTGCGCACTCCCCACACTGCGCCCGCCACCACCAGTCTGCTCTGAAATGCTAATGCAAGCCCCATTAGAAACGTCAACCTGCCACAGATTTGCACTCTTATTTATGATAATATATACATATGGAAATATCACAGAGGCAAGTGGCGAAAAAGAGAGAGAGAAATGCTTAAAAAGAGAAATTGTGTGGGGGTGGGGGTGGAGGGAAGGGAAGGGAAGAGGGGGCTTAGGGGGGAGGGAAAATTGAGAAAATGTCAGCGCATTTCGAAAGATGAAAAAAATAAAATGGAACAAAACTGTGCATTGAGATGGATTATCGGGACAACTCACAGTTTAGCAATGCATCTCCAAGCCGAGGGAGAAAAAAACAGTTTGAAGGCAATTATGTCCATCTCTTTAAGCTCGCATGCAAACAAAAGCGACTTACATTCCTCAATCCTCTTGTATGCCGAGGACAATGCAGCTCTCTGCCAAGGTAAAGGGGGCTTACGGCTACCACTAAACGTATTAACTTCATTAAAACTAACCAGTTAAACATACATACAAGCATACATACACATACCTCCCACTGAGACTTAAAATATCAAGCCGGATTTAAGTCCACAAGGTCAGATAACGAGATGGACCCATAACTACTTAGCTGTTTAATCTAATGAAACCTTGGCATAGAAGTGGTGCTTAAAACGAGGTCTGAAAATGAGGGTCTCCCTGCTAATCTGATCTGGGTGGGTACAGACAATCCTTTCCGTTCCCTCCGACCACCCCCCTCCCCCACAGAGAGCAGCAGTAATGAAACACCATAATCAAATCTGATCCTGAAAGGGAGGCACTGCCTCCCCTGGCCTGTCTATGAAGGGGGGATAAAGGGGAGAGAGAGAGGAATAGGTAGGAGGAAGGAATGGAAAAAGTAAAATAAAGAAGGAAGGAGCAAAACAGAAATAGAGAAAAGAGAACGGAAGAGACACATAGAGAATGGAAGAGAGAAAGTGAGAGGGAGAGAGAAAGTGAGAGGGAGAGAGATGGAGGAAGCTTTTTGATCTGTGCCAGTGAATCCTGAACAGGCTCCATATTTCATAGAGAAAGAGGGGGAGAGATGAAGAGAAGGCCAAAAGACACCTGCGTCCCAGCGGACAGCCAACAGGCTGGAACACCTCAGCCAAAAGCTCTGTGGCTGTCACTTATCTCTGTCCTAATGACCTGATTTTTGTTACACCCACTAAGAAACCAGTGATGGAGGATTAACTTTGGAAAGTCTAGCAGATTGGACCCAAACGCACTGCCGTTGGAAAGCTTCAATAGAGCAGATTGTGTCTAGGGTGTGTTTAGTAAAGGTGGATAACCCCTTAGAGACAAATGCCTTTTCTGAAATTAGTTCCTAACCCTAATGACTACCACTCAGTTACAGACTGCATCTTACTGAAATCACCTTCACAGCTAATTTGAGTTTCCTTCATGAAGATGAAGAGTATAACTACAGCAGCCAGCTTCCGGAGGAATGTAAGGCAAAGGGTATACATACAGCAGCCAGCTTTTCCGTCAATAGGCACAAAAAGAAAGTCATGTGAGCTGACTGTGTGATTTGAATCAGATAATTACATAGAGGTCGTATTTGTAAGAATTGTCTTCCATGAGAAGTGGCAATTTGTGGCTTTTGGTGTTCACCTACGCGTTGAAGGGTTTTATAACCTACTCCCACTTTGGCTAATTGCTTTTTGATGGGACTTACTGTGGTGGATCCTTCACGTAAACATGCAAACCAAGTGGATGTCATCAGGGGAAAGGTATACAAGTCTATTTCAGAAGGGACAAGTGTCTGAGGTCTATTTAGCACAAGAGGGTGATCTTGGCTTCAGAGACTAAAATCCCTGCCATGCATTAGATATACCTGAGCATTTTACACAGGTGATGTCACTAATTGGCTCGTGCACCTGGCTAGATACATTAGGTAATTAGAATCAGATGGTTTAGTGAACGGCTGAAACAAATATGTGTGAAGGAGGTTTACTCTCTAAAGCTTGGCTTTCCACTGCTAGCTTTAATATACCCTACAGCCTACAGCAGGTGCAGAGCAGTGATCACCAACGTCAGACCTGGGCCTTATTTGAAGGCTAGAATGGCAGTTAAATGAAGCTGCTGTGAAAGAGTGCTGTCAGACAGATCATTTGTACCTTTCACAGAATATAAATCTTTCACTGCTCAGCCACAATGACTGATGCATCTTTTATCCACAAGACTCTGCAAATGTGGGGCAAGGTATGTACGAGAGATTTTTTCCCCCTCTTTTCTTGCAGCCTTCGGTCTATTTTTACCCACCACCCTCTGGTATGAGACATTCCCCTGTTCCTTGACTGTGAAAAGACAGGAAATTGTGATACAATGCTAAAGTGTAAAGCAGAAGGTTACCATGACTGCAGAAATGAACTAATTGGATTAAAATGTTTCTGTTTGCCACAAGAATATTATCATCTTAACACCATTTGCTCATTTCCCCTTGACACCTTCCCCTTTCACGCAAAGCACTGTGTGAAAATGTCAGACAAGTGCTTGGTGAATAAATAACGTGTTGCCTGCAAATATAAATAGCCAGGTACAAGCCTTATTATTCCCATCACAATAATATTATTATAATGACTTCCATTGACAAAAGTTTTAGTGAGTGCAACTAACTATGTATTCTTTCAAAAGAAGGAAGTGCTTGACTGAAGTAACTGTTTTGCTCTGCGTCATGACATGTAGTTATGTCCTTATTCTGCCCACTAACTAAATCCCTTGTCTTGTGCATACCCATGTGCTGCCAACACTGTTGGAATAAATCTGTTCTTTTCCAGGTTACAATCTGTGGATATTTGGTTTTAAAGGGGTCCTTCCGTCAAAAACCACTTTTAGTAGCTCTATTTACAATGTGGTGGGTCACAACAAGCAGTATATGCACGCAGCATTCCAAGACGTGAAATTCGATCCTCTGGGTTTTACTGGTCATTGAAGGGTCAAGCTAACCAAAACGAGTGGATCAGAGCAGGCTAAACCTATCTACGTCACTAGGTCGTAAGCCCCGCCCAGAGCCATGTATGGCATGCTCACATCCATTGAGAACAGTGGACAGAAGCTAGGTGAACGAAAGACAGCGAATTTGCCCAATCAGAGGTGCCTTATTGACACGTCATGGATATTCACGAGGGACACTGGAAAAGCCAGTCGTTCAACCACTAGACCTGTTCTAGCTTACAGAAAACGGTGTCAAACAAGAGAACTAGGACATATTTTTTCACAGAAATGACACACAATGCATTCAACCATAGTTGCGACACAGAAATATGAATAAAAATAACGATGGAAGGACCCCTTTAAGGTGAGTCAAAAAAGGCTCTCCATATCTAAATTGTAAGGTATGGTGATGCAGCAGTTAGGACATGACAACAACAACAGTAATAATAATAATCATCGTCATCATCATTATCTTTATTTGTATAGCACTTTTCATACTAAGGATGTAGCTCAAAGTGCTTGAACAGGCAAAGGAACACAGGACAGGGATACACATGACAAGTTTTGTTATAGTCTAGTAACGCCAAAGAAATCAGCCAGGGTGCCACCAGAAATCAGCCAGGGTGCTGTGGAGAGCTTCACTAATGCCCCCCATGGTTCGAAGGGGAGCTCAACTGCTGGGCTGGTAGAGGGGGGAAAGTCTGTGAGTGTTTGAGAAGAGGAGTCCCTCCCACTTGAATGAAATCACCCTAAAACTGTTGAATAGAGCCCTTAGTCTGAGCATTGTGTCCCTGACAAAATGGCAATGATTCCCATTTGTATCATTAGCTATCCATTTAGACTTAGCCAGGCAAAGCTTCAATTATTAGCAGTGTTGAGATGTACGTAAGCAAGTGTAAAAAAGGATAAAAATAAAGCTCTTTTTGTTTTTTTTCTGACACCTAATTATATGTATGTGATTCACTGTGAAGATGACGTGAGAAAGCTGTACATGATTTCATTCTGACTCTTGTGAGGATTGACGTTCTACCTAAAACAAGGGTGTAATCTCCCTCATCCAAATGTAAAATTAGCTAAGCATCTCTCGAACATTTTAGTTACATACAATACATGCACAAAATACAAAGCTAAGATAAGAAAGTTGTTAAGACCACATCGGAATCCCTTAAAACACTGATGCTGCTGTTCATTAACATGTAGAATTAACTTGTATGTATAAATGTGATATGAAGCTTAGCCTTAATTTCAAGGACACAAGGACGGTTTATTGTCACATGCATAGACATGCTGGGTAGAGTAGGACATGCAGTGAAATTGGTGATTGTTAGTCTAATCACAGGACCACTTTTCCCCGCCCCCCCATCCCCCACAAGTTCCCCCCACTGCTCGTGACTGGATGTCGGTTGGATATCAGACAGCGGCTGCCCACTCTGCTTAGTGTTTCTGGCGTGTCAGCGTCCCAGTGTGGATCGGGGGGATGGAATGGCAGCTGTGTTGGGCTGTCTGTTGGCATGCCAAATTCCCAAGCCTGGCACCATGTCCCTCCACCTCTCTTCCCGCCGTCTGTCCCAGAGTCCCCTGCCCCAGTGCCTGTGGAGGAGCATTTGCCTGCTTCCAGACAGCTGCGAGTCATCATCTGGAAATGTCTGTGTGTGTGTGTGTGTGTGTATGTGTGTGTGTGTGTGTGTGTGTGTGTGTGTGTGATGGGGGGAGGGGGGGGGGGGGGGGGTGAAGCGAAATAAAACAAACGAGCGAGCCGATCTGCGACATCCTCCCTTGACAGCCGGCCACAAAGTGGAGTGTCAACGCTGTGACAAGCGATGAGCAGGCGTTGCGCTGGGAAGGATTTGGGAGGCCTGGAGAGACGAAGAGAGGCTGAGAGATGATACATAGCAGTTGGGGGGAGGGGGGTGGGGGGATGGGGCACGATAACGCGTGTAATTATTCGTGAGAAATCATTTCCGTTCGCAAATGACGCATAGCTGTCTTATCTAAACCAGGGGACTGAGAATAGAGGGTGCCCTGATTCTGTTGCTGCTGCTGCTGCTGGTGGTGGTGGTGGTGCTGCTGCTGGTGGTGGTGGTGGTGGTGGTGCAGGAGGAGGAGGAGGAGGAGGAGGCTAAGCTGGAAAGAAAGCCAGGATAGCTCAGTAAAAGTCTGAGCATGTGGTGCCTCCGCTCTGGCTTGAAACAGGGGTTGTGACCTGTGTGTTTGCCGGGCTGGATTTCCTGGATATTTCCTTCCTTTATTGAACCCACACCACCACACACCCCCATACCCACCCCGTCTATCTCCCCCCCACCACCCTCTCTGTGCCTCTCTGAAAGTAAAAAAAAAAATCACAGGCCACTGACCGGAGCTTTGAGCAAGCCAGGCGAGTGGAATTATATAACATACTTAAATTTCAGTCTGCTCATATCCACATCCACTTCAATGAGAAAACTCATATCTCAGTGAACAAGGAGGCCTCTGTTCATGGAGAGAAATCCCTCTTCTTTGCTGTGCCATGCCCTGGCTCTTCCACTACCTCTGCCCCAGGATGCCATATCAAAGAGAAATACCCGCCACCACAGAGAAAGAGAGAGAGAGACAGAGAGAGAGAAAAGAACTTCTGGTCTTTCATATTATTACTTTGTATTTTCCATCATTCTGTCAAGTGGCACTTTTTTATAGCTCCCATAGACTAATGCATGTGTCATTTCGGGATAAACGCAAAAGTCTTTGTGCCATTTGCATTGCCAGTGTGTATTGAGGAGTTTTTGCAGGGCTGAGGGAAAAAAAAAGAATGTAAAATTGTCAGGTATTAAATGATATTTCGTGATGGAAGGTCTGTGGAGTGAAACGCTTGGGGGGAGGAAGAAGAAGAAAAAGAAAAAGAGGGAGAGAAGGAAGAAATGTGGGAGGGGAGGGGGGACAACAACAGAGCAGATGTCTTTCTGTCTAATGCACCTGAATCTTGATCACCATGCGAGGAGACATTAATTTCCAAAATGCAAGTGGTTCCACTCTGTGCAAGTCGCAAGAACAAATTACACTAAAAGCTTTTTATAAAGTGGATCTCCAGGTGATGCTTAGGAAGAGGATTCACCCCCCCCCCCTGCTTTGCATCTCTTTTGTGAACACAACCAAAAAACCCATCATATATGGAGTAACAGAAAGAGCACAAAACAGAGAAGAGAAAGTAGAAGACAAGGTTGACTCATTACTGATTACACAGATGCAATGGCATACAGGTGTGCTTAACATGTCACTTTTTTAGTAATAATTTATTTATTTTATTTCTTCATTTTGTTCTTAATAGGAACAGATGGCAGGTGTTCAGTGAAGATGAATAAACTGTCATTTTTTTCCGCTATGATAACCCAATACAAGTGCTGTCTCTGTCAAACAGTTTCATCCAGCTTTTATCCATGTTTGTAGTGTGTTGTTGTTGTTGTTACTTTGCTGTGTTTATATCCTACTGCCATGTATGAATTGTGTGCATATCTGTGTGTTTAATGATGTGCATCATGGCTCCCTAAGGGAGCAGTAGCAGAAATCAGAGAGCGGCGTCTTTATCCATCATTATTGGGATGGATTTGCATTATTGATCACTGGGGTGTCTTCTAAAGACACAAGCAATGAGGCAGTAAAGAAAGATAAACATCAGGACAAAAGGCCTAATCCATCAGCTCCTCACTGGAGCCAGCCCTGCATGGGAGTTTCGTAAAATGGAGGCAGACATAAAACAGGCTACCTCATGTTCGGAGACTTACTGGAAAAAGGAAAAAAAAAAAAATAGGGGGGCGAACTGTGTGAGGGGTTAAAAGAAATGTGTGTGTCGAGCTCAGGAGGCTTTCCTTCAAGTCCTCCTGTAAATATATATATGCATGTGAGCCCAAGGTTTTATCCTGTTCTTTCACTCACTGCTGAATTGTTGAATGGAGGAACAGGTGTATGTGAAGGCTTTACTCAGTGGCTCTACTGAAAGACGCATTTGTCTTTAGAGGCCTTTCATCCATCCATCCATCCATCCATCCATCCATCCATCCATCCATCCATCCATCCATCCATCCATTCATTCATTCATCCATTCATTCACTCATACAAGGATACAAGGATGGTTTATTGGCACATGCATAGACATACTGGGTAGAGTAGGACATACATTGAAATTGGTGATTGTTAGTCTAAAACTGTGCATGGGGAGGGGGAAGTAAAGTGCGTAGAATGCAGTTGGGGGATGGCTAACTGATGAAGGCCAGTCGTAGAATAGGTGAAGGGGGGGGGGGGTCGGTTGTGATAAAGTGCAGTTGGGGTTGGGAGAGAGGCTTAGCTATGGTGGCCGATGATGGGCTGTGTGTGTGGGAGGGGAGGAGCGCTGCATGTGCAGCCGGCAGCGCTGAGATGGGGATGGGGCAATGCGTGTGACATCCAGTGACATCCAGTGGCAGGGGCATGCAAGTGTGTGTGTGTGGGGGTGCATGAGGGCTGTGTCCTTCATCCTGTTGGTGGGGGGGGGGGGGGGGGGGGCTGGCAGAAGTGAGGGCTGTCTTAACATGGGAATGGCATAGCATGACTGGGGCATAAGGGGAGTGTTGGGTGTAAGTTGGAGGAATGGGACTGAAGTGTGGGGGGAGGGGGTTGATGATGGGCTTAGTGTCATTCATTCATTCATTCATTCATTCATTCATCCATCCATTCATTCATTCGTTTGTTTGTTCCACTGAATAACGCATGTTTAATATGATCAGTACCAGTCCGTTGCATCTTGTCATTATAACATGGGTCTGTTCTTTGCTTTTACTTCGAGAGATGTTTGTGCTTGCAACTGACCAAAAATTGCATCTAACCCTGTCTATAGGTATGGTGTGCTCAGTCACATTCTTATTGTAATAGCCTGAAAAGAAAACTAAGTGGTCTGCTCCCAGCTTTAGGGGACTGCTGTACTACAGATGTTCAAAGCCATCATTGTACAAACACACGCCAGGTGGGCATGATGCAGCAGTCAAAGTCCCCATCTCCCACGACCTCATGTTCCTAAGACCTAAAAACACACACAGTAAAGCTTTGAGATAAACACCTGCAGGGAGGGAGGTATAATGAGAGATAGATGGAGAGATGGAGAAGAAAACGACAGAAAGAAAATAGGAAAAGGGTTCACCTCCTACCTCCCACACCCTCCCATCAGACGTCGGTCTCCAACAGTTTTACACGCGGCCTCTTCCTGCCCTCATAAATTTCTCAGATTTGGACGAGGCGGGAGAGAGCGGGAAAAGGAAAGGAGACATCGTGAAGAGGAGAGGAGAGGAGAAGGGAGCACTGTCAGACCCCTCGCTGAGATGACAGATTTGCCTTTTCCACGTGGCTTAGGATGCACTTAAACCATTACGGTGCTGTTGATCCTCAAAAAAGCCTCGCTGTCAGGCACAGTCAGAGGGCATCTGTGCTGCGGTTCCACACGACGCACGGTTCACCTCCAGTGGAGCACAGCAAATGAAGGGAGGTGGGGTAAGGGGGGGGGGGGGGGGGGGGGGGGGGGGGGGGGGGGGTTAAAAGACAGAGGGATGAAAAGAGAGAGAGTGAAAAAGAAGAATAGGAAAGAGGGGGGTAGAAAGAAAGAAGAGAGAGAGAGCGAGGGAGTAAAAGGAGGGGACAGTGTTGTGTAGTGGAGGCTGTTGTTTAATAGACACATTTAAGGCACGCTGGGTTCATCTGCTGACTTAGGGAGAGATGGACATGAGCAAAGGGCCATGCGGTTGTTTTTTTTTTTTCTGTTTTTTTTTGGCATGCCTTTCTCTGTGTGTGTCAACGTGAGGTGGTCAGTATTTGCAGAAAGTGCAAACTTCTGTTAAGCCCAGGTGGCAGGAGGGGTGAGGAGAGAGAGGGAGGGGGGAGGGCAGGGGGGTAGGGGGGCGGAATCAACGACAAACTCGGAGGAGGCAATTAATTCGCTGCTGGCTGATGAGGTGGGGTCATGTCTGCCGGGCTCTAATTAAAACACATGGCCAAGCTGTGGTCTGTGTTCAATATGCCATACACACACACACACACACACACACACACACACACACACACATACATACACACACACACACACACACACACACACACACACACACACACACACACACACACACACACACACATACTTAGTTTGAATGCACAAAAGTTTCCCTCAAAAATGCGTGCACACACACGCACAAACACAAACATGCAAAATCTCACTCAAATGTACATGAAACTACAAATATGTACACACACACACACAACACTCTCTCACACTTTCACTCATGCAAAAGCTACCTCAAGGATATAAACATATACACACACAACATGTACATGCATGTGACTCAAGTATGCACGCACACACGCACACGCACACACACACACAAACACACACACACACACACAGTATGCATGTTCATTCTTGCATACAAACACGCACATAAATAAATGTACACACAGACATACAGACTGAGCGCTTCAGAAAGTGTCCTGTTTCAAGTGCAACATTTCCGCTACTAGTGGTACGCTTGGGACAAACAAAATCAGCACTCTCAGTGTGTGGCACTCAGTTTGCCCTAAAATAGGTCATCTCCAGCCGAGATGAGTCGAGGACAGCAAAAAAAAAACTCCCTCAATCATTCATTCACTCTCCCAAACTCTCTCTCTCTCCCTCCTCGACTGCGCACTCATTACACGCTATTTAAAGGTGTGACAGCGCTCCAGCCACACTTGCCTTCATTACACACTTGTTACGTGGCAGGGCCACTTGTTCAGACATTTAATTAACGTAATTCTGACACAAAATAGACACACACTTAAGTCAGCGCTGACACCAGCTGGGCAAATCTGAAGCGTTAGTTGATGGCGATACTAACATCTGTTTTGCTTTTAATTAAGGCATTCTTCTCTGTCAAGGCTTTGAGCAAGTAACAAAAAAAGCAGTTTTTTTTTCTTTCTTTCTTGACACATGCTTGGTGTCTCTTTTCTTTTCAAAGATGAAGTGATCACAGATACAGAGATGGCCCCTGTTTTTTCACCTGATCCTTCTTCTTATCACAGAGTCTCTCCCGTCCGTCTCTTTCGTTAGGTTATACACTGGGGAATAATGAGTCAGAGATGGAGGCTGCGTTTGGAGAGTGATTTTTTTTTTACACCATCTCGGTGATAGTGGGCCAAGAGCTGAGGTCTCCCTCCTCACACATTCTCTCGTGTTTTTATTCTTTTTTTTTTTTGCTCTCCCCCTTTCACATTGACACTCCTTCTTATTAGAGGATACAGACTGACTCCTACCCCTTTGTCCCACTTTCAGCACTGTCCTTCACTAGTATTCCATAACTTCTATCTCTCCCTCCCTCCCTCCCTCCCTCCCTCACTTTCTCTCTATTTCTCTGTCTCTTCCTTATTTCTCTCTCTTTCTGTCTCTCTTTCTCTTTCACTTTCTCTTTGTTACTGTGTCTCTCTCATACATGCACACAGACTCTCTCTCTCTCTCTATCTCTCTCTCCCTCTCCCTCTCTCTCTGTCTCGCCGCTCTCTTCCCGTTTTTGTTTTGTTCCTTCTCTCCTACCCACTCTACTCACTCCCACTCATCTTTTTTTTTACCTGTTTTCTCCACCTCTTCCCTGGCTGCCACCAGCACACACAGTCGTCTCCCCAGAGCTGATGAAGTCCTCAGCAGGATTTAGTGCCCTGGATGGTGAGGCTGTGTGAGGCCTGACATTTATGCGCCGCCGTGCTTGATCAGGCAGCCATGCAGCCAGGCAGCTCAGTGAAGCCATCAGTCATGGGCAGGGGCCATGTTAGTGGGCGTCAGCACAGAGATGAAGGCAGTCAGTCACAGGCCTGACACGAGGCTCCCGGAGGAACAGGACACCTGCACAAACCACACACACACACACACACACACACACGCACACATACACACACACACACACACACACACACACACACACACACACACACACACACACACACACACAGACCTGGAGAAGTATTACTAAACAACCTGGAAGGACATACTTATTGATCTGCTATGTCCACTCTTTATGTTTACGTCTGTGTTTATGACACACACAAACGTACACACATGCGAGCACACACACACACACTGTCTCTCGTTCTCTCTCTCTGTCTCTCTCTCTTTCTCTCGCTCTCTTTCTCTCTCTCTCTATATATATATATATATCTCTCTCTATTCGCTCAAATTACATTGTCAATAATTAAACTGTATGAGCTTTTTTAGTACCATGAGTACCATTCTCATTGGATAACCACTGATATTGTAATTGCAATATAATCATTTTTGACATTTGGAAACACAATACGTAGAGTGCTCTAATGAGCTGTTCCTGAGACTAAAGAGAGGTCCTGTGCTAATAATATGCTATACATGTTATTATAGCATTATATTACATTAATTATATTATAATTGTACATTACAAACAATTATGAAAGCAGATGTGACAGTTCCCATTGAAAACGGGTCTTGAACAGTTTGCATGCTAAAGTGCACATCTTCTGGATGATGTTACAGAGCAACAGTGATGTTAACAAGCTGCTTTTCTCAAGGCAACTGGGAAAGTTCTGGAATGTACTTGCATTGACCCTGAAGTGAGAGCTAGAAGCTGTAAGTCTTCTCTGTGAATCTCCTTTTGTCTCTCACAATATATCTCTCTTAATCTCTTTCACAACTCAACAACCTACCCTCCTTCCCGCACTCATCATGTCTCTCTGCTTTCTCTCTGTTTCTCTCCCTAGTCCCCCGTCTCTCTCTATCTCTATCTTTTACTTTTTCTCCCTCCATACCCTGAAGAAAATGTACCTTGTCCTTGCATAGCTTGTCTTCCCTTCCTGTGTGACGAGCATCCTAAAGTCTCTGATCTTCTCAGAGCCTCGGGTTAACCACTTCATGCCATACACAATGAAATGATGAACTATTTACAGTGTCTGATGCATGCTACCAGCAGACCAAATCTCTTTTTTTTTAATCGTAGCTTTGAAGATCCCTTTAATAGTTTATCAGGCTGTACCAGAGTTAGCTTGTTAGGCAACCTTGCCATTTGGGAGCAGCAGATATTTGCAGGTACTTGCAACATGTAGCACAGCTTATCAAGATTACATA
>CM059285.1:14743033-14778033 GCA_030347295.1 Setipinna tenuifilis
GTGGGCCAGCGTTGGTCCCTTCATCATTAATCATCGCGTTCTTTCTCACTTGCTTTAGCTCAGCAGACGGCAGGTCTCTAATGCAGATGTAACACTTCATATTTAAACACGCTGCTCTCCTCTGACTGATGAAATGGTGTTTCCCCCTCCCCCACTCTTTCTCTCTCACCCTCTGCTCTCTCTCTGTCTCTCTCTCTCTCTCTGTCTCTCTCTCTTACTCACTCTCACCCTCTCTGACTCACTTACACCCTCTGCTTCTCTGCACTCCCTTCTGTTTCCATCCACTGACATCAGATAGAGAGCTGGGAATGAGTTTATAACAATGAGCTGGAAAGATGAAAATGTGAGAGAGAGTGGCATTAAATAAAAGAAGGCAGGGGCGTCTGCAAAAAGGGAGAGATGCATGGGGAAGTGAAACAAAAACATTAAATACTCATAGAAAGTATGGGCAGAAAGAAAAGAAAAAAAAGTTAATATTAATGTAATTATAGTACTGTATCTACTTTTGTAAAACGCTATTATGCTTTCTTGCACATTGTACTTAAAAATGTCTTTGGCAACATAACTGCTGTATTTGCAATGCCAACCAAACACTTTTGAATATTAATTTAAATGTTAATTGTAAGACATATGTAGACAGATAGGGAAACTGTCAAAGTCAACACACAGACCAACAGACAACCAGATACTGTATGTATGTGGGAGTTAGCCCCCTCTTCTTCCTCTTGGGATTCCCTTGTGATCTGACATGGCCTTTTCCAGTCCCCTCTCAACCCCATCCCAGTAGCATGCCCCCCACCGCCTGCAAGGTGAGGGGAGGCCATATGGGGTTGGAGCGGTCCCATTAGCCCAAGTTTGCTGGTAAAAATAACTCCTGAGCCTGTCTTATTTTCCCTTCGCTTCTTGTGGCAACAGCTGTTTTGAGGGCCCATTTTGTCTCTGTAATAGGTCTGCAAATGTATTGACACGTCTCATTCGTATTCCAACAAGGGAAAGTAAGAATTTAGACATACGTCTGACAGATTAGCTTACCGCTGCCACAGACAGTATCGAGAGCGAGCAGAGTGAGAGATAAAACATCAAAACTAGGGAATAAAATATACATATCGCTCAAGCAGAGCTGACCATGATTTATTCAAGTCAACACATCTTCTGGCAACTTTAATCCTGCTATTTTTTCCTGTTTTTTAATCTTTACCACTGTAAAACATCAGGAGAGAGGCTATGACAGAAATAACACATAGCTCATTGTATTTATGTCTACATTTAATCATGTATGAGATTAGGTGAGAGGAAAGAATGAATGAATTAATGATGGAGTGCTCTCTTCACTTCTCCACCACCTTTCCTCTACCTCACTAGTGAAAGTACGCCTACCAGTTTCAATAACACTAATAACCTCCATTAAAATAGTTCTCTCTGAGAACTGGAACAGTTTCATTATCACTAAAAGTTTCCATGATTAGACTGGAACACTGGAAAAACCCACACTGGACTGTAATGACCTCAACAACTACCACCCCATATCCAACCTGTCTTTCATTTCTACAATACTTGAGAAAGTAGTTGCATCTCACCTTCAGACATAACTCCAACATCATCACCGTTTTGAGCAATCACAAATGATCTCTTTTGTGCAGCTGATGCTGATATGCTGTCCATCCACATCATTCTGGACCACAGTGCCACTTTCGACACAATATCCAATCAACCTTTCTTAGAGCAGCTAATGAGCATATAGGAGTCTATGGCCCTGCCTATAAGTGGTTTGAGAGCTACTTATATGAAAGAGCCTACTTTGTCCAGATCCAGAACCAGTGATGTGAAAGCTCTATGCACCATCACATAGTTCCACAGGGATCAGTTCTAGGGCCACTTGTGTTCATTGTCTACCTCATTTCCCCTTGGTAACATCTTCAGGCACTATGGAATCCAATTTCACTCATACACTGATGACACCCAGCTTTATGTGTCCACTAGTCCCAGTGCCAGCCTCCCACTAAATGCTCTTACTGCCTGTCTCCATGACATACAGACATGGATGGCAAGAAACGACCTTAAATTAAATAGTAATAAAACTGAACTTCTATTTATTGGGACCACAATGACATTAAAAAAAAAAACATCACTTCAATCTCTGTAGGTGAGGACATCATACTGGTCTCCAAACAGGTAAAGAGCTCCTGGACAGCACCCTGTCATTCTCCAACCACATCAGAAATGTCTGTCAAACTGCATTCTTCCATCTCAGAAACATCTGCAGATTGCACAGTGCACTTACCCAACACTCTGCTGAAGTGCTTGCCAACACCTTGACAATGTGTCACGTTGACTACTGCCATGCAATTCTGTCAGGCAACTCACCCACTGTCTTCAAGTTGTCCAAAACTTTGCAGCACACATTATTACCTGCTCAAAGTCCTCTGACCATGTTGGACCTCTGCTGCTTCAACTACACTGGCTTCCGATATCCCAGCGGATTAACTTCAAAATCCTACTTATCACATTTAAAGCCCTTTACAATCTTGCCCCACCATATATCAAGGAACTGTTACAGATCTACACACCCTCATATTCACTGTGGTCACTGGCCCCACCAAACATCTTGCTCACCACAATAGGTGCAAGGGCCTTCTTATATGCTGCTCCAAAATTATGCAATTCCTTCCCCTCATACATTCACTCAGCGGACTCTGTTTCACATGTTAAAAGTGCAGTAAAACCTCACGTTTTTATATTAGCATATGGGCTCTAAGCCATTCCACTTTCTGTACTATTTGAATGCTCTTGTTACAGTTTTGTTGATTTCTTTCTGTTGATTTCTTTTTTTTCTGCAAGCTGACCTTGGGTGTTTTGAAAGGTGCTGAAAAAAGTATTATTACTATTATTATTATTATTATTATTATTATTATTATTACCTCCCCACTCCTTTTCTTGAATGAATCTCATCAAACTTTCATCTCTTTTGGTTTCTTTTCCCTTTGGTGTATGCCCCTAACAGCTACAAGATTTTCAATCAGGAAAAAAATCTTTCTGCTTAAAAGCTTCAAAGTGGGAAGAAAGAGAGACCTGTGCCTCATTACAGCAGAATTCTCACAACCTGCAAGCATGGACTAACAGGTGAACAGTTATTACTTTCATTTTTTTCCTTCTTTTTCTTTGATCATTTTTTCATAACAAAGTTGTGGTGGTAATTGCAGGGTGTGGAAGGACTAATAACGTGATATTTTCATCTTCTAATGCATGACAGAGTGCTGTCAATAAACTACCACACATTGGGCAGCAATTATCGTACGGAGCCAAGCAATTCATGAGGAATTAGCAATTTCATGCAGTGCCAATTCACTTTTCTCAACAACTTTAAATGCATCTTGGGAAATGTAAGAGACATAACAGTGTTATTGTTGCAAGTCATTTCAAGGCTAATTGGTTCACCACGCAGCTTGCAAAACAACAATAGCCTCCCCTCACCTGGTCCTAGTGACTATTACTCTCACCCCTAGTTCTTTTTAAATACAAGTCAAGTTATTATATGTTTATCTGTTGTTGTTTTATATATTCCTGAAGTGTTGTTCAATTCAGCAGTGCAACACTTGTATGGTAGTCTTGGATGTGAAAAACTAACAACTGGATTGAAATTCTGAAAGGGCTTTATCATAATTGTAGAAAGCATAGAGATGTTGACAAACAAACCCCTTGTAACCCCTTTGCATTAAGTTTAATACACATGCCAAATCCACACAGCCTTTTGAAAACAATGTGACACTGACAACTTACCATTTTTCCTCGTCTTGTTTACTTGATGTTGCGCTTCAATGAGATGCACCTATTTAGGCTTTTAACGCTGCTGTTGGCAGATTTTGGGAACATTTTAATTGTCTAGAGAGAGAGAGAGAAAGAGAGAGAGGAGCAAAAATGATTTCCACTTTCCTCTCATCACAAGCTCTTCACCACATCACACACACAAAAAAAAATCAACAACGATGAAGTGGCCACTTCATGCTAAATCACCATCCAGCAGTATCTGAATTACTCAGGGACAGAAAACATTTAACAGGCAATGACAACAAAAACAGTAGAAAAAGTGCTACATTAAAAGTCAAAACTATAATCTGTCCCTAATGTATGCAGAGAGAGAGGATTGGGAGGTGGGGAGGTTGGCAGAGTGAGAAAGAGAGCAAGACAGAGACAGAGACATAGGCAGAGAGAGAAACACGAAACACTTCACTCTGATTCTGTTTAAATTAAAAGTTATAGGAACATGGCATGTAACCAAATGGGGCCTCTTCAAAACTTTTTTGGAACAGTGTACTTGCCTTTTTGCAGCAGAGACCGGAGATTAAACACAACCCCACATCAAACTCAGGGCTGCGTAAATATGTACAGACATTGTGGATGGCTGGCAAATCATGACATAGCCCTTTGTTTGAGAACTATGTTTTATAATATCCTTGGTGGAGGCATCACGACTCTGCCATAAGGACACACAATTATATAACTCAGGATGGATCCAACCCAACTGTTTGCACTACTTTCGCAAACAACTCAAAAGATTTTTTAAGAGAATAAAGTATGAAGAAACACAGGACGTCACATTTTTTTTCTCACATTGCAGACAGACGGTAATTTTGATGAATGTACTGAGCATAAGAAAAAAGACGTGTTAACAAAGGCAACCAATGTATTGACTAGAAGAATGAGAGAAAGGAGTGAAATGAAATTTCAGCTGAGCAGAACGGTTTTACACTCAGTGTCATTTTGAGACAGGATCCAAGGATTATGCAAGCCTATGTTTATTCTCAATTAGCCTTGCTGGAAGTAAGCCATGGCATCCTTTCACTGCAGAGATGATGTAAATAACACAAATTAAAACAGAAACACACACGCACACACACACACACATAGAAACACACATACACAAACTCTTTCACACCCACACACTCAAGCACCCACAAACACACACACACACACACACACACACACACACACACACACACACGCACACACACACAGACACAGAGAGAGACAGAGAGAGAGAGAGAGAGAGACACACACATCTTAATGAAAGGGTCTTTTTAACCAACTTCTCCTTGAGAGCTTCCTGGATAAAGAAAAGAAAAGGAGGCCAAAAGAAAGGGAAAAAAAACCAAAACTGAACAAACCCAAAGACCGAGAAGTGCGTGAGGCAGGGAGAGACTCACAGAACCATAACCCAAACAGGAAGGGACAGGGTCACCGGGCCAGGATTTGAGGGCTCTCATATGAAGTGGCCGGATGGATGAGGGGGGTGGGAGTGGGAGGGTGTGTGTGTGTGTGTACAAACCTCCTGTTTCATCCTGGCCTTACTAAAGCAAGCAAAGCAAGCAAACACTGCCCAGACAGAAAAAAAAGACAGCATGGTCCAACATAGAGCCCAGAGGGTGAGAGAAAGGGGAAGGTAGGCAAGGCCGAGGATTCTGAGAAGAGGAAGGAGGGTGAAATCTTAAAATGGAACTCAGCACATTCAGTCAGAGGTTTTTTTTTTGTTGTTGCACAGAACACCCCTGACCCATCCTCAACATAGACTTCCTCCCTCAGGTGGATCTATCGACATTCATAATTTTTAGTCTTTTTGAATGATCAGCCTGATGGGCAAAAGTCGATTGCAGGCTGCTGGTGGGAATGCAGACCAATCTGGGCCAATAATGGAAAAACAGGCTATGTGAGGGAAGGGAGAGAGAGAGAGAGAGAAAGAGAGATAGACAGACAGACAGGAGGAAAGAGAGAGATAAAAAAGGAGAGAAAAAGAAAGAAAGATAGACAGAAAGACAGAGAGAGAGAAACAGAGAGAGACCGAGATACAGAAAATGGGAGTTAGAGAGAAAGAAAGAGATAGAGAAAGAGCGAAACAGAGTGAGAGAGAGAGAGAGAGAGACGGTCTCTATGCACCTCTACAGAGAAGTGTTAGCGTGAGGCATGTAGAGGAAGAACATAGAACATAGTGAATACACTAGCCGTCCTCCTCTAGAGCTCCGGCATGCCCTGGGGAGAGGCGAGGCCATGTAGCTGATCGTGGTTATTAAAACTACTGAGAGTGGTGCTCCAGAGGGCCCTTGTCTGGGTCTCGCCTCTGGGCCTGCAGTTGCTCGCCGCCGGGTAGTAGAGGCTACTAATGTATTGGCAAACAGCAAGGCAGCTGTGCCCAGTGCCTCTTGCAATTCAGCACCATATATTGAAAAAGAAAAAAAATATATATATATACTGTATATATATTACAAAATCAGAGAAACTTTCAAACATGGAGAAGAGAAAAAGAAAGAGAGAGAGAGAGCGGTAGGAAGGGCGAGCAGAATGATGCAAGCCATGCTGGTGGTAGTGCCGTTCGTTCTCCCCAAGCTGGTGTAAATATTTCAGAGTACAGGGGTCAACGCGACACTAATGTTGTTTTCCTTTCCTCCAGCGGCTGCAGGCACAGCCTCTCGCGGTCAGATTAAATAGCCCGGCTAAGCCGCGTGGGGGTTGGCTTTCGTGTGTGTGTGTGTGTGTGTGTGTGTGTGTGTGTGCTGGTGTGTGTGGGTGGGAGGCTTTGTTTATGGCTTGCTTGCCCAGCTAAGAGTCACAGCGCCATGCTCTGATCACAGGACATCACAGGCACAGATGTGGCAGGTTCCAGTGAGTGGTAGGCTGGGTTGGGTGGGTTACAGGAGGATGGTTGGGAGTGTGTGTGTGTGTGTGTGTGTGTGTGTGGTCGAGGGGGGGGGGCTGGTGGTGCAGAGTTGTGGTGGTCTTGTTAGAGGGCAGAAGAGATTCCTGCGTCCGACGTACCCTTTTAATTTTCCACTTCATTAGCGTCTCAAATGCTAGCACTGTCAGCCTGAGAGCACTGGCCCGACACCGAACAGACTTTAATAGCATGTTTATAACCAGGCAGGGAACAGGTCAGTGAATGAGGAGTGGTTGGGGGTTAAATGGAAGAAAGGGTGGATGGCGAGGTGGGGAAGGGGGGTGAGGGCGATTGGGAAAGAAAACAAATGGCGGCCTAGTGCTCGTTAACAACTTAATGGCCTCGGTGACCAAGAGCGAGTCATCAGACGAAAACGAGAGGTCATATATATCCCGGGCTCCATCCGAGGGGCAGGACCTCATTCCCTTCGCATTGACTTTGTGAAACCCTAAAGGACGCCTTAGTGCCTCCCCAATGCAGGCCTGTTAATTCCAGCACACTCATGCCTGGCATAGCAATGGAGGAGAGGAGCACACATACAGTACAGTTGGTTTTCCCATATTAACTCTTCTGATTTCATTCATTCCGTTCCATTAAGTTCTCAGAAACCGCAACAGGAGCAAACATGGGGGAATTTTGCAAAGTAACAAACTAAGAAAAAGAAAAAAAAAAATGAAAAACACACATGCACACACGCAAACCCACACACACACACACACACATAAACACACACACACACACACACACACACACAAAGTGGAGCCAATTTGTGTTGATTATTGCACAAATAGCACATTACTCCAGGTGATGTTAGGTGGTAATGTGGAATTTACAAGCTTATTTTGTGTACATTAGTGTTTTCACAGCACATTAAACAATCGAACAGTCAAGCAGAACCGGCTCTATCCGTACATGCGGCTTTTTCAGTTATTAGTTTCTGCCGGCACGTTGCATTAACTTTGAGAGATGTGAATAAGTGCCTTTGCTAATGAAAGACAGACTGTGCCCAGACATTTATCACTAATGACAATTTCTCACACGCCGCTTGTGTAGTGTACCGGACTGGACAAACTTCACACTTTAAAAGAAAATGAGTCATCACTCGGAGATCATACTGAGAGAACGGGATAGAGAGAGAGAAACAGAGGCTAAATCTGAAATGTTCACTCCTTCGCTATGTAGTGCACCAGGTAGGGGACAAAATGTAATGTAATGCAATGTAATCTATAGTCATATAATGTATATAATAATATATATATATATATATATAATATATATATATATAATAATGTAATCTAAGTCACACGCTATGTAGTGAATTGCATTGTGAACGAGTGAACATTCCGGACATGGCCAGAGAGAGAGAGAGAGTGAGAGAAAGTGAGGCAGAGAGAGAGAGAGTGTGTGAGAGAGACATAGAGAAAGAAAAAAAGAAAGAGAAAGATGAAAAATGAGCAAGAGTTTTGCATGCATGTCATTAATGAGCAAAGATGTAGTATAGCAACATGTGGAATTAATTGCTCCTGTGCTGTAAAACTGAACAGGGCCCTTGTAACGCTGAAAGCTGCACTGTAGCCTGTCCAGTAAGCCAGTAAAATACCAATATCACCCCCCGCCCAACCCTCCCAACCCTCCCATCCACCCCTCTGTGTCTGCCTCACTGCGCAAGGCCTTTAAGCTCATTGCATTTGCATGAGGCGAAGAATGACCTTTGTCCGTATCTGATTTACACAGATTTATGGCCGTGATTTCCTCACCAGAAATGTGAAGGGACCCAGGGCGAGGCACTTGCAGTGGCAGTACAGCTGTTTCAGTGCTTCCATGCCCTCCCTCTCACTCCCCCCCTAGACCACTCGAGAATGATGATCATGACTTCACGATCACATTTATGCGTTAAATAAAAACATCACACGTTCCCCCTTTTTTTTCTATTATTAATACATTTCATTCAGGCTGTGTGAAGCTTCAAAGCATGAGATTCTTGCCGATGGCTGTGACGGTGATGGTGCTTTGATGATGGTAATGCTTTGGCTTTGACATACTGTGAAGAGCACTCTGAGGGAACAGACCTTGCTGAAAGAGAGTGTGATTTGGTGTCAGACCCAGGAAGCCTGTCGTGGCTGACTGCACACTGTAAACTGCGAGGGCACGTTCAGAACGGATTTGTGTTCTCGGCAGCCGGTGCATTCCGCAGCGTCCCACTGATGGTGCCATCTGAGCTGCTTTCAGCACTCCGGAGTGGACAGTCAATTAATGATGGCAGCATGGACTAAGGGAGGAATGTGTGTGTGTGTGAGTGTGTGTGTGTGTGTGTGTGTGTGTGTGTGTGTGTGTGTGTGTGTGTGTGTGTGTGTGTGTGCATACGTGCATGCCTGTGTGTGTGTGTGTGTGTATGTGCATGTATGTGTGTGTGCATGTGTGCATGCCTGTGTGTGTGTGCGTGTTGTTGGTGTATGGAAGGCGGGGGTGTTGTTACCTGCTGTGAACAGTGCTGGTGCCAGAAAGGGTTAGTCTGGAGGCCGGGACCGCAGCTCTGCTTTGCATTGGTCAGCAGATGCATGGGCACCTTGCTTTAAATGTGCTATTCAAATGGCCTGAGAAATGGGCAGCTTGCCCTGGAAAAAAACAGCCCCGGGCATTACACACTCTTTTCCTCTCCCAATTTATCCGCCTTCATACTCACTATCTTGCTAGGAGTGTGTGTGTGTGTGTGTGTGTGTGTGTGTGTGTGTGGGTGTGTGTGTGTGTTTGTGTGTGTATGTGTGTGTGTGTGTTTGTGTGTGTGTGTGTGCGTGTGTGTGTATGTGTGTGTGTGTGTATGTGTGTGTGTGTGTGTGTGTGTGTGTGTGTGTGTGTGTGTGTGTGGAGTGTGCCTCACCACTCTCTTTTTTATCCACGTTGTGCATTTCTGCCCGGCTGCTTCAGTGGGCACCACTGGGCATCTCTGCTCCTTCCAGGTCATCGGTTGTGGCAGGACCCTGGAGGACCATCTCCCTGGCACCCTCAGCTGACCCCGGCAGCTCCAATTGACCTTTCCAATCTGTGGCAAGCTCTGTGTCATCGTGCGCCAGAGCCGGAACTTTCTCTGAGCTCCTCCACAGCACGTGGCTCTGGTCTCGGATGGCACACAAGATAGTTATAAAAAGACCACTGACACGTGACATGGCCTGGAACATGATTTTAGCAACGAAGCCATTTTTTTCTTTAAGGCCGATGGTTCAACAAATGGCTTTACTGTTAATGTGCGAACTCTCACAGTAGTTGTGGCGCGGTGTGGATAAGTAGCATGTAAGATGCGGTGGGGAAGCTTGGGGCTGAGAGTGGTAATGAAGACGCATGTGAACCTATGGGGCTGATGGGTTATGCATGGAGGAGAACAAGAGAAGGAGGAGGAGGTGGAGGAGAAGGAGGAGGAGGAGGAGGAGGAGAGGGTCTGAGGCGGGGTCAGTAGCCCTTGACCTCAGCAGGGGTCTCTCCTACAGGGATGGATCCATCTGTGGTATCGTGCAGTTTTGCTTCCCCCCTGAGTGTCACAGATCGAGACCTCCCGGGGGACAGGCAGCGGGTCAGGGTCTTTACTGATGAAAAGCCTCTGGAAAAGGCTGCCCCTGCCTGCTGTGAACCTCCATGACCACTACAAATACACTGGTCTATCAACCCATCTTTCTTTCTCTTTCCCTGTCCCTCTCCCTCTCTCTCTCTCCCTCTCTCTCGCTCGGTCTTCCCTTTTCTTCCACCACCAGTGTGTCTTTGTTCATCCTCCTCTTGTTTCCTTTTGAAACATTTTTTTTCCCACCTTCAATGACAACCATTCACATGTTTTTTTTTTTTTTCTTACATGCCTCCCAGTGTTAGTCATGCTCCTGTTCAAAGCAGCTATCTCTGTTACATCTCTTTTCCTGACATGCTCTGCGCTGCTATTTGTCGACCCAATCTATTCAGTATAATGACTGTGCCCCCATGATAATGCAGAACCAATTACATTATGTGAACTCAGTGCACCACAGGCCCTGACTCAAATAAACCCTGGCAACAACCATTCAGGGGCAGAAAAATATAATTCTATGCCATGGAGGAGAGAAAGCCACTACCTACACGCATGTGTATGTGAGTAGTGTGTTTTTCTTGGCTAATCAATAGTACTTATGCCTTTTGTATACTGTATATCATGCTGTGCACTATGTATTACCATTTGAAAGGTCACTGCATGAGCCTTTAATCCTACCCCCGCCAGATCGTCCAAGGCCTCCTGTCACTTTCACATATCCTGATATCATACACACTGGGATGTAAAGCAAGCTCACCTGTCACAAAGAATTTATTTGTATAACCTGTGTGCGGGATCACAAGTTATTATAATATATATAATAATATATATATAATTATATATATTAGTTGTGTTTCTCATTCTGTGTTTCTCATTTATTTATCATTTCTTGTTTTTCTTTTATAAACACGATTACCCACATTTTTTCTCTGTCTGTCTCTATGTCTCTGTCTCTCTCCTTTTCTCTCTCTCTCTCACACACACACTCTGCTCTTTCGCTTTCACGTCTTTGATCCTGTGCATGAATATCTTTGTGTGTGTGTGTGTGTGTGTGTGTGTGTGTGCGCGCGCGCGCACGCATGTGTGTGTTGCTGTTCTCTGAACTAATGAGATCCATGCCAACTCAATTCATTATGGATGTACTCAGTTTACACACCGTGCCTGCACATCATAGGAGACCGACCTTTATCTCACGCACAGAATGTCAAATCCACTCGAAGCCCTGGGGAAAGAGGGAAAAATAAGAAGAACCTTCCCCTCCACATATTAACTGCCTGACAGAAATTCAAATAAATGACAAGCACACAGTCGTTGCTCTGTGAAAAGAGAAAAGTTCATATTTTGGGATGTGCTTTTGTAATAAGCCTCCCCTGGAGCTTTTCATCCAAAAACAAGAAAAAAAGAAAGAAAAAAAAACGAAATCCTTTTGAAAAGATTAATGTTGTTTCGTACACGCGAACACAGCAGAGGGATTGCAAAGTCGACATGAATAGAATGCGTTTACATTGTCACGTCTGGCAACATGCATAATGCTCAAATGAAGAAAAGCACCTGCGTCTAACGCAGCGAGAGAGATGGCGGGTCTTTTAGGGCACATCTCTTCAGCTCTGCTTCCTGCTGGTCTGAAGAGTCTGCTTGTGCCTTGCCTCTGATTAGGGCTGAGCTAAATTTACCTGCAGATAAATTCAGCTGCTTTGAACAGGTAGTGGGCTATTGAAACCGAGCCTTCTTTTTTTTCCAATTTCACTCTGCTTTTTAGATGATCAGAGACACTCATTTCGCTACCCATTTCTATGCTGTGGTCTTCAAACTTTTTATATAAAATGGCTGTTTTGTCTTAGGCAAATCAGTGGTGCATTGGGTCCACAGTGGCGTTTTGAAGGATGTAACCGACTCTTGCAGCCAATACCTTAGATGTAGAGCATTTTCAGCTTTAATGCATTTCAAAGAAACCCAATTAAATGGCACACACAGGCACTTGGCAAGCATCGATTGCTTGTGTACCTGCAAGAGAGGGATAAGGATGCTCGCGCTCTCTTGCAAGGTTGCCTTCAGGAATAATTAAAATGGAGATGCAATGGCTACGATGCACATACACTCAATCTCTCCCTTTCTCTCTTGAAAACACACACACACACACACACACACACACACACACACACACACACACACACACATACACACACACAGATACAGACACACACACAATAAAAAAGAAACACTATGAAACAGAATTTAAATCAACAGGCCTTGTCACTCTTCATCATATCCCTGCTTGTGTTTATTGTGTTTTCCTGTCTGTGTCCCTGTGTGATGAATGGACTTGCCATCCCCTGCCTCCAGTGAGAAATAAATCACTTCAATCAATGAGTAAAAACACCTTGGTGACATTCAAATCACAAGCAGAGAAAGGGGTAGATAGTTCACCTTTCTTGACTGTTTTTTCATGCACAGGATTTGATGGCTTTTATTAGACACCCCCTCACCCAGCCCCCCCCCCCCGACACCACATACACACTCAAAAAAAAACATATATTGCTGTAGCCTTCATGCTTAATTGAACTTTTCACTCTTGGCACGACTGTTTTTCATTTTGTATTGTAGATTCTCAGAATGAATAATTCACATTTCCGAGTGTTTCAGCCATGCAAAGACCTACTTATTCCTGTTCAATTTGGCAGCAATTTCACTCAGTGCGGATGTCATTACCAGAACATCTGATAGCCTGCACTACAACTTTTCGGGAATTAATGAGTGAATCAGCGGCAAAATATCAGACAAGAATTGTTTTCTTGCCTCTCATTTCCGAAAAAAATGACCTCTGTTTACCAGCATGAAGCTGACGTATTTCGTGAAAACATAGCTGACTCACCCACTGACATGTACACATCGCTGTGGTGCAGAGTCTGCTATCAATTATTTTTCTTTGCCATGGTATGGTTTGAGTCATGTCAAATAATGCACCCACAAACTGACACATAGTTTTTGCCTGACACTAATAAGCATTCACTAGATGGTAAGCTCGGTACGAATTATTTTTAGTCCATCTGACAAACTAAAGAAAAGAAAATGCACCAGCGACCTAATATCAATATACTCTGCACCACAGCACAGCATATCTTTCAATTTTATATAACTTTTTCTTTTTTCGTCTTTTTCCATCCAGAAAATTATTCTGATATTTGATTGATAGCTGTCCAGTCATCTAACAATCCTTTCAAGCGGGGCGATCCATCATTGGCATACTTAACTCCCCGAGGCCAGGCTGGACACATCAGATGGATGGGGATCGAAGGAGGCAGGAGTGCAAAACCCTTTCCACTCTTAGCCTTGCTCCCTGCAGCGCCACAGCAAGAACCGCACTAATTACTGATCCCGAGGGCTGTGTTCTGTGCTCATGTAATGTTAATGTTTTACGGGGACAGAAACACCGAAATGATTCATCTAGTTTCTAGTTTGCACCACCATGAATGTGTTGGTAATCATGTGAGGAAATTTGGGGCATATTTGTAGTTTGTCGTGCTTCGGTGAGGTTCTCAAGGCTATGTGTGTGTGCACATATAGATCGCTAATGACTTATGCATGCACAGTGTGATGATGTACCAGAAGAGCCCGGTATAGACCCAGGTGGAAGTCTGACTAGCTCTCGTTTTGCCCTCTCTCGCATGTTCCTTCATCTTATCGATCGATTGTTCTTGCACTCCTTGCCTCACTACATACCCACCCTCAAAGATCATTAAAAAAGAAATTACATGAAGCACATTCCAATGAAGTACAAGCAGGGAAAATGCCACTGAACAGCTGCTGTAAGCCAGCCTGCCTGCCTTCCAGCCTGCGGACTACAAAAAAAGTCGGCAGCTGAGCCAACCCATTGCTATCGATTTCTTCATTTCCAAACTTAACAAACTATAAAATACTTTCTTTCCACCTACCGTGACGACCTGTGCACTGCTAGTAATACTAATTAGTCAGCAGTGGCAGGCTGCCCTCATCTTTCCTCCATCTATGTAAGCACACAAAGCAACACCAGCCTCACAGCCACCGCCATGTTGTAATGCAGTGCTGATCCTCTGACATCTCTGGAGGGTTTGTCTCCTCATACCTTCTCCACATCTCCATAGGGTGTGGGAGTGTCTGGATTTTTCTCTCTCCTCATTACTTGTGCATATTTTATACGCCTGTACCTTTTCCTCTACCTGTAACCCAACCTAGACCTTGACATTAAGCGTAGTTCGAATGAAGTTCATGGAATTGCAATATGATGCAGGGCAGGGTTATAAAATGTATGAGACATTTAAGGAAAAGGTTTCTGTCAGTGCTGTAGTATGATATAGCTTGATGGTACCACCCACCCTCAGCCTGAGAACAAAAAAAAAAAGAAACATGGCGCTCTCTCCGATTCAGCTTGTGTTGAGAGCGGAGACACAGGTGGAGATGGTCACTGCCAAACAAGCCTGATGCCCCTGCAGCCAGGTGCAGTAGAGTGTTGGGGACAAAGGATGAGGGCCTGCCATAGCCACTATCAGGCTGCTGCCACAGCGGGCAGGCAGGGAGCCACTGGTGTCTGGGCCTCTCACTCCACGACCAGGCACACCAGAGTGCGTTTGGTCACCACCGCCTGTCTGCCTTGGGGACACGGGTTTTCTGGTTGGATTAGCACAGGGATACACACATGCCCTATCTTGACAATGCCATCAACTGTTTCCAGCACTCCACCAGTTGTCTAATGCATTCAGGACGGGAGAAAAAAAACACCTGAAAGATGTATGTTTACAGCGCCGGCTTTCATATGTGTACCTCGTGCAGAAGGGCAATCGATTTCAGCATGATTTTGCAAAAAGCAGTGCTATTTTTCAGTCACGAATCAGGAAACTTAGTGGATCCTTTACACCGTCAAGAACTGTAAACCACCTGTAGGTGGTCTGAGATGTGAGTGTGGTATCCTTGAAGCACTATCTAGCTGTGGTTCACACTGATTGCTCCTTTAAGACATGTTCCTGCTTGTGAGAGACCGATTTGGTTCCCATTTGATCAGCGCTGGGCCAATCAGGCACTTCAGACAAAGACTGCATTGTCATGATAAGTGGGACTTTATTTCTCCCCAGAGAGATGGGGAAAGTGATAATGCTTAAGTGCTTTTTTTTCTTGCTGGGATGGATTGTGTACAGAGAGTGAGACAGGCTCCATCCCTCTCTCTCTCCCTCCCTGCTTCTCCTCCTCCTCCACCTCCTCCTCCTCCTCCTCCTCCTCCTCCTCCTCAAGATGTGCCAACAGCACTTAGACCTCCCAATCTCCTCCCTTTAAAAGAAAAGTTTCTTTTTTTGCTGAGATTTGGGTTCTCACTTTGCATGATTCAGCACAGTTTTTTTTTACACAAATTACTGTCTATTTTGATGCAGAGCCCTTTTGTGGCTGGCATGCTGGCGATCTCTCGTCCATTGAGCCTGGCTTGCTTGCTGTTGATTCCACTAATTGTTAATGGCCCGGGACATTGAATTTGTGGGAGTTATTTGTGAGGCAGTGGCTTGTTGCTGGCCACGGCGGCCTGGGCCGTGCTAATATATGTGCACATGTATCCCGTGCTGTCACACCGGGGCCAATTACATGCTGTGCGACCAGGAGAGGAAGCACCAGTCACGGGGCGAACTTGTGTGTGTGTTTACGGCGTGTGTGTGCGCTTCGGAACGATTGGGTTCCGCCTGACTAACCCCTTTAATGAAAGTGTAAATGCTTTCACAAAGAACAGCATCAAGCCAGGTCAGAGGGATTAACGCCCCCCCCCCCTTCCTCCAACACACACACACACACACACACCTCCCCCACTTCTCTTTCCGCCGTGTTTAATTACCGCAAATGTTTCAAAAAACACTTTTTTTATCCTAATTCCTTTAACACTAACCATGGTCATTACTTTAATAGTTGCAGCTCGACTGGGGATACTTTTTTTTAACAGGGCAGTGACTGGAAACGATTACAACACAAGGCATAAGGCATAACAATGGTGGCACAGCAATTTTTAAAATCCAAAGTATATCTTAAAAAAAAAAAACATTTAATAGAGTACTGTTACAGTGGCTTAAAATGAACATGATGTTTCCTAAGCCCTTGGACAAATCAGACGTCTGTTTATCAGCAGGCCACGAGCAATAAAATACAGCCATTAGTCCACTGGATAATCCCCCTGACTTTGATAAACACAGGTAATCTGGGCCAAAATGGCACGCAGGGAAGGGAAAGGCTTGGGTTTTTTTGTTTTGATTCTGAAGGAGAGCTGTGGTTCGTGCTGGAGTACATTGACAAAGTGCTGCTGAGAGAAATAAAGCCTCTTCTCTCCCCCTGAGCGGCTCCTGGGACAGTTGGATGAAGAGAAACAACAGGCAATAAGAAATAGCAACGGGGGGAAAAGTCCATTTCGGCACAACCTCAACTTCCTCTCTCTTGCAGCTATTGAGAAAACGTGTAAGTCAAACTTTTAGAAGTCATTATCGACAGTGTGACCCACAGGATGTGTAATTTTCGTGTGTGTGTGTGTGTGTGTGTGCGTGCGTGCGTGCATGTGTGCTGGGTTCTTAGACTGATTTAGGATGTAAGTAGGTCTTACAAATCAGACAAGACACACATCTATTTGCACAAACACAAGATTGTTCCCTTACTTACATGCTAGTGCAAACACACACGCACACACACGCACACAAAGACAAAAAAAGCACACACATGCACACACACACACACACACACACACACACACACACACACACACACACAGAGTCTCTCCCGCTCCCTTCATTGCCACAGCAACCCCTCTAACTAGTTGAGTACCTGAATAAGGAACATTAATGACCTGAAAGCCTTGCTACACTTAATTAAGTACAGAACATCTTCTGCCTGCAGTCATGAGTTCTCTTCTGACCTCTACTTAACATTTAAATCAGGTTGAGGAGGATTGTCCTGTGTAGTACAAAAAGCCCATTTTTTGATGTGAATGCCTGTTGTGTAGATAGGGGACAGGGGCATGAATGTGAGTATGTGTGTGTATACTATTGCACATACACAGTAATAAAGTGTACTAATGGACAAATACATGGTGCTATAAAGTCTCTCTCTCTCTCTCTCTCTCTCTCTCTCTCTCTCTGTGCATATATACACATATATACACATAGTGCTATAAAGTCTCTCTCTCTCTCTCCCTCTCTCTCTGTCTCTCCCTGTATGTGTGTTTGTGTGAGTGAAATGTGTATAGAGCAGACAGGTGAAGTAATTTAACATGGGATAAGCTCAGAGAGCTGCCTTATTATAGGTCTGATTGGTTGGCACCAGCACAGAAATTGATCCCTACCTTGTTCACAGGAATAGAGATGGGAAAGTGTGTGTGTGTGTGTGTGTGTGTGTGTGTGTGTGTGTGTTGAAGGAGAAGGGCAGAGAATTTAATGCCCAAGTCAAAACATCGCATACATCTTGTAGGCTCTGACACATTTGCTTGTGCTCACAGGTCCCTGAGCAGGCTGGTTGAGCAGCTCAGAATTGAATATTGATTTACCGGCACAAAACAGCGTGTCAGTCTGATCATATTAACAAGGCACATCTCTTTTTCTCCTGGACAGCCCACTCTGTGGCCCAGGCCAAGGGGCTCTCAAGGGCAACGGGCACCTGACAACAACAGACTCTAACCTGCTAATCAGACAGCACTTAGACTGTTCACAATTAACCTTGAACTCACAAGACCATATGGCCCTGAACTATGTAACGTCCATTTTGTTGCCAAGGCAAGTATTACTAACAACCAGTATAAATAGATATCCTTCAGTCAGTCATAACTACTTTCTACCTCTGCCCTTTATCAGGTAGCCATCCTCAAACTACATTCTACGCACTTTATTCCAACCTCCCTATGCACAGTTTTAGACAAACAATCACCAATTTCACTGCATGTCCTACTCTACCCAGTATGTCTATGCACGTGACATTAAACCACTCTTGTATCCTTGTAACAGTGGACCTATGGAAATGTACATTATGTCACTCTCATATATGCCCACACACTCATATATGCCCAAGTCTCTATCATCAAAATAATAATATTAATTAAATAAAAAATGAGTCTGCTGTATATCATTCCTCTCTGCTGTTTGAGTGCTCACTTGTAAGATATGGAGATGATGACTTGTGAACTGGATCTGGCAGTTGGCCCGACTGTACACTGTACCTCAAATGGAATCCATGACGTACGTCCTAAAGATGAAATATTTACACATGCTGCATTCGATGGCACCTGCAGGGACCGTGGCCCTGGCACACTTTGGGCTTATACTTAAGCTGATTAGGATGGATTCATTTTAACACAGTGGGGCTCTAAATTCCAGGTGCAACTAGGACGGTGAATGGGCTATGCACAGCAGTGACCATACAGTGAGAATAGGTGTAGATACCTATACTCTCTAATTTCACTGACATAAGACACAGTCAAGCATAGGTGGGTTGAGTAATACGCGTGTCACACCTGCACCTGGCTCTCCATCGGCTGCACCTGGCTCCCCCTTGGCCAGGGCCAATTAGGAACTCTAATTGCAATTATCTTCCACTCTCACTCACCCCTGAGTACTGATCTTACACACCTGTTCCCCTTGGACTCCTACTTAAACTGCTACTTTTGTTCCTCATTCTTTGTCTGGCCTCTGCCCTGCACACTTGTTACAGACTCTCTCGTGTGGTTTGGTTTGTCTTATCTACCTGGGTGATTACTACGGCCCTCTGAGTTTTGGCTGTTTTTTTGTAATCCTTTTTGTTGTGACCTCCTGTGCTTTTTGCCTACATCTTCAAATTAGTTTTTTTTGCTACACTTTGCCCAGTGCTCTCCTGTTTTGTGTTTTCCCAGTTTTTGCAATTTTAATTGCTTTGTACCTGCTGTAGTGAAGCAAGTAAACCGGTTCAACTAAATTCTCTTTGTCCTTTTGTCTCGAAGCCTGAGTCTGTGGCAATGTGAATGTGGCAATGAAGTTATTCTTCATCACACAAACACACTGATTTTGGCTATATCTCATTAACATTCACATGCTGATCATTTATTGTTCCATCTTGGGGGGGAAAAAAAACAATTTTATCATTTACACCAGAGGCAGGAGAGGTTCGAGTACAATGTCTGCCAGTCTACTGTGAAGGGGTTACAGGAAAGCTCTTGCTTTGAAGAAAGCCTTTTGTACGTGGAACTTCCACATCTGCAAACATTTTGTGGATCCACCCATGTTGTGCTCTTAGGATCCTGCTTGCATTATGAAGTAAAAAATATTTTTGCCAAGTAATTTATTTAGCTCTAACTCATATGTGGCAAACATTGTGTGTTCCCAACTGCATTGCTTGTCAAGTCAAGTTTATTTGTACGGCGCATTTTATACACAAAGGCAGTTCAATGTGATTAACAAAAATAAAAGCAAAGAACAATATAAACAAGCATAAAAGGTAAAATAAGTATAAGATAAAAGACATATGGCAAAAGAACAATATGTAAAAGCATAAAAGATAAAAAAAAAAGTGTAAATGAATTAAAGGTAAATCACTAGCCAAATGCACCTGAGAACAGTTTTGTCTTAAGTCTAGATTTGAAACTTCCAACAGTAGGAGCATTTTTAATGTCTTCTGGAAGCTGGTTCCAAAGCTAAATTGCATAGCAGCTGGAAGCTGCTTCACCACATTTTGTTCTGACAGCAGGTTTTACCAACAGATGTTTCTGCTGTGTTCTTAGACACCTACAGTAGTTGGCTGAAACATATCTGATAGGTAGTTGGGTCCCATCCCATTTAATGTTTCCTCAATGAAATTAGGGCCAGTTGGAGTCACATGCAATATACTGTATGCATCCTATTACCTTAAAACTTCAGGAAGTACAGCTAATATTACAACAAGTAAAGGTGTATAGAAGCAGATGACATTGAGACTGAGTACCCTGCAAACCTTGCAAGAAACATGTAAGTTACTTTTGTTCTTTTGGTTCAAGCCTTCCAAATGCATGTAGGCGGAAGGGCCTACTGGACATGTATAGTCTGTGAAAGTTAAGTGTCTATAGCACTGCAGGGGGGTGGGGGGGTGGGGGGGGTACAGGCCTCATCTCAGCATGTGCCTGAGTGCAGATTGTGTATCTATGTTGTTCCGAGACTGGTGTGAAGTAGTTGAGCTTTGATGTGGACCATCTGACAAAAAGCTTCGCACCAGGCACTTTATTTCCAGTGGTCTGTATAAAACCTGGAGCTAACAGCAAAAGACTCCCATAGAAAAAGAAAGAATAGCAACACTCAAAAACAGAAACACTTGAGATCTGTTCTGTTGTCTCTGGTATAACAGGCTGTACTGTTTTTCTCCATTGTTCACAGCTCCTTCCAGACTGTTATTTAGGCTTAGCAAAGCATGTGTTGAGGGTGCACTGTTTTTGCAGCAAGATAATTTATGTTTAACAGCTCATTATTTACAAGTGTATGATGCGATGCGACATTTTGTTTTTTAAAAAAGGGACAAGCCGTGGAAAAGGACATGAATGTTTACTTTGCACATTCACCTGCACCTGCAGAGAGAAGCAGTAATGGGCAAATTTGAGGGTTTTTCATTTTGACAACAGGAGGCTTACAGCTACAAGTACAGGTAATGCTTCTTGGTACAACAGACTTGAACCTAATGAATTTCGAGAAACCACTATGAGCTAAGATATTAGTGTAGTCACCAATAACAACTGATTTCTTTTGATTAAAAGATTTACCAATGGAATATGATAGCAACATGGAGATAATTTCCCACCGTTAAATTTCATGCCATAGCTACATGTACTCTGCACTCCAGCTCAGTAATGTCTTTTAAAGACATATGAAAAAATCTAGTGCAAATCTAGAGAGAACTTTCGTAAAGTGTTCAATTTCCTTACAATGATATGTTTGACTATCATTTCCTGACACTCTGGACTGGATGGTAATCGGTGTAGTATAAAGGTAGGCTATAAATATATCAATAGCAAATGTGACTATGTCAAATACACTGCAAAATATCAGTTTCCTCTGTGAAAATCAGACATTCATGGCTTGGGAGCAGCTGAAAGAAAAGAATCATATAAATTAATTAAATTCCCTGCAGACAGTGCGCCAGACCACACTCAAGGTCTAATGTTTCTCATTTAGCAAAGAATCTGTGTCCCATCTGATAAATACTGTTGCCATAGCTACACACAGACATGGAGTAAAATAAACACCAACCAACCCAACAGTACAGCGTCCATCGTCCAAACAGACAGAGAGTGCATCATTGTGTATACAATTGTCTCTTGTTTTTTCTTAAACATACTCACACAAACACATATGCACACACACACGAACACGCAGACTGAAATTGCACCCCCTTTCCTCCCTTCACACACACATGCAAAAATACACACACACAGACACACACAGACACACACACACACACACACACACACACACACACACACACAGGCACGCACAGGCACGCACGCACCCACACACACCTGCACACACATACACACGTGCACACATATGCACAATCACAATATGCCTCATGAGTTCCTCCAATCATCTTGAACACGGCTCGTTCACCCCTTTAAATGACACTGAAACTGCACACAGGAACCGTGCAACTTACAGGCAGCCAGCCGGGCTCCTTCCACCTGGTTGCCTGCGGCAAGGCCATAACGATCAGGCAGCTCTGGGACCTTCACAACAGGCAGAGCTGGGGAGAAAATCTTCAGCAGGCCCCTCCTAAGCCACTCTAAATAATTTCTTCATCTTCATCACGCTTGCCTGCTGGAGTTCCCACAGGAGAGAGAAATCAATCTGGCTATGCAGAGGTCTGCTTATTGTCTGTCAATATCCTGAGAGAGAGGGAGGGGAGGAAAGAAGGAAAGAGTGAAGAGAGAGAGAAAGGGGGGGGGGGTGGCCGAAAGACAAGCAAGGCAAAATCAAGAAAGCAGCAATTCTCTGCACAACAGCAACACCACAAAAAAAGGTAATCTAACATTGGCTAAGTAGTCGGGAAAACAAGCGTGTGAGCCTTATCACAAAACATGAAATGACAGGGAGGAATCCATACTGGGCGGTCGTGGAACATGTAGCACATAGCATGCGTGAAAATGCAGTGTACACAGGGATGTGGCAGGTCCTTGCCCAGTGGACAAGGAATTGTTACACAGTTTTAATGATACAACTCCACTGAACCGTTGGACCAGTTGGCAGAATCCATATCACTTTGTGTTCATCTGAACTCTCCACAGATTTTTTCTTTGTTATGTGCCTTGTTGCATGTTAAGATACATGGAGCTGTCCTCTTGCATCTGGCTTAAAAGCACAGCAGCAACAGCAGGCATGGTGGTTCGAATCAACAGCCCTCCCATTCACCTCGCGATCGCGATCCCTCGGGATCCTTGGGCAGCCATGTGGTGGCATGACATTTAGATCTGGAGGTGTGACTCAACACCCTCTGTGGGAGTGGGCGGTTAAACAAATCGCAACATTTCTGTTTTCATTTCTTCCTTCTCTCTCTGCCCTCTTCCTTCGTGACACGAGGATAAGCCTCCCCCCCCCCCCAAATCTGAGAGCGTAGCTCAGGCTAAGTGGTTGGGGTCACTCTCCTACTCACTGTACAAGGACAAACATCTGGTCGGCACTTTTTGTCATACTGTATGTGTTTTGTTTCCACGTCCCAAAGCCGTGGAATACATTAAGTGGTAATTATATTCCACTCCAGTGTCTGCACTCTTAAAGGGCCTCCATTGATGTGGTAAACACAGTAAGCCCTTCTTTTTAGTGCTGGGGATTTAGTCAGCCATCACAATAGCAATCCCAATTAGGGCCATCATTACCAGCAATTACGCCGTGCTATTTTAATCAGGGAGGCAGCAGGGCCAAATGCGATCAAACAAATGGAACAGGATGCGGGTCAGGCACTGTCTGCAAGACTGTTAAAAATGTCATTCAGTGGGAGGTTGCACTCCCAGAGTCGGTAATTTATTCGAAAGCGTTCAGAGTATAAATAAGTACACATGCTATTAAATATTTCTTACTGTAGCAGTTTTTCACTCTTGTTGGCCTTTATGGAGAGAGTCAAAATGTACAGTCAATATCAAACTATGTGGCCATTTTGATTCTCTATCCAAACAGTGCTTATAAAGTTAGAAATATCCTGACCTAATCAGTAGCCTGTCTGAAGGCTTCTCTGCAACCTGCTGGCTGGGCAATCTAACCCTGCCCAGATAAATCACTGCAGAAAATGGGGTACAAGAAAAATAAGGTTTTGTATTGTCTCTCTCTGGAGCACTTCCATTCAATTTCATCTTTCAAACAGTAAGATTATTATCAGACATAGTGTGTGTGTGTGTGTGTGTGTGTGTGTGTGTGTGTTTGTGTGTGCCATTCTTCACATGAATGGTTGCTAGTTTTGTTGAGGGTGTCTGGGGACATCTCTTTTAGAGAAGCGTACAGTTGCAGTGTTACCAAGAAAAACAACAAAAAAGAAACGACCTGCACGTCCTACACAGATCAAAAATGATTTGGCTCAGCCTGAATTTGTGGGAAAGTGGCATTTAGCCCTTTGGCCTTCAACCAATCGGCTGGCTTTGTTCAGGCTAACGAGTTCACTTCCTGGATAAAAAAATGGCAAGGATTCACAGTGGGACAGCAGCAGGTTGTGATTGTTGCAGTTCCACACTGTGGCGCAATTATTTTGCCCCACATTTCCCAATGTGAGCTTTAACTAATCAGAGTTCCTGCCTGATTTGAAAAAAAAACTAAGTAATATCCCACTGGCAAGCACCTTTTCTTCCATAAAAAAGGTTTGATGGGTTTGGGTCAAGGGAACAAAATGTTTCCCCCTGAATTGCTGTTGATGTCACTGCACAACTACACAGTGGGGTTGTCAAAAAACAGTCATTGTTCTTGAAGAAAACACAAAAAGATATGTATTTTTTTTACAGTAACGGTAAGTGTGAAGTTTCAGCAAGTGGAAAAAATGGTAAAAAAGTGCCATGTCTTAAACCAAAGCTTAGAGGCAGATGTCAGGTTAAATAAGATGCCAGCATACAGTGACACTTGGATATCGCATGCTGTCCACTTCCTTAACCAACTTAAAAAGGTCAAAAATGTTGTGCCGTATTTGTGTTGCTATTGTAGAGTGGAGTAGAAGTCTTTATTGTCACTATACAAAGTATACAGTATTATATACAAAGTACAAAGTATACTAAACAGCAAACAGATGCACAGAGTAAGAAGCAGAATAGACAGGTTGAATAGAATATAGTGTATAATGAAAATCAGTATATACAAATAAGAATATAAAAGTATAAAACAAAAATATACAACAAAATGTTGTTACTGTAAATTTCTCTTTAGGCTTGTATATATTTTGTGTGGTGACGACATATAGTGAATGTGTTGGATGATGGCCTCAGTGAAATGAGCTGTTTTTTTTGGAGCTGACGGTTGTCCTCAGGTGAGCAGAGTGGCCATGGCAGGATGGAGACGGAGCACATTTGCTTTTCAAGTAATTACCCACCTCTTTAACAAGCAAACAGCACACTCACTGCTCGAGGCTGCTCGTAGAAAGACCAACTGAGAGAGTGGAATAACACTAGATATCGCAATAACTCAGGCATTACAATTCATGGGAATGTTCCATTCTTTTAATATGCAAAATAACTCAAAGCTTGCTTGGAAATTATTTTATGCTGAATAACAATGAGCATGTAATTACATAGTGGTTACCGTATTGTGGCATCTGTCATTTAAAAACTGTACAATGCAGGCTCTCTATTGAATGCTGTCATGACCATTCTCCTTCCCTTGGGCTATTTAATCTGGGCCTGTTTGCCATAACCTCTTACATGGTAAACAGTACATCCACGTACAAGCTATTTTCAGATGAAAAAGGAATGAAAAAGCAAAAGGGAAAGAAAGCAAAGGCGAGAGAGAAAGAGAGAGAGAGAGGAAAATGAAATGGATATATATATATATATACAGAGATACAGAGAGAGAGAGAGAGAAAGAGAGAGAGAGAAAGAGAAAGAGAAAGAGGGAGGGGGGTGAAATGGAGATTGACAGAGTAAGAGAGAGAAAGAGAGATAGAGAGAGGGAGAGAAAGAGAGAGAGAGAGAAGGCAACAATTGCATTACTGCATTGTTGAAGCCCCAGCGGCAAATCCCCACCACAATGCCATGAGCCAGGGATAGAGTGTGCATAGGTCCCCCAAATGCATTTTCTTCTTTCTTCAGCTTTACGTGCCAGCTGTCTATCTAGGGAATAGGCACATATGTAAACACTGACTCCAAAAACAAAACAAAACAAAAAAAAAAAAACATGACAGCCAAAAGCTAGGACAGAAGTTGATATGAGGAAATCACTATGCAACCCCACCACTGCCACCAAATCTGACTATTTTTTTTTTAGGTATGCACAAAGGAGTCAATGTCCCCTCCTCTCATTGTCAGACTTTGGACAGGACGATGGCATTCACCTGGTCCCTCACCAGCTGCTGCTGTAAGTGACATTTTGTTTAATTAGTTTTTTTGCCTTTGAGGATGAAAGTGTCTAAAAAAGGAGCGAGATCTGGGAGATGAAAAATCCTGGTTCTTCTTTAGCATTATTTCATCAGAAAGACCTGAGTGAGGTTGGGCGCCATTGCTTCAGAGCCAATCTTGGCATAGCCAGTTTTAAGTGTGAACACTGCCGACTTTGTACTGGCGCCTCTCCTTTGAGTCATATCAATTTACTGCAGCCCCATTAAAACCATAAGTGATTGTAACAATTTATCTCGTTGTGAATCACCCTTACACACATACTTACATTAATTGTTTTCACGGCAGCAGATAGGAGAGATGACAGCATTTTACCTCGGAGGTTAATTTATTCCTGCTGTAAAGCTGATGTAATCTCCAGGTTGGATTTTTTTTTTTGGCATGATGGATGGACGGACTGTAGATACATCGAGGTACAAAAAGGATGTCAGCACTTTGCGTCCTCGTCCCGCTTCTGAGGCAATCCCCGTAATTGCCCAAGGGGGAAAAATGTGCCATTGCAAACGGCCACAGTCTGTAAATAAACACTCGAGTGCTGTAATGATTTCATATCAACATGCATATTAATTTTCCATAGCATGAGAGGTCAGACTTACAGGGTTTTTTTTGTGTTTGTTTGGTCTGCTTCATTTAGCAAATGCAGGAGCAGTAATTTAATTTGTGGTTCACGGCCTGTTTCTGGTCATCAGATATGACATTATATGTGCTTAAGAATAACATGGTCATGCTTCTATTTGTAACAATGTGACCCTGAAAATACATTTTAGTCCAATTAGCAAGACTGTGTGCACTGTAATTTTGGTGCGCATGTAATGCTGTTGTTATTTAGAAGCACACAGGGCAAAATAGTCAATGTCAACTATTAGTAGTTTGACACAAAGTACAGCCTGAGGAGGAGGCTCCGTACATTCTGTCCAGTCCGTCTCGATGAATTCAGTAAAAGATTCATGGCCAGAATTTAAGATGTATTAATTTTTCACACGGTTTGGCCTGAGTTCAACTTCTCCTGAGTTTCCCCCGAGGTGTTTGGAGTGGGAGTACCAATCAAAGGCCAGTGTCCGTGCAGTGGTCCTCTTTAAAGAATACAGCAGGATCATAGGAGGAGCCACAGCCCTGCTGTGTAATGGAATTATGAGGATGCTCAGCCCATAGCATTACATGGACAGATCAGCAGATGGACCAAGAAGTAGTCCCTACAGGAGGATACACAAAAAATAAAAACTTAAACCCCAGAGATAGGAAGTATTTTGGGTATGTATTTTTTATACTGCCTCATACATATTGTTTAAAGTTCAAAGTAATACAACAAATTCCACATCTCTCTTTTTCATCCTCAGCTATATAGTAAAAAGGCAAAAAATAAGCACATAATGGAGTGGGTTACTTTGTGCTTCAGACACCACTGCCTGCTGTATTTAGTTTGTGTACCTAACCTCACATTTTCTGAGTGGTTCGCATTTGTGGGGATGACAGGAAATGTTCTGGAATAAAATATGTGACCCTCTGCGGACTGCTAAAAGGGTGATGGTAAAAGAGACAATGGAGTGAGGTTAGACACTAATGTTTTGGAGACAGCTAACATCTTAATGACTAATATTTAAGTTTAAATAATGGATAGCCCCTGTCACCTTGCATGAGGCTTGTGTAGTGAAGCCAAACACAGTGTTTTTTGACCCTTCAGTTCCAACATACTTAGAAAAAGGCTCCACTGTACTATACTGACAAGTGCTTGCACTTGCACTTCTTATCTTAATCACTGTTTGAGAAACATACATACATATGACTTACTGAATCTCCCATAATAAAGCATTATGAATGCAGGTATACAATATTATTTAAACACTTATAAAATCTATATAAAAATGATATAAAAACAATTGCAGTAAGCTAGTTTTGGTTGCCTTTCAGCATGCTTGCGTTTCCGTCAGTACTGCTCCATTCCTGTCTTGCACAATAAAATGAACAGCTAAAATTAAATGTTTACTTGAGGCTGGCAGGGGAGAAAAAAAGTATAAAGGGACCGAGACTCACTTAAAATTCAATTAAGCATCTTTGGCATATGCTGACAATATGAGCAAGTCTGTCCATCAGACAGAAATGGAGAGAGTAGTTAGCATTTACCGCAACAGGCACCTAATGGAGCACCTAACCCTGGCACAGAAATGAGCACTTTGTCACAAAATCACTTAAAGGCTTTAGGTTCTGTACACAGCATGTGCCTTTATATTACATACCCATGCCACTGCATTACTAACGTCGGTAAATTGCGGGAAATTTCTCCACCCTTCCCTCTTTCTGCTTTCTGTGTGTGTGTTTGTGTGTGTGTGTGTGTGTGTGTGTGTGTGTGTGTGTGTGTGTGTGTGTGTGTGTGTGTGTGTGTGTGTGTGTGTTTGTGTATGTGTATGTGTGCATGCCTGTGTGAGTAAGTAAGAAAACGATAATGTGTGTATGTTTCCTCTTAGACATATGACATTTTGTTGTCCACTGCTCCATCATTTTCTCCCCCTCTCACTGCTAACTCTGATGCAGACAGAGTGATCACAGCCTGCTGCAGCTGAAAGGCCTCTCACTGATTGATTAGCACTCAGCAGCATGGCAAAAATGCTGAGACGCAAAGAAATCATGGGAGGTGAGGATGGGGTGGGGGGTGAAGGGGGGTAAGTGGTAGACAAAAGGGATAGAGAGATAGACAGCAGAAAAGAAATAGGGAGAGAAAATGCCTCTATCTAAAATTAGGGGTGACACTGCTGACGCAAGTCTTATTAAGATACATGTTCTTAGAATCAGTTCAAAGGGGAACAGGTTGACCCGGTTAAGGTAGAATGTGAGCAGCCTCTTATAATATCACTGTCTACTGCTGCTTCTCAGGTGTAATTTATGATGAAAGGAAGAAGTTGCTTTTCCGTGGTTTTGGCTCACGATATGTCAATACCACACATCACTTGATCAAACGCTTGTCGTGATCTACATTGCCTTGCTGATCTGATCATCCGTGATGTCTATCCAACTAGAGACACAAAGAGAAAAATTTAAAACGTACCCCATGCGGGAATGTCTCCATCTGTTTTGCTGAACACATGTCAAAATCATTTAAATTTGTGCTGTGAATATATCAAGCACAAGAAAAGACTTTTCCCAATACCCTTTCTGAGACAGTTCTGTGGCAAGACATTATGCAGTTGCTGTCTCAATAAACAGAGGTCTCGTTTTTCAGTTTAATGATGCCCGCATAGAAACTTACACAAAGTATCCGACTCATTGCATGCATGGCGGGGCTGCGGGCACAGACAGGCTCTGCCATAAAGGCCTCATTACCGCAGGCTTAAAAAAAGAGGAAATGCGGGACATGCCAGCCGTGGTCAGCCAGCCAGTGCCAATGAATGGCTCACATTCAACAGCGAGGCAGAAAGGGGGCTTTTCTCCTGGGCAGAAGAAGAGAGAGAGAGGCAGAGAGAGAAAGAGAGAGAGGGAGAGAGGGAGAGAAAAGGCGAGGGCACACTGAGTTCAGGAGGCCGTGGACGTGATAGTCATGCATACCTTTCTAAATGCTAGCCAGACTACCAGCAGATAATTCCTTTCCCAAATCCTTTTTTTTGTTACATACTGGACAAACTGGCTAATCATGTTCTGTGATGTCATTGGATAAAATGTTCATACTAAGCAGAGTGCAATTTATCCTCCAGCAAAGGTCCACACATTACTGCACTTCCAGTTCCAAACTTCCAAAAATGGTTCTTGTCAAAGTACAGCCCTGCATTTTTCCCAAATCAGAATTAGAACCATGCCGGATGAAAGCCTAAATTACATACTATTAGACCTGTCCAGAATCTTGCTGCCAGTAGTACAGACCAGCTGCTTTGCATCAGTACATTGGCCTGACTTTTCATTTCAAGGGGTGCAGTGCAGTACCAGCTGTTCAAACACTTGCTGTTATTATATTACTGTGTGCGAAAGGGGGGCTGAGGGGAAAGGGGTGGCTTAACATTAAGTAATGAGAGAGACTGACAGCCCGGTGAATGCCTTATCAGCATGATTGGCTTTTCATTTGTGGTTTGACACGTTCACAAAAGAGCTTACCGCATCTGTACTGCATGTACTGCTTTAACAAGGCCACGTAGATTGGACTTGGAGTTTTAGCTGATGTTGTTAAATGCACACAGAAAAATGTCACCATGTCATGCTAACCATGGCAACAAACTTTTGAAATATAAAATGACCATGTTGACTCAAAAGAACACGTAGAAAACTGACATTTTGGATAATTAAAATTAACAATAGCACTGCACATATTTCACTCCTAGGTTTTCAACCCTGAAGGCTGACATCTTTAGAGAGCATGCACTGTATGCCTACACACACTACCTATTACCTATAGTATTTAAACGTAGCAGTAGCCTGATTTGTATAAAATTCTGTGGTTAAATGACAAAATAAAGTCGTTCCTCTTCTGAGTAATGTAAATGTTTCACTCGTACGATTAATATGCTGAGGAATATCCTTGCCGGTTTATACATGAATGTTAATTGCCAAGTACATAATTTATTGGCGTTGAGGTTGAATGATGGAATATCTGCTGGAGGGAGGATGAGTTCATTATTTGATAATGGCCATTGAGGATAGTCTTGTCCACAAGACAAATTGAACCCCTCACAGCTTATCAATACAAATGTGGGAGCTTACTAACACCCCCTTAATTATTAGTGGCATATTCTTTGTATTGTGCTGGACTGGTGGCCTGGTATTAAACTTCTGCCAGGGACAAAAATGAAAGTCTGAGACTGCAGTTTTTCTTTTTTAAATGTTTTTTTCTGGTGTTAACTTAAGGTAACTACAAATATCTGTTCAACAGCTCAGCATTCCATTTCTGACAACACGTTCTTGACATACACTATCATTGGTACCATAGAGTCCAGAAAAGGCCATTTACATGGGCATTGACAGGAAGATTGTTTTGCTTATGTGTTTTGTCCTGCATAGTCGTACTGAGACTGCTGAAATGTGCAGAATTGTCAACTTAAACACCAACTTTGCTCTGCTTGGCAAAGACATACAGTCATGCTGAGGAAAGCTTTAAAATACAGTGAGAACAAAAATTATAGCCTCTTTCCCTCAAGCAGCGGGGGCAGTAATGGAATGATTTGGGGGCTAAACTATGGTGAATCCATATATATGTATTAACACTCACACACACACCCATGGGCATTTTTTCTGTTCGTCTGCATTTGTGTGTTTCTCCTTCACAGTCCTGTGCTTTCATTTGCTCTGATGTTTTCCTGTGGGTGGCATCTGCGAGACTGCTTGAGCTTTTGAGGGAGGACCATAGTGAGAAGTTAATTTCCACCATTAATGAATTATTAATGAAGCAGGGATCTGAAAATGGAATGGGCATGGGGGAGATGAGTAACTTCACAACTAGTGGAATATCAATGATTTACAGATGGGTTGGACAGTCGGCCTATTCAGTCAATTCCCTAACAGTCAGCTCCCTGACTGAATATCGAGTGTCTTATATTAGTCATAAATGAGGATGACTCTGCTGTATAGTTTGCTCTGACAGTTAAAGCAAGAGGGATTCAGGAGCTGTTTGTACTGTTGGTAAATTTTTGTTACGACCATTTTCTCCAAAATACAACTGTCATCTCCTGCAACATCATCCTGTTTTACACTGTAAACAAAAAGATGCAGTCGTCATAGTGATGAAATGCTCTGGCATGGTCCAGGTAGGCTCCAGAGGCGAGCAATTGCCATGAGGCCCAAATCCTGTTTGAGCTCTGCAGGGTCTGGTTACTTGTGTCTGTTTGTGTGTGTGTGTGTGTGTGTGTGTGTGTGTGTGTGTGTGTGTGTGTATGTGTGTGTGTGTGTGTGTGTGTGTGTGTGTGTGTGTGTGTATGTGTGTGTGTGTGTGTGTGTGAGTGTGGTGCGAAACCTGAGCAGGATGCTTTTTGATGCCCAGCAAGTCTGACAGCTGGATCACAAGTGGCTGATGAATCCTCTTGATTTTGATTAATCACAACATTTCTAACTAAAATGTGTTTTGACAAGCTCAACACCCAAATAAAAAAAAGAAAACACTGTATGCACCTATGACTAACCCAGTTAAATGGCCTGTTTCTATTACTTTTGCAGAACAAACAGCACTATTGCTAGCACTGAGTGATCATGCTTGTGTTTTTGATAATATATTAGCTTAGGCATACATATGCAAATTTTAATTTAACTTTTCAATAAGTTGGTATCTTTATTTGGTAATAAGGGGCGATGTTCCACATATTAATTAAATAAGAAAATGTCACATTACTGATCAGTGACTGAAGAGACACCACACAAGTTTGCCTGTAAACAAAATAAATGTTAACCTGAGCACATCTGCAGTGACTTGCAAGTTTCACTGGCTGACAGTCAGCAACACCTGTCAAAAGTGTAACGAGAAGCATGTCTCAGTTGACACAATTAAATCTTTATTTGCAAGCCAGGTGCTAGAAAACACACACACACACACACACACACACACACACACACACACACACACACACACACACACACACACACACACACACACACACAGTGCACACATAACAACAGCAGTCAGATGCAGCATTGCTCAACTCTGCCCTAAGCCTCTCCACCCCCAGACAGGCTGTTTCCTGTGTGCAGGTAGAAAAGTGAAGGTGATGGAGGGTGGCAGATAAGAGTGCCATGTCCAGAATTGGTTATATGTCCGCCCACAGGCTGGGGCGCCGCCAGGGGGTGAGAAGTTGGGATGAGGGCACGGGCAAAGCATTGACAGGGGCACATTTGAGGACATTATTTATATTATTAATGATAATAAGTGAGCCCAAAATTGTATTCTTTTACAGGGTCCAAAATGTTCTAGTGGCACCCTTGCCCCACAGCCCTGTTAAATAATTCAGTTCTTGCGCCAGCTTTGCAGCTTTCAGTGTGGTCAGTGACACAGGGGCAGAAGACCCCTTCTCCAAGTTGCCTGCAAGAAGAATGATGCAAGCACCCATTATCTGTGTGTGTGTTATATTCCAGAAAGAAGCCTCATGGTGTGTCTTCCCTGCATGCTGATATAAAGAGAGGAGCGTTTCAAAGATATGCAGAGATTTTTCAAAGATGGGAGTCCTTTGTGCATACCTGAGCCTCAGCCTAATAAGTACGACTCCATCTGTCCACACTGCATCACTAAACAAGGATGTCGCTTAGCCTTAAAGCAGCACTATGCAACTTTTTTCGAGTTAATTAATTATCTTCATAAGTTGGTAGATGCTTAAATGAGTCATTACCAGGCGACTGAAGCCTTTTCTCGAAAACTTTCTTAAAAAAGTTTCCTAGTGTTGCTTTAACATCTGAACAGCTTCAATAAAAATAAATACCATTGGAAGTTGAAGATGGTGTGTTTGTATGTGTGTGGGTGGGCAGAATGTGCCAAATTGGAGACATCTACAGTATGTCAAAGACACCAGACACGTTCTTACAGCCAAATATAGATGAGTTCGACAGGCTTCACAAGATTTAGTTTGAGAAAGAGCAGCCCTGTTTATATAGCTGAAATAGCGATCAATACATTTTCCCTCATTTCTCCCGCTCAAGGGCCTTTGATAATGTTCTCAGAAAGCCTGATCAATGCATGCTAAATTGACTTCATTAGTTATATTCACTCAAGCCTTACAAGACTCAGACTATCCTGAGATCCATTAAGAGCAAAATATAAATGATGACACTAACGGTGGCAGGCTCAGTGGAGCCCTACAGCTGATAAAAATGTACAGTCTTTTACTGTAAGCCTTAACTTTACACCTGTTATCCATGTTTTGTGAATCTGAACCATTTAAATGTTTTAAAACCCAAAACTATCATACACAGAGTCATGTTTAAAAAAGATCATTGCCAGAATAGTTCAGGTTGGTTGCTTGAGTAAAGGCAAGGTTGTGGGAATGCTGCAAACAGGCCAATTTGTCAATGGGTTGAGCTTAGAGCACATTAACATTGCACAAAAACCTTCATCAGGCTGAGGGGATCGATGGGTGGATCTGAGAGCTTAGTCTTCTTTCCCTCCTCTGATCCTGTGTGATGTCTGTGGCATGCCCTCTGAAGCGAAAGCCAAGCCTCACAAGCTACAGGAGGCCAAAGTTGCAGAATAGAAAACATTCCCATCTGTTTTGACACTGGCCTGTCCCATTCAGCTACCACTTCCTCCACTTATAGCATCTACTCATCTACGGATGTTTTCTTGAAGAGCGGAAAAGTAGCCAGAACTGGGCGTGTTTGATTCAGTGGAAATTTAAGTATCTTTAGCTGCGTCTGCCAAGTGAGGTTAGCTCTTATAATTTTCAGTCAATATCACCTTTACACTAAAGCACTGTTTTGTTGATAAACACTGCATTGCGTCTAAATGATGGATAGTGTTTTTACATAGAAAAGCTATCTACTAATATCTCCCACTACAAACCTCCTCAAGTTGTTCTAAAAATAGCTTCTGAAAAAAACGATTTGTGCAAAATTCACTTATCTGCAAGCAGATCTAATTTTCCGTCACAGTGAAAAGGTTGCCTATACTGTTTTCAACAATAGATGTTTTTTACAGGCTAATCAGAGTATATGTGCACAATTGTTAAAGGATATATATATATATAGTTAAAAAAAACAATGCCAATGTTTTCCCCACATAGATTGGATGTAGATATTCTCCCTCGAGGGTACAGGGGACAGACGAATGATGAACAGTGCTCAAGAAACATCCAGTTAATTATCTATCTGAACAACACTCCAATATTGCCTGAGGCTCTGCATTCATTATTTCAAAGCAAAAGTTGGAGAGCTTTCAAACTTTGCACAACTGACATCTTGAAAGTAAAGATACAAACAAACAATTTAAGAAATGCGCATTTTATGGCTGAAGCGGTTGGGTGTTTTTCTCATCGCCAATGCTGTCATTTCCAGCAAAAGCGTTGAAAAGCTAAAAAAAATGTTATGACCTAGATTGTGCTGTTGAGCTGGAACAAAATAGGTGTTGGGTATACTGTCATCATTTTGGCTATTCAAGAAGCATTTCCAATAACAAATAGAGAGACAGAGCCAGATAAAAAAAAGGACAGAGACAGAAAAGAGAAAGAAAGAGATTGACAGTAATTCACAAATATGGCTCCAGGTTTTTTGCATTAAACTATGTGAGACGTGCAGCAAACAGCTGGTGG
>CM059285.1:14780533-14995533 GCA_030347295.1 Setipinna tenuifilis
AAGCTTTAGCATAGTGTTTGGTCATCTAATTTGCTAAATATCCCCTAATCAGAAACTGCACTGTAAGTTATAATTAAATTAAAATGTCAGTACAAATCCTGGGGCTTTTAGGTTGTCACCTACACAAGCCTTCCATTATTAAAAAAAATGTTTTAAAGGAACACTAACATTTGCCACTTTTTGAGGTATGTTTACACATTTGTCTAAGATCTTCTTAATAATTTTAATGGTATATAGTGATGTTGCATTAAGATACAGTCCTCTATGTCACATAAGCACACATCTGCACTGTATGACAGTGAGCTGACAGTTGTCACAAAAACAAAATACTTAGGACATTTTTTAAGGAATGACCTAAGTGATGATGATGATATCCAGCGCCAGTGCTGCAAAATGTATGCTCAAGCGAATATGCTGGCACGAAAATTCTATATGTGTACAAGTGAAGTCAAAACATGTCTTTTTAGGACTTACTGTACTTCACTGTATACAGCTCAGCTCTGGTACAACTACAGCAAAGTAAAGATCAATAAGATCAAGGTGGCATATAATGATGCACTGAGAATCTTGCTTAAGGCTCCAAGACGGGAAAGTGCAAGTGCCTTATTTGTCAATGCTAATGTTCCCACATTTCAGGCTCTAATGAGGAACCTTATGCACAAATTTATGTCTAGGTTACGTGAATCTAGAAATGGTATAATCATGAGTTTGTGTAATATAAAGGAGAGTGATACTCTATACATTTCTGACATGTGGAAACACTGGAAAAGCCAATTGTATGTAGGCCTACCTTAAATGTGAGGTTTTTTTTTTTTTATCACCCTTTTTAAAGATATATGATTGTGTGTGTGTGTGAGTGTGAGTGTGTCAGTTGTCTTTTTTGTTTCTTTAAATGTCCCATAATTGTAAGTGTGTATGTCTTATATGTATTATCTGGACCTTGAGTCTGTTACAATAAAGTATATATATATATATGGTGACATGAACATAATCTTGACATCAGTGTCATTGAGAGGCACACTAACATAATCAGACAGCTTTATCAGCAAGTCATGTGGACTTTTATTGATGTTTTGCAAAGTTTTAGCATGCTTCACATTTTACCTAGCTAGTTTAGAAGCAGAACTCTATAATTCTTCTTTATGTAGGACTGGATTGTAATGGCCTCCTTTTTGTAAATCCTAATTGACCTACCTTGTTTGCCTAAGTGTGTTTAATCACTCATGGCATTATAGATTGTACAGTTGTAAATCACAGGCTATCATTTTGATAACAATCAACAGACTTGTAATTTTTCTTGTGCAGATTCCTACCATGTATTTTGCCGTTACAAGCCTCCATTTGGCTGCCTGGAAAGGAAACAATGTAGCTCTGTTCAAACAGCTCCGGTTTCCCACCCGCTTGCAGGCACTTAACAGCAGCACCAGTAGCACTCCACAGTAGACCTCACTCGTATAAATATTGCATTGACTTTGGAGGAGCCAGAGACATGCCTGCCTGAGATGGACCAAGGCATGCAAGGAGGAGAAATCTGAGACTGAAGGGCTATAATGAACCAGCAGTATTAAACAGTACATCACTCCCTTTGATCCGTACCAGCACCTTTGGGTGTGTTAATTAGCGCCATGCTAATGTCGGCTGCTCTAACAATAGAACGGTACTGCTGTCACAGGGAATGCTAAATGAAGAAAAATAAGACTTGGGTTGAGGTTGTGTTGGGTGCAGACTTCAGCAAGTAATCTGAGATGTGGAAAAATAAGGATTCGGACCAGCCGTGATTAAGCAAAGAGGCTAATGGTTTGTGTTTGATGTGAAATACAACATCCCAAAGTGTGATCACTTCAGTGTCAGCAAGTCTTTCTGCAGCCTAATTTGGAAAATGCTAAAAAGGTGGAGTTTGTAGCCAGACCTTTTCAAAATGCCAAGTTAGACTGCTTCCAGAAGAGGCTGTTTTTATATTTCAGCAAGCACCGGCCTCTACAAAAGCCATCAAAGTTGTTCAGAATGTGCTAAGTGCAAGGTCATCTCATCCGCTGCCAATCACATTAATATACCTCCATGCCATCTTGTGAAATAAGGATACAGCGCAGGAGTGATTGTGGTAGCTCATCCCATTAATACGCTGGGATGATATGCATAACTGATACACCCTTCCTGAAATAATGCATTATGGGATGTGAATAGAGGAAATATTCCATTGAGTGATTTTTACACTGGAAGGTCATTTAGGGTAGCCCAGTTTTGAGGACCCGTCAGCAATTCCTTTATCTAGGTAGTCTCCCTAAACATGAGTTATTCAAGTAAGAACCTTAACGAACCTATGTAGCACAGTACCTAGCTTGATTCTTCCATGAATATGGTCTACAACAGAAGAAGATGTACATACTGAAATATATGACTTAAGGAAAACTACAATATGTGAATGCAGATCAATGAAATGTCTTTATCTGTAAAATCATTGGAAGTGTAGTCATCACTGTGGCCTTTTTTAAAACGGAACACTTGCCCTTCTATGGCAAAATTTAGAGTTCGTAATCAAAATTAAGATCTCGATAATTGCTAGATTTGCATGAATGAGGACACATTCACAGATGCATGTGCTTAATGATATCAGGCTTTACTATTACAATTACATTTTCCATATAAATAAAATAACAATGTATTAATAACCCTGTTTATGCTTTTTCTTAACAGTGAGTTTTCCATATTGGTGAGTGTAAGTGTATATTGTTGTACTCTATTGTACAGTATATGTCTATATATATTTGTAGTTGTCTACTGTATTGTATATTGTATTATATGTACATGTATACTACTGTATGTCTACATGTTAAATGTATATAGAGCTAACATCTACTACCACAGTCAAATTCCTTGTTTAAGTACACTTCTGATTCTGAAGAGTAGTGTACTGGGTGCTGTTCTGCCCAATCACCTGATGAAGAGCACATTACTGTATGTTTAGAAAAAAAAAAAGAATTTTTTCCTCTGCTTTTGGCAGCCTTAATGAGATCTGTGCCAAGACCTTCTCGCTGTAAAAGCAACCCCCTGTAAATGCGTGAAAATTTCAGCAAGTCTTCTAAAGTATTTGTATTTATTATTATTGACAGGCTATGAAGAATGAAGGCTGCTTTCTGCCAGGAGATTACAGTTGTTAAGCCTCTCAAATAGGCCTGTCAAAAGTTATACCAACTTCACTAAGTTTTTATTTTATTTATTTTTGCCCCGTTTACACTGTAGACTATTTCAGCTGCATTTTCTTTAGCTAATTCCCTGTATTGTCTTAGTTTAAGATCAGAGGTGAATGGACTTTAAAGTCATATAAGGACAGAAAAGTATAAATGTGCAGGTCTGTAAGGCAAATGAACATATTTCTGTATTATCTCACCAGAGGGTTGTTCCACAAAGTTGGTCTCTAGTCACTAGCATGCTTTCACACACTTGCGAAACACATGCCACGCGCAATGTGTTGTGACACTCAAATGCTCTTAGTCGACCTTATTTTGTGTCTAGTACCAAAGTGCGCATTGGTGCCTTATTTTGTGTCTAATGCCAAAGTGCGCACAGCAAAACTGTGCAAAACTCAACTCCCAAAAATTCCAAAATTGGCCAAACATTTTTTCACTGTTTCTGGGATGAGCCTTGACCCACCTTTGGAATCAAAATGTTTCCTGTGCCTGTTCCCAATCTGTAGCTGTCTAGAGCTTCCAGGAGCCAAGAACGGCAAGCCTCTCACCAACACCCCGGATGACCACAACTGAAAAAGTATGCCTGGCCTACACGGTATGCCCTGCATCACACAGCCGCTTGTGGGAAAGCACGCAAAAGCCTTTAGTCACTTACTTGGGTATGTTAACTGACAGCAAGAGGTAAACCTTCTAATAGAGAGGGATTTTATGGTTTGAGTCAGTAAACCACATACTTGTAATATGTAATACTTGTACCGCCTAGTTTATGGGCCAACAAAACTCTTTCAAAGGTAATGCCATCTCCGATGACAGATGGCACAAAGAAGGCAGAGAAGTTTGTGCCATTTTTAAGCAGGAGTTTTTAGGTTCTGTCAGGTGTTTTTAGAAGTATTTGGTTATTATGGAAGGGCCTAGGCACTACTGAATCTCCAGTGTGTTGTTGTCTTCTTTCATCACTCTGAGCAAAGACTACATCAGTCAATTTGCGACAAAAACAAAATCAATGCCACACCAACCATGCTGACAGAGTGTGTGACAAATATAACAGTGGCTTGGTATTAACATGGGAAGTTTCTGAAGAAGGTTTTTTTGTTTTTGTTTTCTCTCCCGACAGCCATTCCCCTGTGTGCAAAAGCACGCTTTGACTCTGAGCGATTAGCAGAAAGACTATGCTAATGTTGAGCCATTGCAACAATTACTCAGTAGGCCACTCCCCTCAGTTCTTGCGAGGAAGCAATTATAGACTGAATAGCTTTCACATTAAAATTGACATTTGAAGGACATTGAAAGGCAATTTTGACTCTAAATTATACATTTAATCAAAATATTTTCTTTCCATTATCTATTTTCAATTATTTATCCAGGTGAAGAGATGGACAAATTCTCCTGCTTAAAAAATGGCATGGACTTCCCTGCCTTGTTCGTGCCATCTGTTCTTTCACATTCATCATACAACTTTTGCAGTTGTTGCACAACTCTGTAACAAACCCATGCATGATCAACTAACTCTCCAGAGGCAGAAATATCAGAAGTTTAACTGTATAACTAATTTGTTTTTAACATTAATGACGTTTTACGTGTGGTTTTGAAACTAAGGGAAGCATGGGTATATTTGTGAGTAGCAACATACCAGAGTTTACAAAACTGATGTTGAAGTAGTTTAATGTTAGTTCAGAAATGAATTCTAATCTTCTATGTAAGTTTGTGGGCAGTGGTGGCCTAGCAGTTAAGATAATTGGTGAGGGTCGCAGGTTTGAATACACCCAGAACTACCACTGAGGTATTCTGACCATGATACTATTCCCCACATACTGCTTCCCAGGCACTGTCATGGCTGCCCCCTACTCACATGTGTGATGGGTTAAATGCAGAGTTGTAAGTTTCCCCATTGAGGGACTAACAAAGGACACCACAAAGATAAAATGTGTCCGCTATATATGTAAGCCACACAGAAACTATGTGTTGTAGAGCATTTGTTTTAAGACTGTACTGGGTTTACAATAACATCAAAGCAAGTACACAAACAGTACATAGCACTATCCTTGCAAGAGGAGGGATCTGACGAGGCCTGTCCACTTTCTTTCTGTGTACTAATAAGTAAAACTGTCAGTAAACTGAATGGTCTGTGCTTTATCGTTACCAGCGGTGTCAAGAGAAGCACAATATCATCATTTAGAGAGCTTCTGTTTGACAGTGCTAAAAAACAAGTTTCCTTAGGGAGGCCAGTGATAATGCAAGTCAAAAAATAACCACATTAAACACATCCCATTTAATATATTTCTAAGGCATTAATTAAGTATCTTTTTACTCAATCCAGAGAGGCCTATAAACCTTCCCAAGATAATACAGCAAATGGTGGTTAGATTTAAGTTTCATTTTTCGCTTTTTGTTCGGTCTTTCCCTGGTCATTTTTTTATGCAAAGGAAGCTGTTCTCAGTCCACTAAAAAGACAAATGTTGTTTGCTTTTGGAAAAAAGTTTTTTACTCTTAACTTTTATTTGTTTGCAGTGTTGTGTAATATAGACATCCACCCCTGCACATGAAAAAAAAAAGTTTGAATTTTATTGATGGATTGCTCAAGACATTTTGTCCTTGAGGCACTTTATGCACAAACGCACTTGTCCTGTTTTGCTGGAGACAACAACTTTTTTTTATCAGTTTTCAATCTTCTCCGTGATTGCTTGTAACAGTTGCAAAAGGGATCTGTTCAGCTGAAATGAAGCTTTGTCTCTGAGGGAATCAATACCTTTCGTGGCCATAAAATGAACAGTCTCATGCTGCTTCTCCAAGCATACCCAGACACAGGGAGTGATACAGGTGCACTACATCCACTTAAAAAAACAGCTTTTTTGAGTATTCAAAGTTTTTGTGTCTACTGCAGGGGCAGGTCTTAAAGTCTACAAGAAATGTAAAGTACATTGCTGCACAGTGGTATTACAGCAATGATCTCTCTCAAATCTGACTGTAACCCTCAAAAGGCAAAAAGGAGGTAAAGTAAATGTGAAAAACGATAAGTAAGCTCTCTCTCTCTCTCTCTCTCTCTCTCTCTCTCTGTCTGTGTCTGTCTCTTTCTCTATCTCTCTTTTTCTCCCCTTATTTGTTTGACAGAGAGAGAGAGATAGAGTACCTGATGGAAAGAGAGAAAGCAAGAGAAAGAGAGAGAGAGAGACAGCATGACAGAGAGAAAGAGAGACAGAGAGAGACAGAGAGAGAAAGACAGAATGGAGAGCATGTCTAAGGGGGCACGGAGGCCTCTCTAATTTCAGCGTTTTCACAGTGCGCTGCCATGTTTGCCTTTTGTGTCTCCCTTCATGCTTCCTCCTCCTGTGAGCTGATTAGTGCTTGCTGCTCAGCATTCAGCCTCTTGATTCATCACCGTGTCTCAACAGCGCTGAGGCAGACGAGCGCCTTGTGTCAGGTGGATGAGGCATGGAGATGATCTCTTTATGCAACACTGTTCTGTAGGTGTTGAGCTGCATCCCAAATTAAGTCTCACTTAGTTTACTTTCCTGTATCGTGTCTTCGTGTTGTGTTGGAGCTCATTTAAATATGGAGAGGTTTGTCAGATGGGGTGAATGGTGACACCAAACACCGAAATATAAAATGAATTCGTTAGCGGTAATGAGGGCAGATCTGACAAGATTGTATGCCGGCATGATAATTTAGCTGAATCTGGTAAGGCACGATGATTAAGCGAAGATGATTTGCTATGCTTATCTAATCAGGTTTGTGTAAGATAGAAAAAAAATACTTATCTGTAATTACATTTTTGGTTAATTTGGTTGATTGTCATCAGTTGCCTGTCCTGGGCATTTTTAACAGTTTTATTTTTAGTATAATATTGTTTACTCAGAGATTGGATTTTATAAGCTACACTACTGGTTAAAAGTTTTAGAACACCCTAATTTTTTTCAGTTATTTATTACAATTCAAGTAGTGAAAGTTTAATGAATACCCTGAAATGGTACAAAGGTTAGTACTGAACAGCCTGAGGTTAAAAAAAAAAAAAATGGTTACCCAAAACCGAAAAATAGTGTACATTTTAGAATTATATGGATTATATGGTGGTTACCCTGATAAGTCAAAAGTTTAGAATACATTTTGGTTTATAAATTGATTCCATGATTTTTTTTAAACTTATATTGCTTATTTGTTCTGTGCTTTCATTTTTAGAGTGCAATGACACAATAAACTGAATGATTTTCACTAAAAAGATGAAAAAAGTGATGTGTTCTAAAACTAAAGAGCATTTTACATTACTTTTTTAAAGAGTGACCTCTATGTGTTGTTTTGTGTATCAAAGGCACCACTAATACCACAAGTGCCACACTGTTTCCTATCATTTTTTTCTTTTTTAAGTGAAGTAAACTAATGAGATCGTGTGGCTTGGCCTTGCCAGAGCACATCACTGGCTTAGTGTAATTGCTCCTCTTGCTGTGGTTCATTTATCACCACAGGTCAAAGACAGAACCATCCATTGAGGCTGCACTGTTCCCTTTGCTCTCTGTCTTTCAGCTTCTCCTTTCCTTGCACTCTGTCTAATTTTATGTCACCGAAGTGCCCAGTGCTACCCGGGGTCAAGTGCATTATCACGCGGCCCCTGTGACACAGCAGGGTGCTCGGTATTGTCCAGTTTGCTTTTAATTGGGGCTGTTTGCTGCTACAGGGTCCTTGGAATGATGGGGCTGGTGAGGGTTTTCTGAGTGTGGTGTGGGCGTTCCACTTCCCATGTTGCACCCTGTTATAGTGAGACACCAACGCGAGGAGCAAGTTGCACTTATGATGAAATCTATAATAATGGCTCCAGAATACATCATAATGCAGGCGGGGTGAAAAGAAAAAAAACAAATCAGTGTTTCAGGCTGCAATTATATCTCTAATCCTGCCACAAACTGCTTTGGGCATAATTCAGTAAATGTGTGTGAATCCTACCGGAATACGAAAAATGGAATTTTAAAGACGCCATTTCTCATAATAGCCTTATTACCTGGACCACTCAATGTAATTTTAACCGCTATTGTTCAGCAGGCGTACGCTAATGCATTTAGGGCTCTTGATCATGGAACAAGTTGTACCCAAGGCTGTTGTGCTCAGGTATAACATGGTGAAGCTGGTTGTGCATAGCCCACCCTCTAGTGATTCAGCTGTCTGACCCTGCCAAAGCAGATGTGTAGGCATTAACATTGTCCTGTACAACTACTGTACGAGGCTTCACCACTCTCCCCTCTCCTTTTTAGCAGTGTGGACCAACCTAAATATGGATTGACAATGCTAAGTTTTTTTGTTTCCCTTAACACGGGCCCTGATTAGATGAGTAGATGAGATCATTCATGTGAAGCGTTTGTTTGTTAGTGAAAAGCTTCTTTTTTCTTCAAAATGGTATTTTTGTTTCTTCTGGAGATGCTTAGCCTCTCTGTTTTCTGTTTTCTGTTCTCTGTTTTTTTTTTTTCAAAAAGAGGCTTCTCTCCCCAAGCAGGATGGACTAAAAGGCCTCAACTCACAGGGGCTAAATATTACACCGGCAAACCAGACAATTACTGGGCTTGACACCTGGGGGAATTCTCTCATAAGGTTTATTTCTTATCTGAGGAACTTCCAATTAAGCCCCTTGTGACTGTATAGTCTATTTGCAAACGAGCATACCCCATGGAGTGAGCAGGGCATGAGCCAGATAGCTTGTACGTATTCTGCAGTTGCCAAACAATTCTCATGCATGTATGTAGGCAAGGCCTAGTCCTGTTGTGGAGGCCATGTTGAATTATTAAACGTTTTCCTCAAAACAAAGCAATTTTTTCTAATTACCTGACTTCCCATAAATATTGAATGCTCACTGTTCTGTGTGTGACCTCCAAACAGAAATGCATCTCTGGATTTAATTGATAATAAAATAGCAACATCACAGCATGGTGTATGTTGAAAATAGATTTCATTTTTTTTTTCAATGCATTGCTTATCTTTTTCATGTGCTCACCTGCTATTGTCTTCTCCAAAACTGTCCTGTTCTGTGTACATATGGCTGAACTTGATTTTACCTTTTGAATATGAAAGATCCCTAAAATAGCGTTTGTCTGAGTGTTGGCCAAATCCCAGAGGACAGTGATTATCACAGCTGTAGCTTTCTTCCCCTCTTGGTGCTCTCCTGTGTGTTGTGCTTCAAATAGGCCTTTGTTATGGTGATGGATCTCTTTTGGCCATTTCTTAATGCTATTAAACTCGCTGGCATTTTTACGCTGCCGTGATGGAGAGCTTCACAGCCACCCCCCCCCCCCCCCAAACTACCCCTCTGTGTGCGTGGTCCCCCATATTTTACAGACCATCACAGGCTTATCCCTCAGAAGGTCCTGCCCTGGAGGAGGCAGCATGTCAGACTCCACACAGCTCAGACAATCCCATTTTCCAGTATTGTGCTTGGGGCTCAGGCATATCTTGGTGGCCATATTTACAGTGGGAGAGGCATCATCAGAGTCACAGTCAGACAAATAATGTATACGTAGGCCCTGCATTACTATGGTATGCTGGACTCGCTTGTCAGCCTGGTTTGTTTGTGTTTGTGTTTGTGTTTGTGTTCGTGTACGGCTGTGTGAAGGAAGTGTTATATAAATGTAAATTATTGTTGAAATTTAACTTTTAGTTTTGTAAACACAAACACATTTATATACACACACATTTTTTTCTCACTTACTCACGCAGGCATGCACACATACACAAACACACACACACACACACACACACACACACACACACACACACACACACACACACACACACACACACACACACACACACACACACACACACACACAACCCTATATATAGACTTTCTTAATGTGTGCAGCAATAGTAATGAATGATTTAGGCCTTATCAGTAATGCGCCACTGCTTTGCCACACTCCTGTTTCCTATGTGATCCACTGAAAAGATGAGCTGCATTACTCTGTAAAGTAATTTTAAATGTAATATTTAGAGACCCTGTTCCTATATTATCCTATCTTACCTTAGTTTTACATGGTTGAAACTTTAAACTTGAATTATGAAATTAGGTGTTTCTAAGTTTGAACAGGTCATGCTATATTGAAAGCATCCATTGATTTCGCTGGCTGGCAAAGTTTTTTATATATATTTATCGACCTCTCTCTTCAATTGCATTTGGATGGCAGGATTAGGAACACAAAGTAATTCAGTCCTTTGTGGCATTGCTGACGGAGCAGTCAACATCCTTGAATTGTGTTGAAGCCTGAGAATTTTTTTTGAAATAGAAACTAAAATCAATTGACAGAGAGACCTAATAACTTTTTTATAGGAAGATGGGTTACTCACTCTTTTTGGAGCTTTGGGGGCAGGATGTACCAGATTTCAAACCCAGAATGAGCCAGAATTCTTCATTTTTTTTCAAATCATTCCATCAGTGTAGTATCTCCACTTAGGTCTAAACAAGAAAACAAACAAACAAAAATTGAGAAAGTAGCATATGTAATTAGCATCATATATCATATAGTGCCCACTCTCTTCAGTCGGTAAATGAAACGTTAGCCATAATTATATAAAAATAACAGTCCCTGCAGTTCATCAATTACATTTGCCAGCTCAGCAACCACATTTGCTTTAAATGTGTGTTTCTGTTTTACATGACAACTCTTGAATGTCCTTTGGTATCTTGACACATTGAGTTCTCCATTACGGATCAACAGCAAATCCAAAATTGCAGTCACATTTTTTGTCTCTCTGAATGTTCACATTTGCCAAGGATTTTATAGCGTCTTTATGAGGCTTTGTCGACGATCTAAATGATTACCCATTGATGCACACTGTCCCATTGTTTTGTGTGTTGTGCCAACCACACTGTCTTCAAATTTCATTCCCCTCTTCTGCCGGGTAGCACATGTATTTCATATGGTTGCATCAAGGATGTTGGCTCGTGTGTGCAATGCAATCAAGGGAATCACAGTCTCTCGGCAGTGTTTCCTTAGAGAGGAAACAGAATAGAGCCGATGACTTTTTTTTGTTATTTAATTATGCATCAAGAGCCTCTTCTGTGGCAGTGTGCCCTCTAATAATGAATACAGGACAATTTTGGGAACATACTATACAAAGTGTGTTTAGACTATCAGCCATGTTTTGTTTGTCACAGGAAGTACAGCACTTACAACAGCTAAAGTGGAGCAGGTTAGACATCACAGATCTTCTCGCTATGTTTATTTTCTCATTTGTATCGAAACATGAAGTGGTAATAGCTATAATAGTTTAATATGGTTTATTTTGGGAACACTGAAGGCCCAATTACAGCACATGCAGGAAGACAGGCTGGCCTGTCAAGGCTGGGGGAGTTTGTGTAGGCGAGCTGTCATGGCCGTCGCATGTCTCCAAGATTCTTTATGTTGTATTATGTATGTTACAAGGCACCTGACACGGCAAGGTGTGAAGTACACATTGCAGTTCACATGGCTGAGTGTTGAAGGGAAGTGTGTACCAGGTTTTCAGCAAGTGCAGTTGAAGAAGCACATTTCAACGAAGTTGCATTAATATGTTTAATGTATACGAGTGTAATTACTTAATGTTTTCCCCATCTCACCTTAGAGCTATGCTCTAAAGGACAGAATATGGCATCACTGCTCTATATTAATTTCAATCCAAAGCTGTGAGATCAGGCATCATAATAATGCCATGTAAATTTTATGCATAGTGCACAGATGATCTGTAAATGTCTAATATGAAATTCATGCACGGTTTCCTAAATATGATTTATTTTGCAGGCCTGCCCTACTTTTAGAAAAGTAATATATTTAGTTAAATATCACTTGATACCTTTAAGTTAATATTAATTAGGTTAAGTAAACTATTTAGAAACAGTGTGGACACATTAGTTCTCATTTGACTTTATCATAATTGCCCTGTTCTGAGTTATTACACTTGGTTACACTTAATTTTACCGTGCCTGTTACATCAATTAGGTACAGTATAACAAAGTGTGTAACAATATGCAACATTATGTACTTACACTGTACCTTAGAATTAGGGTTAGGTGTGTACAGTGTAAGGACATATTACATTACATATATTCCATATATTATATGTTGTTACATGTTGATATACTAATAAAGGAACTGTTAAATAAAGTTACCTAATACTTTTTTGTGTAATTCATTAACATTTTCTAAGGTTAAGTTTGGCTAGGAGATGTAATACACCTGTCTGTTGCATACTTAGTTATGAATTGGATTGTAAAAAGATTAAATCAGATTGAATAATCATGATTAAGATGTTGTTTGATGAGTTGCTGCTACAATAGACAATGATACAGTTAAGTAAAGACAGCCTGCCCTCCAGCTTGTAAATAGTGTACAATGTTGTCAAAAAAAAGCCAAGCACCACTAAAAACACACACCAGTACATTTTTATCACAATATCAGACATACACTGGACACGATCCTACAGTGTGTTTTTTTATTTGAGAAATGGGTGTTCCTTTAAGGCTGAGATTTCCCCTCTGTGTCAGCAGCTCTGGCATCATGCAGCAGCTGATCTAGGAACATTTGATTTCGGTCGGATATCGCAAAAATGTCACCCCTCAACACTTTTCTCAAAGAGATGCATCTCGGCCAATCAGGAGCCCCTGTTCGCTAAGATAAATGCCAGTCCTGCAGAAGCACAGCCTGATATCCACAGGCTTTGTAGCTAGAGAGCGCCTGACAGCTTTGTGCATAGCTCTATTGCTTTGCTCCCACTGGGAGAGAGGGCCATTTTTCTTCCTGGCCTCTATGCGAAAGCTGAGCAGAAACCAGCACAGCCTAGATTGGCAATATTTATCTTGGTCTGTGGGTAGACAGGAGAGCAGAAAACATGCTGGTGTGGTGTGTATAAGGTTCAACCTGTGAAAGTACAAAGTCAGAATAGCCAGTGTATCTAGATTTGAGAGAGGGAGGATATGGTCATCATATGGTGCATTTGTATCTGTCTGCATCTGTGATGGAACCAGCTGACAGTACAAAATTAACATTTGGGAGTGACTCAGATGCCATGTCCGTGCCTCCCTGCAGCACTGAGAAGAAAATAATGTGTTTTACAATAATATACATTTCTAAAATTCCACATTCTATTCTATGGACCCCAACATTCTTTAAATATTTAATTCTCCCCATATACACCTACATTTGATTGACGCTGACATTTTTTTAAGTAACTGTGTTTCGAACATGGATGTCAGCAGAGGCCAATATTTTCTCCAGAGGAATTAGTCTCTCGCCGGCAGTCAAAGGAAACTGAGCCATAAAATGGGCTTTCGGAGTTGGAGGCGTGAAACAAAGTCCTTGTGGGAAATGTTTTGTTTACCCCTGATGACTGAATGCCAATCAATAAGCAGCTGAGAACCTATTAGCCCTTGCTGAACTGCTTAACGCCCACTGGCCCCCATTACCCTCGAAAGTCGAAGATGTTTGTCACTGTAATATGCTTAGCACCGTTCCCTATTATGCCCATCGTGGACATCAACCTGTAGCCGTGGCTGCTTACGTGATGGACAGGACTTGCTTCAGCTGTAGCATGCTTTGTCTACCTCTTCACTTTTTTTCCAGGGTTGGCTAGGGGATTGTAATGCACTGCATGAAACTGTCAGATGTTGCTGAGCCTACTGTTTGTGGAGGCAGTCAATTGTGGCCGTAGTTAAAGAACCGTCTGTGCACCGCTCTCCTCTGTTTTGTTCGGGAAGTTTTAAGAGACCCTGTCACTGGGCTGAATAGTAATGTTCCTAGCCACTACCTCATGGAAATATTCCCTTCCAGTGAGGCGCTTTTGCCACTGTCATTGTTCTCAAGCTTATGCTGCAATTTTTTTATACCTTATTTTGGCTACTTACTATGGTAAGATTCATGCCCTGACTCAAGGTTTTACACCCATAAAAGCACACTGGAGCCTCCACCATAGTGTGTGAATATATCAGAAACAAATTGCCCAATGTGTAGCCCTACCCCATGAAAGCATTTGGTGTGTGATGTGTGGAGGTCTGGCTGTTGATTGAGCACTGCCTGAAATTGGTAATAACCTCCCCTGAAGGCTGGGTATGGCCTAAGCTACATCTCAATTCCAGCTCCCAGGCAGGTTGACATATAATCTTAGGATGGAGGAAAAAAATAGGGAAAGAGAGAGAAAGACAGAGAGAGAGAGAGAAGAGAGAGAGAGACAGAGAGAGAGAGAGAGAGAGAGAGACAGAGAGAGAGAGACAGAGAGAGAGAGAGAGAGAGAGAGAGAGAGATGGAGAAAAGGGAAGAGCAGATAAGCCAGCACAAATAATGCCCTGCCAACCATCAGTGACTTCCTGTGAGAAAAGGGGTAGGGGGTGCGGATAGAGAGGGGAGTGGGAGTATGGGGGGGGGGGGGGGGGGGGGTGCCGGGAAAAGACTTGGGCAGAAAATTAAATGCTTTGTAGCATCCAGATCCCAGAGGGAAACTGGACTACCCTGGCATGGAGTTCAACCATCCAACCCGGCCTCAGAGGCCGACAGACAGGCAGGCAGGCAGGCAGGCAGGCAGCGGGTGAGGGAGTGGGCCGGGAGGGAAGGGCTGGGTTGGGTCGCTTTTGATGAGTCGAGGGATTGTACACAGGCATCCAGGAGACTGATAGATACCTAACCCACCATCCTCCCTGTTCTCCCAGGGCCCTGGTGTTTACCCCCCCACACACACACACACACAAACACACACACACACAAACACACACGCGCATGCATGCATGCCTGCACACACACATAGATAAATATGCACACAAAACATCCACAAACATAAACATAGGCACCCATAGGCACACACAGGCACATAATTGCACATACACACACACACACACACACACACACACACACACACACACACACACACACACACACACACACACACACACACACACACACACACACACACACACAAGCATATCAGAGAACGCTGCAGATTGCAGGAAGACGAGCCAGTGGGGGTGACTGCTCCTAGCAGGGGTGACAGACAACTACCCAGTCTGCTAGATTGTGGGGCTGAGACACTGATGCTTTTGGGGCGTACTCACACAATGTTATTTGTACCGTACCCAAGTACACTTGACCTCAAAAGTACTCTTTGTTTGACCAGTGTGATTGCTTTGTATCCTACACTACACTACTAGGGTTGAAAGATGTGGATCCAGGTCCGGTTCAATTGGACTCGGGATACGGCATGCATGTAATGTGATCGCAACCATGCCTGAGCACAGTTATATGTTCCATTTAACAATCAAATAGATCGTAAAGAATTCTGTTGTTATGTTCATAAAACATGTGCTTATGCAATGATTCTAGAACACAGCAACTCAACCGTGCCCAGGTACAGTTTGATATTATACAGCGTGAATGCAGACCACAAACCAGAGACAACCGTACTTCAGTATGGTACGAGTGAAATGTACCTAGCGTGAGTACGCCCCTATTCTCTCGTCTTTATGATCACAGCGTGCTGCTGCGCCATCTGAATACTGATTCGAAAATGGCCACTCTGACACGGGGGGATTATTCAGAGTAGTGGGAGAACCAGACTCACACGGATAACTCATGAGTAAAGTTTTACAAAGACGGGGAAAAAAGGAAACAGGCTAAATTAAATTGGTTTGGTTAATGATTTCAGTGGTCTTTCTCAAGTGATAGGTAACCTGTTAGGACATGCCAGTACAAGGATCATCTCTCAATACAGAATCGATGGACGAATACTGCCATAGGAATCAGTCTTGTAAGTAAACTATTATCAATAGCCACCGCAGTAGCTGTCAGAGAATTGTTTGTCTTGCACTTAAGTGAACTTAAAAAGCCCGGACAAGGATACATCTCATCTCTTGTGTCCTAACAAAGAGCAAGCCATGTTTATTTCATCAGTCCACCGGGGGAAAAACAAAGAAGATTAAACCCTTGCGCAGGGACCCTCGCAAGATTAAGCTGTTGACTGATAAAGCTGGCTTTAAGATTTCCTTCCCTCCCTCCCAGCCGCCCAAATGGGAGAGACTTGTGTGGCCATTACTTTTCCTGCCCAATCTTTCAAAGTTCCCTCACTGTATGTGCCTCGTGCGCGGGGGGCTCCGGCGATACACCATCTGCGCCCGCTACTTTTTCTTGTTACCACATAATAGATGTAGTAATTTTCTTTTCACCTCGGAGCCCCCTCTGCCAAAACACCATTAAACACTTAGGCCATCCATTCTTCTTGTGCCGCGCAGTTAAGCCCCCGCGAGTGGAGGAACGCCGCTCGTGTCGCAGTGCCTCTCTGCGTATTAGTATTCCGGCCGAGGACTTTTTGCATGATAATTAAAATGAACTGTGCTATCTCTTAGCGGCTCCCTCTCGTCTTCCTCCTCCTCCTCCTCCCCCTCCTCCTCTTCCTCCTCCCCCACCCCCCCCTATAGCTCTTCCTCAGCTAACGTGGGGAGTCTCGCTCGGATGAATTTGCTCCTGATGGATCTACGTTGTGCGAGAAAGAGAGAAGAATGTGTCTCGCCCCGGCAGAGATTGCTTTGAAAAACACGGCAGCGCATTATTCATTCCGCAGCCACCGCTGTAGGGTCAGGGGGATGCAGGCTATGCACATTTAAAGAAAGGCAGCTTGTAAACATTATGTGCGAGCAGGCAAGCAAGCGAGCGAGTGAGCGAGTTCTCCCCCTGTCAGTCTGCCTGCTCCATCCCCTCACCACCCTACTATTGTTTCGCTTCCACAATGTCTCTCTTATTACTGGCCCCCGATCAGGTTTTGTTTTTGGACTCGTCTATTGTGTTTGTAGCCCGCAAACATAGACCCAATAATCCCAGGCCTCCTGATGTTGTAGCTATGGATGAACTGAACAAGATGAGACATGACAACAATGCACAGAGCTCTCAGCGAGATGTGTGTGGGGCTATCTGCATCTGAATGTCTTTTCAGTGGTGTGCACAGTGGTGTGAAGAGAAAGGAAGAAAAACAACATTAATGATTTTGTCTGAGCCCCAGCTTGCTGCCCTTCACTCATTCTAATTGGCAACAGATCTCTGCCTGAATAATTGGCTGAAATGAGTTTTCGCCAGAGTTTAGAGAGGGATTGTTTATCTTGTTTCTGTCAAACTGCAGCCGCACAGCAGTGTTCACACACCTGGAGTGGCTTGTCAGACAGAGACAAAGGTTGCATCAAGGAGTCTATACACATAGCCTCTCTCTCTCTCTTCCCCTTTTTTTCTCTCTCTTTCTATCTCTTTCTCTGTCTCTCTGACACACACACACACACACACACAAGCAAACACACACACACACAATAATAATAATAAAAGTGTCTTGTACAGAGCCTCTTTAATAACAATATCAATGTCATTTTGACTTCACAGGCTGTTTTGGTGTCAGCCATTGTAACCTTGGCTTGGTGGAAGTGTGGTAGAGCTCACTGCCAAACTCCCCTGGAAAAGAATAGTTTTTCTGCTACAGTGTTTCACCGTAGAGAAGAGAGAAGGACACCAACTGAAAGACAGAACAGCATGTGGGCTGAGCCAAATCACTGACATTGTATTCCCATCCCCTAGCCGTTCCTTCAAGTTTTCAAACAAAATCGATACTTTTTATCCAAAAATTTCAGTGCTGATGTTGACCTGTCATTGTGTAGCATTGTGGTGAGATGGGAGATGGGAGGTGCCAGTGCTGGCATAAAAGACTGCTGACCAGACAGCGTAGCGTCAGTAATGCATTTTTAATGGAGGCAGTGGCCACAGTTTTTTCGGAGGGGGGCTGTCTACGAACGACACCACGACTGGCAGGAGTGGTGGAGCACCGAGCCACATTAAAATGGATGTTCCAAATCAGCGGGGATACAGCCTCCTGCTCCCGCTGTCTCCTAAGCTCCTCTCTCAGATTCACTTATCTGCTATCTATTAAATGGAAGCTTTCCAAAACTGTCCCAGCGTTAAGGTAGAGTGACATACAGAGAGAGAGAGAGAGAGAGAGAGAGAGAGAAGGGGGTTAGAAAGGAGGAATTTGGAACAAACTGATAGAGAGACAGGAAGAGATATAGTCTGACAGAGAGAGAGGTGTAGGAGGAAAAGAGAGAGAGAGAGAGAGAGAGAGAGAGAGAAAGAAAGCGAGACAGCTACAAAAAGAGAAAGAGGAAAATAAAGTAGACTGATATTTCTCAATGCCTGGACCTGCACACCCTGTCTGGAAGGTTATTTGATCCATTTCCTCTGTTCTCGCTGATAAATGTAATCAGAAAGTTTGCTACTGTGGTTTTTTTTATCCCTCAAAAAAAAAAAAAATGTGGCACCTCTACTGAAATGTATTGCAAATGCATGAGCTTGGCCATCAAGGGAAAGTGGGACACTCCCCCACTGGCTGGTAAAGGCCACCCAGCCCTGGGACTGACAGGTGTATCTGGGTCATCGAGTGGAAGTTATCGGGCAAGATAATTGGCGGCCAGCCCTCATCTCTGGGGGTTTCCTTGGGACCCAGCCATCCGGTCCAGAGGAGGAGACGTCGGCGGGCACCATTAATCAGAGGCCTGGCCAATGAAGACGAGAGGCCCCCGCACCAGCTAAAGGGGATACGGCTGCATCAGCTCCTGCTGTCCCTGACAGCAAAATCCTTACCTCATCCCTGCACAGCACTTTACTGAGTGAATGAGAGAGAGAGAGAGAGGGAATGGGAGAAAGAAAGAGAGAGAGAGAGCTACATTCAATCGATTCAAATGTCCATTATGCTCCAAGAAATGTTGACACTGTGCTGTATATGCAAAATAGAGTATTAATTCAGAAATAGGAAATGTCTTCAGAACTGTCAAAATAAATCAGTACCACAGCTATTACATCTGTCAAGTTAATTATATCTTACTTTGTTATAGTTTTTGTGGTTTTGTGTTATTGTATTTAATGTCTAGATGCTGTATAAATTACAGCAGTTTAATAACTGTTTTCAACTGGAAGAAGCCAACTGATGGGCTATGTTTATATGTATATGCATTGGTTTTACTGTTGCATGTGAGGGGTTGTGTGAGTTATTTATTCCATTCCAAGCATTCTGTGTGATTAGATTGATGCAGAATGTTTTGGCAATGTTTTGTATTTTTTTTCTAAATAGATTCACCAGATTGAAACCTTTCTACAGCTGGCAAAACCTCAAAATGGGCTTTGCAAGGCCAATTCTGTAAAAGTTCAAGGAAGAAAACTGTGCCAGTGATGATGTGTTACCAGACAGAGTTTGGTGTTTCAAGGAAATGTCTGATCAGATTTGCAGAAATTGCTTGTCCCGCAGTTTCATTTTCACACAATATTAAGAGAACTATTTTATGCTGGGGCATATCTTACCTGGTGCAGTATACCATTTCTCAGATTATATTAAACTATACATGTGTGTCTTATATTGTAATGTGTTGGCAGTGAATAGGTACTATTGACCAATTAGTTTACACACAGTTTCCTATAACGGTGCAATAGAACCAATCTGCATATAGCATCAGACTTTGCTTCCTTATTATTTATTGTGTCAGTAGCTAGAAACTCCAAAATGGCTTTGTCAAGACTAATATTGATATGAAATTATTTGCCACACCAACTAAAGCAGCACACAGCACATAAATAGTAGTGTACCAGAATGATTGTACCACCGATGATGTTGTGAGCAGTAGGGGTGGACATTCCTCATGAGGCCTGCCTGGATTCTTTATGGCCTCTTTCTCTCTGCGGAAAGACAGCAAAACATTGCTTTGCATGTCAATGGGATTGTACTGTGAAAGGCAGTGTGTCTCTGTGTGCCCGGCCAGTGTCTGTGTGCGTGTGTGTGTGTGTGTGTGTATGACCGAGCTGAAAGAATAACCCAGTGTACCTGTGCAGGAAAAAAAAGAAAGAAAAAAAAGCATGCCTCTGAAATATTATCATTACACACACTCAGGGAAAAAAGAGGGAGTGTGTGTGTTTTTGAAAAGCAAAGCTGAGATGGTGAAGGACCTTCCCTGACTCTGCTTCTAGCTTCCAGCAATAAAAAAAGTGTTTGCAAGACTCAATGTCTGGGAAGATGTAATCGAAATAAGATTATAGAAGATGGCCCAGCGCTGTCAAGGAGGTTGAAAACTGATTTACTTTGTCCTCCTGTGCTCTCCTCCGAATGCTGACAAAAAAAGAACAACTTATTGAAATAATATATATTGTCCAAATCCTCCAACCAGATTCTCTCATTCTGAACTTGTGCATGGTTTTTGGCATGGAAATGTTGCTGTCTGCTATGTTTGGGCAAATGACTGTGTTTTAGACAATCAACTTGAGACAGAGGAGGCTGCCTTTGTTTAAGGTAGGAAAAACAATCACAACAGATAATTTAGCCACTTGAAACTAAGTTAATATTGACTTAATCTTATTTAACTGAAAGTCTGCAGCAATTTGGCTTTGGGTGTTCGATTTAAATCAGCAGGAGTGCATTAATGTGCAGTGGAAACTGGATTTTGGTGTACCTAGGGAAGTACTTTGCCATTCAATCCCAAACCACAAATATGTAAAATTGTTTACATTACTTTCAGTATTTTCCCTAGATGTTCCTCTGTGTTGTACAAATCTAATGATGATTGGAGGTTATTGTAGCTGTGAAGCAATGGGATCAGACAGATTACACTACTAGAGTCGTTCTCAAGTAGTGTAATTGTCCCACAGCACATCTCAGCACATTTTGTCTTTGCTCTTCTATTTTTTGTCATCACCTGTTCAGAATAGATGTAAAACAAATGAGTTATGATAAAGGTCGAGCACAAGTGCACTCCCATACTTCTCTGCATACTGACGAGGACCCTGTGTCAACATTGATGGATTTGTGGAAGGTTTCAGTGGAAACTCAGTCATGGTACCCCCCCAATCACCCACCACCACTTACTCCCTCCTTCCCTCCCATGTCACCCCCCCCCCCCCCCCCCCACAGACTATAGAGGAGATGGGTTTGATACATTTCATGTCGACTTTGGATCAAGGTTACATGCTCTTTCTGTCATTGTGGAGTGGAGGATCAAAGCATGAAACTACAATGGAGGACCATGTCATCTATCATGTAAATTATACCTCTCTACCAAACTACCAAAGTGACCTTTGGGATGAAAGAGCAATTTTTTAATCCTGCTTTGCCATTACGACCAAATATAAACATTATAAGTACAGCAGACTGCACTGCTCTTACTATAGATTTTACTGCATACATCCTTTTAGTTTCTACCTTTTAGTTCCTAGTTTTAGTTCCAACCTGACTGTTCTTGGGTGTGTTGCAAAGTGTTTGTTTTTTACTGCAGTACACACTCTGACAAAGCCACATCTGTAAGTGGTTCTTCAACCTGTCTGAAATCAACAATTTTTTTGGCACAGTTGCCGCTTGACAGAGAGAGCACAGTACCACTCTGGCAGCCCACCGTTAATTTACATTCATTTATTTCTACTGGCTTGCAGGTAATTGCATTACAGGGAAAATGGGACCCTTTATTTCGCTGGAGCCAGAAAGTCACCACGATTGACCTTGAAAAACATTGTGGGGTCTGTCTAATTGTGTCCTCAGCATAATGATTTGAAAGCTAATGACAGCTAAGAGCAAACAGGGCTCCATCAGAAAATAAAATTGACAGAGCAAAAAGTATTTCCTTAATTCCTGGTGTCCCTCCAAGAATCCATTTGACAGTCTAATGAAAGGTGATAAAACAAGGTTATTTTAAACCAGCCTGCAAAATTACTATTATTTTGCTACGAAGAACTGTTAGAAGTACCGGCCAAACGTGCTGTTCTGTGAAAATGTCTGTGAACAGATCATAATTTGCAATCAATCTGTCATTCCCTATGTGGAAAACTAATGTGCTATCCTCAAATAACACCATGGTAAACCTACAGATGTGTGCTCACCAAAGATTCTGGAGTGCTACATTCGAGAATCGTTGGTGCTGACAGGGTGTGGTTACAGGGTGTGGTTATCCCTATTGTACACTTTTTTCTACCACATCTTTTCTTTCCCTTTGCCTCTCTATTGATGTGCTTGGACTCAGAGCTCTGTGAACAGCCAGCCTCTTTAGCAATGACCTTTTGTGTCTTGCCCTCCTTGTGCAAGGTGCCAATGGTTGTCTTTTGGACAACTATCAGATCATCAGATCTTCCCCATGATTGTCAGAGACCTTTGCAGGTGTTTTGAGTTAATTATCTGATTAGAGTGTAGCACCAGGTGTCGTCCATATTGAACCTTTCCACAATATTCTAATTTTCTAAGACACTCAATTTGGGCTTTCATTAGTTGTCAGTTCTAACCATCAATATTAAAAGAAATAAACACTTGAAATAAGTCCGTCTGTGTGAAATGAACATATACATTATACAAGTTTCACTTTTTAGAATGGAATTACAGAAAGAAATCAAATTTTTAATGATATTCTAATTATATGACCAGCCCTTTTAAGTAGCTGACACATCCAATGCTGCCTCAGAACCTGAACTTTTTTTCTTTTTTGCTTTTTTGACACAAGCAATTCAAACAAAATAACACAACACAACCACAACTCAGTTAGGCAAAGTATAAAGCCAGCAAAGTATAAAGCAACTGTCAAAAGCAACTAACACAGCCAGTTCCTCTTCCCAGGCACTCCAGACCTGTTTTGGAGAGCCTGCACAGAACATTAAGCAAGACCAGCACAGCGTGGTGTGGTGGGGGCTTCAGGAATAGGCACAGTGCAGAGAAGGATGCCTCGTTTGGGAGTGAAATAAGCTCCAAAGGGGACCGGTGTAAGTCCATTAAACAAAGCATCACACTGTGCTCTGTTAAAAAAAAAGAGCTCAGCTCACAAAAAAAGGCAGTGATAGAAAACCTGGCTTTAAAAAATAAAACTCCTACAATATATTTGTTCCAGTCAGTCACTAAACCAGCTGATTCTAATTAGCAGGACTCTTCAGCCAAACCGATGAGCTCATTAGTGAAACCACCTGCTTTGAGGGCACAGGTAAAGCGAATACATATCAGAGTTTTTTTTTTACTTTCTGAAGCTGGGGTTTCCCCACCTTTGACTTAAACAATGTGATTTGGAAACAGATAGATTTTGTAGCACATGCCAGGGTTGAAAATGATATGCTCTTTTCTTTTCCATCTGTTGTTTCTGCCCTCCCCCAAGCTAATTGTCCTCAAATACTTTTGAACATGGAGGAATGAAGCCAGTGTGTTGCGGAGATTGCCTCAACGCATCACTACTCCAATTCTCTTGGGGATTCATTGGGCCTCGCTTTTGCAATGGGAGGAGATAATTACGACAGTAATGAGTAAATCTCCTGGGAGATCTGTCTCGTAATTATTCACAGTCGTACTTGTGGTCTGAGCAGCAGAAGGAGCTGCATAAGATGATGATGACATTATTATTGTTATTGTTATTGTTATATGTTATTTGGCAAAGCCAAATGCCACAGTCCAACATGTATCACATGATTGTGCTTGTCTCTGAGCCCATGGAGCTGGCAGGAATTTTCTTTTTGAGCAGAGGGAAAGGAAACAGAAAGTGTGTGTGTGTGTTTGAGGGAGGGAGGGAGACTGGGTAATCTGTAATTATGGCGATCAGCAGGCAGAAAAACCTAACTTTATCATTGTTATCAGAGACAGAGCACCTGCGCCACACATTTGCACGCATACACACACACAAGCACACACACATTTATACACTTACACATCACACCAATCTCCCACCTATTTTCTGCACACATGCTCACATCATCCTCTATAAGATGCGCACACGCCCTAATACACCCCCCCACACACACACACGTGTGCACACACACACATGCACACACACACATGCACACACAGCCTGTGAAGGCACATGTAATTTGCACTGCATAAGATGCATCACACACCTAAGGTTTTCATTTGGAATTGCAGAGAGTTTTTTTTTTATCTTTTCCCCACCGATGATCCACCCACCCACCCACTCTATGCATAAGTCTGTGAAAATGTGCACCGATGCTGCAACGCTGTCTATCACCCGCCGTGCTCAGTCGGATGAGCCACCCCCATTTCGCTCCCATTTCCTGGACGTAATGCAACATTTCTTCTGCTGCAAACCTGTGCCAGGGGGGGCGGCCACATTATACACATTCACGGCCAAATATGGAGTCGAAGAAGCCCGCGCCAGTCATGGCTGTTGCAGACAGATAAACCCCCGCTGTTGTGCTTGTCTGACGTTTTTTTATCCGGCGGACAGCTGAGACGTGGAGTGCCCATCAACGCTTTGATTTCTGAACTGATATTCACTACCTGCAGTAGGGTTTGCCCCCTATCTCACCGCCAAGGTGAGATGGTAAGCAAGGCGATCGCCCTGTGCTCTTTCGAGGTTACTTTTGAGAAATTCACATTTGCTTTCTCGAGGGGATGTTGCCGCCTTTTGGCCTCGATAGTGGGACCTCTGTCTAGTTATTTTCACTCTTGTTAACACTTTCAGTTTGCTCTCCGTCTCTCTCTTTCACCCCTTTCACCCTTACTGCCACCTTTTTTCCCATCCTCTTCAATAATTCATGAAATGAGGAGCGATGGAGTCGCTGAAGATTGTCAGCAATTTGTCAGCTGCCATTCAGGCACTGTGCCCTCGCCAAGGATCAGGTCAAAGGTTATCGAGGCTCTCTGTGCCTCATGTCAGGCAGGTGTGTTCAATGATCTGCCTGTCAGGTGCTGGGTGTTTTTTTTTTCACTAGTCCATACAGACATCATGTTCTCCAATATACCTGTGCCAAAGTTACTGCTGGTGCTGCCACTTTTAAATTCAGTGTTGATGGGCTGTTGAAGTCAAGGTTACATGGGAGCAGATATTAAAAAGCATCAGGCACGTCGACTGAACTGAATGCAGTACCAGTACAGGGTTTAGACAGGGACAGAGGTAGAATCTGGGTGGGCATAGTCTCTGTCAGACCAAGGTTGTAGTTTTTATCAGTATTGCCAGTGAAAGGTGGCAGCTGTTTGAGCTAGGCTGTAATGCTTCATGCCAGGCATATCATAATGCTCTGTGATGTCACTGAGCTCACTAAACAGCAATTATTAGTGCACTATGAAAATGAAGTAGGGAAAGGAGACAGATCGGTGCTCCAGTTTCTCTTGCAAGTCATTAAGGCATTTGCTCACAGATGGAAGATAGTTTCAGAGAGGACTCACAATCCTGCACTATCCCATTCATGCGCTTCAATATATTTAAAAGAAGGATAAATATTTTACAGCACTTTCCAGGGAAATGAAAGAGAAAGTCTTTGTCCAAACCATTCCTCGATGGTTCTTCTTCTTGTGTGTTATATTTCAGACACAAGTAAAGAGCCCAGTATTTATCCAAGAAATCAATCCTAAAATATATTTTAAAAAGGCTGAATCAGCTAACAAAAATTCATTAAATGAAAGCTGAAATGTACTGTCAAATATTTTCTTACGTTTTCTTTACCTGACAGGATGGTCTTGGATAAAAGAACTACTGAACAGCCAAAGGGAGAGGCCATGTGTTTATTTATTTGTCCATTGCACCACATTGTGCTATTACAATTAAATGATGATGATAGATGTTAACACAGGTAGATTCCCATCAATATATTCTTCAAAAAGTGGCCCTAGCTGCATATTGTGTCTGTGATGGAGATGGTGGTGCAACTGTCAGTGAAGCGTATGCTGGTTGTCATGAGGAGCTGTGAAGAGTGCCATGCCCCATCTATTTCACTGATGTCACAAAACTTTTTGGAGGCTGAGAAGCTTCCAGCTTGTTTGGGTTTGTGTGTGTGTTTGTGTGCTGGTTTGTTTGTTTGTGTTCCAAGCCCCACTGTTTCTGACTCAGAGGCAGAGGGAGAGTGAATGGCGGGTGAGTTAAAACATTGTGAGTGAAAGCAGTGATGGCCCCCTGCCTGGAGGTGACTGTCCTGACCCTAGGTGACATGGACAGGCAGGCCACACGGGTCACACCACCACCACCACACACACCCCAGCGGCACCAGCTTCAGAGTGAGTGAGGCGGCAAGAAAAGCAACAAATGCAAAGCACCAATACGGACACACACTCACACATACACACACTCACACACACACACACACACACACACACACACACACACACACACACACACACACACACACTCACACTCAAACACAACGCAAACTCAGAAAGCAAAATAACACAAACCAGAGGCACCAATGGGAAAAAAACATACTCTAACACACTCTAACACACGGTCAAGTCTGTGAAAATGTGCACCGTTTTGCATGGTTTTCTAGCCCCATAGAGTGCCAGGGGAAGGTTGTTAGAGAGAGAGAAAGGGTAAGAGAGGGGCAGACTGGGAGAGACAGAGGAGAAAGACAGAGAGAGAGAGAGAGAGAGAGAAAGTAAGGCAGATGTATTGAAGATAAGAGGATTACAGAAAGTGCTTCTCTCTCTTTCTCTCTCTTTCTCTCTCTTTCTCTCCTGCCTCCATTGAGATTCCAAAACGGCTGTAATTCTCCCGGCGAGCCGGTTGTATCAGTGCTACTAATCTGTGCTTCCAAAGTCAAAGAGGGAATTTCAAAGAGCAGTCGACTACATCCAGACATCATCAACAATCACTACAGATGGTCACTGGTTTGCATTGCTGACAGAAAAAGCAGAGGGCTGAAAAAAAAAGACTAGAAAGGGAGAGACTATGTATTTATTTTTCATTTTTATGTGTACTTCAAAAACAAGCAGAGGCAAAAGGGTAAAATATTCTTTGTCTTGAGAGTGGCCATGATAAAAATGTTCAAGCACGCACCAAAGTGTCCTGGATATGCTAGGAGAGTTTTTTGGTAATTTCAGGGCATTGCGAGTCCTCCTTTAAGGTTAATTTCGATGCAGAAGATGCTTCAAGTGAGCAGCTTGCTTTCTATGAGGAATGTTAAAGCCCTTTTCACAATATCCCTAATACGACACTATGAATAGGTTGCTCCACAATTACCCCACATTAAAGTCTCCAGCAGTTATCAAAACGTCAAACTGAAATGGCAAATTCTCTAGAAAGTTCTTTAATCCCCTATCACATTTTTTTTTTTCTCTCTCAAATAAAAGTCTTCATCGCAAATCATGTCACCGGGCTGAGATGAGAGTGCACTAATGGGGTTGGTGTACTGCACTGCAAATGCTTGGAGAGGTCACAGTCATCCAGGAAGGGAAGGTTTTTTTTTTTTCCTTTTTCCTCAGCACCAAAAGAGCTTAGGGGTAAAGCCTGGTGGAAAATGACATGAACACAGAGGACGCGGTAATTACTCTTTGACAGAAAACTTAATAACCCCAAAGAGGGCTAAGCTCTTCCCAGTGAGGCCTGGCCGTGCCGTGCCGGGCATGAAGCGTGAAGCATGAACCGGTCATCGCTGAGGGAGGAATGAAACAAGATAAAGGGATGAGGAGTCAAAAACAGAAAGCCCCTGAGTTATCTCAGGATAAACAACTTACAAATTCAGCTATCTTTTTTTTTAAATGACCTTAGCCAAGTTGAAGGCAAAAGGAAAAATATCAGACGAAAGTGACATGAGCTGGAGAAATACTCCCTTATAATCCAAAACACGACAAACCAACCATAAACTCTTTATTGGGTATCGATAATCGTCCCCATGAGATTTTGACATTTGTCAGTAACATCAGGGATTTGTCCTTCCATTCTATCTATTTTTGGGTTATTTATATATTTAGCCAGCCAAACAGCCAGAAGTAAACTCTGATAATGTCTAGTGTTTTTTTTTTCTTTGGGACTTTTTCAGGTCACAGCAAATATGTTTTGTGATTGGCCTATTATCTTTGCTTCCAACTCACGGCAAGAAAACAAGAGGATGTGCCCCAGAGCACAGGCAAACTAGGGTGACAGGAAATAACAGTAGCCAAATTACCAAGGTAACTTCATGTCTCATCACAATCAAAGTACTATTCTCTATGTCTCTATTTTTTGGGATGAAATTAGTACTAACTGAAGGGCAGGAGGTCGTTGACCTCACACTGACTCACACGTCATTTGGGAGCGATGGAGCGTGTCCCAGTACTTGTCTTTGAAAGACTCATCACTCATAATTTTCATTAGTGCGCTCCGCCGTGCCCTGACAAATCTGTCACTCTACAGGAGTCTGATTAACACTCATGAACTGTGCAGCCAGTATCCGGCCCCCCACTCCTCAAGTCTCTCCCACAAGTCTCAAGGCCCTCTGTCTTCAATCACCACTGCCACACTCTATGGACGTCGTTTGCTCTGCTTTTCATAAATCAACATCTTTCAGAGGTGAAGTTTTTCGGCAAGAGTGGTTTCCCACAGTTACTTTTCATTTTTCATGTTTCCTTGTTTTGTTTTTTGCTCTTAGCTAGGCACAGCAGATGCTATTCACTGCAACTGCAGCACAGATACAGGTCGAGTGCTAAGGGAACAGAGGTTGTTATTACTTATTGGTGCTACATAGAGACATTATTATCTTTACCATGTAGCAGGGGGATCACTAAGCAATCAATCAAAATGTATATTTTTGGTTAATGTTTATTGGAAATGGAATGTATTTACAGTAATAAAAATAACCTATTGCTGCTTTATACATACAACATACATCGTAAACCGATGAATATGGTGTGGAACGAAAGAAAATCAAATCCAAAGTTCTTTGGTGCCAACATTTTATCTCATGACCTTTTATAGTTATGTGAAGAAGAACGCTGCACCTAATGAGGAGAAGTATCAGACAAGGCACATGGAACATCGAACTGAACACAAGTTCCAAGCAACTTTGAACAGAAGAACTGTGTTCTTCAGCCTGATTATTTGTGTTTTCCTAAATAATGTTTTCAGATGCAGCTGCATCCTTACCTGTCATGGGAGATGTGTCCAGATTAAGAGTGACCGTTGTTATCAAATGCGCACGTGTTTCACTCTATATGCTCTCCTCATTTTCACAGAATGATGCTGTCTCTGTGGCATAGACAATAATGATGCAGGGCAGCTATTTACAACTGCAGTGAACACCACTGGCTTTCAATTCACAGCACTCTTAACTGCAGGCAGCCATGCAGCCAGCAGAGCTCTGATGGCCACTTGCACAGCGTCCATCATGTGCATCCATTTCTTTGGTGAGCGAGATTCAATGATGAGCTCAATTACCCTTAATCGTGCGCTATTGCTTTGTACAAATGGAAGTGTTGCTGCCAGAGCATGCCACCACAACAAACCTGGACTGATAGGCTGGGGGAAAACAGCTCTGACAAACAGCCAGGTTCAGCCGCCACCCCAGCTATCTCTGCTAGCCCCGATGGCAAATCTTTAGTGCTGCCGAAGTCTTCCAACACTTAATATACCAAAATGTACCACACAGTCAGATATAATTAAAGTTGTTTTTGAGCCGCTTGTGCACTGGTTTATTTAAAGCACATTAAGAAAGCCGGAGGCTACCGGCAGCACATTCTGTTAGATGAAATTTGCGCTTTTCTATGGGAGATGGTAAACAGAATCGGAAGGCATATATTAACAACCGCATTTCAACTGTCAAAGGATAAAAGTAAAGAAAAAAAAACTTTCTAGCTGAGGTCAAATGAAACTTATCAAGTACATATTTATTTGAGTCTAGGGTCTGTTCAGGCCCTGGGTCAGAGTTTTTTTCTGCATGTGTGACAATTCCGGTTGACCACATGACTTGGAACGTAGGAGGCCAATGCATTTTTCTGTGTAATGAACAATGAATAGTAGGTTGTGTACTGTCTTTTCTGACATGTATGATGGGTCAGAACATAGTCATGTGGGAGGCAAATGCAGGTCAGATGTACTGGGCAGTGTCATACAAAAGACTCTGGAAACTGGTCATTGGGAGTTCACCAAGGCCAATAAATAACAAATGTCATGTTCCTTTCAAAAAAAAAAAAAATGCGATACCTTGCCTTGACCAGCATTTCACCCCTTTCCCTATTTTTTTTCTCTAGTTGGGTACAAGAGTGCATCTGGAGTACTCTTGGTATGCTTAAACCCCAAATGTCTCCTGAGGCAGCACCTGGAGTTACAATGCGTGACCAATTTTGAGGAACATGCTTCAAACATCGCATGCACTCAGCAAGGCACACAGATACCATCCTTGAAATATAGGGCAAGGTCTGCAAAGGCACAGTGACTTCGCTTCATAAGCACCCAACAAAGAACAACACACACACAGCTTTCTCTGAAGCACAGGCACATATTGCCTGAGAAAACAGTGGTAAAATTTAATTTCATTCACAAAAATAGGTCTTTGTTTTCCTATTGTGTTGTCTTGCATGTATGAAAGCTGCATGGAGTCTTTTGTTAAACAGCAGTCTCTGTCAGCATTCTCACAGAAAATTCACCACTCCAGCAACAATGGTGTTTGGATACGTGGCAATCTTGAAGCTGTTTCCTTGACAACTGGACACTTGTGGTTGCCGTGCATTTGTCCTGGGAGTCGGGCTTATCTATGTTCACAATTGAAGCCAAGAAGCCAATCAACCCTTCTTACACACTATTCCCACAGATGACTTCTGTCATCCACCCATGAAAAAGACTGCTTCCTCCCTCAAGAGATAATTCGCCTCGTGAGAGGAGATGAAGAACAAATTCTGGGCCAAATTTGCCCAGCTGAAAAAGTCAGCTCAGCTTCATTGCGCTCTCCTCCCCTAAAAGGGGAGCGAGCGCATTTCAGGCAAGGCTGGCTGGCACAGCGGCGCACTGGGACGGCGAAGCAATCTGGATCCCAATGAAGTGTGTCCCTGGATGGCGCTGTAAAATAGGGGGGAATTGCTAAAAAAAATAGGAGGAGGCTTTTGTTGGCGCTAAAACCTTGTGACAAATCAAGGATGAAAGCCCCCCTGCATGGCTGGAACAATGAATCAAGGCCCAGTCTCTTTGTGTTTGCTCGTGGAGGGGATACACTTTATGATAGCATTATTCACTGCCCATCCGAACGACTCTGTTGGTGGTCCGGGATGGGGGTAAAGCCAAGGCATATGACGACATACGGCACCAGTCCACACTGCTTAAAATCACAATCTTGTGCCACACGTGTGAGAATGAACAAAAACTCAGCCGTCGGAATGCATCGACATCAAGCCGGTCAATAGAGTAAGACCCCGTACAGCCATATACATTGAAAAAAAATGCATGAACACCTGACAAGCAAGCTGTTCATAGTCGTATCAGTCCCCATGGAGGTGGGTGGGCTGTTGTCTGTGTCATGTCAGTTTCTGGTCAAAAGTCTAATGCACGGTGCCATACTGCCCCCCGCCCCCCCCTCCCCCCAGCATTCCCCCACAACCCTTCACTTCAGCGAGCATTGTGTACTATAAAGTACAAACACAAACCTGCACAGTGGACCAGGTGAAAAGCAAGAGAAATGAAAGGCTGACACAGGGCAAAGGGGAAGGGATGGGGAGCTGAGAAGGATATGGAATGCACAGACACGTAACACACATGTGTCTGTCAGGAAAGGGGCCATGCTTAACACCCCCTGACATGTAACGTTATATGTGTGGCCAGGAGATGTGCGGACAGACGCTTCTGTGTCCTCTTTACCGACACGCTCAGTCGCTCCCTGCTCTGCCCTCTGTGTTCATCATTGCTCTGGAATGGCCTCCATTTAATTATACATCACCGCTGGGAGTTTGGCTCCTCGCATCAAATAAATTAGCAGCCACTTCCATGTAGAAAGTGAGAGAAAAAGAGCGAATAGAGACAGAGAGACAGAAAGAGAGAGGGCAAGAGAGGGGAGTGGGGGGAAAAAAGCATATTGGCTTGTGTACCTCTGGGTCTATCGCTAATCCTATCAAATGAGGGGAAAGGGATAAATAGCATCCAATCCCATGTCGAACACAACCAATTAAGTGGCTGATATGGATTGAGCATCCTGCTCTCTGCGACTGTAGGCATATCAGCAAATGATGATGACGATAGCGCGATAGCTCAGCCGTGCAGGGCCCCCGTCCCTCCCAGAAAAGAGACAAGCCCGCGGGCCATTTGACATTATTTGAATTAAAATTCACCTCAAGTTACCGAGTGTGTTGCTGTTTATAAATCATAGAAATGCGGGGGTGGGAATAGAAGGAAGTCTCTCCGGGGAAATCTTTCCGACTCAACTAGGCCTATCATGACACCACCTCAAGTGTTAGAACTAACACTAGGCTCTAATGTGTAACATGGATCAGTGTTGTTATTTCGAGCTGTTATTATCCAAAGTCCTCATATTTTATATTCCACATCTACAAGACGGAAAGAGAAAAAACAATATTAGGAATGAATGTAATCACCAGGCTCTTTTATTCCCACTGGTGGATAGTTCCATACACTCTCACAAGACAGATAGACACAGGGGAATGTTTACAAAATAAACCATTTAGGCCTTAAACATCTTCTAACTTGCTATCTGGGATCACAAATATTATTGTTAAAACAAATCTTAGGCTGATGGTGTGGTGGGGAGGGCAGTATCTCTGTGTGTAGCAGAGATGGCCGCTATCTCCGTGGCAAAGCCATATATCTGGGCCAGAGCGGCCGTCATAACAGCCTGGGTCGTCTTCTTCTTCGCCTGCCTGCTATCGTTTATCAGCCACACTCAAGGTCAGAAGCACAGCACAGGAGAGCACTGCCGGCTCTCTCACTGCATGAACCATCCAGGAAGAAACCTGACTCCGGTCTAATGGAACAGTGTGTGTGTGTGTGTGTGTGTGTGTGTTCCCATGTGTGTGTGTGTGTGTGTTTCTGTGTGTGTGTGTGTGTGTGTGTGTGTGTGTGTGTGTGTGTTTCTGTGTGTGTGTGTGTGTGTGTGTGTGTGTGCTGTGTGTGTGTGTGTGTGTGTGTGTGTGTGTGTGTGTGTGTGTGTGTGTGTGTGTGTGTGCGAGATAGAGACAGAGAGTGAATGAGTGAAAGGGAGTATTGCATTTCATGGTTGATCAGAGCCCATAGTCAGTGGAATAATGCCCAGCCTTTGTCAAGGAGTATGTGTCATCTCTGTGTCATGTTTGTGTGCTTTACCTGTAACTTTATTGCAGCAGATTCCAACAAGTGCAAAAGCAAACCTATCCTAAAAGCCAGAGGATAATAAAGTGGTGTTTTAATGTGGGGAATGCCAACCATTGTGCATCCACTGGCTTGGATCCTTAAAGTAATTACATCACTGTACACTTAGCCACGCTCAGCCGACCAGCCAAAAAAAAAAAAAAAAAAAAAGAATAGCAACAATGGCAGTACCTTCTATCCCGTAATTACCTTTGATAACAGGCTGTTTATTATTCAAGCTCATCTGGCAATTAGCGTTTTATGTCCTCCATTACAAACGTAGGCAGATGCCCCCACAAAAAGCCACAGCAGTCATTATGCAAAGTTATCACCCTAATGAACAAATCCATGTCACGAGGAAAATCTTTTTTAATTATCAAGATGAACAAATGTCTTAGTTTTGATGGAACGATAATTATCGGTTAGTGTGCATTTTCTTTGTCTACATTTCTCGCCCCCATTTATTTAGTCTTACTCTGTCTGTCTGTCTCTCTCTCTCCTTCTCTCTCATTTTCTCTTTCCAAAGTTAATGTCCATCAGGCTGCTATCCATCCTGTCCCTCTGCCTATTAGCTGAAAATCCTGAGCTTTTACAGTTATGTTTAAAAAAAGAACACCCACGATAAAAAAAAAGCTGTGTGCCGTCTACAACATGAGCTTACACACTGTCATAATTGCTGTCGCGATGAGTGTCACAGCTCTGCCATCTAATCTCTCATCCACGTGGGAAGATAACAGGGGGGAGGCTTGATTCATCAGCCTGCAGGAACAAATGAACCTCTCTCTTTCTCTCTATCTCGCTCTCGCTCTCGCTCTCTCTCTCTCTCTCTCAGCTGGGATAGCAGTGGGAGGTGGAGGCTGGAGGAGGTGGTGATGATGATGGAGGTGGGAGGAGGGGCAGTGCCTGTGAACTTCAAAGGCTAGCCGCCTGGCTTTGATGTAGCCCAGAAGTGGGAGGTGAGGTGTTTTGGGTGGGATGAGTGGGAGGGAGCAGTGGAGAGTGCAGCAGGCCGCCTCTCTCCACTCTCCAGACAAACGGAGAAGAGAGTGGGTGTGCAAGTGCCAAAGTGTCAGGCCTTTCAGAACAGAGACATGATCTGGATCAGCGAAGAATTTTAAAGTCCAAACACTTGTGACCTCACTTCCCCCCTGGGTGAAGTGTTAAGAGGATCCTATAGTAGGCTATATGCCATTAAGGGAAGGAAAAAAATGGCCAGTATTTTGAGTCTATCTCTGTGTTTGTCTCAGAGAAGACAAAGGCTTATGCCTGCCTTCTTTTAGCTTCTCCTATTAACACTCTGCAAGCTTTGAAGCCCTTTTGGTGACAATTTAGCTTTCCCCACAAGTTCAAATTCCAAACAGCATGTGTTGACAGTGTGTGTGACAGTGTGTGTGTGTGTGTGTGTGTGTGTGTGTGTGTGTGTGTGTGTGTGCGCGCGCGCATGCGGAGCCTCTAGTAAAGCTACACATATGGAGCACAAATTTCCCCACTAAAATAGGCAAACCAGACAAGAAGTGATTTGTTCCCCACTAACAGTTTTTTTCTTGGTTATTTTCTTATTACTGATAAAACAAAAAGTGACAAAACATTGCTTTACTGGGCACAGTTTAGCATTCTTTAGTTATATTATAATGGGAGTGAATGTCAGTACACATAACAATAGAAATGCACACGAGTGTGTGTGTGTGTGTGTGTGTGTGTGTGTGTGTGTGTGTGTGTGTGTGTGTGTGTGTGTGCGTGTGTGTATTTGTGTTTGTGTGTATTTGTGTGTGTTTGTTTGTGTGTGTGCGTTTATTTGTGTGCTTTTGTTGTCACAACTCTAGCTGGAGGACTCAGGTGTAGTAAGGCCAAAACCCATCTACAGAGGTGAAAGAAACCATCATTTCACCACAGTACCTGTGCAACTCACGCTGACCTGCACCTCATCACACAGCAATCTGAAGCACCGCAGTGCTCTTCCTTCCTCTCCTCTCCTCTCCTCTCCTCTCCTCTCCTCTCCTCTCCTCTCCTCTCTCTCTCTCCTCTCCTCTCCTCTCCTCTCTCCCCTCTCCTTTCCTCTCTGCATCTTCCTCTCGTTTTATTTTTTTTCCCAATTCACAGAACTCTATCTCCGTCTATAAAGTCGGACTTACACTCCTTACACAGATATAAGATACCAATTAATTTGGAGGTCGTTTATTTAGTTCGCCCTCTCCAATCAATTTCGTACAAAGAGGGAGGGAAAAAATCTTTACAAAGCTTTAAGGGAAACTTAATTAAATGGCCCTAATTATTTAATGCCTTGTCTTGATCTGGCTAAGTGTCCACAGGCAGCTATTTAATTTGCCAAGAGCCTTTCCATCTTGTGGGGGGGGGGGGGGGGCCTACATGTACAACGATAACACCAGCACTTACGCAGGTGAGGGGAGAACATTTGAAGAGATAGATAAAGTGAGAAGGAATGGGAAAAAGGGTGATCAGTGCAAGTGGAGAGAAATTAAGAGAAAAGGCAAAGGGGTGGTTCGCATGCAAAGTCACACATTAGAGGAATGGATGGGGGCAAAGAAAGAAAGAAAGAAAGAAAGGGACGGCAGAAAGAGATGAGGAGAGAGGTGAAGGGCTGCAGTAGAGGCCAAACCTGGAAAATCACCCAGAAAGAAGCCTGTGTGTGTGTGTGTGTGTGTGTGTGTGCATGTGTGTGTGTATGTGTGTATGTGCGTGTGTGTGTGTATGTGTTTGTGTCTGTGCATGCATGCATGTGTGTGTGTGTGTGTTGTGTGTGCATGTGTGTTGTTTTTGTGTGCATACGTGTGCGTATGTGTGTGTTTGCACACACGCAGGTGTGTGTGTGTGTGTGTGTGTGTGTGTGTGTGTGTATGTGTGTGTGTGTGTGTGTGTGTGTGTGTGTGTGTGTGTGTGTGTGTGTGCATGTTGATAACAGTGTAAGATGAAAAGATCGAGAGAGAGAGAAAGAAAGCAGGTGTCCTGGCTCACCTTTGCCCATACGTTTGTGACAGCTGCAGCCATGGAGCATTGTGGGATCTCGCTGCAGAAAGCCTTGCTCTGTCCTCCCTCTCTCCCTGCAGACCCAGCGAGCGAATGTGGGGGCGGGCCTGCGGGACAGTCAGGGTGGTGGCAGGGACTTGGCGGTCACTCGCCATCTCAGGGCCACCCCCGAACAAACAGATCTTATCCGCCCGCGCCGAGAGCACATTTCCTCTGACAAACAGCAACACCCACGCTGTCCAGTGCCTCGGGATGGCCTTTTGTTTGCACGGGAGATGAAATCCAACCACAGAAAGGCTAAAAGACCAAAGTTGACTGTAGAAAGTCTAAAATATTTTTTACACCTTGCCTTTATTCCTCACACCTCATGTGCTGACACGGTATGTACCTTTTCTCCTTCAAAAAAACCTGTTAAAATCCCACAGTTAATTTTTTGACCATTTAGAAGTGAAAGTAGATTTATTAACCATTACAGTATAGATGCCCTTAGCACAAACCAATAAAGGCACTGAGCCGGACAGACAGAGGTGACAAAGTAATGCATTATGGGTTGTGTCTGCCCTTCGATGGACCTCACAGCTCTAGTTGAGTGGATGGATGAAAAGAGGCTGATAAAATGTGTGTGATTTCAGAAGCTCATCGTTGCCTGAGTGCAAATGTCTCCACAACTGTTTGTCAGAGCCAGAGAGAAAAAGACAGAAGAGAAACTAAACGGTATGTAAAATGCAAAAGCTTGATCCGTAAATAAAAGAGAGAGTGAAGAAGATCTTTTACCCATCCAACTCACTTCAAGCTGACAGGAATCACTGGCGGCATTCCGGTGGCAAAGTGAAATCTCTCAACGCCATCGGCTGTTCTCTAGAAAACAGAGAACAATCTCTCTGTCTGTAAGTACTTGTCCATTGGGAACAGAGAAGAAAGCAGAAGAGAGGGAGGCAGACTGTAGCAGGAAGCTAGACAGGCAGCGCTATTGAACAGTCAATGGGAACGGCCAATGGAGAGATGCTCCAAGCAACTGAAGCAGCAGCAGCAGCAGAGACCTCATCTAGCACAGCTGCTCTGGGAGTTTGGGTTCCTATGTGAAGTGGTGCCGGTTGTAGCCTGGCTATTGTGGAAGACTCAGGAGTTGTGGTTGAGTTGGCAGACAGTCTGTCGAGACAACTGGGTTAAACACTTCATCTCACTTAAAGGTGACAGAGAATAAAAAAAATGTTTTTTACTTTGTCTTTGTTGAAGAATGGTAACCTACACACATTCAAGTACATACAACCTACACACATTCAAGTACAAACCTCTCTTATTCCATGCCCTCCCCTTTAAAATATAAGGCTTGTTTGAAATGACTGGCTGACTAAGTAATGCATTCTGGACTTGAAATCGTGCCGGTTTTGGACCATCTTGTCTGAACCTCAGCATACTGGCAGTGAAGGCGGCCTAATGAGCGTCAAGTGCTTGCATTTCATAATGAGGTTGCCAGTTAAGCCTAAAAGATTGCCATATAGGTGCAAAACCAAGTGTTTAAAATCCACCACCCTAACAGCTTTCTGAGAGGGGTTTTTAGGAAGCTTTTGAGGCATTTTAGATCCAACCAAAATTGTTATGGTATACTGTATATGTGACATTACAGAACAAGGATCAAAACCCTGTTCAATCATTCAATGTCATCTTGAATAAAGATAAATCCAGAGGTATTATTGGTGGAGTTATGCGTGTAACTGCTAATTTGTGCTTTTGTGCTTCCTCACTGTTGTGGGATATTAAACAGAACCTTCTTTTTTACAGGCCTCTGTGAAATTGAAGGAAAAGTCTTTGAAATTGAAAAGAAAACTCATTTTGGTGTATGAAATTGTCAATGCCATATGAGACCTGAAATTAAATCTCCAGTTTTCATTTTTATCTTCCCCTCTATAACTTCCCAATGCAATAAAGAGACAGACTCAGATCTGTCCTTAGCAATTCTGCCCTGTGCCGACACAGTGCACTTTTTAAACTACCCCGTTCTGCCAAACTGAATTGGGTTTTAATTAATTAGATGAATGCAGACGAGCCTTCGAATGAAATATGGCTGTCCGATTTAGGCCATTCAGCGCGATTGCTTTGCCCGCAGCGGAGGTCACTGTGTCTTCGCTTGCCGGTGCCCTCGGAAGGTAAACTTAATTTAGTGCTTTATCCCTCGCCGTTAGCAGAACACTCATCCAAAGAGCAGATACCTCCAAAACATAATCAATTACCTGCATTCAAATGACAGAAGTGGGCTTGAATGCTGATAAGATGCTGGAATTTCTCATATAAAGACCGGAAGACATACAATTGCAAAGTAAGTGGGAATATTAAAGAAAGAAGTCATTATGTACAGAACTGGTTTTCTCAGAAGTTTGTTTTCTGTGTGACAAATTAAGTCAAACTCCAGGCTAAATTAGAACATTTACAAACATGGCTACCAATTAACACAGAGGTTTCAGTTGAATAGAATAAGGAGAAAAGTGTCAAAATGTCTTCTGAACCAAACAGCAGACTTGTAATATTAAACTCATTTTGGAAAGACATATTCTCATTCTAGAGAAAGAAAAATACAGCATCTTTATTATTCATAACTCACAACTGCACTGTGTTTCAGTGTGTTGCAGTAGATCAAACAATACAAAAGCCCTGCATGTATTTAACTCATCTGAGAACGCTCCCTGACATCATCTTCACACTATCAAAGCACTGACGCCAGTGATACAGTCATACCATCTTGCATACATGACTCTTCTGCCTCACTTTAATAGAGACCAGTTGTTTTTACATGCTGCCATAGCCTAACTGCAATCCAGCATCCCTTTCATCCACTTTGCAGCCAGCAGCCGACCCTCTACCCCACCACACATATATACACACATGATATCACATGCGTGATCTATATGGCACATCATAAATTAATGTATTACCTTTGGAAGTGTCCTCAGAACATTTGTTATCCTGTATGCTGGCAGAGACATGTGCCTACACCCACTTTCTATCTTTTTTTCGCTTTTAAAACTAAAAAAGCTTACAACATAAATACTATGCTGACAGACTCAGAAGAAAAACCTTTTACTTTTTATCTGCGTCCATAAAGTAGCTCAAAGTCACGCTGACCTTTTTGATGAAGAGTGTTGGCGTGAGAATATTTATGTAATGTGATCTGGTGCTGGGGCAGTGACCACTGTTTCTCCCAGCATTAAAGAAGAGTTATGTCACCTTTCATATTTTACCGCGGTTTGCTAGAGAGTGGCATCTCAGACGCAATGGACACCTGTGTGTTTAAGCCTTTATATTAAGGTAATTCTATAAAGTGGGCCATATGTCATACAGACATTTTGATTGGTTACTGATACATGTTTTGAAAAGCTCTTCCATATTGACGATGGATTTCCAAACACTGATAAGCTATCACATGCATCACATACTGAATGAAAGTCATCTAGATGAAAGCTTGAGAGTGTTTTTATAATTGCAAGATTGGTTGAGTTGCTCCTTTTTTCTTCAATAAAAAAGCACATCAGTTGCACACATGGTCCACATTTGCACCTGCTTGCAGGCTCTTCAGGGGTGGCTGGGGTTAAATTTGCCATTTTGTGATAGGAGAGTCTCCACTTGCCTGCCTGAATGCATCCCTTTTCTGTAGGCCAACACTGACATGGATTTACGAATATTCTATTAAACTCTAAAAATATCTCTTAAATTACACTGGGCCAACTTGACATCACAGAGATCAAAAGGACATTGCAACATTGAGATTCTGTTGGACAAGGGAGTGCCAGAGTGTTATTCCTAAAATGAATTAAGTATGTACTACAGAATTATTAAAATATATGAGTTTATGTACCAGCAAAGCACTGAGTGTAAATTAATTGTATCATACTATGTAAAAAAACACCATGATACAGTGCATGAACAGAGTGATACACGGCAGCAACAAAGCAAAGTGCTTCACAGAGGACACGTTCTTAGAGCTCAGCAAGAAGCTCCTTCTCAAACCATAGTAGTGGATTTCAGGCCAAATCCGTCATGTTCACGGTCGGCTAGCCCGCCTTGAGCCCTGCTAAGAGAGGATAGAAAATCATCAGCAGAGTTGGAAACTAGTGAAGCAAGGTACACATTCCCCTCAAACATCCTCCTGTTCCTCAGGAAAATCCTGCAGACATGGTGTTTGCTGTGGCAGAGCTAACAGAGAAAGCTAGCAAAAGAAGACCGATGTGGTGGCAGTTGATCAAACCACTGTGAAATTGGACGCATTTGTCGCTGGCAATAGATTAGCTGGAGTTGTTAGCAAGAAAAACAGTCTCCCTCCAGCATTATCTCTGTTACTATTTATACCAAACCAACCCAGAATGCACACGCATTGCATACAGTCAACATAAAAAGCAAGTCCTGTAAGCCAAATGGAACTTCTTTCGAATTGTATTTGAATGCTTGGTCTAGCAGACTCTATTTCATGCATCAGTGACTGCCCACAACAAGGCAGGGGCATACATCTTAAATGTAAATGAGAGGTAAGAGAGTACAGGAGAAATCTAGGATTCTGATAACGGCGCTTATCTGTTTTTTTTTATCGTTCTCTCCTCACTTCACCGGTTTGATTATGTTACCTTGCTCTGTAATAAAGTACAGACTTTAAAAAACAGCCTTGCAGCAAGCGTCCCTGAGTAACAGCAGTCAACAGACAGATTCGTCTTGATTTCAGCAGTAAGCTAAAAAAGCCTCTGTGCTGAAGTTTGAGACTTACCAGTTGTGCACAATCTGCTGTTTCATATGACCCTCATCTTCTGCTTGGATGCATCTATTGTTGTTTTTTCCCCCCATGTTTGTGCTTTTTCTATTCAACAGATGGGACTCTGGTCCTCCTCAGCCTGTCTCTGTTGGAGTATGTGGTGTATTATTCCCTCACTCTTTTCTTTAACTGCACATCCAGCTCTCATTTTGCATTCAGATGGCATGAAGGAAAAACTTTGCAGCCCTGAACGAAGGCCAAGAGAATACGGGCCACATTCCATAGTCTTCCAAGAGCCCACTCTCAGACTCAAGGTCAGGCCCGGGCCTGAATGTTTCATTAAAGGATTCGGAAATGAATTGTGAATGCATATCTCCTGGCCACGAGCCGGTGGCCCAGGGACAGAGGGCCAGGATGGGGCAGGAAGGCAGGACAGGGCAAAAAAGGGGGTGGCAATGGGGGTTGCATGGGTGGGGGGTGGAACAGTGTTCCAAGAAAGGCTAGGCCAGATCCGTATCGACCCAAACTCGATTTCTTCCTCCTGGGGGGGCTGGATAAAAAGCAGCTTTGTGCTGCCATCAGACACCTGCGGGACACCTCCACCGAGGCGAGTCGGCGATTTATGCATGTATGAGCCGCAGAAATATGCTTCGAAGACAAGCTGGAGATTAATTTTCAGACGGAGGAGGAAGACAGACTGAGAAAAACCCATCCCCGAGTTAGCCCGGGCCACATCTGCAGTCTTGACATAAACCAGGCCGTAAGTGGTTTTATTGCACTCAGGTCAGCATTGTTATAAAACAATAAAAAGCTGGATGAACAGCTCCTGGTGAAATCTTTCAGTGCCTTGTAAAAAAAAAGAAAATCTTTTACTTGCATGCACCGTCTGTGACTGCAGTACTGTGTCAGCATCAGCTGATCATATGAGTGAAATACTGGCGGTACAGTGATCTGTTATTCGAAGTCAGTGTTTATGGCAGAGTACATTATTGAACACTTACCAATTAGAATTCTTCAAGCTGTTCTTAAAGGCCTTAGTGTTGAATTAGCTAAACAACGCTCAGTGGATGGAAGAGTGCATTTCTATCTATGTGTGTGTGTGTGTGTGTGTGTGTGTGTGTGTGTGTGTGTGTGTGTGTGTGTGTGTACATTTGTGGGGGTTTTTCTTTGTGTGCTTGTGTTCATTGTACGTTTTGCGTAGTGATTAGGGATCTTGAAAATATTTAGGAAGCTCTTGCTAAATTTACCCCTCAGGAGACACTCATACCCCAGCTAACCAAGTGTGAAATAGCTTTGGCTAAGTAAGGAGGAGAACCATTAATATTGATAAAAAAAAGAGGGCTAGGTGCTCTCAAGGTGGAATGGAACTTCTTTCTCAGAAGCTGATTTATGTCACCTTCAGGAAAGGTTAAAAAAAACATTTATTAGGATTCACAAAGAGATGTAACACACACACGCACGCACACACACATACATACACACACGCACACGACCACACACACACATATGTGCGTGTATGCAAAACACAACAGGTTAGTCGTTCAGTCCAATAATCAAGTCATTTGTAAAACAAGACATACGCTACTAAATATTCCTTGTTTGTAATATTAAGTTGTTATTAGAAAAACTGTGCACGGTATAGTCAGTATTTAGCAGACATTGTTATTATTCACATTAGAGTGATTCAAATGACCAAGACTGTATTGTGTTTTATCAACCATAATCCCAAGGCTTATATGTCGACGTAAGAAATTGTGGGTTTTCAAGGCAGCAGGTACATTAGGACAATAATTGCAGTGTAATTGCTTTCTTTGTTATAGGTATTACCGGGTGCACATGTTCCATTCTGGTGGGGTATTTTTTAAGTAAAGATGTGCAATTTAGTATAAATTAGAGCATAACTGTGCAGAGGCTGTTGTGTATAAATAAAATTAATAATCTTGTCAAGGTCTGTGGAGAGCAGAACATCTGCTTTTCCCAGGCTGCAACAGCAAAGATTGCAGAGTTTGCATAAAAATTGCTGACTTATTTTTCGATCGCTCTTGAAGAGGAGCATCTTTGACCAAAGTTTATAATTCCATGAAATAGAATTGGTACAAACCTTATGCTGAGTGACCTTGACTAGTTTGCTGACATTTACAGAGAAGCCTTGTGTCCACACATTAGTTGTGTGCTGCTGGAGAGAGAGAGAGAGAAAAAAAATCATGATTAATGAGTATAGTTTGTCATTCATATTCAGTGACTGTGGTGTTACTAGCATAGTTCAGGAACACTTGTTTAAGGGGAAGACATTATAACACTAGAAGGCAAAGGTACAAACATTTTGCACTCATTTTAGCTGTTATCCGTTGAGGTAATAAATCATTCTTGTACTACAACAGGTCAGAATTTTAGGTCATAAAAAGTATGTTTTAATCCTTAAATTCATTATCATCAGCCTATAGCATAGTAGAAATTATGTATTAGCTCCACGTATTTCTTTACACATTATTATTTTATTATTTTTATTATTATTATTATCATTATTATTATATTACTGATATTTCTATTGTGCTTGTTAATAATTCTGCTTTCTATGGACAGAAGAAAGCTTCTACGGTGCATAAATAAGGCATGATCTCCATCACAAAGTGGAGCTGTGCTTTTGACCCCTGCTGACATGGATTTTGCTGGAGGTGATAATGAAGCACCCCCTTTGACAGACTGAATGTCAGTCTCCAGCCTGGTAGCTGTTGTGGGAGGGGGAGGTTGTCGGAGGGGGAGGGATGGTTGGACTGAAATCCCTCGGGGGGTCGGTGCTAATGTCGTCTGACCTCCTCGCTTACCTCCTCAAATCTTCTGCACACAGCTTCACGTCAAGCTCAATGAAAAAGATGTCTCTATGCCTCTTGACTGGAAATAGCTGACAGGTGAATGAGTCTCTGACTACCCCCTCCCTCATACACACACAGGCCAAAAATATATATGTTTACTCTTTCTCTGTCTGTCTCTGTCTATCTCTCTCTCTCTCTCTCTCTTCATCTCTCCCTCTCACGTATATACTTGTTTTACATTTGCTGAAGATATTTTTTTAGCAGTTCCAGCCATGTCCTGGCTCCAAATGCTTATGATTCATCTCACCTTTTTGCTTAATCAGTTTTGTGACTAAGTTAATTGAGGTCAGCTATGACAGGCGTATCACTGTGCCTTGACACATAAGACCCTTCCGGAAGCGTGCCCAAATGAGATATCCATTGCCATCAGGGGAGTGACAAGCACTAATCTACTTCATTCAGTGGCTTGGGGGTCACTAAGGAAGTGCCTGTCATTCTCAATCATTTGTTGCAATCAACAGACAGCACCTTTGCACAGCTGTTTCTCTATCATGAATGCAGATATTAGAACACCCACACAAAAACATACATGCACTAGCATGAGCAAACACACACACAGACACACAGAGAGACAAGACATGCACACACACACAAACACATGCACACACACACACAAACACACACACACATGAAACACACACACACACACACACAGAACACACACACACACACACACACACACACACACACACACACACACACACACACACACACACACAAAGTTCTCAAGAGACAAAGACAGAGACAGTCTTATCCCATCATGCTTACGTCTTCTTTTCACAAAGGTTATCGCCGCGATCAATTACAAGAACACAGTTGGAGCTGTATTGTTTCATGTGCCACAGCTGGGGATACGTTGATTGACATGAGGGAGCAGGGGAACAGGCAAGCAGGCAGATACAGCCATCTCAAGGGAGGCGTTGACACCCTCTGCTGGATGTTGGCATGCATGACATTTCCCATGATTCATAGTCTGCACATCATCATACCAGGCAGATGGGAGAGCTGAGGAGAGTGGGGGAGTCCGTCAGTCAGCCAGAAGCCTTTTTGTTTCTATTCCTCTCTCTCTCTCTCTCTCTCTCTCTCTCTCTCTCTCTCTCTCTCTCTCTCTCTCTCTTGTCCACTCTTCCACTCTCTCTCTCTCTGTTGTTTCTACTGTGTTGAGCCTGGCTAGTCTCATATTCTTTTCTCATATGTATGTCATTTATGTATCAACACTTTTTCTTTGTTCCAGGGACATATACCTTTGCTCTTACCTTTACCCTTTCATTGTGATTCGATCACCTCCCCTCACCTTATCAGTAAGGCTTGCTATCCCCTCGTCAGAAGGTGAATTTCTGAGATGGTGCAGGCAGCATTAATAGGCTAAATGAACTTGCTCTATGCAAAGCACTCAGGGAGCTGAGCATTAGCCTAATCAGGCCCCTGGAGTTTTACATGTGCGTAGGTGTCTTCACTGCCCAAGGTTAAATAAGATGGCAAGAAGCACATCACTATATAGAAGAGAAGTGAATACATTCAGGGGTGTGTGTGTGTGTGTGTGTGTGTGCCTGCATGTGTGTGTCTCTGTGTGTGTGTGCTTGTTAGTGTGTCTTATCTGTATGTCTGTGTGTAGCTGTGTCCATAGAAATCACTATGTGTGCCCAGGCGGGGGCTTGCTTATACTATGTAGATACTGTAGCTCTAAGGATGTTTGTATGCATTACTACAAGTAGACCTCTGTGTGAATGGGTCTTTGCATCTCAGCAGCTATTCCTGCCATTGTGTGTCATCGACTCAAGGCTGAAAGGAGTCACGACAAAAGCCTTATGGACAAAGGAGCTCCCACCATGCTCAAACCAAGCTTTTGCATAATGTATATGTGATTCACACCGACATGTGTCACCTGAAAGCATCAAAAGGCACCTCCATCTTTCTTCTACTTTTATTCTTTCTGGCTTTCTCTCTCTCCTCTCTCTCTCTCTCTCTCTCTCTCTCTCTCTCTCTCTCTGACTCTTTCTCTTTCCTTCTCTTCCATTCTTTCTTTCTACCCTGTCTGTTTTTCTTTCCCCTCATGTCCTTTCTCTTTCTCTTTCCCTTTCTCTCTTTCCCTGTCCTCCCCTATAGCTTTCTCTCTCTTTCTCTCACAGCCATATGTCCAGTCCTGCTCCTCTGAGTTTGTGCTGCCCACGAAAAAAGCCAACTCTATAGCGATGTAGCACACAGAGACCTTGGATGCTATCTGCACTGTCTCCTTTTCCTCCCTGTCCTGCTAATGGAGACATTGCTCTTTAATAGAGCGTGCACATACTGCAGATGAATGCTTTATCTCTTGGTGCACTCACTAAATGCCTCTACCCACCTACTTTGCTCCCTCCCCACCCCTGACCCCCCCCCCCCCCTCCTCCCCCCATCCCATTTCTTTCCAGTAAAAAAAAAACCTGCTGAAGCACTTCATCAGGCCCCTACAGCCACCTATTTACAGCCCCTCAACAACCCACCCCCCCTCCACACACACACACACACACACACACCCCATACCCCACCCCGTGCTCTCATCCACTGACGCCCCTCGTTTGATGAATGCCCCACAAGGCCAGCGAAAGGTTAGATGTTATTAGCAATCAGGCCCATCACTCTCAGAGGGCTCGACCAATGCCGGACGCTGGTGAGGAAACGCCACAGAGAGTCGCCCGCCACCACCGGACTTGATGAGCTTGTCGCTCGAAGACTAGAAAAACACGCTAAATACTACAAAGCACATGAATATTCATGTGTTTGGCTGGTGGATGTGTTGATCGTGTGATCCATGGAGTAGGTTAAATGGGCACCCAGGTGTCTGATTGAGGTGAGATGAGAGGGTGGGCTGGGGGGGGGGCGGGGGGAGTGAGCTCCACTGACAAGTTGACAGGTGCAGCTGAAAAGGTGATACAGTGCAGACTGATGCTATTCTCGTTTGGTGCGTTTGTGTTTCTCAACCCCACCCTCGCTCTCTGCCTCGTTATTGATGAGTATTGTGTGCGTGTTGACAAGCATCGATACTCCTCACTTCGATATTAACCGCACGATCGGCAGTCCCTTGCTGCAATATGAAGCTTATCAATGCATGGTGACAAGTCCACTCAATAAAGGAGAGAGATGATGAAAAGTAGGGATACCTGCGGTGAGTCCTCAGGGGTGTCTTTGCTGGCCATGCTGCAGAACAACAAGACTTGGTAAATAACATTTTGCTAGCCATCCTTCAAGAGGCTCCTTGAGTCCCCTCTCTGTGGTACTTCATAAATACTTGCCTTAGGTTTCCACGCATGGCTACAAATCCAACTGTAAATCCTCCAAGGGAATGATGACAGTAGTGCATTACTGGCTTTCTTCCCCTTATTCGGGGCTGACAGGAACCATTGCCTTCAAGACATCTCCATGATTCGGAAGTTGTGCTTAGAAAGTCCAGTTTTTTTGTCCTCTGAGACAAAAAAGTTACAGCTGGCTTCAGTCTTGTGCGAAGAATTATTGAGGAGCTGTGGCTTTTTCACAAAAAGGCCAAGGCTACAAGTTTCCATGCTCTACCTGAGATTCACACTTCTCTGTCAGGCCCTGCCAAGATAACAGAGACATCATAAAAAGGCAGACAGTTGATAAGAGCAACACTGTGTTGTTATCCATGTAACAGGCATGGGGGTATGCGTATTGATCGATGGTGGCCTCAGCTGTAATTCAGCTTGGAGGTGGTTACTGTCAGCCCTGGTGCAATCATATCAAAATGTCATTGAGTCCGCAGGGATCGGGCGCTCATGTAATTCAATTTATGACCAAAGGAATCAATCATCACCAGCACCGAATCTATTGCCTTGACATGAAAAGAATTGGCAGTATGTCAGAGTTAGGATCCATGAAATCTCTCTTTGTGTGTAATTTCCCATGCTTCACAGCTGGGGGTTTCTATGAAAGATTTTGCTTCTTGGATTGATTTCAGTTCCCTGGATTGATATCACAGATGGATCATTATTTTTTTTTCTTTGTGGCTGGTGGTTTTTCATTTTTCATCCATTGTTATCCATACACACACACACACACACACACACACACACTGGATAAGCCACTCATTCAGAGAATAGCACCACTTTTTTAGCATTTTTTAGGGGGGGGGGGGGACACTGAAAACTAACAGGACTACAAAAACATCTGTGGGGTCTATCGTTTGCAATTCTTATGTGTGTTTTTTTTTACTGAACCTTCTACCAGCACCTCTACAAAAAGCTTTAATGGCAGTATGTTTGCAGGTTTTTATGAGGTGTCTCTTACGATCCTCCTGTCACCTACATTGTTTTTGTGCATTCACAAACAGAAATTTAATCACAGTTGTCTTACAATGTTTAACGGCCCACACACACGGCTCCTCTGTGCCAGTGTCACGACCTGCAGAAGGCATTCAAAGACATAAACTTCCCTCCCTCCAAGCAACTTCTGAAGCCACACCATAATTGGATTTTGTAGGGGGGAAAGTGAAAAATGAATCAATATGCCCATATCGACATAAAAAGGATTCATAACAAGTTGAGCAATTTTTTGATCTTCTTACTCTTTTGAGTAGAGTGGAAGGGGTGAGAGATGATGAAAACTCTGAAATGAGATGGCCATTGGAAGCTATCATCAAAGACCAACCAGCACTTCAAACATAAAATCTGTCCTTTTTGGATGTCTGTAAAGTTGGCCCCCAAGGCAAAAAGGTAATTTGCATCAAAAAAGTTGATTGTTAAGTCATGTTCAGATCTCCATAATATTTCCATTTTGTGTGATTTTCAATGCAAAAAAACTGTACAACATGCAATGAAACAAAAAGTCAAAATGAGAACAAAATCATTCTAGTTTGTTTGCTTTTAATATTATTTATTTAGTTTTGACATTTAACTTGAATCTTTTTGACATGCAGGTGTCAGGTAGTCATATTCATATTTGGTATTTCAGACAACACGTTCAAACAATGTGCCTCTTTTATAATTCTCATCATTGTGGTAACAAGAGAAACAGGACATGTTGTTGACACAAAAAGTGGCATTTGATAAATTGATTTAGCAGTTGCTAAAAGCACCAAAGACACAAACATCACTCAGCCATTCTGAGTCATTCTGAGGATTTTAAAAGATTAAACTTTGGTCCTGTCAGGTTACTAACTGCACTGACAGTAAGTCAAACAAACGTCTGTAACTAAACTACTGATTTTAATGCTTCGAGATAACAGACAGCTTAGTAAATATTAAATTCTGTTTTGTAAGTCTAAGTGAGGGCCTTTGCTATCCAATTTTATCATGAGACATGGCCAAATTCTTTCTGAGATATCAAAGTATTATGAATGGATGAAATAAAACATAATTGTAAAATCACTACACATTGGCCCACATACACACAGCACAGTCAAAATGTGAGCACCCTTAAATCAGTGCCTTCATTGGGATTAAACAGCACTTTATGAATATGATTCATGAAAATTACATTGAATTGTCTAACTATTGCCAGAAGACATATCTTGGTACAGAATCGTATAGTCAAGCATATTTAGTGAAAGAAATATCTGTGAATCCTGGATTAGACATGTTTGCCCTGTCAGACAGGAAATATTTACACAGCTTTTCTTGCCTCCCTGACATTGAGGTTTCTTGGTGCAGAGTTGTGTTTGTCTGAAATAACATCACAACATACTGAAAAAATATTCTGATGTTTCGCAGGTTGTATACTATTATGTGTACAGCAGTTGCTAGGCAGCAAGATGAACACTTGATCATTTAGTAACCCATTAACAGGGCCTACCATGTTATTCATCTTTGCCACCTCAGCCAGACATGTTGTCCTCTCATGTTGTTATCATAATTAGAGCTTCATATGTTACCTCGGTGCTGCATAACTGATCCACTTGGCCTTTCACGTAGTCTCATCCATTTTCTCCTCGTGTCTTTGAGCAGTCTGCTTGCATAAATCACATATTGACTTCATGACCATGGTAGAACATCTGTTACATAAGTAATCAGTCAGAATCTGCAAAGAACAATGCTATCAACTATTTGGGCAGAATGTTTCTGGTCCTAAAAACCCAGCTTAGTATCTGTGAGACAGCAGTGGCTGAGGTCATGTGTTTAATATCACATTCCCTTCATCTTTATATTGTTTTACTTACTTTTCAAGAATCCATTAACTGGTTTGCTTCAAGGTTATCATGTTGAATTTTCATTACAGCTCATTGATTGAAAATGTGCGCACAGTTAAATATATATATTCAAAGTGGCTCATTCTCAAGTCACATGGTCTACATGCAATACATTTCCATTTGTAAACCTTCACATGCTATAAAACTGGAAAAAAACATAGGGATTTTCAACTTTTTATTGCTCTTGATTTCACAGAGTGCTGGTCTCAGACATTAATGACCCTGACAGTTTTCCTCGTCCTCACTTCTGATTTGGTCATCTTCATACTATTTATTTATGCATTTACTTTTTATTGAATTCCTTATCATAATATAACTGGGGGACTGGCTACCAACACTGAAAACAAAATGGAAGACTTACTGTGGTGGAGGGAGATGACGTGAGATGTCAGCAGTGGCATCAGTATCAGAGTCTGAAGAAGTTGCCAAACATTTGTTCACCGCATTTGCATCACATTTGCAGTTCAGGAGGGGAAAAGAATGCAGCTATGACCCATCCAGGCTTTCAGAGATGTGGTTGGTTTGAAGGATATTCAAGTGGTGCTAACTGCATGGTGAACAAATGTAGTAGGGGGTTGGCTGAGCTGAAACACCTTTCATCATCACTCCATGACTTTCAGCACAATTTCCAATCGGTCTGGAGGACACAAGGGCCATTCAGACCTCACGCCTCAGCAAGGAACCACTGCAGAAACACCAAACCAATGAGACCCTGTTGAGTGTGACCTCAACTGATGTCCCCATTTCTGTAGCTATTCCAAACATGCACCTACAAAACCTAATGGCAAATGCGTCAGCAAAATAATGATGAATATTATAGCAATTTCAATAATGTCTCTCGTCTCAGGGGGCACAACCTCTGGTTTCAAACAGACATAGAAAAAAACAGTATGCATCAAGGCAGTATAAATTGTTAAGTTTGGCTCTGACGGCAGTGCAGACTTTAATTGAGGTATAGTCAGAGTTTAAGTGTTGAAGTTCATGTGTAAGTGGTACAACTAAAAGAGCACTCTGGCAGACCAAGCATGCAGTATTACTCATCACTACTGCTAATGCGTAAAGTTAGAGATTGTGTTAATTCATGGCTAGATTGATATTAGTTAAAGCAACCATAATGTAAGGCATTGCTGGTTTAACTTCCCCCGACTTTGCTCCTCTATATTATGATTTTTATGGTTCTTTTTAAAGATCCTCTAACTTTGCATAGTCATAAAGCGGATATGCCCCAGAAGCCAAAAATGGTATTAACATAAAACACTACCACTGTGGTTTACAAAAGCCCTTTGCTTCCGCTCATAACCTCTTCATCTTCCACGGCCCAGTTACATTCCTGGAGCTGGCTCAGGCGCAGCGTGATAAATGCTGTAAACACATCTTTACGAATGAATAAATTGGCCACCACAGATACCAGACCAACAGCCGCCATTAATAAACTGATTCACAGCGTAATACAGCCTCTTCAGCATGAGCAGGCCTTTATAATCCCTCCTGTTTATATTTTCGCTATTCTTCCAGACAGGCAGACAGGAGGAGCCAAGCAAGCCGGAGGACAAATTATGCTCCCTTTTGGATTATATGGAATGTACTGAGCTTTTGTCACTTAAGCACTTTTTTTCTGGCTCTTTTTGTTTATTTTTTCGAGGCCTCAACAGAAACGCTCTGAAGAGGGACACGGTCACAAAGCTGAGGAGAAGTGAGAGATGGGACCCACTTGTGCAGGCAGTCATGATTTGGAGCCCTTATGGTGCAGTTCTGTGGCCGTGGCAGAGTGTAAATTGGGCTGCAGAGAAATGAAGCCACCCTTTCTCCCCCCCCCCTCGGGAGAATAGCCCCTATCACACTTAAGAGTGGTTATGATAAATTGCTGCCCTCCCCCTTTTTTTGTGTGATTGAAACAACGTAGCAGGAGGCAGAAAGTGCTGATCAAGGTTTTCTCGGTCTGGAGAGGTCTGCTCCTGCTCCAAGGAAACATTCACAACTGTCCAAGAGCTCGTCTCGCTTTAACAAATGAGAGACTGGAAAGGCTGTCTCTCAGCAAACTCGTCGTCTCACAGATCAGTACCCTCAGACAGTCTGCTGGACTGTGCTCATTTATTAAATATTGAAGCCGACAAAGTTTGCATGGATTTGAGTACAATAAAATGCAGTCAAACAGAAAGGATCAAGCAGTATGCAAAGAAGAAAGGCAGAATTATGAACAAAGTTAAAACATACTCATAAATCTGTTAAAAGCTGAACATGCTTTGATAAGAACACATCTTTTCTCTCTCTAACATTTCTCTATAAACACACACACACCACACACACACAGACATGCACGCTCTCACACCAAGTAACACGTACACAGTCAGACATAAACATAAGCCACAAATATGGATGACAATGTGCAAATGAGTGGCGCAGAAGTGCCTATTGTTGGGGAGGGTTTTAGTATGCTAATAGCGATCTGCAGCCTAGTGCAACTATAACGACACCATCTGCTAGAAAGTCACAATTACCACCAGAGGATCTTGTAGGGAGGCATCAAAAAACATCTTTAAGTGTTTAGCATGCTTGTTGAGACTAGACTTGTGTGTATCCAAAGATGGCAGATAGGCAGAGCAAGGTCCTTTATTACAACCTACTTCCTGAAACCTCAATCACAGATGAGGGGGCCACTAATCAGTCTGTATGCGGTACAGGGGCACGCTCTGTAACACTGAGGTATATTGCTGAACCCTGGAATTTTACATAATATTTAAAAACCTTATTCTTTTGAGTGATGGATGTACATGCACGCAGCGACACCACTGAAAAGCAGTGCTAGGCTACATGACACACACTGCAGTCATGCAGCTGCTTGCATGGAACCATGCAAATTCTTTGTGTACCCCCAGCACCTACCTGTGATCCTGCCAGTAACATATGCTTGTCTCAGAGATTAAGCCATGCAGGTCTAAGTGCACATGGCTGGTACAGTAAAACTGTGAATGGCTCATTAAATGAGTTATGGTTCAGCCAGCTACAGCGCACGTCACAGTACCATTAGGCCTCAGTGTCTGACTAAGGTGCTGATTAAGTGTGAGGCAGAACAAGGGAGAGAGAGGTCTCTTGTGATTAGGCTGCTGACATACTGATAGGGTGAGTGAATGAATTCTGGTTTACTGGGAGGCATTGCTAATTATTGTGTAATTAAACAGATTATTAGGCCTAATTCAGAAACGAGGCAGAGCAAAATGATGGTGTGTCAGGCACAATGGCAGAGAGAGACCAGTGTGGGCTTGATATACATGAGGGTACACACAAGTCTAATCTCAGCACACCTATTTATTAAAAGTAAAAAAAAAAAAAAAAAAAAAAACAGTAACCAAGTGTACGGCAAAACTGCTACTCCTTGTTTTGCTTTGTTCTGAAGGGCAAAAATAATGACTTCTTGTTTTGTATGCATTCTTTCAACAGCAATCTTTAGTCATCTGCACTCTGAAGCAGACTCCTGCCCTATTAAAAGTCTAGTGTTCACCCACAATTGCAAGTTTTAGCAAAGAAAGTTGAGATGCTACTTAATGGCATCTGCTTACTTGGCAAGTTGATTAGCTCATGCAATCCCTTCTGTATGTCCTAACTTTACTGAGAGAAAAAGACAAGGACATACAGGAACTGGTAGTAAGAAGGACACATTCTCTTGTAAAGTATGTAAGTGGTGCAGTTGTTGTTCCATTTTTCTTAAAACAAAGCTAAAGAATAAAAACTTGCCTTGACAAACTCAAAGAAATCACATTCAGTTAAATGTGTGGTTTTTGGGGATTATGTTGTTTGTTTGGTTTTCTTTTTCACTTTCCCAATCTACTGCATAACCACAGAGCACATGAAGTGAGTGATTTTTGAGCATCCAAAGCTCTGAATTTTACACCATTGAACCTGTTTAAGATTCTGAGTGCCTGGCTCAAGGCCAGTGCAGAAGATAGGGTTTTTTATGGCTAAAGTAAGTGACTGTGAAGTAAGACCTTCACCATGTGAGGCCTTCACCACATCTTTCATGCTACCTTGTCCTGCTCGCTTCACTTGTTTCAAGCTTATGTCGATTAAACTTTGATGTTTAAACTAAGATCAAGCAGAAAGGTTATTGAGACAACATCCACAGTATCAGTTGGAGGTACATGAATATTTCAGGTAGTATTTGCTGTTCTAAGATGCATGCAACCACATGGCATGCATTAGATAAGAGCACAGTGAGGTATCAAATTAGCTATGCAGTATGTAGCAATTATAGTTCATGGGTTGTGTACTTTAGACTTGTGCATACTGCCTTACATTTTACAGTGTTTCTGTACCATTATTCAGTTAGACTTGTACACAAACCACAACTCAAAATTGAGTGTATGGAATGATTAAGTATAGCATTTTTAATGAAGATTCTTGTTGAGAAATATTCAAACACTGTGCTTTAAAGGTACAACCACAGAAGCATACACTGACACATGTGCATGCAGATGGTGGAACAGAAAACAAGATGTCCCCATGGGTGGAGGCATGACATGATAGCCAACAAAATAATACCAATCAAAATTATATCTGACCGCCATTAAATCACAAGGATAAAAACATCTCAGGACAGACAGGGTTAAGACTGAGAAAACTTTGAATTTTAGTTGTACTGTAGCATTTATGAAAGTTAGCAAGCCACACTCGCTGTTCCAGTCTTCACTTTATTTGGGAGACTCACATCATCACAACATGCAACATCATCGCAACATCATCACAACATGCTAAATGAGAGGTGTCAAGTCTCTGGCCCCTCAGTCTTCCTCCTCATGGAAGCTTTGGCTCGGGTGGGGTGGGAGGTTCTGCTGCTCCTTCTTCCTCCCCCAAGGTGCCTTGCTCCACCGACTCTGTCTCGTCAGGCCACTCAACCCTCAGCTCCGCCACCTCCCTGTAACCGCTGGTTCTTGCTTCGCCTTCTGGGGGTCTGCTCTAGAGGTGGCATCACTAGGAGAGGTAGCCTCAACTCGCGGTCACTGGACACATCCTCCTCCCAGCCATGTCTCTCTTCTCTGCGGCGTCTCTGTACCTCCCAAAGCTTCATCCGCATTCCCCGCTCCTCTGCTGGGATTCGGTGTGTGACACCTTCTGCCTGCCTCCACTCTCTCCCCTGCCTCCACTTCTTAGCCCTTAAAAGGGCACTTGGAAGGGTTGCCATGTTGAGTCACTTCTGACGCCAATGTAGCATTTACGAAAGCCTTTACGTACCATGGCCATAGCAGTGTACATGTTTCAGCTAGCCACAGCGCACGACACAGTCCCATTAGGCCCCAGTGGCTGACTAAGGTGCTGATTAAGTGTGAGACAGAACAAGTAGGAGAGGAGTCTCTTGTGATTAGGCTGCTGACAAACTGACAGGGTGAGTGAATCAGTTTCTAGTTTACTGGGAGGCATTGCTAATTATTGTGTAATTATACAGATTATTATGCCTATTTCAAAAATAAGACAAAGCAAAATCATGGTGTGTCAGGCACAATGGCAGAGAGAAACCAGTGTGGGCTTGATATATATGATGGTACACAGAAGTCTAATCTCAGCACACTTATTTATTAAAACAACATAGGATTAAGTATTACGCAACATCAACACAACATGGTGGAGGAGTGGTGTCAAGCCTCTGGCCCCATTTTACCAGGAGGGTGACACTAAATTTTCCACATAGCTTGGTGCAGTAGCTAACCTCAAAAGTTCTGTCTCAGGCCCACCCCAATGCATTGTGGGCTGGGACACCTATCCTAGGTCGCTACAGTACTTTACTGTGGCGTAATGGCTCATTTAAGCATCTACCCACTTATAAAGATGATTAAGTAATTCGAAAAACTTGCATAATGACGCTTTAAGTCTTTATTATTATCCTTGGAGGAGATTTGTCTTTTGCATTTAACACAATGGGGATGTGGGGTATACACACATACACAGAATGGAGAAGTGAGAACACTCAGAACTCACATGCTCAGCAAGCTGCCATTAATCCGGATGCACAGGGAGCATTTGGGGGTGACTTGCTCAAGGGCACTTTATCTCTGGCTGCACAAACACCCACCCCCACCTAGTTTTTGTACCTGTTGAGGGATTGAACAGATCATCTTTTGGTAACCAGTCCGATTCCCTAACTGGTATACCACAGATGCACAGATGTTAGTTAGTACTAACACAGGTACTAACTAGCAAACTGATCACAGGTGTCAAAGGTGAGGATTGACAGGGGTGTGGTTGTGACCACCTGAAGGACTGGATGAAACCAGCCAGGCAGTTACTGGAAGAGGTACATTTTATCCTCTCCCAGCACTCTTCTATTTTTCATGAGCTTTAATAACTGTCGCTTAGACCTGCATGTCATTACAAGCAATAGTTATAGCATAAAGCTCCTATTTAACACACAAACTTACTAAACTTAAAAGAAGTTGATTACTTCACGATAATGGCCAAGTGGTGAGAAGGACTTTCCTAGTGTAGGGTCCCATGTACTGTACATGTGGTCCAAATGTAATGTATAGCACAATTCCTTGATTTTTGTGCCTTTCACAATTTGGTTATAACGGGTGCTGAGTAATGGATCCATAGCAAAGAAAACCTCCATCTAAAACTGACGAGGTTGGTCATTTGCAATATCAATCACATAAGGGTAACTTTGGCCACATACAAGTGTAGCGGAAAGCCCCAATAGTATATCTAAAATTCAGTTCTTATGATGGACTTTTAATGTGAATATTTGAATAGAAGATCTTGTAAAAATAATTGCTCACTCACAGATGGGTCTCAACTGCAAGTATGGCTGTTCTAAAACCAGTTGAAAATATCAGGACAAGGAATAAGTAATTGGAAATGATAAGTATGAAATATCCCTACATGTACACATGTACATGTACTAACCCTGTCGTAAGAATTCATAGATGGTCTCAAACATTTGTTTTCATGCTAATGCTCTCTCTCTGCCTCTCTGTCTCTGTCTCTGTCTCTCTCTCTCTCTCTCAAACACACACACGTACTCACACACGTACTCAAGCACACACACACGCACGCGCGCGCACACACACACACACACACACACACACACATACACACATTTTTTTATCTGGTATGTTTTCATATACCATACGTTTCAATAATCATACTGCTGTCATATTGATATTGTCATACATTCCTTTACTCGTAATATGGTCCTCTTCATCATCTTCATTGCCCTGTCACAAGAGTCTCTGTGAAACCATCTCAGCCTCTCTGTGTGGAATGCAATGACTTCCTGTCTGCCGCTTCATGTACAATAGCAACCTCAGAAGCATCTAGGTCATCTTTATACATACTTTTGGAATCCTATATTCTTTTGAGAACTCTGTCTTTTTGAGCATTCTGTATGTGCATGTATTTGTAATGCACCTCAGGCAAAGGTGTGCATCTCGAAGCCTCATATCAGCATGGCTTTGGGCCAGTTGACATTCTCAAAAGAGGGCTTCACCTATGCTTTTTCTTTGTGTTTGCTGTGGTTATACAAGTCCTACAACATATACTTGTAACACACTGGCATGCCTTTTTAATCCCTCTTACTTCTAAATGAGATGAAAATTAATGTTTGGAACAATATTATTGTTCACATTTTTAACAATTTGTGGTTCTGTGTCATTGATTCTTGCTATTGTTATTCTTGACTCTGCCAACCAAAGCTTCAAGCAAAGATTTGTCTCATGGTCTGTTAATTGTACCTGGGCAAATGGTAACACAAGGTAACTATTTCTGCAAAGAAAAAACTTTTGTTTATTTTGAGTAAGTTCAGGTCTATTTTTTTGTAATGTTCACCACATCTTCACCTTTTACCATAGCACAGAGATAATTATAACAAGAGGAAATGAAATTATAGTCCTTTGGTCAGGCTGATCTTTAAGGAGGTTTTGGGGTGGAGGTGTGTGGCTAAAAAAGTAGCAACCAAAGTAGGGAGGTTGAAGCAGCTTGATATTGACACTTTGAATGATCTCTGCCAATCACTGACAAACAAATGAGCAGTCAGCCAATACAGTGAGTTGAACCAGCTGCCATTCTCAGCCTGCTGAGCCTCGAGCTAACATTTTCATCAAACCGGATTTCATAGCCGCCTGAACTAATGCTGTCCTCCATGTGAACCATCTCAAACAAGAGCCAATTAAAGTTAGCTATTAAATTAGGGAAAGTCATGACATATGAAGCAAAACAATTTATGTTGACTGTTTATTTTGAGGTGCTAAACATTGACTGGAACACAATAGGAGGGTTAATATTCGCCTCAATAGAATTAGGTTGAGTAAACACAGTGAAATGCTACTTCATAGTTTGGGATTTCTTATAGATATTTTTGCCCTAAATTTTACTTATATTAGTGCAGCCTTTGACCATACTTTCATGCATCAATCACATTTGCTCAAAAATCAACTAAGCTCTATAGACTGACAGTCTAAGACAATATGTGGTTTTAAGGCAAATTAATCAATACTGTTCCATCTGAGGGTTTGCACAGAAAACACGACACCATAGTACTGTTCACACATAAGCACACTTTCAACCAGCCTATTGGTTCTCTTGGACACAGATGTTTGAAGGCAGCGTATTAGCATCTATCGTTTCTGCCAGTGACAGTTTTGAAGGCCTCTGGGGGACAGAGATCATGGCAACTCCGTCAAAGTGATTTTTTGTGCCACGTGTTAAATATATTATGCCATACATTAAATATATCAACAAAGTCAATGTACCCTGTGGAATATTCCATCTATTCTGTATTTCAAATAAGAGCTTATGAATATCCTTCAACATTTCATCTTGAAAGCCTCAGACTGTTCAAAGCCCACAAGTCTCCAACGCTATGTTATGTTACAGTTATGCATATCTAGCATATATACTGTATGTAAATGTACCATATTTCTTACACAAGGTTGTTAGTTTCACCACATCTTTTCAACAATTTTTTTAGTTACTCCATTTTTATCAGGGATATTCCTGACTTGTTTTTTTGATTGGGATTACAATTACTGTACATGTATTGAGATTTGCTGTATGCTAGAGGTCTCTTACATGTGAGTGGCATGTACAAGTGAGTGATGGATAGGTGGGAAATGCTAAGTCTCTTTTCAAATTCCATATTTACTGGATGAGGGAGATTTATAGAAAACTTGAATGTTGAGGCATAATTGGCATCATATTGGTATGTTTATATTTTTGAAAGGCCTTTTGAGTTTATCTGTTAGTGTGTGTGTGTGTGTGTGTGTGTGTGTGTGTGTGTGTGTGTGTGTGTGTGTGTGTTTACATGGGCAAACAAGTGTAAGTACATGAATGTCTTTTACAAGTAATGTATCCACCATTCATCTTGTTTTCCAATGCAGCAAAAACTGTTTTAAGGTCAAGCAATTAAAACTGTTTCCGAAGCTAGAGAGTGTAACTTTAATGGTGACAACAAACTTATTTCGGTATCTATGATTAATCTTGTGGAGAAGGAAGGCTACAGAGATAAATTGGGACCTTTAGACTGTTGCTACTAGTTGGGTATAACTTATATCCATTTGACCCAATTTAGCCTGCATTTTAGCTAACTCTTCCTCTAAACTATTTGTTTTCTTGAGGCTATGGATATCAATGTATGGTTTATAACTGTGAAGTGTTCTCAGGTGGTGCTACTGATATATTAAAACTTCATTGTTAAGTGTGAGAAAAGCTCAATTTACATTTGGTTTTGCCACTAGACTACATAAACAAGCTATATACCCTTCATTTTTTCATTTGGTGTTTAATGAAGTCCACTTTTCAAAAACAGAGTCATCTTGTATTTGGACGCAGTACATAACCATCACCATTTTGTATCCATGGTATCTCTCATCTTGGTTAATTGGAAATCTCAATTATGGAAATATCAACACACAATGGCAATCTGTTTCTGCTGAGCAACAACAAGTTTATCTTTGGCGTGCGTATCCTTGACGGCTATGAAAACCCGGTAAATTTCACCGGCTCATCGTGTCATCTTGATAGCTTTTGTGCCGGGCGGTTTCTATTTTTTTCCCCATCCACTCGCTGAGATTAATTGCCCCAGTGTTGCCGGCTGACAACAGCATTTATGAGAGGGAAGAACGCTGAACTGAAATGCCTGTATTTCAGGAAAACACTATTCTTTCTGCCTCTTTATCTTCCTCCTACCACCCCTGTCTCTCTCTCTCTCTCTCTCCACCGCACTCTGTTTTATTTTATCCTGCTGCAGAAATCTGATACGCTCTTGTTAGACATAGCCAATTCAAGGTTTGGCTCATACACTGTAAAAAAGACAGAGCAGCAGAAGTTCTATAAAATCCCTCTTTAAGATCTTTGGAGAAGGCCTTTAGGAGCAGGCCCTCCTGGAAATCTTACTGCTGTGTTGTTAAAAAGACCCATTTTTGGTCCCAAGTTACAGGCTTACCTGCAGTTATGTAGTGGAATATAAAAAAACACCTTTGAAAGAAAGGGCCAAACAACTGTACACAGGAGAGAAGATCTTAGGGGTCATGGGCAAACTGTGTGTTTGCCAAACGCTTCACACCCATTTCCATCACTGTGCCAATCATTATACTCACAATCCACGACTACAAAAACATCTTAGTCTGATCTAACTCCTGGGTCTTACTGTCAGTAAGCTACCCCACCCTCATCACAATGTCGAGCTTTATCTCTCACCTGAGGCTTTGAAAATGGGGAGATGCAGGTACTACAGCTGATTGATTTCCTGGCCCATGTTGGATTAGTCTCTGCCACCCAGGCACCATCCCAACACGTATTTAATACTAACGACAGCAACGAGAAATGAGTGTGTGTGTATCTTTGTGTGTGTGAGAGAGAGAGAGAGAGAGAGAAAGACTGGGACAGAGAAAATAAAAAAGGAAAAGGAAAAGGAAGAGGCTAGTGTTTAATAAGTGAACTTTTTTTTACTTCGCTTTTGGCATGGTCTGTGAGAAATGTGCATATAACAAGCAAAGGAGTTTAATCCAATAGTTTGAGAACCCACACTCAGTTGTCCCTTTCACACACTGTGGCATAATTCTTGGCTTGGTCTTACTGCCTTAGAGACTACCCTTTTATTAAATGCTGTCTGGGTCAGCACACATTTTGTTAGACAAGGTACACAGGTGAAGCTTGCCTACAAAACCTTAACAAATGGATTTGTCCCCCACCACCACCACCCTCTCCCTACCTCTCTTTCACACACACACACACACACACACCCTCTGTTTCAAGGTGATTCATTTATCAGTCCATTCCAAGTGGAGGGAGCTCATCCTTTTCTCCATTTGAGAAAGCCAAGTGGTAATTCTAAGTGTGAATAGGGTCTCTCTCTGTGGTCAATTACTTTTTCCCTAGCATTGTCACAGCAAAGAGGTGACAAGGTAAAAGACCTACATGAGAGGGTGACCATGAAAAAAAGACCATCGAGAGAAAGAAACACATCAAATAAAAGCCTTTCTGCACCAAAGCACCCTTATCCTGAAACTAAAGGCGTTGGTAGTGGCTTAGCTTTTTTTCTTCTTTAAACAGGAAGACGAGACAGACATGAGTTCATTTGACAGACAATTGACCAGCATATTTTAACCTTCCAGTTGTTAGGCTCAGGCCACACAGTTTCTACACCGCAAAGAAGAGCATTGCTGAATTGAATCTCACAGTTCCACGCTTTTCAAAGTTAAATTAACACTTTCAAGATGGAAAATAACCCTTACTCTGGACGCCATTTCAATCCAAAAATTTTGAAATTACACTTTGGGAGTCCCAAATGTTTAACCCTGACATTTTAAGACATCAGTTTTTTGTTGTGTAGGTCTGCAGCTCTGAGACCACAAATTTTACAGATAAAGCCTCCCTCTAAAGGAAGCCCTCCTCAGAAGCTTTCTACAACAATGCCTGCCCACTATCTGATACCACGCAATACTTATCAAGTTAGGGAAAGCAATTTATCAATGACCAGAGCCTTAAACAATAGCTGCATGGCAAGATTTTATATTTAGTTTTCTGGCCACCTGTCTCTGATGGCTCCTTGCTTCTTTGTCTGTGTGAAGGGTGACCCCCAGGGACCCCCCCCCCTCCTAGCCTCCCTTCTCCTCTGAGGGGTTATTATGAACAAAACACCAGCAGAAGTGACATTTATCAGGCACAAAGAGCAAGCTGAGTGGGAGAGAGGCCAATTTGGACCTGTCTTTGCGCCTGTGGGGTTGCACGTGTTGTGTCTCTGGGCAGCTTGTGGCGTGAGAACGGGAGATAATAGCAGGACAATGGAGGGATGCTGCTGGAGTCTGCTGATGCTTTTGTCGGGCTATCATGTGACCCCACCGCCGCCACCACCGCCACCACCACCACCTCCCACCCAGCCACCTTAGCAGAGTTTACGTGGCAGTGTGGAATCAACCTTGGGAGAATCCTTCACTTTCTATTTTATGCCGCAGTCTACGGCTGGGGTGGCCACAGTCATCCATCTTACCTGTAGGGTCAGAGACGGAGAAAGGTTGCTCTCAGACATCTGTAGCGCCATTAATCTGTGATGTCATCAGCGTGTTATGTGACCTTCCGCAAGGGTGCGAGAAACATTTTTCTGTGTTAATGTTTATTGTATCCTTGTTAATCATAATTTCGGATGCTTTCTTCTGCCTTCCCATATGCTTTTGACTTTTTTCACTTTTAACTTGACTACTGCCTGCTTGCTCTGATATTTGACTTTTGTCACTCTTTGTCTATAGAGAGGATTTTACCTTTTATTGTTTCCATGCAATGTTTAATTTATCTAAGTGAAATAATCTTAAAAAATAAACGAAGCAAAGTTTAATGCTTAAATGGACTAATTTAGCCACTTTTAAACTTCAAGTACTATACTATCAGAATTATATTTGACTATATCTTATTTAAAGGATCATTTGCATCCCAATAATCAGCTCGAGACAGCAGACACAGACTATAGTTTGAGGTTCATAGTAGGATGGTCATCATATCATGGTGTGGTGGCCGACTCAAACATGGGTCATTGCCTGGATCTTTTAAAACAAATGACATACCAATCTGTTTTAAGGTTGAAGAATTCCAGTGACTAAAATATGTTTAAATCTAGCAGACTTCAACAAAGTTTGCATAAACTATCCCCATCGAACAGACCCTGCCTTTAACTCTCGGTCCCATATCCTCTCCCTTTCCCTCTCTATGGTGTCCTCCTTGGTTGTTTTCCTTTCCCCTCAATCCTTCCTTCCCCTCAGTAATGTCACACATTCACCAGAAAAAAACGTATTTACACTGTTGTTTTCACATTCTCACGCAGACAAAATACTTGGGGGTTGATGTTCCTCAAACAACAACCAACCCAGTGCTGTTGTTCTTTCCCGTCTAGAGCAGCTTTGAAACCCCCGTGGTATTCTTGCACTCTGCTGATGGAAGAGATTGTGCGGGTCTCCTTTTCTAATGATCTGCCATTATTATTAAATGATGTTTGCGATTTATGACCTAGTTTGCACCCAATGAATGGCTAAGGCATGCCTAATCCACTAAGTTAATTATAGTCACAACTAGAGCAACCATTAGTTATGTAGTGTATGTAGTGGACCACAAGTCAGCAATGGAATTTTGTGTGGCTCACTGCTGCCACTGTGTGGCGTAAGATGGTATGACTATTGTCTTTACAATGTGTAATCACTTTGCACAACATTAAAATTATATCCAGCAAGTTCATTTGCATCAGTAAGCACAAATTTGCGCACTGTTAATCAGTCTTATTTGGACAAAAAATGAAACCTATAATTATGCACTGAATGGAAAGTAGTTTTTGGCTTATTTATATTTTGTGTGTTTGATTGACTGTGTGCTACTTATAATTAATATGTATGTATTAATTGTTAGTTGATAGAATGACAGACAGACGGAATTTAAAACGAATAAAAAGTTATTAAACTCTAAGATGAACCAGATTTCAACTTAAAAAAAAAAAAAAAACTAAAACCACTAGATGGTGACAATCACATTAGACAGCCACAAAAAGGCCCCATGTGTACACTTTCAGCAGTCTAAACTGGATAAATAAACATACTGAATAAACAGCTTTATGGGGAGTTAAATTTAGTCTTTTTTTAGGCTCCTTTTTATCAACAATGAAGGGCATGTATTGTAAACTGAGTACAATCTTAGCATCTTACACTTGCAGTTATAAACAGCTGGGCGTGTATGCGCTTAACCCACAGAGGTAATTTTGGTTGCCCCTCTCCATAAGCCTTAAGTGTCTGGTGGATGTGGATATCAGCCAGCCCTTTTTGTCTACATGATGCCCAGGCCACAATGACTGCGCCTGGAAAAGGAAGCTGCTACAGAAAGCAAGGTCATTACTCAAACAGGTGTCTCCTGAAATATCCGCTTGTTAAAAATACTTCATGAGTGTGCTGTGAAGGTTTTTTTTTTTCCTGTAGTGACCAAGACCTGACACTCAGCACCTGCCAAATATAGGAGATCTTTGATAGCCTACCCTGTAACATTCAGGACTAATTTAGTCCCCACTCTAAAAAGGTGTTTAAAATAGCTCTCATCGCCATGGGAATAGTACTGCTACTATGAAGACGCCTGTATCTTCTCACCACCATGTAAAAAGATACCTTGTGGATGTTGGTCTATGCTTAGAGTAGCAAGACTGCAGGTGTTTGAGTAAACCTGCGTTGGTCTCAAAAGCCCCCAGGACAGGACACGCTGGCCCAGCTGATATTTTAAACCACACAAACTCACCATTCATAACATCTTCCATCATCGTAAATCCTTCCCCCTAAAAGACCTCACTTAGGCCTTAGCCTGGGAGAAACCATGCAGGGAAGAGTGTGGTGTCCTCCATTCTGGTCCATGGGCTTCGGTTCTAACATAAACAACTCCTCTGTTTATTCAGACACTTCATGTAAGGGAAGCAGAGCTAAAATTTCTGCCAGAAAGCCAAAATGCTCGTCCTTTATTCATTCTCTTTTTTCAACCAATGCAACCAGCTTTCTACACCTGTCTCTATAATGTGACAGCTAACATGGCTTATTCTCAGCCTTTGGGTGGCAACTTCAGAGTTCTAATTTTGTATTGACTAGGGTGACCAAACGTCTTGTTTTCCCAGGACATGTCCTCCTTTCACATATATTCTATTGTGCATGTATCAAAAAACAAAGCATAATTATTACGGGAAAGCTGACTTTTGTTGACGTTTTAGCCGCTTGTTCTGTAGGCTTTGCAGCACCATCACAACCCCCCCTCAATTATGTTGTTATCAGAATTAGTGATTTCACAGCTCCAATTACGGCCCATGGAATTTTGTTACAACAACATAAACAGCCCCTCTGTTTGCCTAGAAACGATCTAATGTAATAGAATTATCACTGCAAAAGACAAAGGACCCAAGTGTTTTGTAATACACCACAGCTAATCCAATTGCACTTTACGGGACATGAAATATAATGTGAAAGACATGCATTAAATTACTCGCTATCAATACTGTGAAATGCAGAGGCTACATATTGACTGATATGAAGCCACACGCGGAGCTGATTTATAGGCGTATCAAACGTGAAATCAAACGATGACATCATGTTATGTCTGCTAAGCCTGTGTGTGTGTGTTGTGTTCCACGTTGCCAGGCCAACAGCCAATGCGAAAGAGTGTATTAGCCTTAATAAAGATGCTGTGCGTCAGCTTATGTGACCTTATGTTTCCTTCTGTGAGAGAGAAGCAAGTGTCTGAGACATGAGACTTGAAGCAACCATCTGTGAGGCACTAGCGGCAGATGTGTGCTCAGACCGAGCATGAGGGAAGGCAAACTTTTCCCAGTTTCCTGGAGGGACAGGGTCTGTCTGTAATCTCTTGTATGGTAGTTTAGCATCCCGGACAGCTTCTATTTATGATCTGTAACAGACATGTTTCATAATCCTTTGTTCTGTTAAGCATTTCAGATGTAGGAGAACTTTATAAATCATGTCCTCGCTCTTTCACTCTACAGTCGTGTCTCTGAGGCTAAAAATCTGCTTTGTAGACACAGGGGAAACCTGTGAGCTCATCTTGCCTATGGTACTGAAAAAGTAAATGGTTTGTGTTCAAACACTGTCATGGCAGTGCCATAAAACGCAGGGACTATTCAACCCACCAGAGGAAAAAGCACGAATAAGCCCCTAATGGTGGTTTTATTTCATGCTTGCATCAGAGGAGACCACATGTGAGGAGAAACACAATTTTCCTATCATCAATCTTTCTCCATATAGCTGTACTTTTCTGCCTCTCACTTTTTCTGTCTTTTTGCCTTTCTCTCTCAAGCCCACGCAAAACTGGAACACCTCACCGACATTTGTGTCTGATCAATCTGTCTAGGGTTAGAATCTAAACCTTAAAAGTTGATGCTTTGAAAATATGACACTAATTGCTTTCACAGCCTTACTGACCACATAGCGTATGTGAAAACCCTTACACAAGTAAGAGGAGATGCTGTCACTATAACTTGTACTTCATTTCTTATCCTCTCATCTCCGTTTTTGTACCAACTGCCTGCATGTTTTTTTTTTTACCTCATTCCCTCTTTTTTGCAAGACAGCTTTGCCATCATGCCCAACATTCTTGGGTTCATACTGTAGCCTGGCACCCTCCCACTGTCCGAGCAGCTGTCTGACCTCTGACATGGTCAGAGGTTTGTCGTTTTACACACAGGCCTCACACCCAGTGCCATTTTATGCATCATAACAAGCGGTGCCCACTGCTCGGACGAACGCTGTACAGTGTGCGCACCACCACCGCCGCCGCCACCCGCTGTTTTTCTCTGCTTCTCACATTTCACCCTGCAAAACCAAAATGCTCTCGCAAAAACAACTTGTAAAAAGATGGCTAGGCCTATATTTTGGGCTGTCATATTTTTTTTTCAATCCCATAGATGTGGATTCAGTGCTGAGCTGTGATGACTGTGTCAGATGTGACAGAGGCCATATGGGTTTTAGGTCTGGGTTAAGGAGAGTGGGTGGGGTAGCTGCACATGTACCACCTGCTTGAAATCATAATAATGTCCAGTTGCTGTTGCTGTTGTCATTGTTGTTTGTTGTTGTTGTTGTTAGCTCCAGGATTGCCTGTTCCAATATGATCTGTTTTTTATTTCTATTTAACAAGAAACATCCAATTCTACCTGAAAATCATTTGCATGTGGTCATTACTCAAAGGAGCCATTAGAGATGCACTGTTCAAATGAAACATACCACAACATCAACACATAACAGATGTTCTGCAGGTTGAACTTTTATTAAAAGCAGATTTACTGCATGTAAAAGCACAGCCCAATGCTCTCTCTGTTATTAATGACTCATTCTGCAACAGCTGCAACCCACCCTATACTTTGGTATATGCATATAAAATACATATCCCTACTTCATAAAACTAAAGAACATGGTCTCCCACCCTCAGACCCCGCACAGAACCTCTGCTTCCTTTACCTCCTCCCACTGCAATCAGGGTTCCAGGCAGCCAACTGAAGTTGAGGAGCCTGAGGTTGAGCCCAGCGTCGAGTTGAGCTTTATAAACCACACAGCAATTTTCTCAGAGATGTCTTGGCCAAGGTTCCTTTCGCCGGGCCGAGAGCTGTTCCATCCGCACATCTGCTGGGCAGCGCCGCCCACACGCCCGCCCGCCCGTCATCTAGAACATTCTCGGGCTCTCGGCTGCGTCCTTGCAGCGTGGTGTGTGAGCTGGCCCCTGTGACCTTGTGAACTCAGTCCTGTGGCTTCGCTGCAGTTTCATGCAAGGCCCCGCTTCTTGAAAGGCCACAACGTTTTTTGTTTCTTTTGTTCCCTCTCCTGTGCGCCCTCTCATTTTCGGCACAACTGTATGCGTATTTTGTGAATGCATGTTTATGCCTGCTCGTGCATGTGTTTATACTCTCGAGTCAAAAGTGACCGCTACTAGACAACCATTATGCCACGGCTTGGGAATTTACAACTGGCGTTTTTACAGAATTTCAGACCAATTGACCCGAATTCTAAGAATGCTTATCCTACTGTCCATAAAATTCGCTAGCTGACAGCAATTTGAAAGTTATACTCCTGTGAAAAGCATAAACACATGAACCATCCAAAATCAATTTTCTATGCTTCTAAATGCGAATGGAAGTGTCAATTTAAAGACAAATGAAACGCCTTTTTTAATTTATCAAGAAATATTTGACATTTTGTGTGTGGCTAGCGGTGACTGCCCTTAATAAATCCAATTCAAGAAAATGAGAGAGCGAGAGAGTGAAGCTACATGACTTCATGGAATGTGACAAGTCCCTTTAATAAGGCAGGAGACCCACAGCTTCACTGAGAGAAATGTGCTGGTCATGTGAACCTCTACTTCAAACTCGCACTAATAGCCATTGGGCAGACCCCTACAGAGGAGGCTTTGGCAGACAGCGGGGCTGGGATGATGAAACTGTGGTGCTTGGAGAGAGAGAGTGTTTAAACTTGTCAGAAAAAGGGAAAAGGAAGGCCTGTGCTTTTCTCCATTTGGTCTGATGTGGTTCAATTGCAGGCTGTTTATTCTTCCAGTGAATTGTGAGAGAAAGAACAGAAGGCAGAGATGGAGAGAGAGAATGAAAGAAAGAGTTGATGTTGATGGTTCAGGGCCGACAAGATGTAAGCAGTGTACTTCGTTCACGGTATACTCTTGTCTCCCTCCCTCCCTCTCCAAATTTGTTGGATTTGGCAAAGTATAGTCACTGGGCAAACTCACATAGAAGGCTAATAACATTACATGAATCACAAAGAATAATCTTGATAATGATACTCTGAATTATAGTCAGGATGATATAAATAGTAATGCAAGTGCCAAGTAAAATTCTTTAGTTGTAATTTATTGAAGTTATCTATGTACACATGCATATATAAGTGTGTGTGTGTGTGTGTGTGTGTGTGTGTGTGTGTGTGTGTGTGTGTGTGTGTGTGTGTGTGTGTGTGTGTGTGTGTGTGTGTCTGTTGGTGTGTTTCAAACTGCACACACCAACAATATCAAATGTGTGACACCACTGAGTACACTTACTGTGGACAGCTGGCTGTCTCTGTGTTTCAGAATTGAATTGTTTGCAAGGTAAATGTGAAACAGGTGAAAAGTAAGAGAATGCTTTGTTCAAGTGAACAGCTTATCACACTGTTAAGGATGCCAGCAGTCCTTTGTGGGTAGATTTGTCCCTGTCCCTGACATAAGGGTCATTCAGTCTTCATCCACTTGTCCAACATACTGTCTTTGTGTGTCTGAGCTGTGTTCATATTTTGGTTATGCTTTAAAACTCTGTTAGCTAGGTGTGAGTATGGAAAAAACTACTAGTAACAGCATCTGATGACTTAGGAAGTAAAATAAAGTGTAGTTTTATTTTTATCAAAATCCCCCAAAGAAAAGCAGTGAGAAACAAAATTCTTCCACACAGACATGGATAGAAGTTATTCATTATATGTTAGGTACAGTACATGACCAATTAAGGCAAAATGTCTTATGAGCACGATAGAGTACCTCAGACACACACTTAAGTATATGATGGGTTGGCACATGGTATTTTCTTGTCAGCACCTCAAATCATCTGGTCAGCATGCAAAGATTCACATGCTTTAATTACTGTTATTTGCTGGGTGGAGGTGATGGAGATACATACAATATTTGTGCCACAAATCTATCTCTGTCACTTGCTCTCTCTCTGTCTCTTCTCTGTCTCTGTATCTCATTCTCTCTCTCTCCATCTCCCCCCCTTCTCTTTCCATCTCTCTCTCTTGGTTTCTCACTCTCTTTCCCCCTCTCTCTTTCCCCCTCTCTCTACCTCTATCTGTCTTTCTCTCTCTTTCTTCATTTTATTTAATCATTGCTTTTGCACTTCTTTTTCTGTCCTCATTCCTAGCCACTGCTGTTCATGGTCCTTAGCAGGGACTGGCATTGCTCTCTGACTCTGCTCCATCCCTTTTGCTCGTGCGGTTGCTTTCCTGGAAGCTGCTGTCCTTTTTGCCATTAGCCATTGTGTTGTGTTTACAGGCATTGGCGAGAGACGTCAGGAGTCTCCCTGTCCATGTGTCCCCAGTCTGGCTTGTGATGGCTGGGTTAAAAATATCATTCCTGGATGCAAATGAGAGAAAAATGGAAGTTCTGAGACAAATGTGGCTGTGGCTTGGTAACCTTAAATCCATAAATTGCACCAAATGTCAACAATTTCTAAAACACATCAAGTTGCCCTATAAATTAGCATTCATTGCTCTCATATGCATGATCAAATACTTAAAAAATCTTGGATTTTAGATTATCTCAGTCTCTCTCTCTGTCCCTCTCCCTCACACACTCTCTCTTTCTCTCTCTCTCTTTCTTTCTCTCTTTCTCTTTCTCTCACACACACAAACACATGGTCAAAAACACACACACAGCCATACACATACACAAACACAAACACACACACACACACACACACACAAACACACACACACACACACACACACACACACACACACACACACACACACAGCAATGAACTTTTAAGGGGAGGATGTGGAACGAAAGGAGAAAGACAGATTGGGATTCGAAAAAGCAAATACTGACTGCCACAAGACACAACCTCAAGCTTCAGCTCCAGCGTCCGCAGAGGCAGTATTTTATGGAGACACGCAAACGAGGACCCATTTCGCGAAAAAAGAAAGACCGACAGAGCTGGAGGGGAGGAAAACACCAGCACTTGTGGGCAACTTTTTTTAATTCCTCGCCAGGGGATGGTAAGGATTAGGGTGTGACCACGGAGCACGATTGCGGCTGCTTTTGTCCCCCCGGGGCAGCCAAACGCCAGGGAGCTGGATGTGGTTGCCTCGTTTTGCGGGAATGGACGGGAGACAGGTTCACACGAAACTTCCAGCCCATGTGGAGCAAACTCTTCCCCTGAGCCACCGCCCCTGCCACTTTGGCCTCCGAGGACTCTGCATGCGATCATGGGGACTTGGAAAAGTGCAAATGAAGTGCAAGTACAAATCCAACTAGAGCCATTTTCGGGGTAGCGTGCAATTATGTCTGTGAGACGGCATGCACTGGCCAGACAGTGGGCAAAGGCTTCTTAGTAAAGTCTGGGACAGAGGAAGATTCCCAGTCACAGGGCTGGTCACAGCACAGTGACTGTCACTGCACAATGGCTCTCTCTCTCTTTCTCTCTCTGTCTCTCTCTGTCTGTCTCTCTCTCTCTCTCTCTCTCTCTAACCAAACCCCCTAAGCGGTTTCTCTTCAATTCTCTCATTTCTCTCTCTCTATTTTTCTCTCTGTCTTTCATTCTCTCTTTCTATCTCTCTCTCTCTCTCTCTCTCTCTCTCTCTCTCTAACCAGACCCCCTCAGTTGTTTCTCTTAAGTTCTCCCATTTCTTACTTCTCCTTACTATCATCTCTCTCTATTTTTCTCTCTCTCTCTTTCATTCTCTCTCTCTCTCTCTCTCATCCCTTCGTCATTTTTATGCCTGTCATTCCACATTTCTCTCAGTCTGCATCTTTCATTCCATCTGCGCCAGTGACAGGCAAACCACTAGCTGGCCTGATTTCTATCTTTAGCTTCTTTCTGATGAGCCCTCTAAACATAGCTGTGGTTTAACTCGAGGGGGGTTGAGGGGGGGTTGAGGGGCAGGGGTATCTGGTGTTCTCTGAACACCGCAGATGTATGGGTGGGGACCTTTGACTCGGACTACTCTCATGCTATAGATCTATCTACTGTGTGTATGTAAACATTTAGCATCACCCACTATGGTTTTCAGTATCCCAGTGGTACTCTATGGAAAAACAAGACAAAAAAAGAAACACAGGAGCATCCAAAATAGACACACTGCCGCCCACAACCCAACGCATGAAGGATTTATGATACTTTGTCATCTAATTAAAAGGTTTCTGGTAGCAGGGTGTGTGTGTGTGTCTGTGTGTGACTACTGTTTGGTTCTTCTGAGGCCTGTCAGGGACAGTACATGGGTGGCCAATGATCAGAACTAATAAACAGAGACAAGGCTTCGTGCTGAAAGCAAAACAAGATGAAAGCAGCGTAGACAAACAGTGAGTGTAAATAAACGGAACAAGGAAAGCACTGATTGGAAACTAAATTGTATCAGGAAATTATGAGGTTTTTTGTTCCCACAGTGTGGTCATCAGGACATGAGAAATTTATCTGAAATGAAACAGCAGACAGGAACGCCAATATTTATGCTGTCAAGATAAGCAGCACTTCCGTGCGTCTATGTCTGACAGAAAATGATCTGACAACTGCAACAAATACAGATGTCTATTCATTTTACTTGTTTGATTTGATTTAAGGAGGGCTTCCTTCTAATTAAGTGCATTCTCCATCAAAGGTACTGCATTACAGTCTGCTTTCAACTACCAATGCTGTGAGAAGGGTGACGGCACATAGCCATAAATTGTAAATGTATTTAAGTAGATTAAGTGCCTTGAGTAATGTGAGAAAATATAGTGCCGTGAATAAAGTAAGGTTGTGCTTAAATCGAAATGACAGTTTAATTAGAGCTTAATTCATAATCAATTTATCAGTGTTAAAAGGTGACATCTATTGAATTAACGTCTGCATTGCAAAGTGTTATACTGCTAAATACTGAATAGCTCCATAGCTCACCCTTAACAAGTGAGACACTGTATATTACAGTGTTATCTTCAAGAACATGTACATGACAACACATGCATACCTGCCTAGTACAGCATATGTGTAATGGATCACATGCAAGATAAGGGTGGACCTGAAGGACTAAGCCAAATATTCCTACCCCAGAACGTGCAGTTTGTCTGGGGGGGTTGAGGAAGGCAATGAGATCAGCGGTGAGCCATGATTGATTTCACTGCCCTCCTCCATCCCGTGAAACCACATGGTGGTGGCTATCTGTGAGCACATCTGTATTTGACTGTGTGGATGTGTTGTGTTTGTGTGTGTGTGTGTGTGTGTGTGTGTGTGTGTGTGTGTGTGTGTGTGTGTGTGTGTGTATGTGTGTGTGTGTGTGTGTGTCTGTGTGTGTGTGTGTCTTTCATGCTTAGCAGAGTAGGACTGTTTGATGAACAAACATGACCGGGATGTGTCTATACGCAGTGACCAGGCACCCTGCTATTCTTTTTCTTGTCTCGTGTCACAAAAGAGCACACACACACACACACACACACACACACACACACACACACACACACACACACACACACACACACACATACCCCAACACCCACACACACACACACACACACACACATACCCCAGCACCCACACCAACATCAACATCGTAAACCCCCCTGCCTGACGGTTTTAGCGTGAGCCGACAGTCTCCATAAATCCCACGCCGGAGATTCCAGGCAGGAAAATGCCCCCAAAAGGAGTTATATCAAGACACCATGCTTCCATTTTTAAGAGGAAGAAGTTTGCTACCATGGCCCTTTTTCAGACATCTCTTTGTCTCTTCCTCTCTGTCTCTCTCCCTCTCTCTCTCTCTGTCTCTCTCTATGTCTCTCTCTGTCCCTCTCCTTCTTTGTTTTTCCTTCCTCTGTCTTACTTTCTCTCTTGTGTCTCTCTTTTAGTTCTCCCCCCGGTCTTCGTGGCATTACTTTCCATATATCAGTAAATGCCTGTCTGGGTGTGTTAGGCCCTCTGATTATTTTTCCAGCGCGTCGCTGTGTAATTTGGCTAAATGGGGCCTGCCTTGAGTTTACAGTGGGGCTGGTAAACAGTCTCCCCACTTGGAAAATGAACGTGCCCGATGGGCGCCAACCGCCGCTGCACAATCGGCCATAATTGCTGTTTGGCATCGCGGGGCGCCAAGCCGAGCACACCTGAGCGAGAGGCGTGAGTGAGTGAGTGAGCGAGTGAGAGAGTGAGCAAGTGGAGTGAGTGGAGGGGCACGAGCCGGATAATACTCCTGAGCTATTTCAGGGGATTTGCGACACAGTCGGGCGCTCTCGCTCCAAACACTCCGGCGTGGCGTGTTTATGCTGTGGTCGTGGAACAGGAACTGACAGTGACACGCAGGCCAGTCAGCCTCCCCAGCGTTTAAAGCCAAGCCTGTCATGAGAGAGCAAGGCTTTTATTGGGTGTTAGCTACCGAGCTCCTGTGAACCCAGTGCTGTTGGTCTTGTGGGTGTCAGACCTTTTCTCTGCATTTTGAGGCAAGGGCATAGTAAAGGGCGCTGTAAACTGAAGTAGGGCCAAGTGTTTTTAATTCACACTTTATTTCGTATTAATGAAAGACTGCTGTAACACAAAGAGGGTTGAGCCCTTGGGGTGGTGTATTGCCTAGCCTTGAGGGGAAGCTGGTGAGAGAGGAAAAAAAAACCTCTCACAATGGTATCTCTGTACTCCTGGGCATGTGGGCTAAAAGGAGCCAGGGCAAGAATCTCTCACCCTCAACCACATAGACAAACACATGCACACACACACACACACACACACACACACACACACACACACACACCCCACACACACACACACACACACACACACACACACACACAGAGCGAGAGAGAGAGAGAGGAGAAAGAGACAGACAGACAGAGAGAGACAGACAGACAGACAGACAGACACAGAAAGACAGACACAGAAACAGAGTCAGAGACAGAGGCAGAGACAGACAGAAAGAGAGAGAGAGATAAAGAGAGAGAGAGATACATGTACACAAACACAAACAAAATTCACGCATGTGCTGAACAGAACACTAATTACACGGATGCAGTAATTTTGTGTCAAGCACTCCTCAATTTAAAACTCATCTTTACCAGCGAGCCAGGAAATCCCGACTGTAGCTTATTGCTCCCAGTCCTTAGGAATATACTCTTTAATATAATTAAAGAAATTAAATTTAACTTGTGAAAGATACTAATTAACACACAAGTACATGCTGCTATAGTTGGCAGGCAAATAGCCATTTGAAAGACTTATGATTGCTCCAAGGCATACCCCTCTTTGATAGAGAAAGTACACACATGAGCAAGCTCAGGACCCACCCCCCCCCCACCCCCACTCATACCCACACACCTTCATGCCATACCCTCTTCAAAGGATCTCAGGCTACCTAGACCTACCTCTGTATGATGCCTCTCTTTCTTCCTCTCTCTATGTCTCTATTCCCTCCCATCTCTCTCTCCCTCTCTCCCTCCATCTCTCTCTCTCTCTCTCTCTCTCTCTCTCTCTCTCACTACTCCAGTACTTTTCCACCGGCTAAAAAAAAAAAGGGCTGACTCACCCATTCCCTCCCTCCGAGAACCCAGAGCCTCAGCTCCAGATCTGTCAGAGTGCGGTGAAAAAGTCTCACTCAGACGCTCCACACGGCTTCCCTCATCAAGCAAACATTTACGTACCCACGCCCGGAAATCCAGCAACCCCCGAACCCCTCAAGGTCATCTGAGCAGGAGAAGGTCATAAAATCCTCCCCTCTGTGGTCTTCAGAATATTTTTATCTCTACTCATCTCTTTTCCCAGCGGAATCTCTGCTTGGGGTTCTGGGGTTTGCTAGGATGCTGTGTGCATCTGGGTAAGGCTGGGGGAATAGTTTACATCAGAAAACCTATTGTGCCAATTCACAAAATAAGCAAGACCAACAGTCAATTTTCCACCAAATGCAGTAATGTGAAAATGGCTGCCCGACAAATTCAGCGGAACTCACAGGAGGAAACCACCAGTTCAGATCCCCCGGGGCGATAGGAAAGACAAAATAAGTTGCAATTTTCCTAGTAATTTTGCTAGACGCTCTCGCATTTCTGAATTCGGCTTGACTGGTCTGTCAGTGTGATATGATTGGACAGTTGGAGACTGGTTTGTTTTTCAGTGTCTGGGCAAGTGTGTGTCAGGCTGGTGGCAGCTTAAAAAAAACAGATTTGGACACCCAACCAGCTGGGCTTACCACACCCCCCTCATGCATGCATGTTTGTGTGTGTGTGTATGTGTGTATATTTGTGTGTATATGTGTGTATATGTGTTTGTATATGTCTGTGTATATGTGTGTGTTTGTTAACAAGTGGTTTTGTCTGTGTACATGGCAACACGCTGCTATAGTAAACACGTCTGGCTGTGTGGGCAGGTGTGTGTACAAACATCTTCAAGCGCCCGCGTGTGTGTACCGCATCGGCCTCCCAGCACGCGGTAAAGACACAGACACAGGGCGGCCTGCATGATGGCCAAGCCCTCCAGACGGCTGTGTGTCCTACACTACACTGCACATAATCACCGTCTGTCATCGGGCACTCTGCATTTATCCACACACGCTCAGCCCCTGCTAACTACCGTCCGGGTTTCCCATCTACACTGCCCAATCAGCCAGACCAGGCAAGGCCAGGCCCAACGAGGCAGCCTGGGACCTCAAATGATGCCCCGAGGCTCTGGTGCTCAGACTGTAAGGGGAGATGTGAGCTGCTGTGTTCTGTTTAATAAATGCTTCTGTCAGGGACGGAGGAGGACAGGGTCCCAGAAACATTTTTCTTTTTATTCAGTTTCAGGGTAACACAAGCCCATGTTGCGTGACATAGCCAGCACCACCAATGTGACTAAGCTCGACCACTGCTGCGTTTTTTTTTCTGTTCTGTGAAACATAAAATGCTCTATTACCCTCAAGAAACCAGTCTGCTGCTGTACTTAATACCCTCACTATGAAGGAATGCCCTGGCTTCGGCTGTCATCACCTCCCCAGCCATCTCCCACTCACTGGGAGACCTTACAATGTTCCATCTGGTCCATAGGAAGACCATCGCAAACAACTACTCAAGAACTATCTGTCCTGGCCTAATGTTCGCTCTCTATTTGTCATCTGCCTGAAAACAAACAGAAACAATCAAAACAGCACCCAGTGTCATTATGATTATACAGCACAACACAGCACACAGTGTACCCAACAAAATTGACTCTGTGTTTAACCCATCACGCATGGGAGCAGAGGGCAGCCATGACAGCCATGTTGCCCGGGGAGCAGTGTGTGGAGACGGTACCATGGTCAAGGTACCTCAGTGGCACTACTGGCATATGGTGGATTCACACCTGTGATCCTGCAGTCATAAGTGCATTACCTTAACTCCCAGGTCACCACTGCCCCACTGTACATTGACTAAATGATTAATGCTGACTTCCAATCCTGTCTGTGTTGTCACCTGACTATGTGATTTGTGCTAATCCTGACCCTTTACTACATACAGCTTTTGTTGCCATGCGCATCACTGATGATCTGACTGATGATCTGACTCTAGAGGTGGATCCCTGCTTCCCTACACTTGCTGTGATTTCTCTCCATGGTACTGTTGTTAAGTGCTGGCTTTTACACCACATTCCATCAAGGTCATTCTACAGCAGTAGAATGTACAGCTAAAAAGCAAGTGAGCCATGATCTAGACCGGTGTAAAAGGGAACTGACAACAGACATTTAATCCGCATCTAGTTTCCATACAAGGCAACTAGAAGTGGGATAAATTATCTCTGTCTGTCTCTGTCTCTCTCTCTGTCTCTCTCTCTCTGTGAAATTTGCCACAGACAGAGTTCGTGTGAGGAACACAATGTACGACACACTGCCAGTGGTCGTACATGGGAACATCAACACCAAAGTAAGCTCTCTCTCTATTTCTCTGTTTCTCTGTTACTTGCTCTCTCTCTCTCTCTCTCTCTCTCTCTCTCTCTCTCTCTCTCCCTCTCTCTCTCTCCTCATCTCTCCTTTTCCTGCTCTCAAGACTTTTGATAGCTTGTCCTCTGAGAAACGGGCCAGCTTAGCAACCGGCCAGGCTTCCTGTGCCGCTGGTGGGGATCAATGTCACCTTTGAAAGCAGCAGACCAGCGGCGGGTTGGGGTTGGGGTGGGGTGTGTTGGGGTGGGGTGTGTTGGGGTGGGGTGGTGTAGTGTGGTGTGGGGTTGGGGGTTGGGGATTGGGGCCATGGAGGGCCACAAAGAGGCCTTTCTGCTCACATCTGACCTAGATCCCCCTCCCGCAGCGGGGCCGAGTAGGACAACGTGCGAGCAGTCAGGGACTCAGCCGGCCGAGGGGTGAACACAGAGGGCATACGCACACGTGCACTGAAATTCACCTACACTTACACTCACATGTAAATAAATAGGTACAGTACAGGCAGTGTATATAATCTCTTCCTTTCCCTCTCTCTCTTTCTTTCTCCCTCTCTCTCTCTCTCTCTTACACACACACACAGACACACACACTCACGTAACACGCAATTTCATTGCACCCATCCTCACATTCATCTGTTGTGAGTCATGTTAAAACACATACCCTTGTTCACCAGAGTTTCAGGCAAATGGCACACATACACACTTGCAGATGATGCACACATACATACACACACACACACACACACACACACACACACACACACACACAGAAGGACGTGCACACAGGCACACACAAACACCCACATAATACTCACATATGCTTCTGTTCACTTGAACACTTTAGCATACCCTCTGTTTTTCTCGAGCATGTCTCCCAAAACATGGTCATGGTCAGAGACACCTTCAGACATGTCCATCCTCAAACATACATGTGGATGCGTATACAGATACATCTGTGGAGATACAAAACACCATTTATGCTTGTGCAACAGACATCACACAACCTCTTGATGTTTATCATCACATAGCCACCAGTGATGTAAACTGACATATCCTGAGCTAACCTCATTAAGCAAGTTCCAGCGAAACAAATGATAAGTACAGGCAAGACATGAAATCTCCAGATGTGCCAGAGAAGCAGACATGGTTCCCTTCCCTCTATTGTTTCTGGACTGGGGGCCCTGATCATCAATCTTGGCTGTGCACACATGTGCAGCTTGGCCGTGTGCCGTGAGGGGTGACAGGGTAACACAAACTCAGACCGTGGCTTCTCTCTCAGACATGTACATCAACAGCGAGGCCCTCTGCTTCTTTGCACAGCACAGTGCCTTTGAAGCTCAGGAATCTTATGGGAGGTTAAAATACCAAAAAAAAGAGTATACAGTTACAGTGTACGCATACATGCGTGTATGGGTGTGTTTGTATGAGTGTGTGTGTGCGTGTGTGGCTACACGCAAACACATACAGTACACATACAAGAGAGACGATGTGTGTGTGTGTGTGTGTGTGTGTGTGTGTGTGTGTACATTAGCATGCATAAACATGAAACTATACTTTAATCTATTGATTCTGGAAGCCTATCAAATATCTTTACCATGAAACTCCTTTTTGTTTGCTTTTGTGGCTGTTTTTTTTGTGGCTGTCACATTTTTATCCTGTGCCATTCTTTGGAAGAGATCCGTGACATTTCTTTGCAACAGATCTGCCAGTATCTACTATCCATAAACCTTGAATTTATTGTTTTAGTAATTGAGTTGACCATGTCGCTGACAGCTGTTTGCTCATGGTAAAGTCTATCTGAAATAATGGAATGAAAAGAATGCTGATGCCTTATAGGTCACCAACTCAGTGTCTACCTCATAAAGAAAACAGTGAATGTGTATACATCTTACACAACTATTGGACTTTGTTTAAAATATTTATTTTTCAATATTTCCATCCATTTGAAAAATAAGTTAAGAGATTCCACGGGTCTAAGGCTCAAAGTTCATTCATACAACAACTTTCAGAGAAAGTAAACGTGAGGCATCTCCAAAGTGTTTTCAGTTTGGAAACCTTCAAAAGGGCTTGGTATTTCTCGTCATGACAAAAATGTTTCAAGTAAAAGCTTGGAATTGAACTTCATTAAACAGAATTCATATTAAATCCTATTATCGTGTGTATTTCTCCTGCTGTGCAAATTTACAAAAATAGAACATTTCTCTCTTTACAGACAAGCAACAATGCTCTCTTCTGTGACAAAAAAAAAAAAACAAAACAAAAAAAAAACAGATAGTGTGCATGAGGAACATCAGTTATGACTTCAGACATTAAACAAAACAAACAAAAAAATAAAGAAAAACAAATTAAACAAAGCTACATTAAAAAAAAAACTAACAAACCCTTCCGTGAACTTAACAGCAGTTGAACTTCTTCAACCTTTAGGTATTCATGACAAATGGAGATGGATATGCTACAGTTATTAGTGTGAGACCTGTCATCTTTTGGTTGTTGGTATTGAATGAAGCATTGACAAATGTGGACTGAAAGACTAACAGTGATGACAAAAAGGATTCAGTCTTTCCCCCTTGCATGGTTGAACACATGTTTAACAGACAGCACTAAATGGAACTGGTTGGAAACATGTATGTGTCTTTATGCTTGTGTGTGTGCACAGTTTCCATGTGTTTTTACAGTAAGTTGCAGCCATACAAAACAGCTGTCTAAAAAAAGAAAAAAAGAAAAAAGAAAACAAAAAATAGATAAAAAATTAAAATTACACTCTCACATAAAACTTTCATAAAGATTTCATTAGAGATCAAAGTCAAAAGGAGGGGCAAGGTTCAAGGGTCAATGAATGATACTGCTATGTAGCGTGTTCCATTGGTGGTAGGTAGCCCCTCGTGAAGATGGGTCAGTCGACCTGGGTGCATGAAGCTCCAGCCTTTTCTGGGGGACTCTATGGAGCAGTTATACCTGTGGAAGCGGCAACCTCCTCCCTGGGGAGAAAAAGAAAAAAAAAACAAGTGCTTGTGTAAGCAAAATAAATGGTGGGGTGGGATGGGGTGTGGTGGGGAGTGGGGAGGGGTGGGGTAGCACTCATCGTCATTCACAAATCACTTCAGTCCAAATATTTAAGCCTTGAGATAAGTTTGCTCTGTGGAGAACGTTATGTGTGCTCAGCAATGAAGGGCTGTCAGTAAATGTTTAGCATAGTCTTGACACGCATCAGAGACTGTGGAGGTCAGAAGTAAGAGCCCGCCCTCTAAAGCAGCTGTGTGACAATGGAATTTTTCTGAGGAGGACTGTAATGATATTAGACATACTTGAAATGACACGGCTGGAATACACCAAAATCAACACTGATTTACAATTTACAAAATAGGTTGATTTTTACTTAATCAGAAATGTGAAATGTGGGTTAACACACCTGGAAGTCTGTTCCTTTGCTATTGAGGGCAATGTTAATCGTGAACGTGGAAGAGTCGTGATGTGGCCTCAGGTATGATTGCCTGCCTGGAGTGTACTTCACCACAAAGTTCATAATGGCATAAGCCTGTGTAGAGGAGACAAATGACTGTAAGTGTAAGTAGAGATAGAGAGACAGCAGACAGAAGAAGGATCTTTTGTAATCCCCAAAAACTACACTGGGAGCACATAAATATGGTTTCTTCCAAATTATTAGCTAATTGAGGAGGCAGCTTGAAGTACTTGGAACTGTCAGGTTCATTAAGTTTTGTGAGCATATTATAAAGGAATGTTCATGACATGTTTGAACGCATACTGCATAGAAGAGACGAAGAAAGCGTGAAAAAGTTAAATATCACTAGGTATTTTTCCCTCTGATCATGGGGTCTACATACCACCCGAGAAAATGTGTGCAGCTTTAGGAGTGAACTTTAGGAGTGAAATGCAAATGGCAAATGGTGGTAAATGTTTCAGGAAGGAATGGGGCAGGATGTCGTCTGACTAAAGACACTTTTGTGGCCTGTAACTGCAGCTTCAGACATGGAGTCAGAGAGACATGATCTCATGGTCTGTCGTGTTCTATCCTTGGACATCTGGTGAAATGGGCTAGCCACTGGTCAGAGTCCAATTCAGAGTCCAGGAAGGTTGCTGCCCTCACCTTTGTGTAGTAGCCAGAGAAGACCTTGAGCGTTACGGGCGCAATGAACTCGCGGATAAAGTGCAGCCACTCCTTGTCGTAGTTGATCTGTTTCATGTGAATGTCATCTGTTGGGACACTCTCGTAGCCTCCAGTGATACGTTTATCCTGACGGACCACACAGACAATCGGTTAAACAACTGCTAAATAATTAAAGAAAGTATGATATAATATTTAGGTCAAATTCAGTGGCTTTACAGACATGTGCAGACTCTTATATAGAATATATAAAAATAGCTAGACAGTTTCATAATGACTGCCTCTTTGTTAATCATGCAATTGACCATCATTGGCCTCTGCACACAATCTCGCCTGAGCATGTTTAATCAACAGTGGCAAATAAAACCAGACTTGCTTTTCACAATTTGACTTTTATTCATCCACACAAGTGTCTGAGATCATAGAGCGTGCCTGAAAAAAAGTGCTTTCCCTGGAAACCAAAAAATAATCAGGCGCAGTCAGTGTCAATAAGGGGGAAATAATGACCCTTTAACAGTTTTATACCCCTGAATAGATCTACTTTTGTCTTATTTCCATGCTTCCCAGAAGACAAAATGTTTTTTTTTTTCACTTTTTTGCATTTGTTCTTTCATTCACTTTTCTGCTCTATTTAATGAAAGTGTTCAGGCTGACCTCATGTTTGCCTCCAGACCATGAGCCAAAGTTCTCCATCTCGTCCACCAGCTCGTCACAGGCTTTCTCTGAGAACACGGGGAACCAGAAGACATCTGGACATGGCTAAAAATACACATAAAAGGACACTTGTTGTGAGGATGCCACGCACACAGTGGCACAAAGCACTGAGTATAAAATAAAATTTAACCAAGGTATCAATTTAAAAACACAATGCGTAAAAAAAAAAAAAAGAATTTCTTGGACAGTTTGTACTTTCACTGTTTTTGCCTCTGTCTCACTGTGAATATTTTTCACAGCAAAGGGACAAGATCCTTACCTGCTCCAGATGATTCTCTGTGAAGATTCGAACATAGTCTGGATGAATGTATTTTGCCTTCCAATCCTATGATGCATTAGGGGGTAATAAGAGAAAGATTTGAAAGGTTCTGCTTGTTTATCCTAACTCTGACCTGCATACCATACAGACTTTGGGCTTGCACCACACATTGCACATACTTAACGTGCAAAACTCCCTAAGAATTATCACTCAGCCTTATCTTTTGTCAGACGCTTTCTTGGCTTACCCCCAGAAGATCTTAATAAATGAGAGAAACAGGGGATTTTTTGGCTGACTTACCACTGGGTTCTCAAAGATCTGCCACAGGTCGCTGTTTCTGTATGTGGTGTTGTAGTTAGCCGTTGATATGAGTCTTCCAAACTCATGGCGATTTGTAATGTACATGAAAATCCCCTACATTGTCCCAAAGAAAACAATATTAGTTTCCAAAGCAAACACAGAGGAGAAAAGTACAAAGCAATGAAGACAGGATTGTTAAGATTTATGAATGCTGTACAGGCTCATGAACTCTGGTTTTTTTTTTACCTCATATCAAATGAGAATCAAAGAAAGCTGACTTGGACTTTACTTTTAAAAACCTTGGGCTGTGTGTTTATACTAACACATGAGTCATTTAAAAAAGAAAATAAATAATCTGAGATTATTTATTGAATGGAGAGACTGGGTAGGGTCAGGGAGGATGCTGGAAGTTGGAGGACAGAGCTGGGATTCCGGGAATCATATTCCCTCACATAAGGAAGCAACACTGGGGGCGTTCAAGGGTTTAGGGGTGAGTATACAGTATGTGTCAACCTAGGCTTTATCCGCTTTTTTTTCTCTCAAAGGTGATTTTAGAACAAATATTCAAATCACTGGTGCAGCACATGTTTTGGCAAAAGGGAAGGGACCAGATGGTGTTTATCTGAGAGATTTGGCAGGATGTGACGTAAGTAGCCTAGGCTGAGATAAGGCGACTGGACAGATGCAGAGGAGGTGGGCAGGGCAGAACAGGACAGGGCAGGGGAGGGGAGGTGAGGTGAGGGAGGGGAGAGTACGGGAGGGGGCAGCTTTGGTTACTTGTGTGCTCGGGAGGTGGGGTGGGAGGGGGCTGCTGTCGGGACCGAAAACAATCTCGGGTTACTAACAGGGGCTCCTGGGAACGCAGGCGTAGTGGTTATGGCTGAGCGATCTACCCAGGCCCTCCTTCTCAGAACTCACGCAAAACACTACCTCGCAGGCAATACACTCCTATGGTCTGCAGGTGCTTTCGGTCTCTGCTTTAACCCTCCCTTACATTAGGGCTGACTCAATCACTTAACAGACTGTGAAGACTATTACAATCAGTTAGCCAACAGGCTATTTCCAAAAGGTTTTCTCCTGACTTGAAGAAATGCATCTGTCTGTGACGAGCAGACTGTACTCTGGAACCTTTCAATGTTTTCTCATTATGCCACGAATGGGGTTCGGACTTGGCAGCACAGTCTTGGTAATTCAACATGCACTAAGAACCACCAATCTTTCAGCAGTTATAGCCATTCTCTTCAATTTGGATACTCTACTGGTTCTCCACAATATGTGTCCACAATATACTTTTAGAAAGACTGCAGTGATCTGCAATCCAAATCTTAACTTCCCAATCAGCATACTGAGGGGCTATTTGCATAGCCTGAGGGTAGTGTTATTTTTACCACTCTAAATTGCGGGAAGATGAGATTGAAACTGTTTGCTGTGTCAACAATTTGCTCCTCCACGACTCCGTCTCTGGGGTCATTCTGAGAACATTCTCTACCATTACTTTTAGATATTACAGACTGTTCCAGGCTACGAAAGGGATGTGATGCTTCCATCTCCCTATTACAGTCAGTGCATGAGGGTACAGACAATGTCCTCATACTAAAGACCTCTTGCACTGATGAAAAACACAAGGAAAAAAGCTTACATTGTGGAGGCTGTGTATTATCATTTTAAACTACTGGGCTGACATGCAACAAAATCCTGGAACTGTTTTCTACATTTTTAGACCTAATTTTTATGGCTCCAGGCGCAATTAGGGGATAGTCAGATGACTGCCTTTTGGAAATCGTCTGTTGGCTGCTTACTTGAATGTTAAAATGTGAAAAAGACAGCAAAGGAGAATAGTCAAAAACTTAACGGAACCTTGGGGGGCCGGAGCATATGGAATGACTCCGGAGAAGGAGAGTCTTTCTCTCTTTGTCTCGTCTAAAATGAAGGAAAAGCACGATTATAAGACCCCATTGACATCAATGCTTTTTTTTTTCTTTGTGAAGGAGAGGAGAGCGATAGGTGTAAGGGATGTATTATTTTTTTTTAAAGTATGTCACAGAACATGGGGCTCTTAACGAAAAAGAGAAGGCGCTTGCGCACAAAACAACAAACACCCCTCGAGAAAAAGCCGGTGTAGTGGGAAGCTTTCAGTCCCAGGTGCGCTCGCATGCTGATTAAATAAGACCCCAGGAAACTGAAATTGGTCTGGAATTGTCCCAAGCAGAGGGAGTGCTGACGAGTGTTAAAGAGTTAGGAGGGACGTGTGAGGAGAGACAGGAAGAAAAAGCGATAGAGGAAGAAGGGGGGGGGGGGGAGATAGGAGACAGAGCCAACACAACAGCCTTCTGGGCATTCTTGACTGATACAGATGGGACTCAAGACAACACAGCACAGGGGCAAAGATGGCTTGTGATGGAACATGGCTGGAGGCACACCAAGATGGCTACCATAAACAGGAGGACAGAGAGAGAGAAAGGGAGGGAGGGAGGGAGGGAGGGAGGGAAGGAGGGAGAGAGACAGGTCATGCCCACATGTTGACATGTAGAATACTTGCCCAGCAACTCTTGGCATGCCAGAGGGGCTGTGAAACTTCAAGGATTAAAAGGGCACCGATAAACTGATAGACATTAGGCATACTCCTCAGGCTAAAACAGTTCATATAGCTAAGGTGGATCTTCGGAGGCCTTAGGCCTTTGCATGGTTTTGAGATACAGAAAAGATACAGTATTTATCAGACAAGATAAATAAACTTTATATACTGTATATACTTAAGGCACTGAATAGAGGTGAGGCAAAATGGCCTCCTCAGCTAACACGTGTTATCTTCACACCAATCTACGTTATCATATTATGCCTTCTAATGGCCAAATTTTGTCAGTTATTAGCGTATAACTTTCACTCTAATTTAAAGCCCCATGCAGAATGAGGACCAATGAGGAACTCACCAGCTCCCTGGCATTTCGGCAGAGTGCCATGTCAGGGTCCAGTTTCTCCAGGACAAAGTAGTTCCTCTCCTTCATTTCTGTCCGCAGTACCTCGCCCTTCACTAGGTAAATATGGGCCATGAATGGAATGTTCCACACGCCTCTGCAAGAGAAAGTTAGTTTGGTAGAGGTAGACAGATGGTGAGAGAAAAAGAGAGAGAGAGAGAGAGAGAGAGAGAGAGAGAGAGAGAGAGAGAGAGAGAGACAGAGAGACAGAGAGAGGAAGGGAGAAAAGAGAGTGGTTAACAAATATATACTTACACAGAACACTGGCTTTTCATTATATTGTGTACCTCTTCCACGACAGAGAAACTGATCCAACATTGTAATGTGAAGGACAGAGACAGACTGTGGGAATCCTTGCAACTTTGTGTGTGTGTGTGTGTGTGTGTGTGTGTGTGTGTGTGTGTGTGTGTGTGTGTGTGTGTGTGTGTGTGTGTGTGTGTGTGTGTGTGTGTGTAATGTGTGTGTGTGTGTGTGTGTGTCAGCAGTCACGAAATATGTTATCCATCCCATTTGTCTGTGTCTCAGGCAAAATGTGACGGTTATAATCACAGATTATCCCTGGAGTCTGGCTCCTTCTCACACACGCACACGTACATGCACAGTGGTGCTCATAAAGTCCCTATCCGACGCTTGACTGGGTCGGCAAATGGAGGACTGTTGGACCTAATGGGATTGAGAGCCTGTGATTTTCACACTGCACTCTCACTCCCCGGACATATATTTTCAACTGCGGACGGCTGCATAAATCTTTTCCTATCATGGATAATGTGGACAGAGGCACACATGTAAAATACATGGCAGCAGGCACATGTAGGGTTTTTTTAGCTTTTTGTGTCTGGACGGCAGCCAGATCTACTCACACACGCTTGCCCTGCACAATGTCAATGTAGTCCTCCGAACGGGCGTAATAACCATCCAAGCTGAGGGCTCCCCAGAAGTTGGACCACAGTTTGCCATGACGAGTGACAAGGGGACCAATTATTTTCCTGGGGGGAAGGGAGAGAGAAGGGACCTGTCAGTGAGCATAAAAATCAGTGACTCCTGTGGGCAGCATCTGCTTTTTTTGTGGCCAAACGTTAAGTGCAGCCCTATGAAAACTTTTACACCAGACCGGAAAAAAAAACTCACAATCGCAGGACTTGTAATTTATGGATATGACGTTATCAAGCAAACACAAGTTTTCAGTGGGTGGTAAACATGCAGTCTAGCAGCAGCATGGATATGCGCATGTTTTAACACGAAAAGGAGAACAGTATCTTTGGCAGTAATAAATTATGCACTATTCTGCAAATACTTGGCAATACAATAAACCACGGTTGCCTATTTTCTAAGGCCATTATTGCAGAAGATGAAGTCAGAAAATGCTGCCATTTAATAGTTCAGGACCCGCTGTGCTGTAGACAAATATGTTTGAGTTTTAGGGATTTTGAAAATAAACTCTGACGTTTTTGCATAATAAAACCAGGCACAAAACCATATAGCTAAAAAATGAAAAATGAAACTGTCATCATGCAGGCATGTCACTGAAAAAAGTATTTGTGGAAATTATAGAGTTCTGGGTATGAGTTTTCATGTCACAATAACTCGCATACACACGCAAACACACACACACACACACACACACACACACACACACACACACACACACACACACAGACAAAATACACACACATGCAAACATGCTTGCACAAACACACACACACACACACAGCAGCAACAGCAGCCCAAACACCAGAGAATTCCCATGGAGTCTTTAAATATCTTGGCTAAGGCTTTCTCTTAGGGAGTCCACAACAGCCAACAAATGTTTGAGGCAGCGACAGGGCGAGTGTGCCACTGAGATCTCTGTTTACAGCGCCCCTTTTTTAAACATTCTCACACAGGGGCATGAGACACTTCTTTTGTCTTGGTATAACATGGACAGACACTCTGGCAGTTACAGCTCTGATGCTCCATAATGTTGCTTCCATACACTCAAGAAAAACAGGAAGCCATTTGAGACTATTTTTAAAATTGTGAGGATTTTTGTTTTTGTTTTTTTTCAAATTTTCATCCAGTTATAATGTTGGTGCGGCTTCACCACTTTAAGGCTACCAGGCAGCCCCATGGGATGGAAGAAAATGGCTGGTCTGGAATGATGGGGTTGGCAGGGCCACCATGGCGTTAGTGCTGCATACCTGTTCTGTTCAATCAGGATCTTCAGGGTCTGCTTGTTGGTAAGCTGCACATCTGCGTCGATACTGAAGTAGTAGTCACACTGCACGTCCTTACGGCACGAATCCCTTCAGGAGAACAGCAACCACAACAACAACAGAGGCTCGGAAATCACTTCTTCACAGTTTTCATGAACACACAAATGGGATACGACAGGCCTGTTGCATGAATCTAGGCTGAAATGCATATTTTGCAGAGCCACACATTTGCATACACCCTAAATATACACCAGCACAGTTCCTGTGAGGGGAGATTTGGCCTCTCAATTACCAACCTTCAGACGCCACAGATGACAAAGCAGGCATCTGAAGATTAAAGATTCATGTAAAGCCTTGCATTATCATGTCCCATGTCTTGGCGCTTTAAACTCCAAGAGAAATGCAGAACATTTTTTCTTCCTTCTCTCTCTCTACCTCCCTCTCACTCGCTATCCTCTCTCTCCTTCCTTGTTTCCATACTTCTTTTTTTGCTGGGTGCAGTGATGTGTGTGTTGTCATGTCAGCAGACCATCACTCAGTCAACAGCTGAAGTCCTGGTGGGGTAAGGTGTACTGTTTGTGTCTGTGTCTGTGACTGTGGGGGTCTTCGCACGGACTAGGCTCCGCAGGTGTGACCCTACCTGCTGCGTACATTACATGCGATGACCCTGTACACCATCAATCTCCCTTAGCATCTGGAGGGAACCGACGACCACCCAGCCCTCTCGCGAAACGAGTGTACACTGAAGACACACACCATTTGAGCAGGCCGTCATAAAGAATTGTCATGAGGACGGAGGAGGCTTTTTGCGCCCTTGTCCTCTGACTTATGAGGCCTGCTACACTGGAGAGTATTCGCCTGGTTTATCAGTGATATATTGTGCAGAGTGATATAGCACTGCTGGTGCTGAACTTTCGGGACACGATGTCATGTTGCTTTAAAGAGGCCGAGCTGAAGGGAACTGAGCTGAACTGTACAGTGAAGTTCAGGAGCATCTGACTTTTTTTTGGTTTGGATCAAGAATTAAAATGCACTCCTCCAATCATAACACTGTAATTTAGACTGTGTGTGTGTGTGTGTGTGTGTGTGTGTGTGTGTGTGTGTGTGTGTGTGTGTGTGTGTGTGTGTCTGTCTGTCTGTCTGTCTGGTTCTGTATTTTCCCTTTTATTCAAATCATCCCTCTGAAATTATGTGTGGAGGAAGAAGCTCACATGCCCATGTTCCTCGCCTCGCCCTCGCTCAAGTTCTCTTCTGGACCCACAACCTTGAAGCTTGCAAATGTGTTCTTGTTCTCCTCCCAGAATCTCTGGATGTGTTTCTCATGATAAACTTCCTGCAATTGACAAGGCCAAAGACAACAAAAAGCCAGAGAGAAAGAGAGAGAGAGATAAACAGAAAAAGTGTTATTGATGATGCAATACATGATCTTGTAGTTGTACAACTTGACAGTAGTCAGCTTTCCATTACACTTATTCAGTTGTATTCATGGATATCAGTTATGCACATACATAGTAATATGTCTTAAAGAAGATGGCTATGAGCAAACGTTTTACACCCTGAAGAAGATAAGTGCATATTTTAAATTTTTCCAAGTGAAACTTTTTTATTCGAGTAACCAAAATGTGCATTAACATGTTGGATGTTTTTGTTAGTCCAACCCCCATTCCTTCCCCATACCCAGACACTCACATTGTTGTGGATGAAGATGCTCAGTTTATCTTTCGGATAATCCAGGTCAAGAAGTCTCTGGAAGAACTCTGGCACAAAAGGGACCGGCTGCTCGATAAACACACCAACTGTCACTCTTGGGAATTCCTGTTTGAATAAAGCATGTTCGTTTCTTTAAACAAAATGGTGACCTCAGAAAGTTGCTTTGACATCCTTCTTTTCCATCATGGCAGAATTCCGACTAATTACTACACTGACCTTTTGGAGCTGTCAGCGCAGCGCTGCTCTCCAAGCAAAACATAGCAGGCGATGTGGACCATACGTTAAATATGTCACCCTTCAATTTGGTGTGCACTCAGCTCAATGATAAACACAGAGCAAAAAGGGTGGGAGATGGACGACTCTCATCTTCCTCAGCCCTTAGACTGGGGTCAAATGGTACAAACTATTTTCCCATGACATTCTGTATGGCTTTAGACAGTATAGTTTGGTCAGTTTTCTAGGCCTTAACCATAATATAAAAAGCGCCAAAGCCTGGATGAAACGGAGGCCGAGGGGAAGCATGTAATTTGCAAGTTCCGTGATGGGCTCTGCCTTCCTGGGATGGAGGGAGCGCCCCTGTGGGGATCAAGCCAGTGGGCCTGTTTAAATTGGTACTGCCGGGGAGAAGACCAGGGAAGGGAGGAGACGGGTCGCTGGACGACACAAGGGACGAGACGAAAGACAGTCTCGGTCACACTGGTGCTGTCAGTCCCTTCTGAAGGGCCTCTGAGGAGACCCATCCTGCCCTGCCCAGGCCCGACCACGCCAGAAACCTCAGACGGCAGAGCACACAGGCGGTACTGCCCCGGCATGAAGAAGAGTTCCCATACTGAGCTTCCCTTCACAATAACAGACGGCCTTTTTTCCAAGGCTTCTACTGGGTGATCCACTGGCCAGGGCCTCAAACATAGCAGTGATACTCTCCTCTTCAAAAGAACACTGGCAATTACCACAAAAAATACATACGTTTTCCTCAGGATGAAAAGAAGCTGATAAATGTATGCTGACACCCTCACACATTTAAAACATTCATTACCTCACCAGAATGTGCCAATAAAACTGTAATTTGTATGGGGTTGTGCCAAAAAATAAGCAGTTCCCTCAAGTGGAACTGTAAATGTTTTCATCAAAGGATTAGAGCTTGCTAACAGGAGTTCTCTGGTCTTGGTGTGTCTGTGTGAAGTGTCATCATCGTCAAGAGCAAGATGTCCTTGGACACATTTATGGCTTGCATGAGACTCAGCCGTAAAGATGTCAGCAAGACCAGCCAATCTCTAATTCTGCAGTAATGTTTTACCTTCTTCTTGACCTCCATATGGTTACCATCATCCTCAACACACTAATTGGATGTGAAGGGATGTCTATCTAGTTTTTTTTTTGTTTTTTTTTTGTTTTTTTTTAAAAACACAGGAAGGATAAAAGAAACATGCCAAGGCAGTCTATAGCTGTATGCCTTGCCAGCTTTGGCTGAACCCTATGACAAATTTTAGAGGTGACCACGATAACTTATCCAGTGGGAAAAAGCCATACAGAAAAGCCCACTGAAAAGCAGACTGGTTGACACTGACACCCCTTTAAGTGAACCCTTCAAAAAACCAGAAAAGCCATTTCCTGGGCCACAGTCACAACGTGATTCTGTGCTCCTGAAGCTGCTCTGCTGAGACAGTTATGCATTTTTAATGAAAGTCTGCAGAGCACACGGGCTGTTGTTTTTGGACAGGAAACTGGAGGCTGGATAGCTCCTAAGAATGAAGGTTTTAGGGGGCTAAGACAGACCAAAGTCTAGTTCCTGATGCTCGTCGCTGCACATTCCTCTGTAAGGTGGCAAACACATTCACCGGTATGTACATGGATTTTAAAAGTTTTAAAATAAATCTGCCTTACTTAGCTCTGGGAACATTTATTCAGACATGCTTTAACCATGATGTTTGTAGAGAGAGGTGGCAGTCAACCCCAATGTGGCTTTCTGCACTACTTGACTCACGTTGCCCAGAGACAAGTCCACCATGTTCTGGTCACAGTTGCGACAGCCTTGCTCATAATTCCAGGCATTGGGTACATAGTTGGCCAAGTAGTTTAAGTAAATCTGTAAGGGAAAAAAAAGAACAGAATGAAAGACAATTAAATAAACAACGAAGTTACAGAACATAGAAGGCAGACCAGGCACAGCCAAAGACAGCAAGGCAGCACACACATGAAATACAGCATTTATCTGTTGGAATTTCATGTCTGTCTCTCTTGTCTTTTCAGAATACGTGTCCACCCTTCTGAATTAGAGGGTCCGGTCACAGGCCCGGCCCAAAACTGGTAGACCAAGATAGGCAGCCTGTCAAATATACATTGACAAAATAGGCAGTAATTACTCCTTTCCACCCACGTTCTAGTCATAAAATATGTCGGACAATATCATAAAAATAATGTCTTGGGCTAGATCTTTTTAGACTGGCCTATCTCAGACGTCATCAAAAATGTTTCCAAATTTGGACGAGGACACCGTTGGAGAATCACTCAGGAAAAAAGAAGATCTGTGCTATGTTTTAGACGTAGCTTTACATGGGAGGTCTATACATAAACCTGTATTGCTTGGTCAGGTTTACTTAAAGCCAGATTCTGTAGAATAGAGAGGTCTCTATCTCTAGGTAAGGAGGTCTCTACCTCTACAAGCATGTGATTATATGGACCTTGTCCAATAAAAATACATTTGGTCATGAAAGAATCAGATATTTGTAATTGTGCTCCTACAGCAAGAATGGTACCAATACTGTATTTCATTATATGAGTAATTTGTGAATATGATTTAATGACAACAGACTTGTTAAGAAGACATAAGGGAGCATCAGTGTGGGTTGGCAGGCAAAGACACTTGCACATTGTGTCTGAGGACTGTTTGCCAAAGCTGCTGCAAAAGCTAACAGTGGATCCTCGGTCCAATGCACAAACCAGGCAGCAGATGGAATCCAGATGTACTGTATGGCCCTCTACTCCAAAATGACTCCCAACAAAGCCTTTTTAAGAAGAGCCTAGATTACATCAAATGATCTGCTTAGTCATTGCTGTTTACTTTATGCAATACTGTAGGTTTACAGGTCAGGAGAGACTAGGGTGGAAAAAGTCCATCTCTCGCTCTCTTTTTTCTCTTTCTCTCTTTCTCTATCTCACTATCTTTCACAGGACAGACAGCTGTTTTTTAAGTAGCCATGGGAAGGAATAAAAAGCGATTCACGGCCATGCTGCACGGTAGTTTTACAAGGCTTTGTGTGTGAAGCCAAGCCAAAACATGCTAGAGCAGACGGCACAGTACTACTTGGTGGTGACACGTCTACTAAGCCTACGTAAGGACTCAGCCCATCTCTGACAAAACAGAGAGAGAGAGGGAGAGAGAGAGAGAGAGAGCGCACGAGAGAGAGAGGGAGAGAGCGAGAGAGAGAGAGAGAGAAAGGGAGAGAGAGGGAGAGAGAGAGAGGGAGAGAGAGAGAGAGAGAGAGAGAGCGCACGAGAGAGAGAGGGAGGGAGAGAGAGAGAGGGAGAGAGAGGGAGAGAGAGAGAGAGAGAGAGGAAGAGAGAGAGAGAGAGAGGGGGAGAGAGGGAGAGAGAGAGAGCGCACGAGAGAGAGAGAGGGAGAGAGAGAGAGAGAGAGAGAGAGAGAGGGGGAGAGAGAGAGAGAGAGAGAGAGAGAGAGAGAGAGAGAGAGAGACGCTAACGAGGCTGATGACTACTCATTACCCATCCCTGTTGGAGCCCATGGAAGGAATGACTCAGCACTAGTCGGAGGGGTAGTGTGTGCGTATGTGTGTGTGTATGTGTGTGTGTGTGTGTGTGTGTGTGTGTGTGTGTGTGTGTGTGTGTGTGTGTGTGTGTCTGTGTCTGTGTGTGTGTGTGCATATGCATGTGCATGTGCATATGCGCATGCGTGTGTGTGTGTGTGTGTGTGTGTGTGTGTGTGTGTGTGTGTGTGTGTGTGTGTGTGTGACTGTGTCTGTGTGACTCTGTGTCTGTGTGACTCTGTGTCTTTGAGAACACCATAGACAGGACAAGGATGGATGGGGTGAGGAAGGAGGAACAGGGACAGAGAAATGACCCTATCTCGCAGACATCCATCCCACTGAGGGCTGTCTGGGGCCAAACCGCTGGATGTGTGAGGCAATAATGAGGTTTGGCCCAGCTGACCTCATTCACTGAACAACCAGCTGGATTCCAGTGAAGCCTCAGCCCTACCCCCTCCAGAGATCTGGCAAGGATTTCAGAACTCACAGTTCCACTGTATTATACAGTCACTATACTGTTCCTCATTACACACACACATACACACACACACACACACACACACACACACACACACACACACACACACACACCTCACAGAAACCAAACCCATTCCCCTGTGTACAAACACACATTGCCCTTCTCGCCATGTGATACTGATAACAATGTGGAAATGACTCCCAAATTTGCCAAACAACATCCACATTTCCCAAATTTGGGCCTTGCTTGTTTTTTCCTTGCTGAGAGCGAGAGAGACAGAGAAAGCGATAAACAGACAGACAGATGGTGAGAGTGAGAGACAGAGAGAGAGAGAGACAGAGAGAGAGAGAGAGAGAGAGAGAGCAGAGCAAGAAACAGAGAGACAGAGAGAGAGCTTACTTTGGTGTTGATGTTCCCATGTACGACCACTGGCAGTGTGTCGTACATTGTGTTCCTCACACGAACTCTGTCTGTGGCAAATTTCAGCATAACCTCATCTGCAAGGAAAACATGAAATGTCAAGGAAAACACGAAATGTTTTCTTGAGAACAGGACAATGATAGATTCTCAAAATACTCCAACATGTGTGTCTGCCATTGGCATCTGTGTCAAAGCCAATAGAAGAGCAATGCTGTAAATTAGCAAGCTCAACTTATCATTTACATGACATCTGCAGCTGCATTGAAGAAAACCGAAAAAAAAATTGAAAAAAGTTCATTTGGATTGCTCACCAATTGCTCCGTTCAAGTTCTGGAAAATCTGGCACTTGTGATCTAGGGTCAAGTTCAGGCTCACCTACAAGACAGATGACAGAGAGGGTGGTGGGGAGAGAGACAGAAAGAGAGGGAGAAACAGACAGAGAGACATACAAACAGACAGAGAGAGAGTGAGAAAGAAAGAGGGAGGGAGAAAAAGAGAGAGGCCAAGAGAGGGTGGGAGAAAAAAAAGAGAGTCAGTAAGAAAGGGCTCAGACCATCTGTCCCTGAATGACCTATGTGCTGTGTATTTTTAAACCTGTTTGTTTGTTTTCTGAGGGTGTGATGTGTTTCCATGCATTTTATAAGTACATACGGCGGGATTACAAGCTCCCTTGTAACTTTTTCTTTCTTTTTTTTCCCACACAAGAGCTATACTCTTCACCCCCTCTTTGACCCGCAAATGCCACTTACCCGCTGTTGAGGGTCCACGTAAAGTTTGGTATAGAAAAGCTGGTCATCATCATTATCGTGCAAATCCCACTGTTTAACGAGCCGGTTGATGTAAGGGGCGTAGCCGATGATGCCTGCGAAAGAAATCAGATGCTCTCAACACTTATGGCTCAATAAAGTTAAAGTATAGGGTCCGCAAAACCGAGTATGTAAAGAGTTTGACATCGCCAGGACGCACAGGGACCTGTGGTACTCATATGTCAATTAAGGGGGACTGTAAAAATTCTGCAAAGGCTCAGGCAGGCAGGCTGGCTTACCCTGGCATCATGCCAAGCACCTTCCTCAAGAGTGTGACTTCTGGCAAGGGCCTGAGATAAACAACCTACAAGTGATGGGTGGTGCCCTGGACCTGGCCGTCAAACCACAAAAGGGCGACAGCCTAGGATTCCGGACCCCTTCCCACCAAATTCACAGAGAGGCCCTTTGGCTAGATGGTGGGGCGGGCACACACACAAACAAACAAACACACACACAAACACACACACACACACACACACACACACACACACACACACACACACACACACACACACATGCACACACACAAACAAACACACACACACACACACTCTCTCTCTCTCTCTCTCTCTCTCTCTCTCTCTCTCTCTCTCTCTCTCTCTCCGTGTCTCTATGGCTCTGCCTTTCTCCACTGCTCTCAATCTCAGTCTTCTCCCTCCCTGAAGCACACTGACCACAACAGAAAATTGCAGTCCTTGGCTATGTCTCTGGTCTCTGTTCAGTTTTAGGTACCATCATTAAAATGCCCTCAGACACTGTAAACACAAGGAGAGGGACAAATGCTGCACTTGTGAAAAAGAATGAAAGGAAAGGGGAAAGAGGCGTGCAAGAAAACATTTTCCAATTGCTTGGCAAGAGCTACGTGTTAACTTCTGTTTGTTTCCCACCAAACAGCCTTAGACCCAAGCCAGTGCGAACTTCACAATCAATGTCAAGCTCAATTACGAATGACAATGTCCTGTCTAAACAAGGCTCAGACTACTTAAATTTTTTCCCTGTCTCAACCAACTCAGGAGCTGCCCTTAAACATTGTCTTTCATCAGAAAATATTTTGTCATATTACATTTCTAAGGTTACCTAATGCCAAAGGCAATGCCTGTTAAAACAAATGCTTTGATTTGGAAAAGAAACTGTAGCTTTCTACAAAACTAACTCAATAAGACAGCTCTTTCCTCTGACGGCTACTCAGTCATTCATGAAAGAAAGCCCTCTGGGTCCGCAAATGAGCATGGCAACTGGGGCGATTTTACCATAAAAAGAGTGAGAGACACGATACCTTACTCTCTAAATGGGGATGGGAGGATTGCATCACTGCAATCATTTAGGTTTTACTGCAGGCTTTGATTTGTGCCCAAGATAGCATTTAAAGAGATCACTCTTAGGAGCAGCAGTGAGTGGGTGAGTGTGTGTGTGTGTGTGTGTGTGTGTGTGTGTGTGTGTGTGTGTGTGTGTGTGTGTGTGCGTGCCTGTGTCTGTGTGTGTGTGTGTGTGGGCCCAAGAGGCTGAGAGTCTGGACCAGCTGAAGGCCATGACACATGTGCCATAAAAAAATTGGCTGCCCTTATTACTGAAAATTTCCAGCTTGTGCCTGTCGTTGAGACAATAATAAATAACTTCCACATCTTTCGCGGTCGGTTCTGTTCTCTCAGTCCAGGTTAAGCAGGCGCTGAAGATAATACAATTGGGAGACGATGGCAATATGTGTGATTCATTGACTTTATCACGTGGCATACATCCTTCATCTATACTCCCTGATTAATAACTATATGCAGCTTACTGGGGCTTTAATTTTAGTACCAGGCAGTAAAATAAATACCCCATTTCCGAGGGCCCTATTTTATAAGGCAATATCATGTAGAAGCAGGGAAAAGCCTGGAGCATGTGGTTTCAATACTGCTCTTCCCCTTCTCTCACTTTTCGGCAGTCATTTGTCTTCTTCTCAGGTCAACGCGGCCCCAAGTTCATCCCCCTCTTCCCCCTCTCCTCTACTCCTTCGCCTAACCTTACTTCCTGGAAACGCACAGGACAGCTGTCCTCCCCCTTCAGACAACGTCTAAACGGAAATGTCCGAGAGAGACAAAACAGGCGCTGCTGGGCTTTTGGAGAGCGCAACCAAGACTGCTGCGACCAACCTTCAATTTTGTGTGAACGGCCTGGGCATAGGAACCAAAACAAACACACACGTCAAACTAATGACATCGATTCTCAGCGCTGTGACAGGACCAACAGGAGAACTGACTCACAAAGGGACAATTACTGAGGCCAGGGTAGCAATTCTGCCTTTTACAAATAGTAGGCGACCAAACGAGCTCTGTGATTTCCAAACACCAACAGCCACAGATTGATAATCGTCTTATCAATAAATAAACACACCTCATGGGGGAGAGTGCTGCAGTCCATTTAAGGCTGCATTTGCAGGGATCAACAGTAAGTGAGAGGAGGGGAGGGGAGGTTCAAAGTGGGCCACATAAATGAATGCTCTATTCACCTAATCCCCCAGACCTGAATGGACCACTATATACAAATGTCCTGCAGGAAATACCACGATTGTGTGGCCAGCCAATGGCAACCCACTTTGAGAGCACAGGCATTCTTTATCTGCTGTTTTTCTTGGACGCCCTAAGATAATGAAATCCCCCTGTCTTTGGAGCCACTGTATAATCATGTTGCTTGCATTACTCTAAATTTTGCCTTGACCAAACAATGGTGGACGGCAATACGGAGAAGGAAAACAATGACTGTGTAGAATGATCTGGCAAGAGAGGGTCATGCCCTCCATAATGTTAGCTGTGTGGTGATGCCCTATAAACACAGCAAGTCTACGTGGAGAGACGGTGGGTGTGTGTGTGGGTGTGTGTGGGTGTGTATATATATACACAAATACGGAGATATGCGTACAAACACACAGACATGCACACACACACACAACATGTAAACACACACAGATATATATATCTGTGTGTGTTTACATGTTTTTTCGTAAATGTACAGTGTGTGTGTCTGTGTGTGTGTGTGTGTGTGTGTGTGTGTGTGTGTGTGTGTGCACGTTTGTGTGTGTGCGTCCATGTGTGTTTTACACTTATCTCCACACATGTTTAGGGGCCAGTGGTGAGGGAGGACAAAGAAGGATAACATGCCTGCTGATAACTGTCTTGTGGGACTGTAATTCATCGGACGCATTCCTCCTCCAGGGATGCCTGCGTAGGTGTACACACATTTGTGTTTACACGAGTGTGACTCATAGACGCAAGGCATGGGTTACATGTCGGCTACACAGCATTTCCCATAGCCAGAGGGAGCACGGAGGTGCTGAAGTATCTGGGCCTGAGGGAATCACAAGATGGATCGCCTATGATCTCATGCTAAAGGCACTTGAATGTTCTTACCCTGTGGTCAACCCATTTCCCAGGGCAGTAACTTAACATTAAGGGGCTAGTTTCAAAAGAACAGATTAACATGGACTTGAGTATTTGGAGCCTTCTGTAAGAGGTGTTCATTGAGAAGGCTGTAAGCAGCATTCTTTAATTTCTCAGCTTGGGCTCAATAAGGTACATCCATCTATCCATCCATCCATCCATCCATCCATCCATCCATCCATCCATCCATCCATCCATCCATCCATCCACCCACCCACCTATCTATCTATCTATCTATCTATCTATCTATCTATCTATCTATCTGTCTGTCTGTCTGTCTGTCTGTCTGTCTGTCTGTCTGTCTGTCTGTCTGTCTGTCTGTCTATCTGTCTGTCTGTCTATCTATCTAGAAATTCCATTGAGATAGTTTCTGTTGACATCTCAATAAAACTGATCGGAAACATAACATAAATAACTCCACCCCAGGGATGTAAGTCAGTCAAAGCTGGTAGTAAATTTAAAAGGAGAGGACTGGAGAGATAGAGGATGAGTGTTTCCTGTAACAGAAAGCAGCTGGATTTTTAAAAAGTGAAAAAACAGGTTCGAATGTTCAGGGGGTCATGCAGTGGTGGCAGCACTGGGCAATTTGACACCTGAGCTTTCAGCTGATGCTTTCAGTTGACAGCTGGACAGCACAAACATTTGGCACTCAACTAGAGTGGCATATTCTTGGGCCTCTAAGTAAATAAACACAACTCCCCATGATGCCCAGGCAGACCGCGTACGGGTTCCACCCACCTCCAGAGTTAAGGAAGCGCTTGCCACTGCGAACAGACGGGTACTTGTCTGAGAGCCTCTTATCGGGCCAGATCAGGCCCTCAGCAGCAAACATGACCTTGTGATTGGCCTGCTGAAACTTCCTCAGCAGCTCCTCGGGGCTCCCAGCAAAGACAACATCATAGCTGTGGACAGAGAGACAGAAAGAGAGAGAGAGAGAGAGAGAGAGAGGAAGAGAGGGAGAGACAGAGAGACAGAGAAAGAGAGAGAGAGACAGAGACAGAGAGAGAGAGAATGTTTCATTCCTTAATCATCACTGGTCTCGGTTTGAAAATTACAGATAAACTGTCTTCCTCTAAAACCCCTTAAAGGCAAACAAAGGGAATGCACAGCCATGCTGAACTACTCAACTCCTCACACCAGCTTGATTCCTGTCTGCTGTTTCCCAACTCTCTCCATACATCCAACCTAAACCTCTATAACCATAAAATCACAGGTACATGACCCAAAGGTCAGGTGGAGATGCACCATGCAGGTGTTTATTGATGCACATTACACGCACCATCAATAGTCCTCTCCGCATGGGAGCTACTGCTAAACCCATCAGTGATCCAGGTGAGGCAAATCTGCCCATCTGCAGAGCACTTGAAGTCAATACACATGCTAATGCACCTTTGGCTTTGGCCTGAGACATAGTCTCATCACTAACATAAACCCAATAAAGTCAGTGGGAAAAGCCAGTGCTGAGCTATTGCATTGGCGGGTGCCAATTGTTAGACATCTGCACACAGTGTGTTTTTTTTCCCTGCCTGCAAGCTGAAAGGAAAAACAGGTATCAAGTGCACCTTTGCTTTGATGGTTGTTTTTTGTGCATACACAATAGACTCCACTTTTCATTTATAAATGTATGGGTAAGGGTTTGTTTTTAACATAAACAGAGATCTAATCCACAGGGCTTAAAGTAACTATCTGAAGTAACCATAAATAAAGAACCAAACCTCTACCTGCCCTCCACCTATATGTGTAATTAGGGGCTTCAAAGTTGGTGACAGTCCTATAATACAAACTTTTCATGAACAGCTTTATGTAGAGGCATCATTTATCACTTTCTTAGTTAAGAAAAAAAACGGTCTTGGAGCCTCAGTCCACTGTACACTGTGTTCATGATAACTGGTGTTTATTTTCAGTTTTGTGATTTGCCATGGCAGAGACGGGAGGTGTTATGCCTCATACCGTCATTATAGTTCAACGTCCTGCAATTTCTCACAGTATATAACTATAGTCTGCCGAGGGAGCCTTCATTATGTCTGATTAACGTAATAGGCCAGAACAGTGGCATATGGGTGGGGACACTCTTTTAGCAGAGCCCACAGTAATCACTGCATAGCATCTAGAAAACTGCTCGAACTCCCACATATTTGAGTTCAGCAAACACATATTTATACACTATGCTTCTCACACATGGAATGTAATAATGGAAGCTTATATTATCACTCATTAACACTAATAGACCTTTACACATAATGACAATAATGTAGCAGAAAACTGGTTCACCTTCAGTGTCAATCAATCAATTTCAGTCAGCAGGTAACTAAATTCAATATGAAGCCATTTTGGTCAACGCGGAATGATATTTATATAAGGGGCGTCTGGCTTCTATGAAGGATGTAAATGGAGTAAGAAAATCAACTTCTGCCCTTCTGAACCCTCATTCCTAATTAGCTACATCCCGAAGGGATAACTTTGCCCTGGCTTTCTACAGTACAGCTGCTGTGAATAGCTTATGAATGTTGGCAGATGTGCGTGGGTCTAGGAAAGTGAACATAAACAAATGACTACAGTGCGATGTGTTCCCTTTTGCCCTCTGCCCTTTCAGGGAACTGTTCCATCATCATTGTGCTGCCTATGCAAGTGCATACCTGTCCACAAACAGGACCACCAGGTCCTCTTGGTCTGACAGCTCCTCCATGGCCTCCTTCAGTAGTCTGACTTTCTGTCCGCCACCAATAGACCTGCCCACATCTCCCCCCTTCCACTCCTCTCCCATCCCTAGCACCTGAAACAACACAAAGAGTGCCACTGGGTTCAAGGTGTGCATGATTAAAATCACAGCACTGTGGTATTGTATGACGTAGGGTTCATTTAAGTCCATGCTACAGATGGCTTCGTTTAACAGTCTGATAGGACTGATTGCTGCTAATTGTGTGGGTTTTTCAGGACTAATATGTGGACTGGAGTAAATGTATGTATGTAAGAGCCAGAGCATAGACTTGGCTTACCTTCACAGTGTAGTTGAAATAGCTTGCTGACTGCATGAAGCGAGTAAAGCCATCAGTTTCTTGAGTTGCCACAGTGAGCACAAGCAATTTATCTGCAGACATAAAAGAGAGAGAGAGAGGAAGAGAGAAACAGAGACAGAGGGGCAGAAAGAACAAGAAGACAACTTATGAATAAACACATACAATATTTGTCAAGTTTTTTTTTTCAGGCTGCCTACAAATCATACAACAGGCCTAACCAAAGGCATAAATGGATACAGGATTACACACTTAAGCACAAGAAACCAGAAAAAATGTTTTAACCAAAATACTGGCTCCATGTCCATGAGGAACTCCACCAAAATGTATACACACTGTTTTTTCTTGCTCTTGAAGTAGAGGGTGTACAGTTACTGCAAACCAGACCACAACCGAACCTCAGACCTATGTAAACACATTGAACACTTGGTCTCCACTGCAGAACACAGTCGCATCTCAACATAAAGGAGCAGCTCAGGTTCCCACAACATTTCCGCTAGGATCTGCAGAGGACGGGAGAGCAAAGAGAGGTGCCCACCACAGACTCATGAGAAAACAAGTCCAAGGGCCAAGGACGTGATCTGGACCTAGTTGGGCTGATCGTTAATCATCCTTTAGAACTGTCTGGGGAACAGCCCCAGAGAAATCTTAAGAAAACAGCGATGTGGCGCTGGGGAGCAGTAGGGGGTTGTGTACATCATATATCTCAGGGAACACTATACAGTGGAGAGTGTCTTTGGAGTGTGTTTACTGCAAACCACCAGAGAGGGGTGGGGGGCTGTACAGCTGCTTTATTGGGCAGCAAAGAAACAGATGTATCCTACTACTACTGTAAGGGGTATGAGCATACTTTCTCTATTATCTCCCAACCTATTTTAACAATAGAAAAAAAATAAAGTACTTCAGACTCAAACATGACCAGTGAAAAAAAAACATTACCTGCACACTACATGTCTTTGAGGGACTTGGACAGTCGTTTAAAAACCCACAGGGGATGGAAAAGCAAAAGAGAAAGCTGAAGGACTTGACTTGACCCTGCTTTTCTGCGCTCCCTCCTTTGATCACCAACAGGAAGGCGTGATTTCACTTTTTAGTGACAGTAAATCACTTCGGCAGACAGGGGGCTGGGGAGCGGATATCCCAGCGAAGGCCTTGACTATTGAGCTGCAGAGTCATAAAGCATGACAGTAAGGCACAGCGTTTTTTTTTTTTCAGCTGGGGAGGGGAAATCAGCCAGTGATGATAAGCAGGGCATAAGAAAATAACGCAGGCCTCTGGCTATCTCGAGACAAGAGTCAGACGATTGACACCTAATACATCTTCCTGTCTGGTCAGTGTGAAAACTGATGTGTTCAGCAGGCAGACAGCTGTCTGAGAAGGAACTTTTTCTGGTAAATAAAACGCTCAATTGTGGAGGTATTACTACACACTAAGGGAACAAATTGAAGGACTGGGCTAATTCAGGGTTGATAAATCATTGCCTAACAAATGAAACACAATGAAAAAGTTATGCATTATGCTAGGATGGAAAAACAATCTGTTTAGTGTGTTATTATGCACATGGGGAATTTAATAGTGGTGCTGTAAATTTGCAAAAGAGGGAGGTCATGCCAGGGCTGTAGAAATATTTTATTGAGGTGTAAAGAGAAAAAAGGGCAGTGGAGTGAGTGGGACGTTGTCCGACAGGGAAACAGATCTGTGAGCTAAGCCAGACACAGGACATTTGTGAGTCATGGTGCAAGGGGGGGGATGCTTCGAATGAAAAGGCCCTTTTGCCTCTTATTTCCACCCCTAGAGTCGGCCCCACCAACCCCGTCTGCATTGCTCGGCCATTCGCTCACGCCGGCCTGCTTTTCTGCCTGCTCCTGTTAGGCACACAATTCTCTTACGGGCTGTATTAAAGACTCTCTCTAGCCCCCGTAACCAGGGCACTGGGACGGCAGCCAATCGTGAGTTAGCGGGAATTTGGACGGAAAAAAAGACTGGAGTCATACCCGGAGGCTGGGGGGGGGGTTTAGTGGGCCAGGAGAATGCTCAGACATGACTTCAGGTGTGATCACGCAATGAGCCGGCAAAACAGCCGCTCTGTGGTATATAGGGCAATCGGCAAGACTAAGCCAGGAAAAGGGGTGGCAAACAGAAAAGAGAGGGCAGGAAAACAAACAAAAGCGACAGGTTGAAAGAGGTGTGTGTGTGTTTTTGTGTGTGTGTGTGTGTGTGTGTTTGGGGAGGGGGCTCAGCTGACATCTGTTGAGCTCATTTGTAGCCCTTACTGTTAAGCAGCTGTGTTGAGCAAGAAATAGGGGGGCAAGTGTCATGCTACAGCAGTCTTCAATCAAACATGCTTATACACCGACCCTTCCTGACTACATTATGTCAATGGAGGTTTCATAAATCTTCCCTGAGGCACTCTAAACATTTTTTTTCTTTGTCTGTCTGGAATTTGTACACTGTAATGCGTATGAAACAGCTGGAAGGAAACTCCCTCCAGAGTTCATTTCGCGAGAACTGTTGAAGACCATTTCCTGTCAGAATGTGACCTCAGCACCGACATTGCTCTTATTTTGATACTCATATCCCCCCAATTCAATCTGCTGCCAAATTACTAGAGCACAACATTGGGAGATATGAATCTTGAGTAAGTATTGTTGATTCAATTACTGCAAAAATAGTTGAATAAAATCTACTAATTTGTACAAAGGGATCAAAATTTCTCCATAACTCCTATCTCATATCGCACTTTAAAAAGCTTTCCAAACCATGGAAAGAACTTACTGTATGTGTCATCAGTACAAAAACTGGCTACTCGGTCCAAAAACTCAAATGTGTGCTAAAAGGTGTGCTTTTTAGAACAGTAAGTATGCTCCTTTATTCAGCCTATTCAAATGTTTGGATATATCCATTTGATTGCCTCATCGCTGCCTTACCATACGGTGGTTTTCTTTGTGAATGTGACATTTCCACCCATTCCATACATGGCATGCTGTGCTCTTGGTTAAGCCATCAGAGGTATCTGCCCGTTATTAGTTTTGACAGGCCCAGCTGAGGAAGACCACAGGAGGAAAACAAGAAAAAAGTAGAAAGGATAGCCGTGGAGGACACCCTGCGTGACTTGTTCTCCTCTTCTTTCTGCCACAGCACTGTTGGCTTGCCAGTCAAAGCTCAGCGGGGCTTCGGCGGGCTACGTTTCATTTCCTTGCAAGGAGCTTTCAGGACTACATCAGCACCCCACATCAGGAATTCCAGGAATGCCAAAGTAAGCCATTCCACTTTGTCGCGAAGCAAGTCGTTGAGGACCGGCCCCGGGAGACAAATGTTGTCCACACGACACGTCTCTCGTGAAAATGAGGACAAATTACTCCTGACCTCTGCGCGACCCCGGCCCCTCATTATGTCTTTGCTTGTCGTAAACAAATAAAACCGCCAAGTGCAACTTGAGATGCGCCACAGCCTGGAAAGTTCACAGCAGACAGGTCTCTCTTTTTTTCTTCAATTTAATTTCACCTTCATTTCGACAATCAAACACCTCGTAGACGCTTTTAATCCCCACATCACAAAGAAGGCATAATTTGTTCATCTTTGCGCAGACCTAACTGCAAGGCTTTTCCAGGATTAACAAGTGCACACATGCCAAGTCAAAGATGTAAGCCACTGTAGCAGGGAAGGTCTGGCTAAATATGGTCTAGGGCATGGGTAGAAGAACAGGTACCACACACAGAGGTTATAGCAGGGCCACGGCAAAAATCGATTATGGGTGTTCTTTGATCAGAAAGGAGTGTTGACTGCTGGCTGACACACTGAAATGGCCTTTTAAAAAAAATCAGCTGTTAAAACTTGGCGTGTGATTAAAGATACTTGCATTAATCTAAATTATTTTGAAATAATTTAAAATGAACTGTTTTGTTTTTCTCTTTGTGCATGCCGTGGTTGGTTTTTTTTTTCCTAAAGTTAAGCCAATCTGGCATTCAAATTTTTCACTCCTCTTTCCTTTTTCCACCAGGCCTGTGTTTTACTGATGCTAATGTGGTGAAATGCAGCATGACCTAATCCCACAGCTCTTTTGTGCCTGGCAACACAGCAAAGACAGAAAAGGACCATTTGTTCCCTATTGTATTGTTTTTGCCGATCACTGTTTCTACTAACCGCTGTGCCTCAAGACAAGCATGGGCAGTGTGAAGTCACAAACTGCAGGGGAAGTAAAAAAAAAACAAAAAAACATATGGTGTATGTTATGGAAACCAAAAAGTGGAATATAATTTTTAAGCGGCTCTCCTCTGATTAAATATTAATAACTCTTGTGTCTTGTGGTCCATGATACATAATGGGTTTTCCATACTGTATATGCGAGACCATTACTGGTTCTATTGCCACGGCGTGTTTACAAGACTCCATATCCTAAGGGGCCACCAGCCTTACAATGATGGACTCCACAGACAGTTCCTGACACATTTTAGGTCTTCTGAGGTTAGAAAATGCAGTCACCAGACAACTTGAAAATTCCTAGGCCCGATACATAGCAAAGAGGTCATTAGAGCTTTAAATATTGCCCGTAAGAATTACTGAAAATTTCACAAAATTATAACATTTAAGTATCTCCATCTCACATGTAAGGCATAGCAGCCTTAAGCTGTTGCAATTTTGTAGGATGAGTGTCATGTGCAAACAGCACGAACAGAAAGAGAAAGTGCTTGACAGCCTCCTGCCAACATCTCCAAAGTCCACTGGAATGCAGCTCAGACACTCTTACTGTAAATCTCCGGGGGAAAAGCCTGTGTGTTTTTTTCCTGTGACACATGGAATCTGATCACCGGGGTAGATTTGGGAAGAGACCTTAACAAGTGAGTGCTATGACTCATAGGCTAGACCTCTGCTTCCTGTCCTAGTAAGAGTGAGACAAGCAAAGACTCCAGTCTATCTTTCTTTATTAGCAGAACCACTGGCATACAGTACTGGTATTGTCTCTCAAGACAATTGAGTCTTGGCTCAGGACAAACCCAGCAAAGCCAACTGGTTCTGCTCCAGTTTCTACTCCTTATTCTGCTCGTCTTTCCTCTCGTTGTAGATGGCCAAGTTAGACAGCTCCACTCTGCAATTTTTTTTATCTCTCCCAGTCTCCATGTCCGAGTCAAGTGGCAGGTGAATTCCTGTCTGCTTCACAATTTATGTAAAAATATACTGTGTGTAAATTATGTGAAGTAGAGAGAAATTCAGGATATGGAAAGTGGTGGTAGGACGGCTCAACAACATGTGTGGGTGTCAGTAAGATTTATGTTCCACCTGTTGTCATTCATCCAGAGACTGAGTTGCTGACACTAACAAGAGCTGTGTCAGATTTACAATGTGTTAGTGTTGCCTTTCTGAAATTTCACATGTGTGCCGACGTAAATAAACCTATGTATTAAGGTCCCAGTCCCCCCACAGCCATGAGAGTTGTAATTCAAAATAAAAAAGGGAAGGCACAGCAGGGGCTGAGGAAGGGGGATAACTATTCAAATAGAGACTTACTAGCACTATTATGCTGATGGTGGTCTCATAAATTAGGCCTGTAAAGCCTGGCATGGCATAAGATCAACTCTGGCATAGAGACTTGTTTGTTGGAGAAGGGCCTTTACCATCCGTCCAACTGGGCTTCCCTTTCGCCCCTTCCCCCGAGGTGCCAGAAAAGGAATATGTGGGGACCAGGGTGATAAATTGACACATATAAACAGCCACCTCTGTCTGGCATTACGATCCACGGGATGCTATAGGACTACACTTGCTGTAAGGAATTAAAATTCTTGCCATAAATGAAATCCCACCATCATAATGACATCATTAGGTTTATGTGGCTAGCCAAATTGTTCTATTTAGAACGTAATGTAAGACTCTTACTTCCACATACAGACAAATTGGCAGTGGGCATATTCCTGTTCCCTATAATGAGAGGAAATGGGCAGAAAATCTGACCTCTTTTAAAGCTGTGTCATTGACTGAGCAGTTTGATTCATTCATTCCTGTCATGTTGCACTTTTGGAAACAGAAATGCATGTATGGAAAACACCTTATAAACATAGTGTCTGTTCCTAGCGCTTTATATGGGCATACATGCGGCACGACAAACCAACGTCTCTCTCTTTTTTTTTTTGCCCATTCCACACATACACAAAAAGATGCCAGACTGGAGCTCACCCTTCCATTACAACGAGAGGCAAACAAGCTCTCAACCCCACAGCCTCAAAATGGGAGGAATTTTAATGTAACCACAAGGCCGTTCTGGCACACGAAAGACAGCCACGGTACCTGACAAGCAGGAAAGTAGACGGGTGCACAGACATTCCTTCGCACCTAACAAACACCCAAGTCTTCTACCAAAGTAAGTGAGTAGCCCATGTGTTTCCATGACCGACCCACCGACCGACCGACCTATGCTACACCCCTTGCCTGTAGGCACTGAACGAACCTAAAAGCGGACAAAACAGATGGCTGGCGTTAGTTAGGCATTATTTCAGCTGTCGACGTCAAAAAAATAAAATTCTCGCAGGCTACAGTGCCTCAGTGATGGGTAAAACACACACACACACACACACACACACACACACACACACACACAGCAGGGATCTAGGGAAGCTTGTAGCACATCCGCGGCAGGGCCCCGGGCCTCAGATTACATGTCTGCGTCTCAGCCATAGAAACCTCAAGCTCGGGGCACTGCATGACATCATCGGCATCAGCCCAGGCTGTAACTTACGAGCCTCTCTCCACACAGGCTGGATTTGGGTTAGCACACTCCCGTGTGTCCTTTTATTTACTTTTCCCATAGTGGAAAAACAATCAGCGGGGTTAAAACGAGAAACTATATGGGTAAATGGGTGATGTCACGCACCCATTCAGAGAACTAATGATAGCAATTATTGTGGTCACTTCCTGTGACAGACGGGCCGGTCTGTTGCCATAGTGCCATGTGGGGAGCGTTTGAAGGGTGGCTAACATACGCCAGGCTTGCTATATAGCGCTGCCCTATTTGCAGTGCAGTGCTATTTCTTTAACGCAGTGCACTAGAATGGGCGGAGCCCATGCAGAGTTGATGGCTTTTGGTGATACTATGACACACACTGAAAGGCACTGAAAACTTCAAGATATTTTAAAGATAAAGCATGGCCTAAGAAAGCATTCTGCATTAAACAGGGCAACAGCCTTTTAGTCAGAGAAAAACAGAGAGAGGGGGAGAGAGAGAGAGATAGAGAGAGACAGAGAGAGAGAGAGAGGCAGAGACAGAGAGACAGAGAGACAGAGAGATAGAGAGAGAGAAGTTGCCGTATTTTTTTAATTACTTTTCATTTAATATGTTCCATATGATGCAATTTGCACTTTATCAAGGAGAATAGCCGTCGGCATGTACATGTATTCAAGGGACAGATGCCAAACAGACAAAAACTTGAGGGTTAGCTAATTGCTCTATTGTTGCGGAGGAGAAGAAAATAAATGATTGGCGCATTGGGTATTCTATTGAGAATAAAATAGAGACAAGGTTAAAGCATGTGGTAATCATTTTTCATCAAGAGAAGAGAAGAGAAGAGAAGAGAAGAGAAGTAAAAGAAAATGTGCCAGTGCCACACAATACCACAAATTCAACACTGCCACCGTGACTGTGGGGCAAACGTGAAAAAGAGAAAACCAACTCAGCTCGTTATTGTGCCACTCACAAATGCTTAGCACTTTATGGAAAACACCAAAAACAAAACAGGAAAACAGGACCATAGCCTATCGCATGTGTTTACAGGAAGCAGACCATTTTATCAAGGGCATGGTCACATGCCAGCCAGTTGCAAAGGACCAATTACAGGTTTCCCCAGCCAAGCCAGATTGTTAGCACACATAAAAAGCATAATCCATTCCTGCTCTCCCATATAGACATACAATTTATTGTCATTTAGGCCTTTCTGAATGTCAGCCTGTGACCAAAATCTATAGCAGAGTATTTTATGGCTAAAGGCCGAAAACACTGCCCAGAGCATTGGTGGCTAAAGGCGAAAGAATGGCCACTTGAAAAAAGTGTTTGTGTGTGTGTGTGTGTGGATTTGTGCATGCGCACATAAGTGTATGTGTGTGTGTGTGTGTGTGTGTGTGTGTGTGTGTGTGTGTGTGTGTGTGTGTGAGCACGCGCCTGCATGCACGCATGAGTGTGTGCATGTGAATGTGTGTGTGTGCGTGTGCGTGTGTGTGTAATTGTGTGTGTGTGTCAGCACACGCCTGCACATGTGTGCGTGCGTGTATGTGTGTATGTGTGTGTATGTGTGTGTGTGTGTATGTGTGCTGAGCATGTGTATATATGTGCTCTTCAGCTCTGCTGGCCACAAGCATTTGTGAGGAGACAAGTTCCAGACCCACTGGAGGATGGTGATTTAGACTTGCTACCTCCCTATAACACACCGACATGACTGACCAGTTTTAAGAGCTGTCATGATGCAATTCCCCACAGCCAGTGAAATGCCTTCCACGTAGACTGGTAGTACAAAGCAGGATCGTCTCTTAGCGGTCACTGCTAACTATGGCAATAATTACAATGGATTAACATACAAACACAAACTAACTCTGTCTCTCTCTCTCGCTTTCTCTCTCTCTCTCTCTCTCTCTCTCTCACACACACACACACACACACACCCACACCCACACAGACACATACACATACACGCACACGCACACGCACACACACACACACACACAGTGAAACTCACACAGTCGAACCATGTTCCTTTTGCCATTAAAACAAACACCTTATAAACTGTGGGGCATGCTGCTTTAAGGCCTCCTGCTGTTAGGAAGTGATTTTTTTGTAATGTGTGAGTGTGTAAGAGACAGAACCTTCTACCGAGTTCACTCTGGGTGTAGCCAGCATTCCACTCATTCTTAAAACATTATTTACAAAACTTTAGAATCAAAATTTTGAAGAAAAGAAAAGACATCACAGGTAACACAATGATTTTGGCAAACTGTTACAAACAGCAGTGACCACAAGTGTGACGCAGAACAGTTGAATTCAAAAGTCAGGCCACCACATATTATCAGGTCCACAGTGTGCCTCAGTTAGCTTAGCAAACAGGAGCATGTTGCCCAGGGTAACTGTGTTTCTTATAGGTAAGGCTATGCCGGTAAACTGTCAACTCTTTCGCACAAAGTTGGCCAGCATAAAGTTTAGAGCTACAGTATGTTTGCTAGAGGTTGCTGACTGACTGCCAAGCACAAATGTAACAGGAAAGAGGAAATATGCACATTTTTTGTGAGTCCTGATTGCAGCGTGTAGCACCACTAAGAGTTGGTTAGCGTTTGATCTCACTAGCAAATACAGACTGCACTTTCAATACGCAATGAGTTATGTTGGAGAAGTAAAAAAGACATGATGTAACAAAGGCATGGACAAGGACCAATGTGTTATTAAGAATTAATGGGCAGTACTTATTTATTTATTACTAAAAAAACACACAGATGGTGTATAAAAGCTTATTGAGTCACGTCAGTATAGTGGCTGATGTGCGTGTCATGACTCAATAGCTTAGACATTTTCAAATAAGATTTCTTCTAAAGTAATTTTCTATTACTTGGATATGATCTGAAACCACACACTGCTAACAAAGTCTTGCTAAAAGATTTTAAAACACTGAGATAGTATTTGCATGTGCCCAGCAAGCAAAGAGGACAATGTGAGACCACTGGTCTACTATCTTCTAATACAAAAGGAACAAAATCTACAAAGGAAACCCTATTAAGAATGCAGCATTTGAGCAGATTTTGTTTTCAGTAATGTGTTGGAGTTTTATCATTGCTAGAAAGGTATTTGTAATTTTCAAAGTAAATTCATTTTGGATCCAATGCATTTAAAAGCAGATTTTGGTACAATGAACACAGACATTATCTGCATGGCAAACACACAGCTGTTACAGGGACCCCTGTGTGTTGCTTTATACTTGTGTGGCTCCTGCTGAGGAGGAAAAAAAAAAAGCTTGATACAAAGTCGTCTGAATCTGAGCAGTCTTGCACTGAATATATACAGTGTAAGCTTTCTTGCACTCTCTTCATGTCTAGAAATGTATACTAAGCATCGTTTCACACCCCGTCTTCAAGAAAGCACACACAGACATTATGTGATCGTTAGGCGTGACATTAAAGACATAAAAGACTTCATCCTGAAAAGCAGACCTGTAGGGCACATATGGTTTTACTCAGCTTATGGCATAGGCGTTACATATGCTGTGGTGTACTTCAATGATTTTGAGAGTTAATGAGAAAGTAATTTTAGTGACACACTTGCCACTTTACGGAGGTAGGCACTATTCAAACAAGGGCTGTAAAGTTCTAGCCCTCTTTTAACATTTAAAGAGGATTTTCACGCATCTCTAAATATAACAGAGACTTGCTGGTAAAGAAACAGCTGAGTTTTCTTCACACACTTTACTGCTTTCCCATACTGTTATAAGACTACCAGGCACATCCACTCTAAACATTATCAGTAGTCTGTCTCTACATATTGTCAATTTTTAATTGGTAATTAGGTCAAAGTAAGACAAAAACCTCAGCATATCACATTTTTACCTGTGTAAGCATGCTAGAATGCACTGGTCTGCTAATCATTTTCATATCTCCGGCATGATTAAATTTAAAAGGCCTATGCTTTAATAAGCATATGATTCATGCGATTTAATACTGACCATAACTTGTAAAACTGCATATGAAAATGTTTTTAACTTTTATGTTCACACCCAAATGTAATTTGATAGCAAACAGCAGCTCTAATCCATATAACGTGCCTACACACCATAAAGTTATCACTTCAACTGCTGAAGACATTTCAGAGCCGTGTGTGTTGTGCCCGTGTGGATGGTAATATTTCCGTTCTCTCTGCAGGTAAGCCCCACATCTCAGAGCTCCAATTCATTCAGGAGGGCCAAGTGGCATGCTTGCTTTGTACACTTATATGAGAAATTTAAAGTAGGCTAGATGTAAAATTGTAGGCGAATTGTGTGAAAACCGCAGAGTTTTCGCCTTACGACCCAGAGAGAACTGGGCATGAGACTATAGCGCAACTGTGTAATTTTGACATCACCGTGTTCTAGTTCGCAGACGCAAAGAACGTCTTATTTTCCCACACACTGGTGGGAGAGCGGGTGAACCCGCCTGTCCTCAGATGCAAGTATGCTGTATGATATTGCGCATTTGGCTGACATACAGCATCAGACAACAGCAAAGGGTACTTAAACGGTTCACATAAACTCCCTGCTATCCTGGGAGCGTTTTTTTCTGTTTGATACAAAACATAATCTGGCTGTCACTGTTAACAGCATTCCGGACAGCAACAGGCTTTTTACATTGATCTATAATACCACAACAAGAAAATTCAAACTATGTAAGAAATTACACAGACCCTTAAAAAGTATTTTATACAAATAAAATGGGTCCTTACCTGTAGAAATTGATTCTTGATTCCCATCGAAGCCATGAACCTTATAAATTAAATATGCAAGTAAACAGACGAACTGAAACATCCTGGGGTGCTTCATCGTTGCCGCACTCGGTGGCATTCTTGCTAAACAGAAGCTGGGGCGTTCTGGGACCTGGTCACAGCGTGCGTCTGTCCCTTGTTTGGCACCGCGCTAGCGGTCAGTGGACGCTTTGTTTCTACAACCTCAGGGTTGGAGGCTCTCGCGATAATTAAATAATGACGAAAAAAAACTTTATGCCAAGAGAGAACTCCGCTCCTGGAAAGTTAGTGAAAGCGACAAAAGCAGCAGCAGCTCTGGAGAATTTACTGTAATAGATACGGTTATAGCCCAGCAGCAGGCGAAAGGCGTGGTTCCTAATTGTACGTGTAGCCACTTGCCACTTCCCTGCCGAAGCAATGAAAGCCAGGGAAGATAACGGTGTAGGATACAGGCTAAGGCTGTTGAGGGACAGTGGCAGTGCGCGCTCTGTAAGTGTGATTGAACAAGTACAGCTGTGTTTGACGAAGCCGCCCCCCTCCCATCCCACTCCACCCATCCTCTCCTCCCATACAAGTTCCTCAAATACCATGATGTCCTTTGGTCAGAGGGGATTGCTTTAACGTAGTTGATTTTAGTCGTCGATGTGTTTAAATTAGAAGAAAGGGGGGGGGGGGGTCTTTGGATAATGGAATTAGGTTAACACTCCCTGGCCTCAACACCAGATTGATCTAAATAACATGGTGATTAATCAGATATCAAGTTAAAAAATATCCATGCCATCACAGATAGTACAGATGGCTATTTTAAAGCATACTGTATGTGTAACATTTTTTTAACAAAAAAAAAAAGGTGGTGGGGGGACGGGGTAATAGGTAATGCAGATGCTAATAGAAGAAAAGAGGATTAGACTTCAAGACATTTATTGTTATTGAACGGTTGCCTGTACAACAAAATACATAACTATAATAATATAGTTAATAATAACAAAATAATAACTAGAACTAGAACTAATGAATGAATAAATGAACACCCTCACATTATTTGATTGGCTGTGTATTGTACAGAGATTCTGGCAGGATTTTATGAGGTATTAAATGTGTCTGAAGAACATGAGCGTGACAGACAAATTCAGGATTCTCATCATTTTGCTCGTCATTCATCATCTGAACATTCAAAGGAAATGTAACACCATCCTGGGTGTGTGTTTCCAATATTTTATCAATGACTACATTCCCAGGATGTAATTTTTCGAACATTGTCTCAGTTATTGTAAAGCCTCTGTGGGTGCATTTGCTGTTCTTGTTTTTTTAAATACGTAACAGGGCATGCCTGTCAGTTTCGTGGTCATTTTCCACAGAAATCACAGAGCTGAAAAATCTCTGAGTGTAATCACATCCAGCCTCCAGTGTCTCTAGTGACCTCACTGGTTTCTTGCAGTGGAGGGGATAGCCAGCAACTAGCAGCTCTGCTCAGACTTGGCAGACAAAGACAAAAAACACAAGATTTTATTGCAAATGTTAGTAGACAGGCTTACACAAATGTTCAAATATGCACACACAAACACACCGGCACATACGCACATACACAAAAGCCACCAACCACCCACCCACCCCCCCACGCCACCCCCTCCACACACATATACACGCCTTGCACACAGCCTCCCCTACACACTTAACTAAAATGTAAAACTCGTAACAAACCTTCACTAAGATCTAATGTATTTCTGTGTTTTGTCAGGAATTGTGGTCAGGCTGATTGGAATACACAAAGCAACCATTAGGCATTTAGCCCATGCCTGATAATGTTTCTAATAGGAAACAGGAGGTATTTGAAAATAAATAAATAAATAAATTGTATTTCTGTGGAAAGGTTCTCATTCTGTGGAAAGGTTGTGATTCTGTGTAAGTGTCCCACCTCAGGTTATATAAATATATATATATATATATATATATATATATATATATATATATATATATATATATAGATGAATTTATATACACACAAAAGCCTCTGGTACATATATATACAGAAACACCAGGCATACGCTGACCACCACACGCCCTGCCCCCCCCAAACCCCCCCCGGCCATAGTTGGGTTGATTTGAACATGTGCGGCTTGGGTAAGAAGTGTGCTCAGGGATGGTTGTGAGCCACAACCAAGCCCGCTGCTGAGGAAGTGAGCATGGCTCATCTGCAGCCGAGTGGAAAGCCGAAAACGGGTGGTTTGTCACTGGCATTTGACAAGGACATGTGCAGCCGATTAGTTGAAAGAGGGAGTCCCTCTCCTCATTCGCAGAGACTCATTGTCTGTGGGATGCTATAATCCAGTCCCTGTGCTGGACTGGTTTTGTACTGCCATAAACACACGCTGTTGTTGTTTTACAGACACATGGCAGTCTATTGTCCACGGTGGCTTTTCACCACATATCAAAAGCAGTCTTACAAAGCTGTGCCACATTTTTTCCTGAATCCAAACTGAAAATGTAATCCATCTTGTTATTGCTGAACGACAAGTGTGTGTTTGTGTGTGTGTGTGTGTGTTTGTGTGTGTGTGTGTCTGCATATGTGTGAAATTAACTTGCAGGACTGCATAACAGATGTTGAGAATGTATAGCACTGACTTTATGAGGCAATTGCTCTTCAGATTGAGTTATTTAACAAGTCAGGAAAAGTTTTTACAAGCAAGGGTGTAAACAGTAGGATGAGACAGTTTTTTTTGTTTGTGTATACTTACAACTACTGTAAGGTCATGGACAGTGACACATGACTATTTATTTTATCTGTCTATGCTATAGTATTCCATCACTGATGTAGTTTTTTAGACTACATTCACTGTCTAAATTAGTCCAAGCAGACTCCTAGAGGTTGAATTACCATCCTGTAAAATCAATTTGTTTCAAAGTCTCACTGCCGGGAAAGAGGGTGGGGGAGTGCAAGCCTGAACCAAAATGCTGGACACTGGAATAACCTAGAGGGCATAAAAACCACAGGCCCTGTGATTCATCCCTCCATTACATTGTTGCATTAGCCTGTCCTCGTTCATTTGCACTGCTCTGATGCTTTTTTTACATTGAAAACTTCAGGGACCTCCTCATGCAGGTTAATGGTAGCGTGACAAACCAGCCTCTTGTACCTAACTTCACTTCGTACAGAGGGTCTGGCAGTGGTTTCATTGAAATGGTTGTCTCAGGCAGCATCTTGCCTGACTAAGTCACGACAAGACGTTAGCGATTAGGTAAAGGCATTAAACTTCAGCAGAGTTTACACCTCCAGGAAGAAATTGTTCATTGGTCAATCCAGATGCTGCCTAAGACAACCATGTCAATGAAACGACAGCCAGACCATCTGTACAAAATGAAGTGGAGTACTAGGAGCTGGTTTACCAGCCTAGGTTAATGGATCCCCAGTTATATATGTATATTTAAATACTTAAAAGCATTAAATCACCCAGTTGACAGTGTGAGCTAACCCGACAAAGTTAAGATATAAGGCACCTCTACACGGGGCACCTCTAGAGAAATCTTGGCATTTCTGCCCTGGAGACAAAAAGCTGCTGTTAGCCTTCTCTGCGTTTAGCTTGGTGGTTACGGCAACCCTGGCCATTTGGTTTCTCCATCACAATAGCACGTCACTCTGCCTAGCTTCTTGCAAAATGGGCACATAATTGCCTCTGGGAAAAGTATTTTATTTCTATTTTGAATGGTCTTTAATCATCCTCCTTGGGTTTAATTGGTAGCTGTGATCAATGGAAGACAACTCTTTTCTCTTTCCCATACATCTGTCCTCCTCCTTGGGACAGTCTGTCTCTCAATCTTCTCTAACCACCCGTCTCCTTCCTCTCTTGCTCTCCCTCTCACTCTCCCTCTCTGTCTGTCTTTTTTTTTGCTCTTTTGTGGCTGGTCAAAGACGGAAAGGGTGGAGTGTGGGGAGGATGAGGGGGTATGGGATACGGGCCCCCTATCCGAGGCAGCCAAAGCCAGCACTTAGGACCAGGGAGATCTGAGGCACTTGGGCCACCACCACAGGAAGCACATTTTTCATTGCAGCTTGAGAGCCTGTTTAAAGGTGAAAGTAAACATCAGCTCAGTATGGGTGGCGGCTCTATGGGGTCGACGAACCACGGCTGCCCACGCCTATGCTGGCCGGCTATTTCTCCAAAAGGCAGTGTGACAAAATTGGAGGGGGGAAGACAGATGAAGATGAACCACAGGCTGGTCTGTCCGGTCAGCATCTGTTGAGGTTTTTTAGGTAGAAACCTTTAGTGGACAACTTGATGTCCTGTGGACGCCTTCCTTAAAATTACACAGGATGAGTATGCAGGATTGGCCTTTCATTACAGTAATACCGAATGTGATCATTAGGGTGGCCAGCCTGAAATCAAAATGTCGTAAAGGACTATTTATAAGCACCGCACCGCATTGGGTGCCCCCCAATTTTTTTGTGTCCTTATGTCTTACATGGAATGTGCCTTGTCAGCTAGATTAAAAAAAGTCTGAACATTATAGTGGATGTATTTAAAGGATACAAAAATGTCAGCAGTGCACACATGAAATAAAAAATGGTTATTATCACTATGAAATCGTTTAGTCCACAGAGATGAGTTGAAAAAACTGTGACTTTTTGATCTAGAGGCCTGTAAAACTGACCAAGTAGTATGGCCTTGAGAATAAGCATCAATATCTCATTTCTCACTGGTGCAGCTGCAGCATCTAGTATTTTGTATGTTTTGTCCAGGCTGATGTCTTGGGTTTTGTTTGTGCAGATAGTTGTGGATTACTGTAATGCTTGTGAGGACCTCCACATGCACAAGAAATTCCAGCTTCACTTCTAAAGAACTGGCAGTTCTGCATACTCACACAGCTTCTTGGCCTCTCTAACGTGATCAATTGCATGTAGCCTGTGAAGTCCCATAATGGCAATCTGATAGAAACACAGGCCTCTAATTTCTGGGTTAACTGTGCCAGCAGTAAAGGGAGCACATGCTGTCTTGTACAAGTTGTAAAGACAGCAGTTAATGTTTAAGTGGCAGGGTCTTGTTATTAGTATGAAGTGAAATGGTTTGCATCAAGCCAACTCATACCATTGTTGAGCAATACTCTAAAACACATGCACTGAACAAGATTAGGGTTATTGTGTAAGAACTGGGTTAGGTAGGCTACTCATTTTGTGACAGTGGTGGTGTTTTGCAAGGTGTCCTTTTCAATGGGGTTTGTGTCAGTGTCGGTCATTGCAATGTTGTTTTATTTATTTTGTGCATGAGAAATACCTGGTTAGTATGTGGGAAAACAGCTGTTTGTGTGACTCTCAAGCCAATTGTGTGAGAGTTGGCAGTGTTGCATTTACTTGGAAATAAGTAATCTACCCACCATGTGATGACAAACACTGGTGGGACTTTTGAAGTCTCAAGACAATGTCAGGATGTGGGGTCATGTATATTGGTCTAGCCAACACTAGCCAATAATTGCATGCAGCATTCTCTATCTTGCAAAAAAAAAATCAGTGTACACAAATGCGTGCAGTGAAGCATAGGGTTGCCAATACCCTCGTGAGTTCACAGGCCTGGAAATCTGCTCTGCAGTATATACACGACCTACGTCACAGTAATTACTTTTTTCTTTATAAGTCTATGAAAGCATTGTCTGTGCTTTTTTATGCAGAAGAAGCCAGTGAGACTCAACAGTGTGGTTTAGGTTTATAGACCATTCACAAGGTGAGGCAAAACACACACAAATTATTTTATTGCAGATGTTTATTGCTGCATGTTAACAGAAAAGCAAATGTAATTAAAAAACATTATATATAGCTGTACTCCAAAAGTCTAATGACTCTATTAGATAAACTGAGGCATAATACCATTGTGATTGAGTTTTTGATATAAGGTAAATATTTAATAGCGACAAAAATATTTCACAAAATATTAGATACCTCTGTCAGGCAACACAATCGTTTCATCATTTTCTAGAATGCAGTGGATCTAAAATGAAATTAATTTATTTTTCTCAGAAAAAAAGGAATCTTGGCTGTATTCCTGGTTTTCCAAAACCTGTTGTTGTATTTGACAAACAGTGTTTGTACAACACAAGCAGGACTTCAAGACAATCTAAATATTTGTGTTCTAGCACTTTAGATAAAGCTGACCAGTAAATAAACTGTTCAACATTACATCCACAAAAAATGGCAGCTGGCATTAGGTGAAAAGGATTTGAACCCAGGACGTCTACAGGATGTCTGCCCTCCCAAGCAACCCTTACAGTATCTCAGCACAAGAGTTGCCTAGTAACCCAATCTTTATTAAAGCAAGCAATAATAGCCAATGCTGCACAAAGCCGTGGGAAAAACTCCAGATCCCTAAAGGAAAGGTTTATTTTGTTGGGTTTTTTAGTTTTGTTTTTGGAAACAGAAACAGTGCACTAATGCTGTGATATAATCTGTATAAACACACAAAATGCCCATTACCACATTGTCAAGTCAAATAATGATTAGATTAAAACATTTTAATACAATTTGTTTTGACCAAAAGCAGGTTTCCTAAGCAGTGTCTTTTCTGACCATCAGGGCCAACATACTTAGCCGATGGTCCAGACTGTTCAATTGTTTTGGCATTTCATGAAGTGGTAGCAGGAATCTGTTATTCCAATTTTTCTAGTATTGCGGTGGCCAACTGTTAAGTGTTCAGTCATATCATACATATGTGGCTCACCACTACACTACACTATTTTGTGGCCCATTGCAACTACTCACTACATAGGACAAGAGTGGATGGTGTTTAAATTCTAATACAACTGCTTTAGTTGTACATTTTAGTGTTTTGATTAGGCAACACATTAGTGACGGTGACAGGAAATGAATAAATGGAAGACAGAGTGAGGCTTTAGGAAATGGCCATGGGCTGGTCTCATAAATAGTTCCCCTTGGACACTATGGGCCTTTGACTTTAAGTCCATATATGGCACATGACAGTGACACATCAGTTCATGCCACTACTTGGGGCAGCCGTGGCCTACTGGTTAGGGCTTGGGGCTTAAAACCGAGGGTTCAGGTTCAAATCCCAACCAGTGCATCATGGCTGAAGTGCCACTGAGCAAGGCACCCAACACCTCACTGCTTCCCGGGTGCTGGCACAGGCAGGCAGCCTACTGCTCCAGGATAGCATGTGATTCACTAACCAACAGATGGGATAAAAGCAGAGACAAATATACCTCAAGGGATCAAGAAAGTAAATCAAATTGACCATTTCTCCATCACTTTCTGATGGATGATATATCCAACAAAACTTTGAGGAAAAACAGATGTTGCAAATTGGCGAAATCAGAGACAGTGAATAAGTTGTGCTACATGGTTGCTGCATTTGATTACATGTGACCGCAAATGTTCCCCACGCCAAATTGTCAATGTGCTTGTAATATAGTGTTGCCAACTAGCAAATTGTGGCAAAAGTGAATCAATTCACTTAATTTTTTGTAATTACTTCTCGTGACCTGTGCATTCAGATCGAGTACAAATGACAATGCAAATTAACACGAAGGAATTGACCAAGCAGCATTTAGATGGTGTAGCTTTGCCAGTGCTTCGCCTGTGCTTCTGCGCAATAAGTCAGTCATTTGCATTCGATCTGAATGCACAGGTCAGGACAAGTAATTACAAAAAAGTGTATTAAGTCTATTGATTCACTTCTGCCACAATTTGCTAGTTGACAACACTGGATTACAGCGACTATGCTAAGCTAAGCTAAGATCAGTGCTGCCAAATTCAGACAATGGCTGGGTCTGCTCACTTATCCAACTCTAGAGACTGTGATGAGAGACTTAATTTCATCTGGGGGTGGCATATTCCTTTAAATGTGCATTACGAATGAGAGTAAATTGTATTAAAACCCGACTACTGCTGTCCAATTTGGTGAAAAAAACAACAGAACAACAAATATTTGACTTTATATGATTCCAGAAAACAAGCAATGGTTACATTTCTAGACATATTTCTCTCATTACTCTGATGTCTTCTGTCAAGGATCTTACTACTAAGGGGCAATATTACATTAATCTTACATACACCATTATGTCTTCATGGCAATGGCACTAGACACGCATAAAAGTCTGGGGGTGGCTTGTAATGTTTGCTGTACCAACCAGCTATGAAAATAAATGGCTTACCAACAACTTAGGCTTTGCCCTCTATGCGCTGAGGGCAGCCAAGTGTTAATGCTGAGATGTGGACCCTGCCGCGGCCCTCTCCCTGTCATCTGAGCGGCCTGTGGCCCTCTGCCTGCCCTTAAGACCAGAGAACACATGCATGAGAAACACACAATAAAAACACAGCAGTGGGTGAGACGTGCTGAAGCTGTGTGCTATGCCTTGATCTCGCCACAAAAAAGTTCCTGAACACACACATACGCCACACACACACACACACACACACACACACACACACATGGCTAAGTGTGTCAAAGACGCCTGAGCTCAGCCAGCATTTCCCGAAAAAAAAAAAGCCGTCATCACTTACATAGAACCCTGAGTGCTTGTCCGTATTTTCCTCTTCTTTTTCATTCCCAGCATTTAGTCTGGTCTTGATCAGTTGTGCTCCCCTGCAAAGTGCAGCACTGCTTTACAGAGAGGGAGATGACCAAAGAACTCAGCAGAACAGTAATTCATTAGTGCTGCCAGAGACAGCCTTCACATACTGAGTTAATATAAAAATGATCCTCTTTTCGCAACTCATGTGTCTCCTGTGTGTCTTGAAACCAAACGTAAGGATTGGCATCATTTAAACCACTGACAGGGTTTAATGAATTAAAGGCTCAGAAGTAGACCAAGGCACGAACACAGCAGACAGGGACAGTCTCTGTGGGATTTTCTTTATAGACAGCCCAAGATTTGAAAATATACACCTCTCTACACGCCTGCTCCTGTGCGTTTGATTTTGGATGGAAAATTAACCAGTCATGTTATGAATAAACAGGAGTTGTGCTCAAGCGGTACCAAGCAGTCATAAACAGAAAACTCCACCATAAGGTTAAGTCAGTTCTCATCTGCTCAGGGCATGGTTTCAAAATGCCCACGTGTTTCCAATATGCCAGTACTGGGATGTAAGTAATTAAACCTAGATACGGCATCTAGCTACGTGCCTGGTCAAGTGACTAAGCATTTTGGATGTTTATGTGGAATTTTTTTTTTGTATCCTGTGCCAGGGTTCCGGGCTGACTTTGACCATGTTTGCCAGCTGGTTGCATCAAGACATTACTCAGTCACACATTAATAATGTTGTTGTTCCTATGTTCAGTACAGTGTTGGCTGGACTGTTCAGCATTAGTTATAGGCAAGATATAGGCATAAGTTATAGGCAAGTTTTATGGCTTAGTCTAATCTTGATTGGACTAAGTATAAAAAAGTGGCATGACTATTGAATGACCTGCTAAGGTTAATTTATTTTATTTCCTAAGCAATTTATGCTGCAGGTCATAGCCTATGGTTGAACTAGACTGCTATTAAAGCAGCTACATAGAGATGAGTCTTACAATTTTTTTAGTTTTGATTATCTGCAACAGAGAAAGTGGAAAATGCTTTTGAAAGCTTTAAGACTTTTCTAGTAAACAAACACAGCAAAGGCTGTGATGCTGTTGTTACCAGTATATTTCTTTATAAAGAAAAACAAACCAGCTAATATCTATGATGTGTCTGACAATCAAAGGTGCATTTTTTAATTTTTGCCACTGAGGACGTGGTGTAGGCTTTATTGACTATAGCCCTGGGTTCTGTCATCTGTCATTAAGGACCTCTGTTCTGTGCCTGTCCCAGTGACTGTATGTATAGTTAGGTACCATTCATTGAAGAAAAAAGATGAAATACGCTTTTCAGTGTAGATATGACATCGTAATACACCTCTTCACTTATTCTGATGCTCAGGGACACGGTAATCAACTATTTCAAAATGATAGTTATTTTGGAGGGATAGTATATTTTGGAGTTCAGAAAAAAATATGACGATACAGCCTTGGAGCTCAACCACTCCAAACAGAAAATAAGCCAATTATTAAGATTTTTTTTAAAATACTTTTAAGGACAGTAGTGTTGGCAGCAGTATGAAGATACCATGGGGCTCTATCTGAAGACTGCGTTGTCGCTGATCGCTATTAACCCCAATCTGTTGTCATGAAGATACGGCATGAAAGATTGTTTTTACATAGTTGTTCAGCAGTTATTCACAAAGAGTTTTAAGAACTTTTTCACTCCCAAAATCTCCTTATCAAAATGACCAACATCAATTGTTTCTTATCCTAGTGTTAAGGTCAAACATTGTCATACTTATCGAATCACATTTTGGGGTGGGTATAGATTGAGCACAGATCAGAGTTAAAACAGACTGAATATATGGCCGTTTTAATAACAAAACATTAAGTACAGTGCACTTTTCAACAAAATGTATTACATCCATAACTGTGATTTCAGTCTAAGCCTTCCTGAGTCAAAGTATAAATAAATATATATATATATCCTAAATCACAATACAAGTTTCACATCCTTTGCTGTCCAGTTATATGTGACTCGAATATGGATTTGGTCATGTTCAAGAGTACAACTCCCCTATTATAAAATGAGGTAAAGTTATTTGAACATACTAAGTCATTATCAGAGATGTAAATAATTTGGTATTTAATGCCACATGAGTTAATGTGTTGCTGATTCACGTATGTTAAAGCTTAGTAACTAAAAAATGGTGATGCAATGTGAAAAACAAACCAATTTACTATTTTTATAGCTAGAAACAATGCCAATCAAGTATATTCAGTCCTAAAGGGAATCTTACAATGTGTAGCAATGTTGCCTTTTGTTGTAGCAATGTTAATTCTCTCTCTTTTTGCTGTTCAATTTTATGGCTGTATTTCCATGCTATAACTCATTCTGCAACCCATTCTAGAACCTCCTAGTCCTTATACCATGTGAATATAAATCTGTTTAAAGTCCCTTTAAGAAATAAAAAAAAATCAATTATAGAAAATAACGCAAATAACTAGCATTTAAAATGACTACTTAAACATTTTAAGTATTAAATAACAAATCCACTACATGTGACATCTGTGATCAAATACCAAGCTATACAGGCATGTTACTTAGCCATTCTTTGTGTGCCATAATTTAGCAAAACTTGTTTGATCCTTTATTTGTTCTTGTAAAGATTCTTGTCCAATTGTTGAATACCAAATGCCAGTTATCTGATGTGCTACATGCAACATGTTTTAGCATCAAAACAGTATATGTTTTTTTGCAGAGTCACACACAGTATACATGGCGCACACACACAAGAAAGGTCTTAGCATTCTACTTTTGCTTCAAAGGGCTGTATCCAGGTGAGAGACTGGGCTGGTGTCCGAATAGACTCCCTCCCCTTCTTCCCTCTCTGAAAAATGCTCTCTATCAACAAAAAGCTACACACAACATTCTCATGCACCCTTCCTATGCCCAACCCTCTCTGTCTGTCACCTCCTTGAACTCAGCTGCAGGGCAGCGGAGGGCTGGCATCTGCTCGGACTCTTCATGGCAGCCATCCACAAAACTCTGTGCCACCTCAGTCATGGTGCTCTAGTTATTAGTTGACTCAAAAAACATAAAGTCCTGCACAGAGAAGACACAAAAAACACAATGAATGATGGGATAAACCTATGAATAAAGAAAGGGTTAATGTGTTTTGGAATTATACTAAAAATGACAGAGAACAAATTGTACTATGAGCGTTCAGCTGGAGATAACATTAGTGGTTAAAACTAAACAGCACATGCATTTTGGTCCAAAGGTTTAGAACTTACGATGAGGAAGCAAGCTCCTATCATGACAGCCTTCATCCTGACATCCAGGTCCATGGGAAACTGGATACCAAAGTTATCAGTGTCTGTGAATACCTCTCGAAGTAGTCCTGTCCACTGCTTGCTGATCTTCCCGATTTTGTTGGTCTCATCCATTGTAAGGATCTGGCATAGAGTAAGGATCATCAACAAAAGACGTAAAACTTGTTGAGCTCATGTGTCGAGCCATGTAAGCACCCACTATTGAGACAGATACTCTATTATCAAAGTCATGTGGCGCCATCTGCTGGATACTACCTAACACTTCTTGAGTGCTGCATGCCCTGATGCATTATTCTATAGTACACTCAGAAAAATGTAAATAAATTATAGCAACCTTGTTGACATAAGTAAGGCCTTCTGCATAAATAATAGTTTGAATAAATATGTATATCTTAGTAATTACTGACAGGAATGCTGGTAACTTGTCCAATCCCTTGTGACCAATAAGATGTAATATTAATAATTTCCTCAAGGTACAACACCACAAATTCAAATAAAACTCTGTATGTCTCTCAGCCAAAATTCGAATACAAACAGAATGTATGTAGTATTAAGAACATTAATGCAATGTGCACTGCTATATTAGCATGACCACATGTGTACTTTTTATTTTCCTGTCTATCTCCACTTTACTTTCTGCCAATCATTCAGTCCTATTTCTAAAAGGGAAAGTCTTAGGGGTTTGGCTTTTAGGCCTTAACATATTTTAAAATACATTTTAGTATACCTATTGCATATTGCCACAGCCATATGCACATACCACACAGTGTTATGGCTTAATGTAATTTATTTTCGTATGGGTCCTCCACCCCCATTAATAGCCTGCCTTGCCTAAACAGACATGACATGTGGTGATAGGCTCCAGACATTTATAATCTGAGGGTTTACTTTAGCTAAAGCCACATTCTTGGGGGAAGCGGGTGTTTATTATACAAGAGTCTCACATCAGGAACTGTGTGGCCTGTAGCATATATTAGTGCTTACATTTCCTATCGTAGGAATGTCTCAAATATCCAGCATTAAACAACTAGGAATAAGACATATAATTTTTCACAAGAAAAAAAAACTATGCAACGCCACAGATAATCAAATCATTCTGCCACACATATTGTAGTTGTTATAATTTCTGTTTTAAAGACTAAACAGGTATTACAATTACTATACATAATTGTAGACTATGAACCTTCCAGTCTTTGCTGTGGTCCTATAATTTAGTGTCATATGCTGAATTTCTTGGGACACCAATCAGTAACTGTCCATAGCATTATAGCAATTGTTTAGTGATTAATAAACTAAAGATACATGATGTTGAATTGAGTGTTGTAGTTGAGTAAAAATGGAAAGACAATACTTTGGCCATGTTTGCACTGATTTAGATCTATGTGACCTTTAACATGAACGACACAAGCATACAAGTCAGACTGGCATTTCACACACAGTATTTTGCATCTTTGAACATAAAAGGGTTTTTAGTTTTTGGGTTTTAAGTTTTGGGTGCCAGTGTGCATATCTGCTTTGGATCAGAAATTGTCCCTAACATTTGTTATCTATCAAGACCTCTGATTTAATGATTTCTGGCAGAGGGTAAACAGGGATAAAAAGGTGAACAATCAACAATGGCAAGATTAATTTAGAAAAAAATAAGAGGAAACATGTATTGAAATAGTCCTGTCGTATGGCCTGTCAGGTCCAACTGATCCAACTAATGGAGTTACTATAGCTAAGTATGACAAAACACTGATATATGCAGTGTTATAACATAATACTGTATGGTACAATGGTGCATTATGTAAACTGTGCACCCACTGATATATGCAGTTGCAGTGGTATGCAAGTCATAAGCGTGCCAATGTTTTATATTTAGTAGAAAGTTAGATGACCACCACCTACATTACACTGTATGTTACAATGGGGAATTCTGTAAACTGTGCACCCACGCCCTCAAGAATTTGGACTCAGCCCAGAATATTTAATGGCCCCGCTGACACCCACTGGTTTGATAAGATTGAGAAATGACTCCCTGGCAGAATAGTCAAACACTGCCTCAAAATATTGAAGCTTGTAAATTAAATGAAAGCCAAGTCTATCAGAGAGACTCTCTAGAAACTAATAATTCAGCAAATGTGCCATTACATCTCTTAACAAATTACTGTGACATAATAGGGACCTTTAAAAGAACACTTTCATACGTAAGCATAACTATCAGTTCTGAATCCTAATGACAGATTACTGATCCCTTAGGATCACTGAGAAAGATTTGAAAAAGATATGCTATAGTTGACTCACGCACAGATTGATCCATAACTTGTCTGAAAACAGAACTTGTGTTTTCAGTGTTCTACCTAATAAATAAAGAGAGCCTCAGTTACAGCTACAACCTCTTTTTTCTTGTCAGACTGATAGCTAACCAAGAGCTGGTTGGCCTGCCAGCACTTAGTCCTAGTTCCTAAATGCTTTGTGTTTATCTTTTCATACCAATCATTCTTCAGGCCTATTCTTAGTCCAGGTGACAAGACTTGCTTGACAAATGATAACCTGAAAGAGTCTGCTAGATGTTGCATACTTGCAGCGCTGCAGACCTTTTCACGAAACTCTGATCAGAAGCTGGCATAATAAATCACGTTGCATTCTATTGATTCTATTATGCTTTTTTTGTTGCTGACATGGCAGCACAAAACTGCAAAATGTCTTTTTTTTGTCCAGTGACATTTCTCACCTGGTCTATAATTCTGCCTTTTAGGTTAAAGCGGATGTAAACTTTATTTTAAAGCCACCAAATGTTAGCGTTGTGCAGGCTATGGAGATTAAAGTGGGGTGATGCAGGTCATAGCACTCTGTGGGAACAGTGATCAGTAGTCTCTGTGTGCGGGGGTGGTTATGGGGTTATGTGTGTGGGGGTTGTTATGGGGTTAAGTACATTGTACTACTTACTACTGTATGTCTTTTATATCTATGTATTAGTTTGACAACTCACGTCAAAGTCCACATCAGGCAAGCAGCTCCATCCACAAAAAGGCCCCTGCAGTCTTAGGACGGGCTCATGGTGTTCGTTCTCGATGACGAACTTGGGGATAAAAGGATGCCACTGCTGGACCACATAGCCTACAGTGTTTCCTGGTGGTGCCTGGATCTCAAGCTGACAGACAGGGGGACAATATCTTAGGCTAGTATATCCACTTACACTTTGTCTTCTTTTTTCTTTCTTCCATCACCATATCCTTCCATTCCTCCCCCACCCATTCTTCCTCCCTGACAGACTTACAAACTGACCTGCAACAAATAATTACCACCAACTTTGCTGTGTGTAGTAATAAACTCATCTTGTATCTTGTGCAACTTTTTAAAAGGAACACCTGATAAACTAATTCTGTGCAACTAACTATCTAATTCTAATGTCTTAAGCACTGATTGCTTGTTAGAAAATACAATTTAACTGTTCAGTTGAGTCAAGACTATAATGAAACCAGAGTTGTTATGAGGCACATAATATAAATGAAGCTGTGTCATTGGTCCGACTCATATACAAAAACTTAACAACATTCAGTGAAATAATATAACTCATATAATCACTGTGGATGTCGGACCTGGATTTAGAAGCTAAAATGTGGTACCACATATTGTAAATCACCTGGTTCTGACTGTCAACTTAACACAGGTATTTTCAAGAATTAACTCCTTTCCCTGGCTAAAAAGTTGGGGTAGTTAAATCAGCTGGTTTAGTGACTGGATGGAACAAATATACTGGTTTGTAGTTTCTTAAGTCAGACTGTCCATCATTGTCTGTGTATACCCTACAGGCATAAGTTCTCACCTCCTGCAGACAACAGGGGAAGCAACAGGACATACACTTGAGGGGTCTGGACACCGTGATGACCTCCTGACCAAAGTTGTCCAGCACTCGAATTACAAACGAGCGCAGAGGACCACAACACTGGCGACTGAGGCAGTCATTTTCCTCCACAGCATAGAACACATTTTGACCCATGGAGTTGCGAATCTCATATTTGTTATTGCTTTCAAAACCCACCAAAGCTGCAGATGAACAAGGAGAAACACATTTCAGTTGACACATTTTGATCATTAGTGTCAACATAAGTATTATTTGTTACAATATGCCACTGAATGTATAGAATATTTTAAGATTCCCATGAAGAAATACTTTTCACTAGCCACTAAAATTAAAGGAGTTGTCAATTGATATCAAATTATGTCACGTATTTAAAATCATAACTATGGATTTCCAAACTAAATAAATAAATAAACAACCAACAAAATAGAAGCATGTTGCAAGGCCATATGACAAATTAGACTCAAAATACAACAGGGTAAACTCAACTACTGTATTCTTACTGTATTCTACTGTATTACTGTATTCTACGGTAACAATAATTGCATGGACGGTATATCCTGACATACACATTACAGATTATACAAAGTGGGAAATTTGGGCTACAGTTCGTCTACAATATTTAATGCTAACTACATTATTATTATGGAACACATTTTAAAAGCTGAAGGAATTGATATATTCACATACCTTCTATGATTTCAACTTTTTGCTTGATCAGTAATTGGTCGACCTAGTTGTATGATAACATTACAAAAATATTCTTAAATGTCAGGCCACAGTCAATGAAGGAGCCACTATACTGGTTTAACAAACCTACACTTCAAAGCAGTTAAGAAGAGCTCGGATTTATAATCGTACCCTTAAATACAGAACTTTTTTTTTTTTTAGCTCAAGTACATTACCTGTGTCAGGTATTCCAGCCCCGGCGAAGAGCCTGGCATGCCAGTATTGGGAACCATATACATATCCATGGTCATTTTTCCTCCGAATTTCCCTATACCAAATGAACCGTTGGTGAGTTACTGCTCCGTGATAAATAAAAAGCCAGGCCACTGTTTGATATGATAGTATCTCAACACATAGTGCGCTCATTTACATGAACTGAAATGAATTGTGGGCTTGGTGCTCCGCAAAACCTATCCATGACGTAGCTCACATTTCATCGTTGTAAGGAATTAGTATTATTGTCCTCATAACACATAGTAAAATAGCTTTCAGCAGCAGACGAAACTAAACACAACCACACCCGCCTTATCTGACTAAACCAGAACAGCGCTAAGAGAAGAATTTAGGTAGCATATACGAACGCGTAAACATTACAAAAGAAACTATTATGCCTTTTCAAATAAAGTATAAAGTATATTCATGAAAACTATCATAAATAAATTAGATTGAATCTCACCAGACTCTCCTTGGAATGAATGCTAACGGATTGAGACAAGTGTTTTCGCCCCATAGTAAGACATCTGTGCGATTGGTTAACGTCACTGCCACTGCTAGTATGACGAGCCAATGGTGTTGATCTCCGTTGAAAGAAGTTGCAATAGGCCAATAGGCACGCAGTGCGCCGCAGACTGCCAGGAAGTAGGCCACAGTAGCATTCACGTACTTTAGCCACAGACGTTTATTAGGAAGACAACATAAGCCCATACTCATCGACTGCCCATAGTGGATCAGTGATGGAAGCACTTAAGGTAAACACCTTATTGGGGTATAACCCTAACCTACGCCAATTAGAGTGATAGATTAAGTGTGACGGCAGTTATTTGTAAACAACAAAAGGCTGTCCCGTTTTGGCTCCCCATATTATTGAGACATGGTAAACATTGAGAGTAGCCTAACTTCATAATATTTGCACAGTTTTGTATAATGTTGATTACTACATGATGAAGAATGTATTTACCCTTCATTAACAGAATTGGGTTGAAGGCACAGCTATATTATTCCTTTGCCAGAAATTTCTGGATTTGCTTTCTCTTTTTTTCTGCAAGGATCTTGGTTCAAATATGGAAAAGGTTTTATTCTAATTAGCCTATCACATTTTCAGTTGTTCTGCAGCATTATTTACATCCTGGTTATCTTAAGCTCTCTTAACTTTAAATAAATACACATTGTTTTATTAATTATTTTGCATTTTTGTGTTATTTTGATTTACCTGTTGTATGACTCAGTCTAACAATGCAGATAACTGTACACAACCATGCCACTGCTTTTACTACCATTACTGATTACATATACTGCATTTAAGTGGTCTTTATGTACTGAAAGCTCAATAATAAAGAAAATATTTTGTGAGCAGCAAAAATGGACAGCAAAGTAAAACATCACATAATGATGAATAATAATGTTTATTTAAATGATCATAATGAAATAAAATAACAAAGAAATGAAATAAAATAAAGTAAAATATTCTGAAGACCAGCATAGTACAACTGGTTCTTCATAAAGTATTTTTCAATTTGTTTTATAGATTTGGTGTAGGAACATCTCCTGTGGTGGTGGATTTAGGCAAAGGGAAATGCCCAGGGCTGGACCATGGGGATCCTGTAGTGAGGGAGGCAAACAATGATAATATTAAGGAAAAGTATAAAATTATGCAAATGATAAAATGCGACATGGATCTTTTGCATTGGTTTAATTAAACAATGGCATGTACATCATCAACATACATGACATTGTTCAGTTAATCTGACGTAAAATGAAGCATTGCAGCACGTTGTCTTTTTAAAAAAAAAATTCACTGGTTGTCTGCAGGACTTCCTACAGGGCACTAATACAAGCAATAGCTACCACTGATCTGCTGTTTTATCCTTAACTTTCGAAAGAGAACATTAATAACGAACCCTGGCAATGTCCTGAGAAACTCTGGGTTTTGCATCAATGCCTCAAACTCCGCCTCTTCCTTCTTTTTCAACTTCTTCTCCTCAGCCCTTTTGGCCTCCCACTGCTTCCAGGACTCCTCCATGTGTTGACGTCTCTCCTCTGCTTTCACCAGTGACTGTCTTTTTTCCTTCTCCCTCTCTGCTCGAGACATTGGGGATTTCTTAAACCCTAACCAAACAAGATAAGGTCATTAATGTTTGAAAGCAGCAGTGAATCTTCCAAGTGATATCATTTTTGTCTTTACAGAAATGACTACACACAATAAATGCACCCTCTATAGTAGGCTTAGTAGGCTCATTAATTAACTGTTTGGACATTTGATAGAAAGGTCATCAAAAACTTGTTACTTGCCAAATAGTGAGCCCATAAGTATCTGTACTGTCAAGCCTTACGTATCAGTGTTTTCTTTGGCTTACTTTAGAATGGTAATTAAATTACAAATGGTAATATATTTTACACTTTAAAATATGGCTGACCAAGCCAGTCAAGTAAAGGTTGAGATTTTATCTAGCCTCATATAGATTATTAATGAAAGTGTTTACGAACTTATTAACAGTGAATCCCACAGGCATTTGTGAGAAAAATGACAAAAAGACTAGATCTCTTACAGGACTGGTACACCTGATCTCCTTCCTCCTGCTCTCTCTTAATTGTCTTCTCAATTTTGTTGTTGTAGTAGTCCTTGGCTTTTTTGTTAACCCATCCAAGGAATCTCCTCCTCATACTCTTGTCCTTCTTTGGAGCCTCACCATCTGCTTTTTCCTCACTCTTCTCTGCAGCACTCAAAATCACTTCCTGTGCACTCTCTCTAACTGAAGATGGTGTAGCGCTGTGAGTCTCCTCCTTCTCATCACTAGGAGCCGATGCAAGACCTGGGGCCTGAGAGGAAGTGCTGCTGTGCTGGGGTAGTTGCCCCTCTGTGTTCACAACAGGTGTGTCCTTCTTCTTTTCTGCCATTCTCCCCTGGCATTTCTTTGTAGGTTCATGCCGTGTCTCCTCTGGTGTCTTTTGCTCATTCTCTCCAAACAAGGCATTCCTCAGTTCCTGTTTTATTAGTTGTTTTAGTGCTCCTGTTTTGTTATCCTCCCTTTGCCTGCTCATAGTAATTGCCTGTTCAATTAATGATTTTACTGAAGCTTGCAAGTTCACCACAGGTTCATCCTTCCTCTCAGCTGGTCTGGTGCCCACAACATCTCTTTTGAGTTTCTCCTTAGAGTTGCTCTGCCAGCAAGGAGCAACTCTTGGACCTGCATTTTTATTTTTTATTGTGTTTGCTGCCATTTCCGGTTGCTCCAGATCCGTTTTTTGCCTCACACTCTGGTTGTATCTCACTTTTAGCTCATTAGCCTCCTTCTCAGTCTTGGTATCTCTGTGACTCTCCAAAGCTTTCAGCTTTTCAATTTGCAGCTGCTTTTCTTGTTCTTTCTGTCTCTCAATCTCCTTGCCTCTTTCCACCTCCTTTTGTTGCCTTAAAAATTCCCTTTCTTTCTCCTTTTTCATTTCTTGCTCCTCTATCTGTTTTTGTGGTTTGAGTAGCCTCTGTCTTTCCTGGGTGGGCTTTTCTCTTTCTTCATTCTCCCCTGCCTCTAATGACTGAATCACCAACTCATCACATTTTTTTTCCATTTTCTGTCCTCCCTCCATTATCCCTTTTCTCTGATGCCTCTCTCTCCCGTTGAGAACTTCCGTCCCTGTTACAACCTCAGATTCTAACTCCTTTTGGTCTCTGATCATGTCTATCCGGGCATTTTCTTTTGCCTCAATATTTGTCCTGGCAGTAATGATTGTTTCTTTCTTACACTGTTTTTCTCTTTGTCTGCAAACTTGCAATGTTTTGGCATGTTGATCTGTTCTGTGTTCTGCCTGTATTCCAGACACCGTCTTCTCTTGTGTTGCATTTACAGCTGCCCTCTGGTGCCCTGTCACAGTCTGTTGAACCGACATAGCTGCTCGATAGTCTGAATCCAGTGGTGTGTCCTCAAGGGCAGTCTGATTTGGGCTTTTCCATAGTCTGCACACTTGGGCATCCATATCATCCTTTAGGGTTTCCTGCTGTCTACATATTCCCATGTTTCTCCTCCCTCCCTTTGCACCTACCACATCCGCTGTGTTTGCTTTTCTGTTTTCCTCTTCTCTGCAGCCTCTTGCCACCCACAGCTCTTTGTCCTCCCTCTCATGCTTTGCATCATTCTTCTCTGTCTGTATCCATCCTCTCATACAACTCTCCATTTTCGGACTTTTCTGACATTCTTCTGTCTTAATGTCTTGCTTTGGGCGTCTTACCATTTGGTTTTTTTGTTCATCCTCTTGTGTAACAAACTCTTTCTGTTTTAGCTTGAATATCTCTGGTTCATGCTCCTGCCCTTTTACAGTCTCTTGTGTCTTTTCTGCCATCCTGCCCTGCCATTTCTTTGTAGGTTCATGCCGTGTCTCCTCTGGTGTCTTTTGCTCATTATTTTTAAACAAGTCATTCATCAGTCTCTGTTTTATTACTTGTTTTAGTGCTCCTGTTTTGTTATCCTCCCTTCGCTTGCTCATAGTAATTATTCCCTCTGTTTTGTTATTTTCTCCATCCATTGATTTTACTGAAGCTTGCTGTTCTCTTTTAAAACTGTTCATCACAATCTGTTTGCTATCTTGCCATGCATTTTTTGTTTTCAATGGCCCCTTGGTCTTTTGCTCCATCACATTTTCTCTTTTAGTTTTTATATCTGTATCTCCTAGCCAGTCATCTAGCCCTCTCCCCTCTACTCTTCTGCTTGCCATTATGCATCCTTCCTTGGGTCCTTCTTTACCCAGCAAACTTTCTCTCTTTCCTTTCACCGTGTCCTGCTTTATTTCATCCAGAAAGCTGAATTCCCTTTTAGCTACTTGTGCGCTCACCCCTAAAAGTTTTCCTTCTTCGTCATGTGTCTTTGGATCCTCAGTTCCTCTTCTTCTTGGTCGCATCATCATATCTTTGTTTATTTCTCTGTGTTCACCTTGGTCTTTCTGTTTCTCCAGCTCTTGTGTACTCTCTGCTCGACTTTGCTCATGTTTCCTCATAATTTCTGCCCACTTGTCCTCTTTTTTCTTCAGGTTCATATCTTCAAGCCAGTCATCCTCCAGTTCGCACTGTTTAGTTTTAGTCTCTGTCTTTCCTCCTATGTTCTCACGGGTCCTTTGCTTTCTTTCTCCCACAGTTTTTAAAATACTTTCTGCATCTACATCTCTCTCTTGTTTTCGTTTGGATTCTCTCAGCCATTCTATCTCTTGGCTTGGTTGTTGCTTATCTGTCACAGTTTTTTCTGCTGTTTCCTTTGGTGCATCCTGGAGAAATGTCTGTTTCTTTTGTTGAATGATGTTGTTTTCCCCTGCATGTTGTCTCATTTCTGTCAACCAGTCCATTTCTTTAATATTTGGCTTCTTTTGCTCTACTGATTTTTTCTCTTCTTTCTCAGTGACTTTCACTCTTATATCTGCTTGACTTTGCTGATGTTTCCCCCTAATCTCATCCAGTTTGCTTCCTTTTTTCCTCCGGATCATATCTTCAAGCCAGTCATCCTCCAGTTCCTGATGTTTACTTTTAATCTCTGCCTTTTCCAACTCTACATGTATCTCTTGTTTTTGCTTGAATTCTTTTAGCCACTCTATTTCTTGGATTGGTTGTTGCTTCTCTGTCACTGGTTTTACCCCAGGTTTTTCTGCTGTTTCTTTTGGTGCATCCTGGAGAAATGGCTGTTTCTTTTGTTGAATGACGTCTTTGTTTGGCCCTGCATTTTGTCTCATTTCTGTCAACCAGTTTATTTCTTTAACACTTGTGTTCTTTTTCTCTATCAGTGAGTTTTCTTCTTTCTCAGTCACCTTTTCTCTTACAGCTGATAGACTTGGTTCCTGCTTTTCTGTCACTGGTTTTACCCCAGCCTTTTCTTCTCTTTCTTGTGGAGTATCCTGGAGAAATGGCGGTTCTTTCTCAGTCACTTTTTCTGTTATATATATACCTGGCTCTTTGGTCACCAGATTAGTCTGTCCATTTTGTAAATCTGTCCCTGTGTCTTTCATTTTCTCTTCCTTTTGCTCGATTTCTCTCATTGATTCTCCTCCTTTATCTACAACTTTCTTTAACTCTGTTTTCCTATGTGTCTGTTGTACTATATGTGTTGCTTTCATTTCATTGTCTGTCTGTCTTGCCATCCTTAGCAGTTCTTCCTGTTTTGCTTTTTCTTGCTCTTCTTTATGCTTCAATAATTCCTGTTTTTTTTGCTGAGCCAACACTTTTCCATTTTCTAACTTTTTGTCCAGAATCCTCATCATCTCCTTCCACTCCTCTTCACTTCTCTTCTCCATTTCCATCCATCTTTGCTCAAGCCTCTTCCTATCCATTTCAAAATTTTGCTCCATTTCCTTTAGCTTTTCCGCCATCTTCTGCAATCTTTTTTGTTCCCATTGCATGTCTTTCTGTTCATTTTCTATGTTCCTCTCTGCCTTCTCTACTTGCTCTCTCATATTGCTGTTTGAGTGTGTGTGTCTCTCTGTATCATGACAATCCTCTGTCACTTGTTTCAGCTCTGTCTGAGTGTTAAGGACACTCAGCCATTCTCTCCCCATCCTTGTTTCTGTGCGTCTCAGTGTCTCCTGTTTGGTAATCCGCCCATATTCAATTAGTCTCAACAATACCTGTTGTTTTCTCTGAGCAGTCACTCTTTCTTTCTCTATCAAATGTTCCATCTCCAGCACCTTTGCCCGCCACTCCAGTTGGGATCTACTTTCTAAGAGCCTTACTCTTTCCTCATGTCTCCTTTGCTCGGTTTTTATATCCTGAGCGTACTTCTCCTCAATGTCTCTAAAGTGCACCTCCAACTGGTGCTGCCTATCTCTCTTAATTCTTCTTAGGCGGTCTTCAAGTAGGTCCAAGTAGGCTCTCTCCCTCTCATACCACTGTTTTTCCATGTCTCTTGAATCGCCTCTGACCCAAGTGTTTAAGGAAGACAGTGTTAAACCTGTAAATCTGAAATACAATTGTAAGACACATAATTTAGCAAATCTTAATAAGCTAATGTAGACTCACTAGCAAATGATTAAAGTATGCCATTCTTATTTGACTTAAAAACATATATGCTGCTGCATTCTGCATTATCTGTATGGGTTTTACAACACATGCATGAAAGAATGTTAAAACCACAATGAAATAAGGAATAATCAGGGCCAGACTCATAATGATAAACAGTGTCAACTGGCATGTCTTGTATGCTCAGAAAATGTAATGGTGTATTCATAGCAAGAGAGTCCAATAGTCCACTTGCTTTAGTCCGGACCAGAAGAATGTTTTTTTTTGTTTTTTTTTTATTTGTTTGTTTTTTGTCGTTGTCGTTTGGTGCGGTTCACTTTTACATTGCATTTTTTTGCAAGTGGACTATAATTTAAAAAAAAAAAAGAAAAGAAATAATGTGTGGTAAGGTCGTTCAATTACTAGACATTATTTGGGGTTGAAAAGGCAGCACGGTCAAAGTGAAAGTAAACAAACACCGATTTTGCTGCGCTCTTTATTGCATTTAACCAATAAACTAATACAGCTACGACCATGTTTAGCTAATTTTGACTGACACACATATTCAATAACCTACAACTGTAGTTTTTAAAATGCTTTTCTCTTCATATTGCAACGATGACTTTCATGACACAGCTGTAGTGGGGGAAGTATGCACGTGTGCGCTGAGCAGGAGACGTGGCCTAGTTTCAATTACATGCTGGGCCTAGCAGAACAATATTTTAAACATTTTTTCTACCAATAATGCGTGACAACGAGAGCTTGTTAGCTACAAGAATGCATGTTTTTTTGCATTTGGGTTGGATTGAGGTCGGTTGCTTTCACACCTCAAACCAACCGCTCCATGGTCCGTATGGGAGTAGCTATAACACATGTTTCTAGCCAATTTAGATGGGGTTAAAGCAGATTAAACAAACTGGGTTTAAATAGTTTGTGGGATAACAGAATTGGCTGGGAATACCAAGAACTCATGGTTAGAAAGGAAAGAATAATCTGTCCAATTTGTATCTGTGTGGTAAGTGTACACCACATCCCTACTGTAAATACTTTCAAGTTTTTGTTTATTTGTTTATTTCAACTTCATTTATCTATAGCTGAATGTATTCACATTAATTTAGATTTACATTGGAAAATTACATCAGAGATCTCAGAGCACAACTTTAACATATACATGTCCTATATAAGACCAGACTTCATACTGATGTTAGACCCAGATTGATGTAAGACTCTTTTACTACAATTGGATAATAATTGGGTAAAATGCACAATATATTCTGCACATATAAAGTATTTCATTCCAATCGATGGCTAATTAATATACACAAATATGTCAGAAACATATAAAACGTACCTGTGTGAAATATCACCACTGAAACTGTACCTGTAATATCATTGTTCATTTAAGCAAATAACCTAATATACTGTCCTGTCAGTCTTGTCTTGGCAAATGAAGGTTCCACTTTATGTAGCAGCATATTCTACTACAGCCATTATGACATCATGTGCTGTTACATCATGTTTGTTACTGTCATGTTTGTTACATCATGTTTGTTACCTTCATGAGCATCTGCAAGGAAAAGTAGTGCGTGTGTAAGCTTTTAGTGCATATGTGTGACCTAGTCCTGATATATTGCCTAGGGGGCACCTTATACATATGCACTAAACGCTTACACATGTAGCCTACTACTTTTCCTTGCACATGCTCATGAAATGCTTGCACAAACACTACATTTCCTTGCACACAAGGCTGAGAGGCAGTGGCGTAAAACTAAACTTCAAGTTCACCACCTAATCTACAAAGACATGCTCCGTAAACATAACCAGGAAACATCTAAAGCTAGACAATCATTCTTTTCTGACCTAATCAATAGAAACATCAATAATGCTCGTGTACTATTTAGTACTGTGGAAAAGCTGACTAATCCCCAGCGAAAAACTGCCTCCTGAGTTTCTCTCAACAAGTAAATGCAACGACTTTGCTCATTTTTTCAAAGGAAAGGTTGATAACATACGTACAAACATAGTCACACAGGCAAAATCAAACCACAACTTGGATGGCTTTCCCTCAGTTAAGACAAACGTCAACCAAATGGAATCATTTAGTCTAATTGATGTCGAAATTCTCAAGAAAACTGTTGAGTCTCAGCTCCTCTACATCTGACCTAGACGTTCTGCCTACAGCCTTTTTTAAATCCACTCTAGACCTGATATCACATGATGTGATTCAGATTATTAACACTTCTCTGTTGACTGGACTTTTTCCCTCTTCTCTAAAGAAAGCAGTGGTTAAACCCCTGTTAAAGAAAAATAACCTTGACCCTCTGGCGTTAAACAACTATAGGCCTATATCCAATTTACCATTCATTAGTAAAATAATGGAGAGAATAGTTTTTAATCAATTGAATACATTTCTGACATCAAATGGTTGCCTTGATGATTTTCAATCAGGCTTTCGTTCCAATCACAGCACAGAAACAGCTCTTACCAAAGTAATGAATGACATACGACTGAACTCTGATGTTGGCAAATCCTCAGTTCTGGTGCTCCATTTGACACTGTTGACCATGACATCTTACTGCATAGACTTGAGCATTGGGTTGGTCTTACTGGTATAGCTATCAAATGGTTTGAATCATACCTAAAACAAAGAAGTTTTATGTTTCCATTGGATGTTACACCTCAGCAGCTATGCCTCTGAACTGTGGGGTCCCCCAAGGTTCCATTTTAGGGCCACTACTCTTTAACATTTATATGCTGCCACTTGCACAGATTATTAGGAATAACTCAATTAAGTACCATAGTTATGCTGATGACACACAGTTATATCTAGCCTTGTCACCTAACGATTTTGACCCTCTTAAATCCCTCTACAACTGCATTGACCAAATTAACAGCTGGATGTCTGAAAACTTTCTACAGCTCAACACAGATAAAACTGAGATAATTATATTTGGGAATAATCAGCAAAGGCATAAGATTGCCACAATACTTAAAACTAAAGGACTCAAAGCAAAGGACACAGTCAAAAATCTTGGTGTCCTTATTGATAGTGATCTCACATTTAACAGTCATATGAAAGCCATCACAAAGTCCGCATTCTACCATCTCAAAAACATCTCCAAGCTTAGGGGTCTAATGTCTAAGCAAGATCTTGAAAAGCTGGTACATGCCTTCATCTCAAGTAAAGTCGATTACTGCAATAGTCTCTTCACTGGCCTTCCCAAAAAGAACATCAAACAGCTCCAATTAATACAAAATGCAGCTGCAAGCGTTCTTACAAGAACAAAAAAAAATTGATCATATCACCCCAATTTTAAGGTCTCTGCACTGGCTCCCAGTGAGATACAGGATTGACTTTAAGGCCTTACTACTACTGTTCAAGTCACCTAATGGGAAGGGTCCCAGTTACATACTTGATATGTTTCAATCATATACCCCATCTAGGTCTCTGAGATCCATGGAAAGAAATCTATTGACCATACCTACTGTAAAAACAAAGTGTGGTGAGGCAGCCTTTAGCTATCATACAGCAAAGCTCTGGAACCAGCTTCCAGAGGATGTAAAGAATGGCCCTACTGTAGAGAGTTTTAAAAGCAGACTCAAGACGAAACTTTTTTCTGATGCCTTTTCCTAATTTTTATTTTTATGTTTTATTTTTTATTTTATTTTCACTCTTCTTCTTCTTGTTATTATTATTATTATTTTAATGATTTTGCTTTATTTTAAATTGTATTTTACTTTTTAAATCTTTAATTGTATTTTATTTTAAAATTTGTGTAAAGCGCACTGAAGTGCATTTATGTATGAAATGCGCTATACAAATAATTTTGACTTTGACTTTGCACATTCCCATGAAAAGCTTGCACATAAACCAATGTTTTCATTAGCATGCCTGCCAAAAGCCTACACACACATACTGTATATATATATATATAAAGCTTCCACAACTATATTTACATCGGACATACACCACTTTTGACTTGCACATCCACATCAAAAGCTCACACACATATTACTTTTACTTCATACATACATCACTTTTGTCTTGCACATCCACGTCTACAGCTCACACATACAACTTTTACTTCACGCATGCATCCCTTTTGTCTTGCACATGCACATCTAAAAGCCACATATCACATAGCCCTAGGATTTTGAACTTTATGTAAATGATTTCACAGTAGCTCTTTCTGATCTCATGTACAAAATGCTTTGCAGCAGGGGAATGGCTGGCTATTTAGGGGCTTAAGAAGTCAGAGTCCTTTTCATGCAGGAGTTCTGGAGTTTCTCACCTAAGAAATTTGCTGATGAACACGAACAATTTAAACATAGTTTGACAGTAAAAAGAAAGGCCAATCGTCATGACTCATGTCGGGGCATAGTGTTTGCATTAAATCGACAATGTTGCATTTGTGGCTGCTGGTAAAGCAACCACACAAAAGTTTTCTCTACGAGGCTATTTTCATCATCAACATTATTATTATTATTATTATTATATTATTATTATTGTTGTTGTTATATTTGCCATCATGGAATGGAAGTGCATTTTCACGAGAAAAAGACAGGACAATAAGCGTCCTGGGAAGGACGACCAATTTCCCGGCACAGACAGTAAAAAAAGAGAACAGTCCCAGAAAACCAGGATGTGTGGCAAACCTACTTACATCACAGGCAGTACACAAATGTGTGGGCTATGTGTACAATAAAAGTGGTATGCGTTGAATGTGCAAGACAATAGTTAGGCATGTGCGAAGTTAAAGTGGTGTGTGAGCTTTTGACTTGGATATGCAAGACAGAAATGGTGTGTGTGTGCATGGTAAAAATAGTATGTGTGTGAGCTTTTCACGTGGATGTGCAAGACAAAAGGGATGCGTGTGCGAAGTAAAAGTGGTATGTATCTGTGTAAGCCGTAGATGTGGATGTGCAAGACAAAAGTGGTGTATGTGAGATGTAAATATACTTTGTATGTAAGCTTTCCACAGGCATGCTCATGGGAAAAAAATGTGCAAGTTTATGTGCAAGCTTTTCATTAGCATGTGCAAGAAAATGTGGTGTATGCGCAAGCTCTTTATGAACACATGAAAGAAAATGTAGTGTATGCACAAGCATTTCATGAGCATGTGCAAGGAAACGTAGTGCATGTTTAAGTTTTTATGTGTGACCTCTTCCTGATATATTGGCTAGGGGGCGCTTCATAGCTGGTGATTCTCTCTCTCTTAACTCTGGTCCATTACCACTACTACTTCTAGCTTAATTACTGCTGTACTGTACTACTGTACTGCACTCAATTATGTGGACTCTTATTTGATATGCCTTGATGTAGTATGTTGTTCTGAGTCTATTTTTTTCAAGTAATTAATAATAGTTGTTAGTTTAAATGTAATTCCTTATGACTGTAAAGCACTTCAGTTCAACATCTTTTGTGTTAACATGTGTTAACTAAAGAATTTGACCTTGACTTACATATGACATGTTCTACTCTAATATCTAATGGCCAAAAAATATTTAAAACTATGTTTTAATGGACACTTTATGACCCCTTCTATTTATATTATTAATATTATTATTATTATTACATGTTTATGTTGTTTATTACATGACATGTTTCATTTTTTTTTTATCGTCCTATCAAGACAACAGTATAATTTTCATGTGTAAAGTACCACACTCTTACCCAACAGATTATGCAGCCCTAACGAACTGTGGAAGGTTGTGCCACCGGCCCATCTTTGGGAAAGTTAGTCTGGAGCCCTGCAAATGACAGACAAGAAATTTGCCCGAACCATCAGCACCTGTCCATAAGATTTTTTTTCCCTTAAGAACACCTTCACAAGTCAGGTTCCATTTGGAAGACATAAAACGCAAAAAATAATTTAGTACAATGTATGTAGCCAGAGAATACCATCAATAAATACCAAATCAATATACTGTTCACATCCAAAATACCAGTGTCAATATACTGTTCACATCCAAAATATCAGTGTCAATATGCCTATTAAGTGCCGGCACTATTTATCTAAATAAAAAATGATAAACAAAATATTAAAGAAAAACCCTCTATGAGATCTCAAAATAAACTAAATAAAATAAGTCCAAATGAAACGAGTGCACTCAAAAAAAAGGAATTAAATTAAAAGGAATGATGATGCCGGATTCCAAGTCAGTCCAGAAAGTTCAGTCCTACCACAGTAGCAGGGGCAGTGGACGGTGATGATGGAAAATGATGACTGACTGGGGGAATGTGAGATCGCAGGGCTCCAGGGGTTCCAAGTGAAGATGAAGATGACACAGGGGGGCGTTTCCCAGGTATACAAAAAAACCAGTCAGGATGTCGGGTATAAATCAAGCTCACCGACGATCTCGGGACTTGATTGCAGTGAGACATAATAGAATGCCTTTTATCTGCAGGAAGGATGCTAGTGATGGATCCAAAACCTCAATTGTTTAACTTAGGTTACTTGTTCATTACATATTTGATTGAGGATCAATTGATGTACCTTATTTTAAAAGTACCCTATTCAAATCAATTTTTACTTGTATAAAATATTGACACATATGTGAGAAAAATATTAACAAATGCATAGGTTGTTATTTACATGCATACACTGATACCCACATTCACAATAACAGATACAACCACAACTCAGTGATTGCAACTTCTAGAATGTGTCCCTGCAGTTACAAACTTGGCTGCTTTGACTTTCACAGCTTGTGACATCCTTTTTTATGCGCTAATGTTTCACAGAAACCTCTCTGTGTGGTGGTATTCTTTTATACTGTTCCAACGGGAGTGTGGGTGCATCTGGCTTAAAAGGAGTGTGATGCAGGGGTGGGGAGCTAGGGACTGGAGCTCTATGCTTTCACACAGAGCTCTTGGGAGGAAGCCAGGCTCTCCCCCTCAAAATCCAGGCCTCTCCTATGCTGAAAGACAGGACAAGGTTATTTATCATGTCTGTAGAAGTGTTACTGTACTTCCTGCTCTGGTGACTCTTATGGGCATGATGATCTGTTTTGATTTTTTCTTCTGTGGTATTGCCCCTAGAGAGAATGATAAGAGCACTGTTCCTTCCGCCGGTGTTAAGAATGTTTTTTCAAGACACGTGTAGAGGTAGAACACAAAAAATTCAGAAAAGAGGCACATGCATAAGGCTTATGTCATCTTTCCTGGGGTCTCTGAAGAAATCATTTTTACCTATTGATATCTCAGTTCCATGATAGATAAAATATAAAGGTGCTTAAATGGTTCTTTTATCCTCTGGATGGTTCCATGGAGAGTGAAAACTCTGTGATGAACCATTACATTATGTGAAAGGGGCTCGGTGTCAAGTCTAGGGCTTACATAAAATAAATCTGTGAATGGGTTCTGAGCTCACAAAGACAAAGTTCAGGTACAATTAGGTACTATAGGTGGAAAAACAGCTTACATTTCAACTATCCCCAATAGAAACTACTACGTTATGATGTACAGGTGTATGTTTTACCATTTTATTTTTGCAAAAATAGTCATTGTTATAGCAAACTGTACAGGGGGTACTCGGTTTATCTCATGGTTTAAGTTGCTGTTTAAAATTTGGCTAGACTTTCCTCTTATGCGTGTGTGTCTGCACTAACCAGCTGGTATATGTATGTGTGTACTGGTCTCGTGACAGTATTTTACTCCTATAATTTGAGAGAAATAATCCCAAGAAAATCCACTTGAGAATCCAGACATTAAAATCTGTGCATTTTTTTCATGAAATCTGCAAGCTTTTGGTCCTTTCATCATATTCGGGCAGGTTCTGGACCAAAACCTTTCAGTTTTAATTTGATATTTAATTTAAGATTAACTATATTGCTGAGGCTCCATACATAGCCACAGCCCTGCCCATTTATTTGTACTCTTTGTTGGCACAAAAGAGGACTGCTGGGCAGTGGGAAAGCCTGGTTACTCTCCAAGAACCAAGCGTGAGAACACAAGACCCCCATAACCCTGCAACTCTTTGATTACATAATAACATCACAAAGATAGGTACTATCTAGGTACTATCATTTTATTATAGAATGAGTATAACATATTGTGGTAGTTGTTTAAAGAACATCCTGTTCTCTTTTGATACATTTTGGAATGCATGCATTTTATAACCACCACCACAGTATGCAATCATGTATTACAATTTGTGGATAAGTGGATAATGACACTGTTAATTGAAATGTCAGATTTTTTACAAAGATGTCTGCAGTTTTTTGTGTCATTACATAATCCAATGTTACAATGGCCTTGTGTTCCTACAAAGGGTCCTTTGGGCTAAACCAAGTCCCCCCTCCCTGCCAGTCTCCTCTTACTCTAGAAGAGAAGACAAGTTATTGTGCAGGGCTCACATGTTTCCTTGTAAACTCCTTGGTTATGGAGAATGTGATTTAGGACAGGAAATGGAACAGCTATAGATTTTTTTTTTTTTTGGAGGCTGCAAACACAGCTGTCTTTATGCTCTGCGTGCAATCAACAGGACAGAGCAATGGAGACAGAACTGTCCACATAAAGACAATCCCTTTGCCTGGCCTATGCCTCCATCACTGCCTATCTCCCACATGCCTGTTTATAAAAGCAGCTAAATTCGTCCACCAAACATTACAGTCACATCTTAACAGAAGACTTATCCAGACCTTCCAGTATCATCAAAAAGTAGGCTATAATGTAAAGTATAATATAATTTTTTTTGCTGGTTTCATATCACTCCACAAGTAGCCAGTTCACTTATAGAAACGGAATATCAACAATAAGCTGCAGCAAAGTTATTTAACAGCTGGACACGTTGCTACGCAACACTTATACGTTCTTTTTCCTCCACCCCTCCCTTATCGTTTTTTTGGCAACTCTCTATTATTGGTTTTTGGAAAGTAGCAGTATAATAAGCGGAATAATGTTCAGCAAGGCGGTCATTCTCATGTAATAAGCCCCTTCAGAGTGATTCACCTTATTCCACGAGAATGACAGAATGACAAAAAAGAATATTATCTCTTATTTAATATCAGACATGCAATGGTGCCATGCATAAAGTAATGACATGTAAAAGACATCTAATTGCATTACATTACATAATGTGTATACTGGCATACATACTGTGTACATGTATGTATGTATGTATATATATTACATATATACACAGCATATACAGACCTATACAGACCTATATAGACCTTAAAACATGTGAATTGTGCTCTGGCTTATGAAGTGGGATTGAAGCAGTGAAACCATGAGCAGAATCGTACTGTGCTGTCACTGGCACCAAACTCCGAACCAAGGGAGGAAACAAACTTCGTTTTATGCGAACCAACCAGGCAGGTGTGAATGCACCCCTAAGTGTACCATCAATTAGCTATAACACACGATTTTAGCCTATTTAGATGGGGTTAAAGCAGATTAAACAAACTGTATTTAAATGTTTTGTGGGAAAGCACGATTGGCTGGGAATACCAAGATCACCAGTTGTTGAAGATGAGTTGAGATCTGCCGTTTTGATATTGATTTCAGCCTATAGTTAGAAAGGGAGGAATAATTGGTCTATTTTGTATCTATGATAGGCCTAAATGTACACCACCTCCCTATATACTTCCAAGTTTTTGTTCATTTGTTCATTTTAACCTAATTTCTCTATAGCTGGATGTCTTCAAATTAATTTAGACTTACATTGGAAAATTACATCAGAGATATCAGAAGACAACTTTAAAATCTAAATTTCCTACTGTAAATAAGACTAGACTTCTCATGTTACATTAATGTGGGCTTAACTTTAAGTTTCTTTTTCTACATTTGGCCAATATGATATGCACAAATTCTATAAAGTATTTCACTCCAATCTATGGCTAAATAATGTAGACACATGAGTCAAAAACATAACTTACCTGCGTGAAATATCACCACCGAAATCGTTTCGGTAATATCATTAACCATTTAAGTAAATAAGCCAATATACGATCCTGTCAGTCTTGTCTTAAAATAAAAGGAAAGAAACTTCTGCTTTATGTAATAGCATATTCTACTGCAGCCATTATGACATCACGTGCTGTTACATCATGCTCGTCCACTGTTAATGCAACCTTCACGTCTTCTCCTGCCGTTTATTATCTATGGGCGCAAACGTGAACTGCATAAATGGCCGTGTGATTTCACGTCACAACATACACTTACATTAATAAGCTATAAAATACAAATATAATTCTGTGTATTGTCAATTGTGTGTGATCGTGTATTGTCGTGCAAATTTCTATTTCGGACTCAATGTGTGTCTGTAAAGCAAGCTAGCAAGCTAACGAACTAGCTCATTCAAGTGATTGGTAGTAACTATGTCATCAGTATCTATGTGCTAAATGCAAACAGTGATTGGGCTCACCTTGAATTTAATACATTGCTGTAACCGTATAACTTTATATTACTTTGTCCACTTAAGGTAACATCAGTAATAGTACCTAGGTGTGTGTTAGTGAGTAAAGTGTCAGCTCTCAATTGAAAACATTACGTTAGCGTAGCTCAGTAGCGTTAGCGCGCTAACAACCACATAGTAAGTGGTTGCTCCAGTCCTGACCTGAAATAAAGCTAATTTTCTCAAAATTTTCTCAAAATCCAAACAATAACAACTTACACTATTAGGCTTGAAATAATCACAAATAGTTGCAGATTTTGGCACATGACTCCAAAAAACCCTAAACAACTGGTAATGGCCAATGTATTAGTTAATCTCCACACGTGTCCCATATATTTTAATGAAACGAGGCTTGAGTCTTGATTGTGCTCTTCATAAAGGGAGATCCCCCCCCCTCCTTTGCGGAAATAGAACGCAGAAGGAAACCCGAACTACTGTATATGAAGGAAACGGACACTCTTGGGTAATAAGGTAAGGTGACTTTATTGATACCCAGAAGGGTAGATTTGGTTGCAGGTAAAAAAGTACAAGCTTACAACAACACACAAAACAGTGACAAAACACAACAGAAGACAACAGGATAAAACAACAAACAAACAATACTGACAGCTGGACGGACAGACAGATGCTCCTGGCTTGATATGTTAATGAATAAATAAAATAGATAAAAAGGATAAAAAAGATAAGAAGATAAAAAGCTAAGAGAGAAGAGAATCATCATGTGGTGTTCAGGGCCTTAGTGGCTGATGGAATGAAGCTACACCGATATCTTTTGGTTTTGCATGTGGGCATTTTAAACCTACGACCAGAGGAAGAGGCTGGAATTCACCATGCAGTGGATGGGACATGTCATCTAAGATGGACCCAGCAAGTCTGTGTAGTTGCCCATTATATAAAGAGTCTAATAATACCTACAATACCATTACTACTACTACTTCCAGCTTTACTACTGCTGTACTTTACTACTGTAGGCTACTGCCCTCAGTCATGTGGATTTTTATTTGATATGCCTTGATATTGTATATGATTGAGTTTTTTTTTTTTTTTTTTTTGACCCTAACCCCATCGGCACCACGACACACTGGTGTTCGGCTGTTGAATGCCATGTTGATGGTGTGTGAGAGACCTGTGTGTGTGTGTGGTACCTGGTGTTCGGCTGTTGAATGCCATGTTGATGGTGTGTGTGTGTGTGTGTGTGGTACCTGGTGTTCTGCTGTTGAGTGTGATGTTGATAGTGTGTGAGCGGGGGGTACCTCGTAGCCCTTGCCCTTGTACACTTGTATGCATTGAACAGAACTATTTTTCCTTCATCTCAGTAACCTTTTGGTCGATTTTCTTTTCAGTTTCTTCAAGGGAAGCCCTCTTGTCCTTCTCAGTGCGACGCAAACTGTTGGATCTGGCAATAAATGTCAGATTGCTTGTGGATTCAGCTTTGTCAGCGAAATCGTCGGCTGACTTTTCCAACGCACCAATGTCCTCCTTTAGTCCTCAGTAGCAGCTTTTTGAAATGAGGAGCGATCCCAAATGTACACACATACGCACACTTTCTCTCTCCACAGGCGAATCTCTTCGCTATCTCGCTATCCGGAACATTGCAGCGAAAAGCTTCAGACGATTTAAACGAGGAGTGTGAATTCATTACTTTCAGGGCCCACAATATTTCAGCTTTCAGGACTTCATTTTTTGAATCAGAACTGATTGACGTTTGCTTTGTTGCTGATAACAACATGATGTTACAGCTAGATGGCCTCTTTGTTGAGACTGTGGTCATGAAGTCAGTTATTGCTAATCTGTTCATAGCTGAGGCTACCACCTGGTGTTTCTTGCCCTTCAGGTGGCTAACAAGTGCTGCCTCGCCCATATTAGAAACATCAAAACTTTTCATACAAAACTTGCACCGGGCATGTCCTTGGTCGCGGTCCCTTGCCAGCCACTGTTGGTAGCTTTCTTTTGAAAGCCATGCACTATTAAAGCTACACTTTCCCGGCATACTGTAACATCACGCCATCACGCATAGCACTCGATAGCAGTTCTCCTCCGCTCCGTCAGCAAACAGGTCCGATAGGGAAACAAGAGCCACATCGGAGCCTGATTCTTATCCACTGGTCCAGGACAGTGGAAAGGACCATGTTGGCGCAGGGGGTAATATCTGGCTAATTAGCCGATTATGACTGTAAACATCATATGTATTTTTGCCAGTGTTGTGTATGAAGCAAGTATTGGTTTCCCAACGTATTTCAAAAGTGTGCTACTATTTTGTATGATGTGTTATGGAGGTTTTTGCTGTGTGACCCCCTATGTGTGTATGAGCTCTACCAGTTATGTGATTATTGTGTGGGCTTTAAAAGAAGAGCAAAGCTCATTGTAAAGAGAGTCTTGGTTGTGGAAGGATGTCTGTCAGCTTGCTGTGAGGCTGTACTAAAATGAGTGTGTTTAAAAGCATTATACCCTGTATTGCCTAAATAAGGCTGGTTTCTTTTTTAAATCACTGTGCCCTGTAAATAAACCATCACTGGTTAATAATTTTAAAGTTTCAGTTGCCTACTCCTTTGGGTGTGGTCAGTCCTGCTGTGACGTAGGGGGTGGAGAAACTTCTTATTCACCTTTACATATGAAATGTTATACTATGTTATTTTAATCTCTAATGGCCAAAAATATTTTTAAATTAGAGTACACCTCTGTAAAGAAAATGCACAGTGTACTTATTCAGCTGGGCCAACAACAGCCACTGATTCAGACATGAGTGGTGTAATTTGAGTAATTAAAAAGTATTAAAATGTCACCTTGGAGAAAAGCATCTGCTAAATAACATAACCATTACTATAAATAGGGGTGGTGGAAGGATGTTTTTTTTATATGCACAGTCATAGGTACAGGAACACCATTGATACACAGCCAGAGTCGTGTCCAGATAATTTAGCCAGCATGTTTCATATCTTTTCTTATCGAGGCAACTGTATTTGTGTAAAGTACCCAACAAATGGCAAATTATGCAGCCCTAATGAACTTAGTAAGGTGGTGGCACCAGTGCACCTGTGGCAAAGTTGGAGCCCTGCACATGATGGACAAGAAATTTGCTCATTTAACCATCAGCACCTGTCCATAAACAAAGAGCATGATCTAAGCCAATGATAACTGTGAAGAATAGGAAAATAAGAATAGAAAATAATGTTTTTTTTGTTTTTTTTTTTTTGCTTCACAAGTCAGATAAAACCAGATAAAAAATAACAGATAAAACCACAACTCTGTGATTGCAACTTGTAGAATGCGTCCCCGCAGTTTCAGATTTATGTGCTTTGACTTGTGAACATCCTTTTTTAGGTGCTGATGTGTCACAGAAACCTCTCTGTGTGGTGGTATTTTTCTATACTGTTCTATTAGAATGTGCGTGTATCTGACTTAAAGGGAGTGTGATGCAGGGGTGGGGAGCTAGAGACTGGAACCATGTGCTTTCACACAGAGCTCTTGGGAGGAAGCTATGCTCTCCCCCTCAAAATCCAGACCTCTCCTATGCTGAATAACAGGATGAGGTTACTTAGCATGTCTGTAGGGATGTTACTTCCTGCTCTGGTGATTGTTTTAAGGGTGGGCGTGATGGTCTGTTTTGTTCTTTCAAATCTCGATTTTTGCACCTAAGGAGAATGATAAGAGCTCTGTTCCTTCCACCGGTATTAAGAATGCCTTTTATGGATGGCAAGACACGTGGAAGAAGAGAGGAAGAAGAGAGGCACATGCATAAGGCTAATGTCATCTTTCCTGAGGTCTCTGAAGAAATCATTTTACCCATCATTGATATCTCAGTTCTATAGGGCCCAGGAAAGCTCAGGTGAAATATTTTAACCTCTTAATACACACCGTACTGTATACGGGACGGGGGTGGGGGTGGGGGTGGGGGTGGGGGTGGGGGGTGGCACACATTCTTCTGTCATTATATTCCAGAATGACTGACATCCAATCCAAAACCCATGCAAGAAACCTCAAGGTCTTGGCTTTCAGTAGAGACCAATATTTTGTTTCTAGGCAAAGGGGTTCTCAAGTTATAGAGGTTTGATTCTGGTTATACAGATTTCGGAACCAAATATCCTATGGGAATTTTCAATAGGGACACAATAAAAACGCATGGACATACCTATTGATAAAAATCTACCAATTTGATCCTTTGCCTCCAATGTTTTACTGTGTGACGGTAAGACCTATGTCTGTGGCCTCATTATGCCTTTGTTTGGCCAACAGGTTACTGAAATTATAGGTCTCAGTCACTTTACAGGCTCACATGTTGAACGGAAAGTAAAACCTTCATTCTAACCTCTGTACCTCTGTGTTAGTACATCACAGAATCACCCAGGTACTTTATAAATAACCCTGAGAGTGTTACCTTTCCACTGATACCAAGAACATGTCTGAGTCTAAAACTATGTAGGAGCTGTGCTACTTACAACTTGGGCATACCATTTTCGCAAATACACTTAAAATATTAGGTGTGGCTTAAGGGGTTAAACAGCTTTGTGCTCACGTTATACAACATCATGAGCACGATTTACTAAAGCATGGCCACAAAAGTCATGAGTACACTCTCCCCACCCCCCACCCCCACACACACACTCACACGCAGCCTCCCGACCGCTACATTATCATCAAAAGCCCCCACCCCCTCACTCATGCACACACAGGACACAGCCTCGCCCACCATCCCCACCCCACACAGCATGTAGGACACAGCTCTCTACCCAGTATGTCTATGCATGTGACAATAAACCATCCTTGCATCCTTGTAAATAATCCCAGAAAATCCAGTTAAGAATGCACATATTTAAATCTGTGCTTTTTTTCATGAAATCTGAGATTTTGGTCAGGCACTGTAATGGAGTGACTATCACTAGGGTTGTGGGTGTGCTCTGACTGCCATACCAACATGCCTGGGTCTTTGGCGTTGCAGTTAAAGCATGCATTTGGTACCACTGAGACCTGGGTTCGAAGCCGGGTGAGGTGACTTCTCCTCCCCTTTGCTACACAATGGACCAAAAGCTCTCAGATTTTATTTAAAAAATGCACAATTTAAGCTATACTGCTAAGACTCCATACAAAGCCATACAAAGCCCTGCAAATGTATTTGTCCTCTTGGTGAACAGTGAGAAAGCCTCGTTACCCCCAAGAAGTGTGAGAACACAAGAACCCCATAACCCTGCAACTATTTGGTTACATAATACCTCTCTAGGCACTTTGTGTCATTGTATTATGTACTGAGTATTACATAATGTGGTGGTTACTAATATTGTTTTCTTTTAATACATTTTTGGAACGTGCATTTTGTACTAGTCACCACAGTATGTAATCATGTATTACAATTTGTGGATACAATAATGACATTGCTAATTAAAAAACGTGTCACATCTTTTACAAAGATGTTTGCATTTTTTATACACATTATATAATCCAATGTTACAGTGGCCTTGTGTTCCTACAAAGGGGCCCTTGGAGGGAAACCAAGTCCCCCCTCTCTTCCAGTCTCCTCTTGTTCCAGAAGCGAGGACAAGTTATTGTACAGGGCTGTGGGAATGTTTGGTGCCCTAGCAACAGGTTGAGCGCATTTCACATTTTTTCTTGCTAACTTCTTTGATATGGAGAAGAGTCGGTGTGACTCTTGACAGGAAATGGAATAGCTATAGATTTTTTTCTGCAGGCTGCAAGCACAGCTGTAGGGGCTTATCTTTGTGCTCTGTGTGCAGTCAACAGGGCAGAGCGATGGAGACAGAACTGCCCACATGAGGCCAATCCCTTTTGCCTGGCCTATGTCCAGGGGTGTTGCAGTGGGGTTTTTAAAGGGCCCCAAGTGTAGGGGCGGAGGACTTACAAGGAGTCTGGAATTTTGTTGAGGGGGGCCTAAGGGTCCTGCTTGTGCATAGGGCCCAGGACTTGCTGTTACGCCCCTGCCTGTCTCCATCACATCCCACCTTCTTTCCCCCCCACATCCTTGCTTATAAAACCAGCCAACTTCATCCACCAAACATTACAGCCACATCTGAACAGAAGACCAGACCATCCAGTATCATCCAGCTTGTGAGTATTTAAAACCCTGAAGTATTCTCTCCTAACATTAGTGTATATCATGTGTATGATATTATTACTTGGAGAAATGATTATATTGTTATTATTTGATAAAATGCATGCTACCTATGCCTGTGCTAGAATACTGATGAATGTCCTAGCCCTATTCACTCTGAATGGGCCACTCCCAATGTTTTGAGGTCAAATATTTTTGTATAATGATTGCTAAAAAAGTATAATGTAAAGTATAATGTAAAGTTTTGTGCTGCTTTCATATCACTCCACAAGTAGTCAGTTCACTTATTGAAATTTTAACCTGCTGCAACATTAAGCTGCAGGTTAGTTGTTTAGCAGCTGGACACATTGCTATGCAACATTTATTTCCTCAATGAACTATTTTAGCAGCGGAGGCCATAAAGCAGCAACAAAATATTTTAAATATGACATTGCTAGAAGTTTCTAACTCTCTATTAATGTTTTTTGGCAAGTAGCAGTATAATAAGTTCAGTGACGTGGTCATTCTCGTGTAATAATCCCCTTCAGAGTGATTCAAGACCTTTTCGCTTGGCTTCGGGGTCCTGCATCACTCTGTCGGGGCTTATTCTACGAGAATGACAGAATGACAAAAAAGAACATCATCCCTTATTTAATATCAGACATGCAATGGTGGCATCTATAAAGTAATGACATGTAAATAACATCTAATTGCATTACATTACATAATGTGTATACTGGCATATATACTGTGTACATGTATGCTGTATATTGATAGACCTTAAAACAGACATGTGAGTTGTTCTCTGGCTTTATAAAGTCTGATTGAAACAGTGAAACCATGAGCAGAAACGTACTGCCCTTCCACGGCGAGCTCCACAAAGGTGACTACCTGCTTTCCAACAACAGAGAATACAAAGCTGTCTTTCAGGTGAGGACTACACCACCACAAGTTCACCAACTTCAAATTTAGGCTATCTGCCATAAATTATTTACTGATAATTTATAAGAAATAATAATAAGAAATAGTGTAAAAGCAATAGTTACCAAATGATGAACAACGTCTTAAGTAAGAGTTAACAAATGCAAAATAGATGCTTATTAGGAACTAGTTATTATAAAGTGCTACCAAGAAACCTTTGTGTTTTACAACATTGTGTCTACAGGAGGATGGCAACTTTGTTGTCTATGGCTGGCAGCCAATCTGGAGTTCTGACACTGGGAAGCATGAAGACGCAGACCGCATTGTAATGCAGGCCGACTGCAACTTTGTTATGTACACATCCAATGATAAACCTGTGTGGCACACTAACACCGCTAAACATGGGGGACCCCACCACACGGTCCGTTTAGTCCTTCAGGATGATGGGGCTATGGTGGTGAAGAACAAATACGATCAGTATTGGAGCTCAAAGGATTAAGGTCATGATTTGGCCATGGCACATGCTTAAAACCATTAAAATCACAATTAAATAAAAGGATTCATATTCCAGTCTGTTTTGTCCCAATAATAGCTCCCAGCCCTACACCCCAACTGCCTAGTTTAGCATTCCAGACTGCAATAAACCAGCCTATAACTGTCAGGTGTAACCTTCTTTGAATTGTGCTAATGGTGAGGCATGTCAGACTAGGACATAAACACATGAAGGGTATGTATGCCCTAACTCTGAGACAGACAGCAACTAAGCGTATATGCCTAAAAAAAGGTGTCAGGTCCCTGGTGAGCACTTTCATTAGGGTTTCGTGCATTGCAAAGCCACAAATAAAAAAAAGTAGAACATGTCCTTTCGATTCAAAGTGCCCTTTTTTTTAATTAGGTATAGATTTGCTGAAGACTGCATGTAATAGATTAACCCTTTAATGTATTTCATACACGTTGATAGGTGTTATAACTGCTTTACAAAACATGCCTACTTACTTGATCGGCCAATAAAACCAGGCCTGTGGTTGCACAAACTGCTGAATGTCATGATGGATGACGACAACCACCCTCTTCACACTGTCATAAATGCAGAGAAGGCTGATCAGCAACAGGCTGCACTGTAAAAGAAATTCCTGCAAAAGAAAAAAAAAAAACGGTACACTACTGGCAGCTGTGGTTACCTGCATTCTACTGTTACTCTACATGAATCTTCAACAGCTTTATACTGTTAAAAATATTACAGTACACTACAATACTTCAACAGTACTTGTCCTGTTAAAATAACAGAACACTACCATTTTTAAAACAACATTATCATTGTTTCACCTTGTCCCTACTGCCTTCCTCAACAGTTCATTGCTGTTTATATACAACTGAGTAAATACAGTAATTCCATTAGCTGGATAGGTGATAAACTTGAATAAGCCGAGCTAGAGAAAGTGGTAAACCTAAAAAAGTAGCCTGCTTGTTCTGTTTAGCTAAGAGACTGACAACTCCAGGCTCTTCTGTTAGTGGGGTTTACCACTAACTCTTAACTTACCCACTTTTGTTTTCAGAAAAAGTTGAACAAACAGAAAGAGGAAGGTACTACTGTACACACTGCATACTTGAAATACCCCCCAGGTTCTCTCAGCAAAGTCAGCAAGTTGCATGTGAAGCCCCCCCACCCTTTTTTAAATTAGGGTTGTGACTTGTATGTGTAATGTGTGCATGACTGGTGTGTAACTTGCATCTGGGTCAGCAAGATGTCAGCACGGTTACATAAAGCCCCCCTCATAGCCCAGGAGTTTTTTTTAATCAGGTTTGCCACTGTTGTATTTTTTAGACCAGTCTGCTATTCTTCTTTGAGATGACCTTCCCGTATTTGGCTTTTGGCCCCTCTCTCAGGGTTGATGCCCATAAACCCCCTAAAGATGAAAAAAAAGGGAAATCACAAAGTTTAAAGGGTATCAGAGACAAGATACAACAATGCAGATGAGGTGAAAGTCAGTATCAAAGCAACCTGAGCTTCCTTAACTCCTCAGCATTGCCACATGCAGATTGCCTCTATATATACCACGTCCAATGATGCAGTAATTTTTGCAAAAGGAGGCCCAACCAAGTATTTTGTGCATATGCATGACCACACTTTTCAGACTTTTTACTAGTTGTTGGTAGAGCGGTGCACAACCTAACGGATTCTGCTTTTTGAGTTAGATCTTTTTTTTACACAAGCAATACACACATCTCTGCTACAAATGACCACTGGAAGTTTGTTTCTAAAACTTACTATTCACCAGAGGTGGAGGAAGTGAAACCTTACCACTTACCCCACCTGTGGGGTAAGTTGTAATGGGGGGTGATGTTAGTTGTAATGCATGCTGGAAAGATTTATTTAAACAATGAATTCAGCACAATTTAATCTAAAGACTAATTCTATGATACTAACAGACACTCTGTAAACAAAACATTGGTACTTTTTAAACATAAAAGTTGAAGAGGACTTTCAAAAAACGTTTATTAATATAAAAAAAGAAAATTAAATTAATATAATTTGCATGTACGAGTCATTACAATAACAAAAGCTCTCCAAAACTGAACAGAAAAATAATCCAACAAAAAGTTTGCCTTTGGTCAGTCACCATTGGTAAAGTAGGCTGCTGTTCACTCTCCCTCCTCCACCCTTCCTCTCCTTTCCCCTGTCTTACTCTTCTTCTTTCTCTCCGCACTGCACTCATCAAAAACCTCATCTCCACCTGTACACAAATGATGTGCCTACCCTCAACAACCCCCACAATGCACCCAATATTCATCGGAGGGGGTAGACCAATAATGCTACCCACACACTATACAGTCGTCTTCGTCTGTATTCTTTTGAGGGCCACAAGAGCTTGGAGAGATGTTGGAGGCTGCAGCTGGAGGTGAGTCTTCCCTGTTAAGTTTAACACACACACTTCCACTTGGTATTGGGCATATGATATTCCTATTTTATTTTTTTATATTAATGTTTATATTTTTATTTTATTTATTACTATTTTTTTGTGTAATAAATTAATTCATTTATTTATTAATGTTATGACAATTGACAATGAAAAAAGTGAAAAACACCTAACTCTACAATCCAAGCAAAAGACAGGATTTATTCAAGCTTTCGGTTCTAGACCTTCATCAGGAATAATCACAGTCTAGAACAGAAAGCTTGGATAAATCCTGTCTTTTGCACAGGTTGAAGTGTGCAGTGTTTTTGAACTTTTTTTCTGAATCTTTGACATAAAACTCCAGCACCTCTACTACCAGATGAGCGGTGTGCTTTATTCATTCTTTATCTTGACAATAAAAGAAGGGAGACAGAACGTGCTAAACGTCACCCACTAAAGAAACAAAATGACATTATTATGAACACCAGTGGCCCATTTTTCTTTTAAAAACGACTATTTTGATCAAAAAGCAACAGGTTTGCATCCCTATTTTATTTTGCTCTAGTTGTAACGCCTCATGTAGTCTCCTAACTCTTGCCTAGCTAGCGCTGGCTATGAGCTAGCAACAAACTTTAGCATGGTACCATTTTGTAACAGGTGATATATGAATGGTTTTGGTGACTTGCACACATGCTTCACTAACCAAAAAACTAGCGACATGGAAAAAAGTAATTACTTGGTGCCAAAACACACTTTTTGATGAAATCGCTGCGGAATTCTCCACACGTATCTGCTGACTCATAACGACCAGTAGGCGGAAGTTGACTTCTGCGTCTGAATAAAAATCTGTGTTTTAACCTGGTTTTAACCATAGACAGTAGAGGTTTTAACTTACCCCGCGTTAGTTTGTTCCCCGCCAATATGTAACCTAACCCAGCTGATAAATAGCATGATTCATAGAAAATAAATAGTGAATAGTTAAAAACAGTACAAATATTTTTCTATATACTTTTGTGTAGTAATTCATGAATGTTAAAGAGTTATTTTGCTTACAAACGTAAAAGTCAGCAGATAAGGACTTTTCTTGTATAGTTAGAAGAATACTTTTATTTTGAACCCGCTGATACAACTGAATCTCTTATTGTGGTGTTCTTCACATAACGTAGCTAAAACGCAGAGTTTATTAAGATTGCTGCGAGCTGAAAGACGCCATTTTTTCGGCGATCACCTTGAACAGTTTAGAAAGTAAAATTAAGTTTAAACGTAAGAGTTAAGTGATTAAACCGATTTGATTGATGTAATGCGTTTGATTGCTGAACCGTGAATGCTGTTGAGGATTCAGAAGTTATTTTCTGTCGAGTTTTTCATTGAATTATGTAATTTCTTACATTGGTTTGGTTGTAGCATTTTTCCTTTAAATATAGACTATACATGCATTGTTGTAGTATTACTTAAAGGGGAACTTCCATCGTTATTTTTATTCATATTTCTGTGTCGCCACTATGGTTGAATGCATTGTGCGTTATTTCTGTGAAAAATTATGTCCTAGATCTCTTGTTTGACGCTGTTTTCTGTAAGCTATAACAGGTCTAGTGGTTAAACGACTGGCTTTTCCGGTGTGCCTCGTGAATATCCATGACGTGTCAATAAGGCACTTCTGATTGGGCAAATTCGCTGTCTTTTGCTCACCTAGCTTCTGTCCACCAATCCTTTGGGATGTGGGCTTGCCATACATGGATCTGGGCGGGGCTTACGACCTAGTGACGTAGATAGGTTTAACATGCTCTGATCCGCAAGTTTTGGTTAGCTCGACCCTTCAATGACCAGTAAAACCATGAGGGTTGAATTTCACGTCTTGGAGTGCTGCGTGCATATACTGCTTGTTGTGACCCACCACATTGTAAATAGAGCTACTAAAAGTGCTTTTTGATGGAAGGACCCCTTTAATGAAATCGACGTTGAATGTATATTTGTAACGTTTTCTTAACTGTGTGTTATAGAAAAAAATAATTTGATTTAAGTCTGTTTAGCTTACATGTTCAGGTGTGTGTCACATGCGTGATTACTGTAGAAAGGAGCAGCTTGTAACATGCAAACCGCATGCAAGTGTTAAACCAAAGTGTTTACTGGAATGTGTTACACATGCATCCACATTCTTTCACAAATCCAAAGGTTGTGAATCTAGACATTCTAAATGCTATGCCTTATTGAGGTTACGGATTACTAATTATTATTTAATGGTATGAGCGCCTTGCAAATACTAATGTATTGATTTATTTGGCCAAATGATAAATTGATGTTGTTCATTTTGATGAATTGAAATTCAATTAAATGAACCTGTATAAGGGAAGTTTGCAAAAGGTATAACTTTATTAATAAATACAGGTCAAGTTTTTGAGTTGGATTTGAAATTGCAAGAAAACGCCAGTGATCCCATTGATGGCAAGCCACCCAGTGTCGATCCACATTGAGTCCTGTCCACTGAGGTGGTGCTGTTGCTGTCTGTGGTAGGACCAGACCAGTCACTCCACTGCTTGCTGTTGACATACACTGACTTACCTGACAATTGACTACATCTGACATTTACCTGACTTACTTGACTAACACAAGGATTCAAACAGAACATTTGCAAACCAAAGACATACCACTGGACAATTCGGACATTGAACTGGACATTTTGAACATTGAACAGAACATTTGGGGAAAAAAAACAACACTGTCTACGTTTCTTGTCTTTTTAGGTTTAAGGGTCCCATTTCATGTGTTAATGCAATTGTGTGTTTGTTTTAATACAGTCATTGTATTGTGTATTACTTTGTCTTGCTTGGTCATTGCACTCTAAGTTAATGCCTAGCCGGATCTAGATCTGTTTTATGCAATATTGACGTGTACATACTCAATAGTGGGTTACACATATAATAGTCTAATTTCTAAGAGTTTTTCACTAGCTGTAAACCATAAATCAACATTAAAAATGGCTTTAACAAATTTACAAATAACATTCATCTCCTCACAATAAGAGCAGGTGCTTGGCTAATGCTACAGTGTAACTACCATTGGCTGGGGCTACCTAGGCTAATGTTAGCAAGGATTTAAAGTAAATTCTGCAAACATGGACAATATTATATAAATTGGGCATAAAACTACAAAACTGTTGAACTGCATTCTATGAAATAGTTTTTATGTAGATATACATGTCATATAAGCTCCATTGATTACGATGGATGTAGATATGAGAACGTGGTCTGGATGTTGGAGGGGTTGGACTGAAGTGTAGTTTGTTCTCAAAAAATCTGGTACTTCTACCTTGAATAAAAAATGACATGTATTATGCAGTATAGTACGGAGCCCGGGAAGGGTCATGTTGGTAAATATTTTTAGACCCTACTTTTTGCGTTCCCTCGCAATACTTTTTGCATTACACATTTGCATTGCACTTGAGCTCAAGAGTGCGGACAGTCATGGTCATAGTGGAACGTTAACGCTTCTTAAAATGTTTAACACATTCTAGGCTAACAATTTGTCACGTACAAGACAAAACGTGGGCATAAATGTAACGGAAACTATGGACAGTCAAAGAAGAATGTGTAATATGAACTGTAATAGGCCTATAGGCTATGTAAAATGAAATAGTCTGACTAAACTGGCTTCTTTAACAGTAATTAGATAGATGTCTCTCTCATAAAACGCCACCAGGGGGTGGTATTCTAAAAAACATTTTAGCCACACCTAAGAAAATCTCTTCACCCACAGGAACTCTTCCTAGGTGCACAAGTATCTTGTTTTCTCTAAATATTCTATTCTGTTCTATTCTACTCTATTTTGCACTCAGAAAACACACGCCTGCCCAGAGTGTCACAATGAGCAATGGAAGACCATATGAAAAGAAAAGTATATCAACAATGAGATGTTACAACAGACAAAGGGTAAAAGACATACTTGCTTAACTGATATCAGTGCGAGTAATGACACTGCCTTGTAGGATAGTCACCTCAGCTGTGCATGTCCTATAGGCTTAAAGAGGACTCCCATGAGCACTTTCAGCACCATGGCTAGATCCCACTGGGAACCTGTGATTGAACGTGGGGGAGTGAGGCGTCAGGCACCTTTCAGGGGGCAACACACCAGGGGCATAGAGAGAGGCTTTATTTGATCATTTTAAATTGCACACAGAGATATTCTCATGCATAGTTATTACAAACATATCAAGGATGACACAAGAAAGTTAAAAGGCCTAATTCCATCGTGGTCCTTGGTGGTGGGTGAGTGTGAGGGGTAGAACAGAACCATAACAGCAATAGCAATTTGCCCAGATGTAACAGGCCAAATTAATCCTTACCCAGAGTAAACACAGGTATAACTTGGCCCAGGCTGGGGAATACAGGGGATGAACTGACCTATGCCACACTATACCCAGCGTGTAAAAAAGCCTAGGCTAAACTATACCCCTCCAGGCCAGAATATTCCCTTAAGTAAAGAGGTTTTGATTGTATTTACAGAGTATATTTACTCCCTAATATGTACAAACAGAAAAAAACATTGGTCATTTTAAGGATGTTGTTAGTGTTTAACTTTGAACATGTATATTGTAGCAAGGACTTGCTCGTCTTAGAAGTTGGAAATTCAGGACATTATGACATTTATCTTTTGTTGGGGTAAAACGTCAATTAGATTTCTTTTCATGATTGTTTATTTCTGATTCAAGCTTGAGAAGGGTTTCATAGGGTTGTCTGGTCACAGTTTATATGGATGGTCCTGTAGAGGTTCTGCAAATGTTAAATATTAAATAGTCTGTCAAAACTCTGTCTGTGAAGAGTTAGGGTTAGGAGTTGCGTTTAAGTCAGTAAACAGTAAACAAAATGAAACTGAATGTCAACAAAGCTCCTGTCTCTGTAGGTCACATTAGATTCAGTGTGGCTATTAAAGTGCACACATAACAACAGGTTTGTCTGTTACTGATGAGAGGTGCACGTGTCACTAAATACATGAGCAATTTCCTTAAACAAAGCTTGAGTACCATGTTGTGAAGCCAGATGAAATTTACACACCTAACCACATGAGGGCAGTGTTGCTTTATTTTTCATTGATAGTTTGACTAGATACAATGCAATGCCATGCAATTTTTCTTTTTCCAAAAAGAAGCAGTAAAAAAAAAAAAAACATTTCTTTTAAAAGCCAAGTCGACATTTTGGAAAAATACAATTTAATATGGTAGGGACTTAAATGGCAAAAGTTAATGTATGCCAACCTTCTCAATCGCACACACAAATAACACACCCATTTGTGTTTGAATGCAATCTCATATATAGGGGATTACAATGTGAATGTGCTTTTTATGCAATGGCCCAAGGTTAGGGTTAGAAAAAAATGATACCGTTGAGCTTATTAGAGTTATTTTAAATAATAAATTGTCCCCTTGGATACAATTATTGATTTCTTTGGGTATCACTAATGAGAACAAATGAAGATGTCATCTCAGATGAGCTGACTCTTCAAACAGGAGAATGGTGGCAGCCGGTCTAATTAATAAATGAGCAATGAAATTATGCAGGCCGTCTTTGTATAATTTAACCGGGTTTCACTGATGTTTGGTTTTTTGAAATGCCTGTTTTTGAATCATTGCTCTCTGAATCATTCCCTTGTTAGGGCAAAGGCTTATTAGAGTCAACAGCTGTGGCTAAATCACATGTCAGATGACTAGAGAATCTCATACCTAACTGACTAGTGTACAGCCAGATGAGCTGCCTATTGCTTTAAAATAACATTGCAGCAATGTTTTGGTGTACACATAGCATCTAAGCCACTGACACAAGGATCACAGAAAACATGCAAATAATGTAGTAAGTCTCTCTCTCTGTCTCTGTCTCTCTCTCTCTCTCTTTCTCCTTCATACTTATTTTGTCCCCCCCAAGATCAAACAAAATGATGCAACAACTTTGCAACAGGGGCTCCCCCAAAACACCAACTGAACAAACACACCGAGTCATGAGGGCCCTTTGAAAAGCTCAGCAGGCTATCAGAGACCCTTGCTCAGCTTACTCCTATTGTGTGTGTGTGTGTGTGTGTGTGTGTGTGTGTGTGTGTGTGTGTGTGTGTGTGTGTGTGTGTGTGTGTGTGGTGTGTGTTCATCTGTGTGTTTATGTGTGTGTGTGTGTGTGTGTGTGTGTGTGTGTGTGTGTGTGTGTGTGTGTGTGTGCGCGCGCGCGTGTGTGCGTGCATGTGTGTGTGTGTGTGTGTGTTCATCTATGTGTGTGTGTGTCCATCTGTGTATGTGTGTGTAGCTTGTGTATGTGCGTGTTTGTCCATCTGTGTATCAGTGCGTGCGAGTGTATGTGGGTAAGTGTGTGTGTGTCCATCTGTGTATGTGTATGTGTGTGTGCATGTTTGTATGTGAGTCCGTTTGCATGGAACCAAAATAGAGATCAGCACAGAGGCAGAAATAAAGAGAGGATAGAAGAAGTGGTGTGGAAGACTGGAATATGAGGGGAAAGGCAAGAACAGAAAGGGTCCTGCTCCTTATTCACTTGGGTAATCGGGCTGGTGGCCCTAACGAGCCTGTCATATTGCCCCTGTAATGAGCAGAGAAAAGATGAATGTAAAAGTGCTCCCATTACTGTGCTTTCATCTTCCTGTTCATTAGCTTAGCATAAGGTTGCAATACCCCATTACTCCTCTCCCTAACAACACAATCTCTGTCCCTGAGACAGAAGGAATTTCACTCAGATGCTCACCCTAAGCACAACATGGCCGTAGTTAAACACAAACTCCCCCACTCACTCACACACATACGTTTGGAGAGTTTAAGAGGAAAAGAGGAAGAGTAATAAGGAAAAAAAGAGATTGTGTCTATTAGTGTAACAAATTAGGACATTTCACTGAAATGAACACAATTAACACAATAACAGCACACAGCCGCAGCCTTCCCATGCCTTTTTTACGGCATATCTGGTGTGTGTTGCTGTTTTTCCATCACCAGTGTGTGTGCTGTTTTCTCAGGGTGCAGACAGTGTGCCTCACACTGGCACACTGCCTCAGTTTCCACGGCAACTTTATAATTGTTTTGGAAGCCGTCCAGACGCGACTGGATACCAGAGAATTATTGATGTCAAAGAGAAACATGTATGAAATGAGAAGCTATGTATCCAGCCATATGCTCCATATCTGCGCATCACTTTGAAAATATAAAATCATTTAAAAATCAACACTACAATGATTCCTCTATCTGTGTTTTATATCTTCCTCTTTCGGTTTGTTGTATTTGCTTTGTTATTTTCTGATTGATTTCTGTGAGTCTTATGAAGGTCATGTTTTGTAAACACATGAAATGATAATAAAGCAATAAAAGAATCAGAGTTCCACTATTGAGGTAACATAAATTAGCTCATAGCAACCTAACATGGAATAATCACCCCAAAATTACAGTCACAATGGCTAGGCAAGTGTTTCAAGCAATGAAACTCCAAATTATTCAGAAACCAAGATATTACCACGGGAGATAATGAAAGCTCTCAGAAGACAGAGACATTCCAAAAAAATAAAATTACAAAAACAAAGTCTCAGCACTGTATCAGTTTAAAAATCGGGTTGGGGGCTGCATCCGTAGTCCTCAGCTAAACGTGTAGACATATTTATTTTCTTAATTGTGATTGCATGCGTTCATTCTGGGCTTTCTGGGCGAGTAATGGCATGCTGAAGTGGAACAGCGCGCAGCTTTGACTAAGCATCCTTACCTCGCGCGCTCTCTGAGGTATGGCCATTGCATGACATTATAGTGTCTGCGCGTGATTTACCTCTCCTGTGTTCACATTAGCTGCTGCGCTAGCCAAAGAGGCTTTCATTAAAATAACGTATAAGGGAGTCCTTGGTAATTCACCTGCAAATGCTTTGCTCACTACAACACAAGCATCCTTACAGTACTTTCAGCTTTGAGCTGAAAGGATATTCTAAGCAGGATTTTAGTGTTAAATGCGTTTTTTTTTTTTTTTTCAGTTTTAAAAGTTAAACCTTGCATTTGGCTTTAAATGACCCTGCTGTGTAGCCTATAAGATGCTCACTAATTGACTGTAAAACTAGCTATGATATAGTCGTGATTTGGTTTATTCTTTGCCATCAATGCTAGCTTGATTTCCTCTGTACAGATACATACATGTAGCTTTTCTGTGTCTTTCCCCCGCTCTCCGGGTTAATTTATGAGCTGTGAGAAGCGGTGCTCTGGGTGCGAAGTGACTGAGAGGAGTGTGAAAGCCCTGAATAGAGCCCGGCCAGAGAGGCCGCCTCAAAAGACAACAAACAGCCAAAAAGCCGCGCCCCAGCTGTGGAGAGCGGCGAGCGGAGACCCGCGCACGCAGGACTCCAACCCCTGCATGCAGCGTGGAGATCAAGGCCAGGGCCCTGCTGTAAGTCGGCTAGGAGATTTTGGCTTTGGGTTGCAGAAATAAAGAGGTAGAGGCGCTATATGTGGATGTTGACGTGACTTGATACATTTGGGTGGGGAGTGGGTTGGGGGGTTGTAAATAAATAAATAAAATTTTGATATGAGCAAGGGTAATTGCAAACGAAGTGGAACTGGTATCGAAATACAACCACAGTCCTACCCACCGTGCGGGGCCAATGCAAACAGGGGAGGGAAGAGGAAAGAAAAGGCAAGGAAAGAAAGAAAAAAATCACAACGACAGCAGATCACCTTTGCAGGGTCGCCCGATCCGCACAGAGGGGACCGGCATGGGGCACAGGAAAGCGTCGCCCTGTGTCGGGAGCACACTGACTGCGTTCACATGGTGGGATTGGTTTGGTTTGGGATTGGTTCACAACGGGTGGTCTGTCCCCCAAGTCCCTGTTCACATGCAGTTCGTCTAAGCGGATTCGGCGGGAGTTCCGGCCCTTTCCGCTACGCTATTGGGGGCGCTATAGTCAACTTCTATCTTTCTATTATTATCTTTTAATACAAGGAACGTCTCTTCCACGCATAACTCTTGAACCACTCATCCGCTTGATCTCAAATTTGGACGGCGTCATCATAATATTACCAGCGTGTGCAGTACCGAGTTTCGTGTTGTTTGGGCAAAAAATGCCAAAGATATCGGTCAAAACGTGCCGACCCAGCCATGACGACCCAGGCTGATAAGATTTACAATGCTAGCTGCTACAATGTTGGACATAACGCGACTAACGACACATAACTAAAATAATGGACATAACACGAGTAAACATTTGCCCACAACAAAGCTGCTACGTAGGTAAGATGTATCTTATCGTATACGCAACAGCAGACTACAGCACTGCACACATATGCCTACACATACAGACGACACGTAGAGGAGACTGAACTTTTCACCTCTCATTCCGGTTATTCCACATCGCAAAACAGTGGCTAAAGAAAATCTTACAAGTCAGTCAGTGCAAATGTATTTACATAGCCTCCTCCTTTCACCTGATATTATTACCCACTTAAACAATAAGGTGGTCTAAACAAAAACGTAATACTCTGGCACATCTTCTATGGGCTCTGCACTGTTCCTACTAAATAAAGACAATAAACAAACTTTCTGGCGGCATACAAACATGGTGTTCCAGGAGTTTGAAGCATTCGCGTACGTGTTGTGCATTCTGCTGTGTTAGAAAGTCTGTATGAAGGAACAAACTGCGTTTTTTATTTCGTTGATACATGCGCAATACATGAAAACCAATCCGATCCCGCGTCTGTTTCGTAGTTTTTCCACTCACCACATGTGAGCTGGACACATGTAAACTCAATGGTGGGTATCAGTTCTTTCACATGACTTACAGTACTAATTGTAGTGTCTAATGTGTTTTAAAACCAAATGGCAAAACTGAAATCTTGTGAAATAATGATGTTGTTATAGTCAGTGACTGTGAGTAATTTGTGAAATCATAGTTTTGGTATATAATTTTGTCACTTGTTGTATTTTTCGCATTTGCATGGTTTGATGATGTGGTAAGATGCAGTCACACACACACACACACACACACACATTAAGAGTCTATACATATTTACTGAGTGAAGAGGTAGGGGAAGACTGTTCTGAAATGGCGACTATGGCAATATGAGCTCTAAGCTGTCCACATCATGCGGTAAAATAGTAGGAGGCAGTGAGACCTTAGTCAGAAGTAAACAACACAGGATGATCCTCTATGAGTTCAAAGGTCTCTCTTTCACACACACACACAAACACATGCACAGATATATATATACACACACACACACACATACATGTATACATACACACGCACGCACGCACACACACACACACACACACACACACACACACACACACACAGATATCCACACACGCACACACACACAAGCATACATTCTGACCCGTTCCTCAGTGTTGTGATACAGGGAGAGAAGAGAGGCCAAGAGAGAGCCGTGCAGAGCCATCTGCAGACCATGCTCCATGCGCGAACACGCAGGGATCACAAAGGTGTTATTTTTCAAAGCAGGCCCTCGTCCACCTCCTGCCGGGCCGCCGCTGCCGCGCTTCAAGGGAAGGTGGGAAAGTTCTGAGGGCCGGCGTGGCCCTCCCCATCGCTCCCCTCCTCGGGGGCTGCCCTTTGAGGGGGTCATAACTGTGGCCTGTATAACATGGCTTACCGCTGATGGTGGTTGGTCACAGTTGATGAAGCCTTTTAAAAGGGAGCCCTCTTCTCTTTCATGGTTTCTGTTAAAAAATTCTCCTCTCCTCTATACGCCATGAAGGAGGCCTGGCTCCCAGACGCTGGAGCTTACGGGCAGAAGGGGGGGGGGGTGGTAGCGGGTGAGGTGCAGTTCAAGGAGACCACAGCTAGGGGGCACTGTGGGTCTGTGTTAAACAAATAACCCCCCTCAACACCCCGTACCTCCCCCCCAAACACACACTTCTAAAGCCATCCTTTCAATCCCCCCCACCCAAACCAAAAACCCACTCCACGCCTCTTCCATCTGAAAACAGGAAGAGAAAAAAAAGAAAAAAAAAATCCCCCTCTCCATTTTAGTTTGAGCCTGTACGCCGGCACACTCGCGCTTCAACATGGGCTGCACAAAATGAGGGCCTCCTGGCTGCAGCCATGTCCGTGCGCTTGCTAGGCATGTAGTTACCTACTCCTCTGACACCGGGCAGCGGTGCGGCCTGCCAGTGGCCACTCTGTTTACCACGCTGCGGTTTTCTGGCATGGCATGCCCCTGACCACACCATATAACATGACTCAAGTGTGCTGCAGGTAGATATGTTGGGTCATTGTACAGTTCTTGGAGATAACCCAAGAAAACATGGTTAGATAATACTTCACACAGCTCTACTGGGTTTAGAGTAAGAAAAAAAACACATATTGGTCTTAAAACAACAACAACAAAAAACAAACTATGAATCACCATGCTAAAATGCGAAACAAAATCTCAAGCAGTGATGTCAGCATAGGAACAGACATATTTTTCACTTCTATATGATTTATAAACTCAACCTTTGAACAGTTACAGTTAATAGCCTATGAGTGCGGAATGTGTTATAAAACAACAGGAGAGACATTTATTAAAGGCATTGATTTACCAGATATGTTGCTAATGATCTGTTATATAAATGGTCAACATATTTTCTGTTATTTTACCCCTGTGTGCATGACTAAGTGTAGAGAGATTTTTATTAAAAAATCCCTGAATATTAAACCATTAAAATAAAATATTTTGATAAATGTAATTATTTTACTCAGTTATGTCTTAGCATTCTTGCATTTAATCAAGATGAATATAATTACTAAAAACTCATATTGCATAAATGAAATGGATATGGAGACAAAGACAATAAATTACTGCATGTTGTAATGCTTTATTAAAAATATGATTTTATGTACATAACTAATTTGCAGACATTATTCATATTTTAATATTGTATAAAATTAATTGTTTATTTTAGAGTAGAATGTATAGAATACAAAAAATGGAAAATTTAGTTCTCTTGAAGTTCTATACAACTATTCATACTTGTCAGGTGTTTTTTGTGCATTTTTATATATGTAAAATTTGTGAAAATTTACTTTAATTAATATGTCTAACAATATGTCCCATGACTGAAATAGCAATCATGGAGTTAGTAACTATTTGTTAATGTTTGTTTAAATACAGTATCTTCTTACGACTTTACCAGGTCCATGTACTGCCTTATTCATTTAGAGCAAATGTCATGCAATAGAATAAATAGCAAATTTACCGTGGCCAGTGTACGAGGATCGCAGAGACAAAATAAACCAACGACTGCTAGTTAATTTAGTCCGATTATTAAAGAATTTTAATAGTATTTAAGCAACAAAATGCTAATCGATATGTAAGCACAGTTTATAATATATATATATATATATATTTTTTTTTAATTTAATTTGAGATGTTATGCATCATATTTATCCCTCTACCTCTTGTGTTCATCACTCCTACTACTATCATGCGGTTTGGGGAGAGCAGAGCCTTCCAGGGACAAGTTGAACCGAGCAGAACACTGCACTTCTTAGGTTACTGCCCACACTGTCCACAGGGACGAAGTGTGTGTGTGTGTGTTGTGTGTGTGTGTGTGTGTGTGTGTGTGTGTGTGTGTGTGTGTGTGTGTGTGTGTGTGTGTGTGTGTGTGTGTGTGTGTTCATGTGTATATGTTTGCATGTATGTGTACCTTTGTCAGTGGCCATGACCAAACAGAAGGGAGCTGTGGGTAGAGGGCTCTGTACAGGAGGGAGGGAAAGAGAGAGAGAGAGAGAGTAGTCAGTCCAGCATTGTGGAGAATGCCTTGCCCAGCACACAGAGCACAGCAGGACAGGCAGAGGTCGCTGACTGAACAACTCCCAGCCAGCCTCTCCTGAGGCTCCGGCCGACAGCACACTGACAAACACTCGCACATGTGGTGCTAACATCCTGTGACATCATGAAAGCCTCTTTTACGTGCCACGAGATCCACAGAAAAATGCCTGGAAAGTGTAAAAAAAAATCAGTGTATGTTTCTTACTTACTGGACTGGTAGGACGGGATTTCATTTATATGCAGCTGTGTGGTGGTGTGGAAGTCAAAGACAGGGGGAAAAGATGGAACATTTTTACCTTTTGCATGTCACGTCTAGTAGACACACTAATTCAAACATCGTCTGTGGAGCTGTTCCAACTAATTACCTCTAAAATATTTCCAACTGCCAACAGGGGATTCTTACAAACTGAAGTCCAAACAGTGCTCTGAAAGTGGACTCTGTGAACCAAAGGTGTACCATTATTCAAGCATCAGTACAGAGACAGTGTAAACTTTAATCACAGTTGAAATATATCATTTAAAAATTATCTTTATTTATTACTTTAATAATTTATAAAAAAATGTATGTATTGACAAGATACATATACATTGTGACTACTAGTTACAGTGTGCTACGTATGCTTGCTTCTTGTTTTTTTTTCCTAATCTGTCTCAAATGAAAGAGTTATGAGGCAGAGGGAGAATTACGTAGCAGGTGGGAAAAATTTCAGACGCAAGGTAAAGCGGAAGGCCTATCCGTCTCGCTGCGGACGTCAAACATCCATCTCCTTGTGTTATTCCTTAATCCGATTCATTTGGCCTCGGTGCGGGCCGACGTTGCCCGTTGGAAGGGTTTCATGCACATGATGGATGCTATTGTCAAAAATGCCAAGGTCAATACGCGACGCTTGCACGGGGAGAGAAAAAAAAGAGAAAGAGGGAGTGAGAGAGAGAGAGTGAGAGAGAGAGAACTTACTTATTTCAAAAAGCGCCTCCCATGTATCACCTCTGCAATCTGACCTTGCGTCTCTGTAATAACATTCGTTGGGGGAGACAACTGCTGGGCGCGTTCTCTAAAGCAGGCGTCAAAGTTTTCAAATCGGCCCAGAGCACTACTGAATAGAGACACAGTGAGCTGGTCCATACAGTACGTCAGGGGGGTTACATTCTGGCAAACACTGGCTCTGAGTGCTAAAGCTAGTGCGGGGGCCTTGGATTATAGGGCTGAATTCTGTGAAAGCAATGTACACTGGGCCTTTGGACCACACTTGTGAAAGGCTGGAGGGATCTGTCGGTCAAGGGAGGCTTTCGCACAAGCCACAAAGATGCACATGGGGTATATATATGGTAAAGATTGTTGGAAAAACACTGTTTATGAGGATGATAGATTTCTCTCTGGGTCTGGCTGGCATCCAAGCCAAAACAGTCTCTAAGGACGTGGCTTGTTTATTACTCGAAGTAGCTCTTATTGTCACTGAGGGTTAGTGCTGTCACCACTTTTGTGCCCAAATATTAGCCTGCTTCTGCTGTTATTGTTGGATAGTTTGTTGCACTTCAGGAAGCGCACAGCTATAGGGACAGACATGGCTAAAATGCAGTTTCGTCACAGAGTTAGGAACCTTACTTGTGCAGCCATTTGCTCAATTTGTATTTCTACCAGCACTCAATATGTCTTCACTTAGAGCATGATTCTTAAGTGATATCTTGATTTGTAAGTGGCAATTAAAAGAGGAAAAGAAATCCTGGTAAAAATTAGTCTGTGTGTGTGTGTGTGTGTGTGTGTGTGTGTGTGTGTGTGTGTGTGTGTGTGTGTGTGTGTGTGTCGGTGTCGGTGTGTGGTTGGGGTTTCTTTCCTTTGTCTCCAGAGAGACTTGGTCTGGGCTGAGCCTTGTCCACCCACTGGGTCATCAGCCCATGTGGAGTCCCCCCATGCTGGGTGGGCTAGAGGAACCAACCTCTCCACACATCAGGGGAAGCCCTCCAACAGACAATTAAATGCAGCCACACATCACGGTGGAGGAAATCTTTTATTAAAAATTTCTAAGAGATCCTTTAGAGTGCTGAGTCTCCCTCCTGGATGGAGAGAAGGAGAGGGAGAGAAAGAGAGACAAAAAAGAAATACCCAGAGTCTCAGAAAATGACTTCAATTAACCATAATGTTAATCACTAAAGCTCAGAACAAAAGTCACACTGAGAAGTCCCTTGATGGAAATTGTTATAATTGCCCCTAACTACCGGGATGAATATTTCTCCTCGCTTAATTACATGTGACTTAATATTTAAATATACCATTTGCGGATTTTAAAGTATCTTAATCATGCTCATTAATTTTTAATATCTAACATTTGGATTGGCGGGAGCGCAGATAAACACCTTTTACTGTTTGACTGGTTACATGCTGCAGGTAAGAGTAACAGAATGTCAGGTATTCATTATGTATGAGCTGCTGCTGACAGCACCTGTATTCCCTGATGAGGGAGAGGTAATTGTGCTTTCTGCCAGGAAGGCGCGGAACAGTCGGAACCACGTCAGTCCACGCAGCCTTTCAGTTTAAACCTCCTGCTAGTCTGCAGGCCACTGCATGATGGACTCTGACAAAAAGCGTCAGTCATATTTCTTTTGTTTAGTTTTTTTCCCCTCCCTCCCAATTGCCCAAATCCATCTATAAAAAAAAACACTCTGGCCCTTTTTTCAGACGTTTTTGACAAACTACCTCTCAGGTGACACATTTCACAACTCATGTATTTCCTTTGACACTACCCCTATTTTCTGACTTTGTCTGTAAACATGTTTTTTTAAAGAAATGCTAAAAATTATTGAAAAATTCAGTTGAAAAATTATGTAAATGCCAGAGGTTAGTAGGCTAACATTCTTCACAAAGATTCCGCTGGCCGTATTATGTCCAGAGCTATTTTGTGTGTGTGTTTTTTTTTTTCGGTTGTTGTTAAAAACAGGCAGCGGTTCGGTAAATGGGTGGCCATATGAAGTCCAGCCATCCCTCATTATCTGGACCCGTCTCTCTGGGGCCGGCTGGAGTGGGGGTGGTGTGGGGTACTGGGGGGGCCGGTGGTGCATAGTGGTCATTAACGCGGCCCCCTTGACTCCTCAGGCAGAGGAGCAGGGGTGCTAACCCCGCAGTCCTGGACAGGCTCCAAGAGTGGCTCCCTCAATCTGGCCACCTTAATCATGCCCTTGTCTAATTGGCTAAATTAGCCATAGCCTCTGCACCCCAGCTGATGCAAAGGCGAGCAGTTCTGGCGCTTGCCCTGAGCGGCGGGCTACGGCTTTGGGAGGGGGGACGTGGGGGAGGGGGGCCGGCGCTGGTCTGGCAGGCGGGTGAAAAAAAAAAAGGATTTAGGTCTGTCTGAGTTGCTGAGGAAAACACATCATCTCAGATCATTTCTAAATGTGTGAAATTTACAAGAAAGTGTGATAGCCCTTTTGTGGTTCATTTCTGTCAATCAACATATATATGTAGATTAAAACCTCCACGTTTGGTTAATTGGCCGTCGTGTGACTTTCCGCTGTCCAGATTAAGCAGATGTATAAACAAAACTGTAAATAGAATTAATACGGAGCATAATCATTAAAAGTAAGCAGCCTCTGCCTCCTGGTGGAAAAAGGGGTAGAGGTCTCAGATTTCTTCATTATTATTTATATATTAAAAAAAAAACTAACACACTAATCCATACCCTGAGGGCCTTGTTTACATTGTGTTGTCAACATCTCTCTTTCTCTCTCTCTCTTTCTCTCTCTCTCACTCTCTCTCTGTCTCCGTCTCTCTCTCTCTCTCTCTCTCTCTCTCTCTCTTCTCTCTCTTTCTCTCTCTCTCCCCCCTCTCTCTCTCTCTCTTCCTGTGATAACACACAGTGCATATAGAGCTTGGGCATTAGTCAGTGGGGCAGCGGTGCCCGTGGTGTGAGTGGCTGTAGGGAGTGCTGTCTCCAAGCCAGGCTTTTTAATTGGATCTCATTTACTCTGCCGAGATGCAGGACACAACTCCAGGGATGTCCTGCTTATCAGCAGCAGCACCTCCGCCACCCCCATGGCCAACCTCTCTCCCCTTCTCCTCCTCCTTACCTCCTTGTCTGTAGACTCCTCCTTAGTCTTACTCTGCCCAGCTTTACCACATTTTTTTTGTCTGTGGAACTTGTCTTCTACTCGATCCTGGTACTTTTTATTATTTACTCGATCCAGCCTGCTGTGTTTTCCTTGAACTTATTCATTAGAAAAAGTGTAAAATGATTTATCTTTTGTCTGCTTCAACTTGTCTCTCTACCTCACTTCTTTTGTCCTTTTTTTTCTCTGAAGCTCTGTTGTATTTTCAGCTCAGCAATTTTTATCCCATTACCTTAGTTTTTTTTGCTGTTGTTTTAAATGTTTCTGCGTCCATTTATGTTTGTTGATCTATCTCTTTAACAGTGTCCGTCTGTCTTTTTTCTCTTTCTTTCTTCTTTCCCCTCCTTTCTCTCCCTTCCTCTGTCTCTGTCTCTGTCTCTCTCTCCTTTCTCTCTCGCTCTCTCTCTCCCCTGTCCCCCTCCTTTCTCCTCTCTCCCTTGTCTCTGTCTCTCCTGTGGTAATAAGCAGTCCCTGGACTTGCCTTTCACTTTTCCACCGCTGTGTTCACCCTCCGTGCAGTGGCACTGGAGAACCAGCGAGCAGAACAGAACCCCGGCGAGCCCGAGCCTCCCTGCATCCACCCTCCTCCTTAACAGCCCGACAGAAGGCCAGGTTCAGGGAAGAGCGAGGAAGAAAAGAGGCAGAGCGAGAGAGGGTGCAGGGGGCATGGCGTACTGTAATCAAACTCGCTTCAGTGCTCCTTTTCAATCAGACACCTGCTATTAAGCTGATAAATACACTTTTCCCAGTCAGGGGCCCGAGACGTTTGAGTACCCCTAGGTAATGTTCTTTCTCCTCCTACTCCTCCTCTTCCTACTCCTCTTCTCTTAATCCACTCCAACTGGGTTCTTAACTCTAAAAAACCTCTGTCATTCTCATGGTCTCACATGTCATAACAGTGGCAGAAGCAGAAGATGGCCCAATGGCCAATGGCCCGCCGACCCCTGAAAGTCTGCTCCACACACACCTAGGACAGCTAGACCAGCCCGTCACTGGCCCACCACCACAATCTAAGCTGAGTGCATGTCCAAGAAAGGAAGAGAAACACTCTGTGGGATAATGCCTTTCTGGTGAGCTCCATATGGACTTGGTGTTCTTCTTCTATGTCCCCACCCCCACCCCCTCTTTTCTGTTCCTCTTACACTCTTTTTCTGTACCTCTTTTTCCCACCTTTTTTCCCCTCTCTCCTCCTCTTCCTCTTGCGGACTTTCTGCTTTTTGATAATCATGAAAAATTGGGTGAGCGACTCTTTTGTCTCCCCTTTTCAGCTCCTGTGGGTGCTGGCCTCCTGCCGCTCTTGTGGGGGGCGTTGGGGGGCCCAGGCGTGAAAAGGCAGCCCCCCCGCTGGGAATCTTACTCAGCACAGCGTCATGCCTGCTTCCTGGCCTGATAAACACTAAATAGTCATGGCCACAAGAGAGGCTTTCTGGGGTTATTTATTTTTTTTGACGTATTTTTCTACCTCCGCTGCAGCTGTCCACATTGGTCGCCTGAGAGCTGCCAATTCAGAAATTGCCCATTACGGAGTGGTTTATAATGGTGAGCAGGCATTACCTGAAGAAAGGTGACCCACGCTTGAGTCCACTTTTTCCCCTCTTAGCCACTGAGTTTTTCCTTCTTCCTCTGCTCTCTCTCAGACACTCATAGAGTAGATTAATCTATGCCTTAGTCTCTCTCTCTCTCTCTCTCTCTCTCTCTCCTGCTCTTTCTTAGTCTGTCTGTTTTTGTGGGTACTCTGTTGTTCAGACCAGGCATAAAAGTGCAATGTTATGGCCTTCATCTAAGCTTCTGAGGAGGCATTGCCATTCTAGTAACTTCTCTGCGCACAGTGCTTTTTCTGACAATGCTCAGTCCTCTAATAACCACTTGCTCTCAGGCTTAATAGACGCATTAGTTATGTTGCAATCAAGATGTACTAGTACAGCAATTGCTTTCGCTTTCAGGAACATTCATTAATCCTCTCAATGAAGGGCTTCCAGATAATGATATGATTAATGTGGTGAGAAAAAATGCCATGGTTCAGGAAAAATGGATACTGTATGGAGAGTATTCAGTTAGTACTTCTGTTAGTGTATTATATGTTATATTATATGCATGTATGTAGTTTGTATTAACAAAGATGATGTTAACAACCCCTTATGTAAACAGTAGTCCACAGACGTTTAGTTCCTGCTGAGGTTGATTTTTGACACTGTTGTTGCCAGGAGGAGATGCATTAGGGTTAATACATAGTTTGTATTTGAAACAGGAAAACCATGTCATGCTAGCATGTGTGTTGAAAAACACATCCCTTTATGGTAAAGACCCCTGCCTGAGCCTTTGCAATGCCCCGTGTTATTAATATGATATAGAGGTGTTATAACAGTGTTTTTGAAGCTCTTAGTAAATGTTGTGGGTACGTCCATGATTGGATTAGTGGCCAACGGAGTTATTCAACCCGGCACCACAAGAGACAGGAGCACACAATCATGTAAGTTTGTGATATATCACTTTTTCATATTTCCCTGTAGATTTATAGTTCAAACACTCTCCCTTGCCCCTTTCCACCGAGAGCAAAATCAACGTCTCTAAAAACAACCCGGAGGGAAAAAAAAGAGTAATTTCCCTTCCTCTTATAGAAAACATAAACCCGCTCTGAAATGTGAACATCCTGGTCTCGGTAGCTGCTTAAGATATTTTCACATTCCCATCCCTGCGTTCAAAGAGAAAATTCATAACTTTGTGGTCAAAGTTCAAACGGTTGGGTTCACTCTGAAAGCATTGACAAAAACACACACTTACACACGCACACACGCACACACACATACAACATAGCATAGCATAACATAACATACAAGCACCCGCTTGAAGATGGCATATGTCACTGATTGAGTTGCAAACCTGATCGCAGACGTCTGGGCTCGCCGACGCTTGAGTGGAATCCATCACGGCATGGCGGTGCCGTGGTGAGGGGGCTTCGCCCGATAAGCGCACTATATCACCGCCAGCAAGCCGGCGACCCCGCGCTGACCCAGCCGGGGGAGGAAAACACATGTTCGCCGGCTCGGCGCGGGCCGACTACCTGCCGAGAGGGCTGGGAATTCCTCCAGCAGGAGGCCGAAGGGGAGGAGAGGCCGGATTCGGCCCCTCGCAGCTCAGGGTGGCCATTAGTCTGGGGGGGATGAGGGGGGTGGGCGGTGGGGGGTGGCAATGGAGGGGGTGGAGGAGTTGGACGTGGATGCACTGTCAATTTTACAGACACCCCCTCATCACTAAGAGCTTTGCATGGGAGCTGTTTAATTGATATTTTCTGTACAAAAAAAGGGGGGTGGGGTTGAGTCGGTTGGGGGGGGAGTATAAGGGATGGTTAAAGGCGGATAAGGAGGGAAGAAATAGCCAAGTAGGGTTGCTCAGTCAATTTAGGGTTTCATAAATTTAGGCAGCTGACAGCCGTTTTTTTTGTGAAGAACAAAGACAATTGTTTAAAGCAGACCTCCTCACATTCAAATGTGACATTAATTGTGGACTTGAACCTGCTGAATGTGATGTATGATGTGCGCGTAGTAAGAGGCAGCGTGGGTGCAAATGAATGAGAGGTCAATCTTGAGAGCTCTTGCTCTCTGGCTCGCACACCATGCGTTCAACCATTTGCTCCGCTCGGCACGGTCCATGTATACCCCCTCGGATTTTTTACTGTCCATAAAATTTCAGCCCCCCCCCCCCCCTTCTGAAACATGCTTGAACTTGAACGCATCTGTCCACCATTTTTGGCAGCCATTTTGGAGACTCCTCCATTTTCTGCCCTCATATTTACATATTTTCCCACTTCTTGCTTGACGACAGCAACTCTGGATCTCATTACCTACCCTTAAGGTTTTTTGGTATATATATTCTGGAGGATATGTGAGGGTGGCTGAGGGGGGTTTGTGGGGGGGGTGTGGGGGGTAGTTGTTGGGGGTGTGAGGGAGGTGGCATTGCCCCCCGTTATTTACTTTGACCCCTCGATTGATGGGGAGTCCTGCAGGGGCACATGCCAAACTCCACAGGTGGGCAAAGCTTTTCTGCCCTTTCGCTCACCTCTGGTCCAACAGACCATCTTCAAATACACACAACACACACACACACACACACACACACACACACACACACACACACACACACAAACATTACAACATGCAAGTAATGATCTCTGGATTTTTATAGGTCTTTTATGTACAACACACTTTTACATTCACGTTTACACTTTTACAATGCACATCGACATCATATTACACATTACTATCCAGATGTTAGAAAATATCTCAGAACTTTGAGTAGGAGCAGCTGCTGTTTGTGAAGCCCTGTGAGACTCAGTAAATATTTTTGGAAGATATGTTTGCCATTTGTCATGCCTGTACTGTGACGGAGGAAAATTAGTAATCCAAATACGGCCAGAAGACTTAATTAGGCCGTAAATTCAATACAAGACCTTGATTTTTTTCTCATTCTATATTTGTTTCACATATATATTTTTTGAGAAGTTTGAATCCAGATTACCCAGAATCCCCTTTTCTTTTTCACTGCATGATTAAATCATCTGAATAAGACAGCCTTACCTCTCTATAACCATTGCCATCAGATCAGTTCTTTATGCTTTTAATGCTCACAAGTGTCATTCAACACTACAGTACACTCAATTGCACTCGAAAGGGATGTAATTTCACTGAAAATCTTAAATGAGGATAACCATTCAGGCTTTTCATTGGCACGGTTTTAAATGACAAGAAATATGCCCCCTCAACCACCTACACTGATCTTATTTACAGTTGTGAATATGGCCCATACCCCCATACCCTTCAGACTGTCTTGCTCTCTTTGCCCCCTCTCTCTCACCAAGATCCTGCTTGATGAACAGACCTCAAGGAGCATTGGATGCAGCCATAGCTGGAGGACACAATTACCCAAATCAATTTTACAGGAACAATCCCCCAGCATAGCAAGAGCTATTAAAATTTAATCCTAAATAAACGTAACATTTGTAATTCGATGAGACAATTTCATAAACGCATGTAAAACTGTTCTGATAAATTATGCATAGCTTCAACTTGATCGCATAAATAAACTGGCAATTAAAAACAGGAGTGGAGGAGAGAGACAGGCTGAGGGAGCGAGAGAGAGAAGGAGAGAGAGAGAGAGAGGGAGAGAAGGGCAGACATGGAGGGAGAGGAGGAGGAGGAGGAGGAGGATTTAAAAACTGAGCATCAGTTTTAAGATGTTAATTATTCAAATGAAGGACGGGTCTGCACTGTACCTGTCTGAGGTTTATGTCATCACTGTGATTAATACTGCCATATTACCATGGTAATGCCATGGCGACGGACTGGCGCGGACTTGATTTATTTATTTTGTGCAATTAAGCTGTGTAATTAGAAATGCAAACATAATTGGATTTTTAAGACCTGTGCGCACGTGACTGGGGCAGCGATAAGTCTTTCCCTCCAGCTTGACGCTGACAGGTTACAGGGGTGAGTGTGGAGTTTAACCCCCGGTAATCGTGGAGCTGCCGTGGCGTCTCCCTTTCCCACAGCAAACGGCCTCGGGATCAGGAGGGCTGTTATCGGGTGGCTAATTGATTGTAGAGTCGTGTCGCCATGTTGGTGGTGACTGTCGTTCGAGAAGGGGTGGAGGTAGAGGGTGTCGTATATGGCTAGAGGGCAAACAAGTCCACTAGCACTAGTCTGACTCACATAAAGCCTGTTTACACTAGTCAGTAGAATGTGTCTTGGGTAAATCCCATTGCAAGAGGTCAGCCAAGGTGCATTTCATTTAAACCAGTGTTCTAATATGTGTCAGCTGATCACTTGCAATCGGATGTACCTTTAGAATGCACCTTTACAATTTACAATGGTTTATTATGTCATGGTCAAAGACACATATAGACACATTGAGCATTCACACTATAGAACGTTATGTGGATACAAGCGTCTTAAACCACCTCCACATGTGGTTTGAGCAATCAGATTCCAAAGTGTTTTGGTCATTGTTTACACCTGTCTTGAGAACGAGCCACTTCAAATCAGATTAACCCAAAACACATTTAAATGACTAATGTGAACAGAAACCCTGTGTGAACAGCTATGATGCTAATAATCAAACTTTCTTGAAACAATCTACACCATATATTTATCTGTTTTAACATTCCAAACAATATGAAATGTAGCAAAAATAGTTTGGTGACAAAATAGAACATTCAGGCATTGTTTTTGCTTTTATTGGTCATTGGTAAATGTGTCAATGTCTCTGTTCACTATCACAAGTATATTGAACCAGCCAATTAGTTATAATAGTCATAGCATATTGTTTTTATTGGACCTACTAACGTAAAATTGCTTGTACTTATATACAGTTTATTTGTACTGGTCCACCATATTTAGAGTACTTGTAATTGATGTAGGATATTTAATTCAAAACAAATTCACACTGTTGTGGTAAACCTGAAGACGTGTGTTTGTCTAGCTCCACGTGTATACTTTGGGCAGACGCGATAAGCACTGTACACACCCAAGCCCTCACATGCCCCTCCGACTCACTCTGTAAGCCTACAGATATACCATGAACATGAGCCCCTCATCTCCAGCGGTCGAAGTATCGAGCGGATTTCAGGCTTCGGCTGGGGGTGCCTATGAATCCGCTGGGCATCCGCTGAAATTGTGTCCGCCCTTCGCCCTCTCCCGAAAGTTGTGGCGAGAGCTTGTGGTTGCCAGGCGCCTCCTGAGGTGACTCTATCAGAGCCAGTCAAGCCTGAAATCAATCACTCACACCCATCAAAGGCTGCCCTGCCCTGCCTGTGCGAATGAGCCATCTGGGCCTCTGCACACTGTCTACATTAGTGTGTGTGTGTGTGTGTGTGTGTGTGTGTGTGTGTGTGTGTGTGTGTGTGTATGTATGTCACATTCAAAGGCATACACACAAAATTCACTGTATTATTTATTGCTCATGTCTTCTTTGTCTACTTTGTCCTTATGCAAACAGATAAATGCATTGAAGGCAATGTGCAACAATACAATAATTTACATTTGAGGCTAGATTAGTGTGCACTAATGTAAGTGTAGATCTGTGTGTGTGTGTGTGTGTTGTTGTCTCTCTCTTTATGCATGTGTGTGTGTTTCTGCATGTGTGTGTGTGTGTGCATATACATGTGTGTGTGTGTGTGAGTGGAGAAGACTACACAACAAGGGCCCGTACAAGCGCATGCTATCAGTGTGCTGTCATGTGTGTATGCCTGACCCCAGTGCCCAGTCCACTGGCATCAGCATGGTCACTGGCAGCAGGGCAGCGGGGCAGCAGGGCGGCGCGGCACCACGGCCTCCCTCCAGTCCACTCTCCGCGCTGTCAGAACAGGCCATTTGGCTATGGGGCTCCCTCCGCCGCCACACACTAATGAGAGGCAGAGTGTGAGGAAGCTGTGCCCCAGGGTCTCTCTCTTTCTCTTTCTCTCCTTCTCTGTCTGTCTCTTCTTCTGTCTCTGTCTATCTCTCTCTCTCTCTCTTCATCTCCCTGTTTCTTTCTTCTCCTGTTTTTGTGACTGTAAGCTCTCCAGTGGTCTTTCTGCTGCTCCACGCTAACCAGCTCAGTGCTTCTCCAAACGGTGAAGGCAGGCAGTCGAGGTGAGTGTAGCGAATGGGGGAGGAGAGGAGAGAGGGAGGAAAGGGAAGGGAGGGGAGAGAGGGGTGGGGTGGAGGAGCACCCCTGTGCCCAGCAGTGACCATCAGAGGGCAGCACAACACAGAACATCCATCAGCAGTGCCGATGGCAGCAGCCCCCGGTGTGGGAGCCGGACCCAGCCAGGCTAGGTTGGATTGGGGGAGTAAGGTGGGGGTGGGGGGTGGGGTGGTGTTGGAGCTGCTGGGAGCACGGCGAGGGTTGCAGTGGTGGATCTTTGGGCCGTAGGAGAGCCCAGCACAGGGTCAGGACAGCCATGGCACTGAGCTGCAGGCACAGAGACACACATCAGCAGCCAGAGAAGCACCATCACTGCGCTGGGTCTCCACCATAGTTACTGAGCAGACAGAAAAATATTATTTTATTTTATTCTTTACCAAAACCAACATTCATAGGCCTGTGGCCGGTGAATGTTTTTAGTTAAGAGGCTGCTGTATTCCACAGTGATGATGTATTATGTGTGATATACCTGCAGCAGAGACAAAAGCTATGGGTGTGTTGTTGCTCCCATAATGCAATAATACAGTCTTACATATGGCAGGAGTCGTGGTTAAAAGTAGGGGCTTATGGCGTTACTTACAGTAAAAAGAATAAAAGTTGTCGGTTTGGGAGTGGTATTATTACTAGTATTAGAGCAAAATTAGTGCAGTTATAATGAAAAGGCGGAACATGAAATTTCATATTTAAGATGATAGTCTTAGTGGTAGTGAATTTAACATCATGGCGGTCCTAAAACACATCCCGCAGTTGTAACTGCAATCACAAAAGACACATTTTTATGACCATTTATATTACCCCAGACATAATTGTCATCTGGAGAAATCAAATTAAGTTCATTTGATTCAAGCAATTACAAAGCGAGCTCAAAATGAGAAGCGAATTAGGGCTTTATGAGTTCATGCTGTATAGGAGACCATCCTTCTCAATGTCACTGAAATGAAGTCAAGGTCTGTGGGAATAAAACGAAGAGTAAGAGATGTCTGTAAAACTCTCAGTCTGTTTCTGTGAAATCCCCGATTTAATCCTAACCCTAAAGATGGAGGACAGCCAGCGACCCCCACACCTAATATACCTTTATCTCTCATTTGTATTCCGAAAATCCCCTTATATGTGGACTGGTAAGATAGTCTTTCATTACACAAATTGAGTCCTAAACCCGAGTTTATTTCAGAGGTCTATGTCTTCACACACTGACCCTTTTGCTCAAGACACCGTTTTAAAATAAACTTACAAAGCTGTATGGCCGTCAAGTTTAGTGATTTCATACAGCACATGTAATATTATTGATTTATTTTTATATTTTTCGAACATTATACGGTTTGTAGTTCTAATGTCATATTTATTGACAGTGTCTAATTTGACACGTATGGTTTTAGAACATATGACTTTATGAAACAAGGTAAAAGCATTGACCATAATTGATAACTGTACATAAATTTAGATCTAAATATTTTCCCTTAGAACACAGCACTATTACTTATATCTGCAATATTTTTGTTTTTGTTTGTGTTTTTATGCACTATCCTTGTTATTATTATTATTGTTTACAAAATGCTGTGTTTAAGTCATTATAAAATATTAAGTAGATAAATGTTGTAATGGATAACAGATACCACAAAAACACACAGCCTATCACAAAGTCAGCATATATATATATATATATATATATATATATATATATATATATATATGAGATAATGGAATTTTATGTGAAAAAAATCATTTTAATTATTAAAAAACATAGATAAGTACAGCAACTTATCACGAGCTGAAAACTATTTTTTCGCTATAAAAAGGGCCCTGAGGTCGTTATGTGCATACTTTCTCACGGGGGTTTAAACTTTCATCTCTCTTTTTTTTTTAAAACATGTTTACTTTCCTTTCCTCTTTTTTTCCTTTTTTTTCCCAGCGCTTTAGTTTGTACATTAATGTATGTGTGTCCTGTTCTGCTCTCTGCCTAGAGTGGGCTACACTGGTCCCGAGTGAACCGTAGCAGGTCGAGCCTGCTCTTTTATGTAGACACAAACTCCACGCTGTGAAGCGCTCCCATAGTTAAGAATTCCACTTACAGAGAGCACTCTCCGAGCTAAAGGCGGGCAGGGAGACTTGTGTACGCATAACACACATTAGGGTTCGGGCCATGTAACACCCCCCATCCCAAACACTACTGGGAACACAACCCCCCCCCCCACCACACACACACATACACACACACACCCTAACACACTTGTAAACACACATACACACACACTGTACATACATTTATCATACGTCTTTACTGACTTTTTTAAAAGAAGCATGTGTCACTTTAAATTGTAGAATGCATTTTCAAATGTGTCCACTTCAGGTCTTTTCACCTAAAGTCTATTCATGTGTACTGTGTAGGTATGATGTCAAGCAAGTTGATAGACAAGAAGCTATTAGTGTGACAAATCGTGTTTTTAATTTTCAATACTATGGCAAGTGTGAAATGGCACCTTTACTCCCAGGGGGTTTATGCTACATTGAAAAATAAACGGGGAAAATTGAAGGCAAAGCATTGGTAATGCAAAGCATTGGCAGCATGCAGGGTGCTTTATACAGCTGTATCATGCAAGGCCACAACACCAAATACAAAGCAGAGAATATGAAACTGGCTCAGACATTAATATCATTTATAAATAAAACACTACCTTTTGACTGAGTATAATAGTTGAATTATTGTGTTTATAAATTATACCTTTCGGTCTTTCATAATAACTTGCATTTTTATGGCTCACCTTGCTTTGTTTTCGTTTGTTTGTTTGTTTGAGCAAGGCTGTTGTCAGGACTGCCAGAAGCACAGACAGAGAAAGGGAGAGAGAGAGAGAGAAAGAGAGAAAGAGAGAGGGAAGAACAGAGAAAGAGAGAGCAAGGAAAGGGGGAGGTGGAATTTGAGTATAACTATAACAACATTTCCAAACACGGTTGCCTTGTTTACCAGTGCCAGAGGGCAGAGCAGGATCTTTTATTTTCCTCCTGCTAATTGTTTGATTTCCTGTGGTCACTGGAGAGCCAAACATGGGGGGGGCTACAGAGAGAGAGAGACAGAGAGAGAGAGAGAGAGAGAGAGAGAGAGCAGCAAACGGCAAAAAAAAACACAAAGAGAACATCGCTCTTTCATTTGTCTCAAGCATGTCGATTGCTGGAGGCAACCATCTCTCTGGAGCTTTACAAAAATACCAAAAGGTGACATCCCCTATCTCGCCTTCCGCTTTTAGACACACACACACATACACACACACACACACACACACACACACACACACACACACACCAACACACAACACGTTTACAGTGTCAACAACACACACATATTTACAGTGTGCAATAACACAAAGTAGGTTTTAACCGCTGCCCCTGATAAAAACAGTGGTGTCTGTTTGTCACACTTGGGACGCAGCTCTGTCAGTAATAAAGTATGTTACACACACAAGTGTACTCTAGCCTATGCCTTGTGCCTGCCGTGACCCTCTACTCCACCTCTTGGCCTGTGTCAGGAGGGCCGTACCTCGGCCTAACACCCCACACTATTCTGGAGCGCACGGGGGCCGGTTAGAGATGCGTTTCCATGGAGACGTTATCCTCAGACATCCCACTAGTAGTCAGGGTCGCCCGGCAGCAGGTGGTGTGTCTTTAAAGTTTCTGTTTTGCGAGCTGCCTCAGTGGAGGTGACAAATTTACGACGCCTCACCCAGATACACACACAGACACAAATACACACACATTATGTGGAGGGCGAGAAAGAAAGAAAGAAAGAAAGAAAGAAAGAAAGAAAGAAAGAAAGAAAGAAAGAAAGAAAGAAAGAAAGAAAGAAAGAGAGAGACACACTTCAACAAATTGCTATGCACAAGCTCACAACTCCTCACTGAAAGATATAGACAGCATGTACTCAAAAGATAAACTGGGTACCTGTGCTCAAACATATAACCTGAAATGAGAGAGACAGTTTGATATGTAATACAAAATGCTCAAAAAAGCTCAAAGCATTCTCACGCAAGCTAAAGCAAATGTGTAACAATGTCGTCACAATCGTCCATGAAGATATATAGTGTCTAAACCTAACATTACAATAAATTACATTAAAAATCCCTGAAAAATGTTTTGGTTTTCACACACATATACGCAGACACGCACATAATCACATATGCACATACAGACGCACACACACACACACACACACACACACACACACACACACACACACACAGTCCCCACTGCTGCTTGGAAGTGACGGTATGGGGCCTGTGTGAGAGAGGCCGCAGGGCCACAGCCCCACACGGCGCAGCCGACTCACCTACCACTGCTCCATCGCCCCGCGCCATTATCATGCAAATGCATGTTAATCAGAAGACAAGGAGATTGTTTTAATCGGATTGGAGCCTTTCTTTTTCTTCCTCCGCGTCTTCTGTTGTTTTTTTCTTGTGTGTGTGTGTGTGTGTGTGTGTGTGTCTTGCTGGATGGGAGGGTTGATTCTTATCCCTGTTCTGCTTCAAAGTTCAGAGAACAAAACCCGCCATGGTGGTAGGGGGATACGAGGGGGGACCTCGCAGAGGGCTGGAAGCCAGTGATTCCTGGGCGGCTTTTTGACGTCCTCGCATGGTCCCCACAGCTTGGAGAGAGGCTACAGAGAGAGAGAGAGAGAGAGAGAGAGAGAAAGCGACAGATAGAGGGGGATTTTTTGCTGAAAGTGCTCCTGTGTGAAGTCGTAGGTGCTGTATTTTTTTTTTTAAATGAGCTGGTAAGGAGTGGGGGCAGGCTGTGTCCTTCTGTAGTGGTGGTGTTGCAGCAGGAGCCATGAGATAAAGAAGAAAAGAAGAAACGACTGAAATAATGAGTTAAATTTTAACCCACATACTGGCCTCAACTCCCTATCAGTACCAGTGTCACACAGCTCATTATCATTACTGGGGAGATGTTCTCATCAGTGCTCCTGTTTGCCATAAAAGAAAATGTAGACTCATTTCAGAAACGTAATAAACAATAAGTAAAAAAACAAAACAAAATAACAGCATAGAAGAAATGTAAGCGTGATAAACAGAAGACACGAGAGAGGGGAAAAAAAAGAAATTATTCAGCAAGCATATGATCTGAATAAACATAGATAAAACACGTTCAGAGGCACTAGAAAGCATGTGGTCTGTAAGCAGCTTGCCCCCGGTGAGTTCCATGTGTGGTGGCGCCGCGTGGCCAGGCACCATCGGCTGACTTGTGCCCACGTCGCTGTGGGTAGCGCGTGACGGATGCCCCTGCCAGTGCCAGCGCTCCGTAGCCCGCCAGCGGGCCCCTAATCCCTCCTAATGGGGATTGTCATCTCGCCGCTAATTTAAACCCTCCAACCACCAGCCTCCCTCCACCTGGTGCCGCGGCTAATCCCAGCGCCGAGCGCCGCGCCTCCCTTTCCTCCCTCCCTCCCTCCTTCCTCCCTCCCTCCCTCCCTCCCTCCGCCTCCTCTCAAGGCCCCTGGTCCCCCGGCCCCCTGCCCTGCAGCCAGGCCCTGGCTCTGGTGAGAGAAAGAGGGAAGGCAAGAGTGGGGGGGGGGGGCTGGATGGGGGCCCCTGTACTGCCATTCTACTTCCTCCTCCTCCTCCTCCTCCTCCTCCTCCTCCTCCTCCACCTCGTCCTGCCTCCCCCTCCTCCTCCTCCTCCTCCTCCTCCTCAGCCCAAGCCTTCAATCATGCCTCCCCTGATTGTATTAATCTTATCTGTGTTTAATTACATTTTTTTGAAGACTCTTGCCGTATGCCATCTCGGCACACAGTGGGCACTCGCCAAAGGCCCCTCATTTCACATGCAATTCTATTTAGGCCCCGCCGTCACAGGCAGCTCAGCTGAGTGCCTGCCTTCACAAGCATGCCAAAGTTTTTTCCAAACAGACGCAAAAACACACAGACCTGTTTTCAATATCAGTATTTTAATGTTGTGTGTTTTTTTTGGTGGCTCTGGCCCCAAAGAGAAGGTTGTGTAACTGAATGATCATCAGAAAGTTTCCACAACTGCTTTTAAAAATGTCAGTTATTTACTGGTAAAAAAATGTGGTTTGTTTGTGTGAATGCAGGTTCTGGAAGAAAATAGCGCATTGTGGATTTGGTGTATTTTAAGGCTTCTGATGTGGGTCCTCAACCTTAAATGAACTCACGCCAACATTACATTCAAAGTATTTTATTTTTACCATCCTTACCTGAAGGAGTTCATGTCAGAAAAAAATGTGAGCAAGTTGATGTTTGTGTTTAGAAGACAAGACAGGAAGTGTGTGTGTAGGTAAGAGATGAGCGAGAGAAAGAAGCAATGGAGAGAGAGAGCAAGAGAGGCAGAAAGAGAGCGAAAAGCACATGGAGAGAGAGAGAGAGAAAGAAAGAGAGATGTGGAGAAAGCTAGAGAGCCGGAGGAAAGAAACATTTACTGAGAAAGAGTGAGAGTTAGGAAGATGAAGAAGATTGCTCATGCTTGCCTTTGATTTTGTCAAGTGAAGGATGAAAATGTGTTGTGTGGCGAAGCAGGTGCGTTTAATTGCTCTGCAGTTAATTTCAGAGCATTGGAGTGAGGCGGGCGTCGTCCGGATTAAGCGATAACAGAGTAACAGGTGTGCCTGCGATTTAAACCTACGCCAATTAACCCATTCGAGGGAGAAAATGATTACGGGCGCAATCAAAAAATAGTCCGCTTTTCTTTTCTACACATTCTCCCCCCCTTCTCATCCCAAATAAACAATCAGGCAGCTGGTCAAATAGTGGGGAGAGAATTTTTAGCGTGATTGCACACTTTACCTCGGAATTTCCGTCGGCAACCTTTTTTGGCAGAGGTAACCACCTTCCTGGGTTGGCACACACACTCACACACACACACACACACACACACAGCTCGTCAGGGAGCATGCGTGGCACCGGAGTTGGCAGGTTTGCCACCCCTGATAACACACTCTCCTTCAAAAGTAATTACAGAAGGTGGACGTTAACGTTTTGGGTCATTAAGCAGACATGTTTCCGAACATGTCAGGCAAGGGGGTGGGTGTGGGTGTGCACATGTGCATATACGTGTCGGTGGCAGGGGTGTTGTGTATGTGGGTGTGAGGAGGTGTGCTTGTCTCCTGTAAATGTGTATATGTGAAGAGTAGCAGTGCAGTGTGCATGTGTGTGTGTGTTTGTGAGGGAAGATGAATTTTTTAAGCAGGCCTATGTGACCACTTGTGTGCAGGATACTTGTTTGTGTGTGTGTGTGTGTGCGTGTATGTGTATGTGTGTGTGTCTGTGTGTGTGCGTGTGTGTGTGTGTGTGTGCAGTATCTGTGTGTGGCTGTGAGATTGCATGCCAGCTTACTAAATGTGTGCGAAAAAAAAACAGCAGCTTCTCCATCTCTGCCTCTTCAGATAGTCATGACATCCCCTCCATAATAATGTGCCAAAGCTAATATGTAGGTGTGGGGAAAAGGCCCTTGCCCTAGATAGATATTTACTTAGCCAACTGCTTCAAATTTGATGCGGCCCCTGCGTGTGTCGTATTAGTGCCGTGGCGCTCCCGCAGAACGCTCCTATCAGGCCCCCGCCGCACCCCCGTGACTGTGGCTGGTGCGCGCGGGGCCGAGGGAGCCCGTGATTTGTGCCTTTTGCATATTCCACCGCCGTCGGCGCACGCAGCATCGAGTCTGAAGCAGCAGACGCCGGCGCCTCCTCGGGTGCGAGTTAAATGTATCCAAACTCCTGGCAGACAGACAGAGGCCCCCGAGGCCTCCCCGTCTCGAGCCTTCGCTCGCCTCGCCTCGCCACCTCCGGCAGGCTGCTCTGCTGGGATCTATGTGTGTGTGTGTGTGTGTGTGTGTGTGTGTGTGTTTGTGTGTGTGTGTGTTAGTATGTGTTAGTGTGTGTGTGTGTGTGTGTGTGTGTGTATGTTAGTATGTGTGTGTGTGTTAGTGTGTGTGTGTTAGTGTGTGTTAGTGTGTGTGTGTGTGTGTGTCTGCGTATTACAGAGAGCGTGTGTGAAAACTGATTACCACTGCATTATAAACACACCTATTTGATGTTTAGACGTTGCGTGGTATGTTGTAGCGGGTGGCCTCTGTATGTACAACTGTGCTACATCAAGAGTGTGTGTGTGTGTGTGTGTGTGTGTGTATGAGAGAGAGAGAGAGAGAGAGAGAGAGAGAGAGAGAGAGAGAGAGAGAGAGAGAGAGAGGGAGAGAGAGTTCCTCTGTGTGTATGTGCCTGTAGGGAGGTACCGCAGGACACAGAGCACATCACACAAGGATTTTCCAGGCGTGTGTTGCTCTTGATGCTTCAAGTGGTGCTGTAGAATAAGTGTGTGGACAACCTGAGCTCATTTAAATAATATCTTAAGCGAGGGAAACAGAGGCAGAGAGAGAGAGAGAGAGAAAGAGAGGGAGAGAGAGAGGGGAGTGACAGTGGGGATGGAGGGAGGCATGAAGTGGAGATGTGTAGGGAGGTGGGGACAAAAAAAACGAGAGCAGCAAAGACGGGTGCAGTGTCTCTCTATCTTCAAAGTCCCTCCTGTGATCACATTGGTATAATTGATAGTGTTCTGTGGACGACAGAAGACATCAGTGGAATTCAAATAATCCTCAGTTGTCAGGTAATAAAAAGAAAGTTGGGGAAAAAAAAGAATTACAGAACAAAGTTATGCCACCCACAGACGATTTTCAAACGTTGCTTGTTTCAAAGTAGAACCCCAACATCATCTGAGGTAAAACTGAAGATGTTGCTTGAGAGGAGAGACAGCAATTAGTTTCAGGAAAAAAAATGTAGTCCAAAATAAAATGTAAAATAGACTAGATTCTCAAATAATTTGCCACTGCTTGCATGACAAAACATTAAAGACTAATGTGGTGATCTGGCACAAGGGGGTGGAAAAGACTCTTTCTTTCAGTCCATCCTGACTCTGTCAAAGGCTCTTTTCTAGCTGGGACACCTCAACTGTCATCTTGAGACAGCCACAGAGAGAAGCTTCAATACATGTGACAATACAGAGCACACACACACACACACACACACACACACACACACACACACACACACACCCTTTAAACCGAGGATCTCTGACAAAAGGATTAACTAATTCAATTAACAAACCAAAGTACTTTATAACTGTTAATTATGTGGCTCCCCTGGCTGCTGTGGACCAGCCGTCCCCCTTTGTTTGTAGAGGAGCTCATCTGTCCTAATTGACCTCGAGGGAGCGTTCCAGGAGGGTGTGTGTGTGTGTATGTGTGTGTGTGTGTGTGTGTGTGTGTGTGTGTGTCTGTCTGTATGTGAGTGGGTGGCTGGTGAAGAGTAGGGGTAGGGGTAGGGGTAGGGGTAGGAAGGGGGTGGAAAGCCCTTACGTAATCCACAGCTTGTACAAACAAAGTGACAATTCACTTTGGGTGTAAGTGACACCGCGTGTAACGGTGACACCAACCCAAATGACCTTGAATGAGCCACCAGAGAATAGGCCTCTGTCTTCTTTTTCCTCTGCCTGCTCCCAATGCTCCCAACTCCTACTCCAGACAAACCCCCGTGTCTCTCCACAAAGACAACTGGAGACAGAAAGAATATCAACTTGCCTCAGCAGAAAAACAGATTAAGTTGCGTTATGATTATTTTATTTTTTTTTATTTTTTGGGGCAGACATTCTGACATAGATAGTCTCACAGATAGTATTGTGCTGTAGCTAAACTGACCCTGAAATTTGTCTGTGCTTAAATTAGCAGAGTGGGCTAAAATAGATGCTGAGCACTTTTATTGGCTGGCCTCAACAAGCCCTTAACCTCACGTCTGTGTTTTAAATGGACGCAAGTTAAGATTACTCACTTTGATAAATTAAACATGGCCAGGGCCAGCTTATTATTACTGTAATTACAGTTTTAAAAATAAAGCACAGTGTGTATTAAATGGAGCTACTAATGAAATGTGTGTTGTGGTTGCCTGAGTGAATGCGTGTGCTTATGTGTACATAGGTGTGTGTGTGTGTGTGTGTGTGTGTGTGTGTGTGTGTGTGTGTGTGTGTGTTTGTGTTTGTGTGTGTGTGTGTGTGTATAAACTGGGGATTTGCCCTCTCCTCCCCTGGTGCTCTGACCCAGCAAATACATACACAGACACAGACACAGACACACACACACACACACACACACACCTACCCATAAACACACAGCAGCCCTCCCCACGGCAGTGCCATCCACCTCCTCTCCCGCTCACCCTCACACTGTCCCTCTCCACTCGTGGCCAGGCCCATCATTAATCGCACTCCTGCCAGACCGGTGGAGACACTTCTGACCCTGGCTGCCCAGCCGCCCTATACCAGGCCCTCTCTCTACCACCCCAACCGCCCCAAACACCCCGTCCCATTCCCATCCCATCCCGTCCCGACCCGGCTTTAACCCCTTCCCCACAAAGCCTCCGAATCAGACCCATCTAATGGCCCCAATGACAACCCATCCATCAGTTGGCAATTAAAACATCTGTCGCCACCACAAGGCCACTGACAAAGATGCAGGTGCATGGCCTTCCTTTTTTCACTCGTTTAGTGTCTTCTCCACATCCCTTTATACGTTCTCAGTCCATTCTGTGCACCTCTATGGAGGGGCTTATGGGGGCTTACGCTAAATGTAAGACTTTCTGTCTGTTCTCTCTGTCTGTCTTCTCTGGCTGTCTGTGCCCGGGTTACACACTGACCATATCTGGAGTTGGACGACTGTCTGTGGGGGAAGCTGGGACTGCACTGGGGAGGCCAGAGGGGACAGGGGGTTAGTGGTGGGGTGGGCTGGGGGGCTATGTGTGGGTGTGTGTGGGTGTGTGTGTGTGTGTGTGTGTGTGTGTGTGCGTGTGCATGTGGGAGCTTCAGTCACTTTGTGTGGTATTAAAAGGGCCAACCCCGCGGCACAGACAGGCATGTTGACAGCAAACACAAACATGGCAAAACAAATGGTTCACGCCTACCTCTTTAGATTTCCATTCAAATGCACTCGGCGGCTCGGGAGCGAAGTCCTCCGTCTCCCATTTAGCGGGGAGAAGAACCTACCAGCTGCCATCGTCCCTCTTCACTACAAAGAGGACCTTTCACTCGCCGAGACAATGAGAAACTCTCGCACTGCCCCCCCACCACCCCAACCCCACACCCCACACACCCCTTTGTAAAAAGTTGCGTTTCGCCGCTTTGCGTTTTGAATGGGGAGGGCGAGATCGACCTTGCGGATAACACTTCAGGCTGACGAGGCACGGCTTTGATTTGCAAACTACTGACAAAAGCCATTCGCCTCGCCGAGCACTTAATACGAATGTGGAGGAGGATTTGACAGATGAGCCGGGGCCGGCCGAGGCAGAGGAGCGTCCCACTACGCTCGCAACCACAATGCGACGGGGGATACGACCACTGCAGCGCTACAGGGGCCAACACGATGAAGACAAACAACGTGAAAGAGGGGAAAATGCTTCAGGTCAACATCCTTTTTGCGCTCAAGCAAACAAACAGGATATGTTCTCACACATATACACATGTTGATGCGCGCACACACACACACACACACACACACATACCCAAACAAACATTCTGTTTAGCATGGGCTGTATGTTCCTCAGTGGTATCAGTGGATAATTCACAACTTAGAATGAAGGGGAGACACAAAGTAAGATAAAAAGAGAAAGAGAGGGGAGTATAGAGATAGAAAAGGAGAGAGAAAGAGAGAGAGAGAGAGCAAATGCAAGGGCCAATTTCGGGGTAGATACATTTGCAGAGGACGCCACATCCGGGTGCTTTTTGGGGCAATTTTCTGTGCGTGTGACAGCGGGAGGACGGGGGGCGGGGGAGTTCCTGAGGCCTCCCTCCTCTCCTCTCCTCCCCTCCCCTCCCCAGGCCTTTAAAGAGAGCAGGGGCTCCTCTCCTCCAGGGGGATGGCATGACATCAGGGACAGAGCCATCCGCACAATGCAAAGGTCAGGCGGCCCATCGATCTGGGGGGGCCCTGGGAGCACCCCACACGCACATCCACCCCTCCAGCCAGAGGACCTGGGTATTATGGTCCCCTCGCGCAGAAGGGCTTTGGGCATACTGAGCCATAGAAATGGCCCACAAACAGAGCCTTGTTGTCTCCCCATTCAACGCGCGGCAATCAGCGGATTTACACTTTGATGTGGCGCCGAGGAATAAAGCCCTTTTGGAGTGGTGACCTTTATCGACGGACGGATTAAAATCCATAGTGGCCTCCTCCTCCTCCTCCTCTCTCTCTCTCTCTCTCTCTCTCTCTCTGTCGCTCCCTCCCTCTCTCTCTCTGTCTCTCTCTCCATCTCTCTCACCTACTACATCTACCGCTTCATGTCTAGGTTACACTGTATCCAGGTCCCCTTAATGTTCCCCTAATCTTCATCCTTTAATGTCATTTTTCCCCCCTTTAAAAGCAGTGGCTTTTCTGAGAAAGCAGTGGCTTCTCTTTTGTGCTCTTTCACTGTCCTGTCGTTGCCTCTCTCCCCATCTTTTGTGTTGGCGCCAGCTAACGTGAGACATTACTTTCTGTCTTTTTGTCCCCCTTGTTCTGTCGGAGACAAGCCGAGACAATAGACTGTGCCACAGCAACGTGAGCACTAGCCTCAGTCATTCTCAACAAGTCCCCAAGTGTCAGCATTTAGACAGCATGATGCTAGCGTCACTCTCACAAAAGTGACAACAAAAAAAAGGAAAATTTAGATTATAAAAAATAATACAAAAAAGGGAAAGGTTTTTAACCCTTTCCACATCCCCAAGCACAAAGGATAGCACTGTCCTTCCTTCATATACCAATATACTCCCTGCATCCCAGAGGTACAAGCAAACAAGTCATATCCAGCTTGTTCAGTCTCTAAAACCCTTCAGGGAGTGGTAGGCTTGAAAAGGCTTTATGCAGAAAACTGGCCAGTTATCTCAGTGGAGAACTGAACACAAAATGAAAGAGCACACGAGAGAGAGAGGGAGAGAGAGGGGGGGGGGGCTTTCTCTGCCTCTTTCTTGGTTCTGCCGTCCGCCTGCAGTCTATGGCTTTTTATGCCCTCTCCTATGCCTTGTTTGTGTTTCTGCTCGTTGCCTTCTGAGTCTCCCTGGTGGTGTGCGCTTTATGCCGGGCTATCAGCTCAGGAAAGTGGGGCCACTGTGGGAAAACCTGCCTCAAAAACTCCAGCTTTACATTACAGCTGCTTGTGTTGTCAGAAAAAAATATGGTGTCCACCTACATAAATAAAAATAATGCAATCAGCAGAAAGAATGCATTATGTTCTAGCAAGACAGCAACCTCTTGTTACACACTTTGGAGACCCTTGCAGCATTAGTCATTTGCTCCAGCTAATACCCAAGGAGGGCCCACCTGAGAACTGTGGGACTTCCTGTGGAGAGCATGCTATCAGCATTAGGTGGCATTACTGGTAAGGCACAGCAGAAACACTTAAGCCTTTTCCCCTTCTAAAAATGTCTCCAAATGCCCTTTAGTTCATTGCTCCAAGGAACGCAAAACATGCTTTTTATTTCTGCTATTTATTAGTACTTTATCAAAAATAGACACGTTGCCTGCTGCAGATGGTTGTATGACCTCGGAGAGGAGATGAAATGGCTGCAATCGTGCTGTTATTGCAGCTATGTAGGAGGACCTATGGCAAACCACACAGCTATGTAAAAGCAGAATAATCTGAAATTTAAAATAAATAAATAAATAACCAACAAATAAATAAATAAATCAGTCAATCAATAAATAAATAAATAAATTTGCAATTACATCGGCCTCATGGGACAAAAGTGGAACCAAATGTCTTTCAGCTATAAGCAATGACAAAAGAATTATGCCTTCAGGCAGAAGAAAACCCTTTATAGCCAGGAGATGTCAAGTGCGGCGACATTTTCTGGTAGTTGAGCACAAGGTACAAGACCTCTTCAGACATTTAGGAGAGGGGGGGCCCTGTGCTACACGATGTTACACAAAGAGAAAAGGCGGAAGGAAGAAACAGATGCATGAAATATTAATATGATATTTACCCACCGACAAGTATCTGCAAACACACAGCGGGCCATGTCCCTTGTGTGTAGATGTGTGTGTGTGTGTGGGGGGGGGGGGGGGGGGGTAAGTGTGCGTGCAAGTGTGTGTGTGTGTGTGTGTGTGTGTGTGTGTGGGTGGAGGGACATGCTTGACTGACACATGCCAGGAGGACAGGCAGCATGCCTGTTTTGGATGGGTCGGTGGGCGGGGGAGGGGGTGGAGGGGCTCTTCCACTGTCCCATAGCATACTTCTGCTTACACTGGAGACCAAAGCTCTCTCTAGAGAGAGTCTGGCCTTCCTTTGTTTCTCACTGCTTTGACTCCCCTTTTAGATTGCTCAACAATACAATCTCCTTTTTGTCAAGGTTTCTTTGTGTGAGCACTTTTTTTTTCATTTTTCATTACATTTTTAAATATAGCTATATAGCATACTCTTCTACCATTTTGATAAATTGTTAATACTATTGCATGCTATTGTAATATTGCAGATAACTGTCCCAATCATGAGATAAGTAGAAGTGCTTCTAGTCACGCTTGGTGGTACTTTAATTTCTTTGACTTCCGTTCCTTTTCTCCTGCTAACGTACAGTCTTCCACTCACTCTTTTTCTCTCTTGGCTCTTTTTTTCTGCCTTGTTCTCTCTTTATCTTTCTCTCTTGTTCGCTTTCTCTCTTATTCCCCCCTCTCCTCCGTTCTCTTGTTCTAAATTTTCTTCCAGCCACTCATACCTAATTTTGCAGCATATTTCTTTGCCACAGGAGGTGGTTATGACAAATTAGAAGTCTACAAATGTTCTGATGGTGTAAAGACTCCAGCTGTCACTGGGGAGATGGTGATCAGGTTTCCAAGCTGCGTGGTCTCCTGGCTCCACAAAGAGTTCCATATGGTCATCCAAATGCTGTGCCTAAATCCACACACACAATCTCACACATACACTCTGCACCCGAGCTGTGACTTTACTAAATTATCAGCCTGCTGGTAATTAGGAGAAAAAAAGTACCTACACATGCACACACACACACACACACACACACACACAGAATAAAAAACTCATGTTCGTTTAAATGGGAGTTTGTCAGGCAAGCTGGCCCAGACTCAGTTGGAGAGAGAGAAATGTCTTTTGTTGTTGTGTTGTTGTTGCTTTTGAACAGAGAGAAGGCAGATGCAAAAATATCACACACACACACACACACACAAAGAAACTCCCTCCATCAGCTTATTTTATCGAACACAGCAATGCCAGGCTGACACTGCACTTGCTTGCCCTCTGTCTGGACAACCCCACCATCATGAAAACGGTATCCCAGAATGCCTTGGCTGGAGCTCCATCATTGTGTCTCCTCCGAGGGTCTTTTGCATGTTAAAACCGCATGTGTTTTGGGGGGTAGGGGGTGTTGTGGAGGGGTAACTGTAATTGCTTGCATTTCTTCTTTTCAGCACGTGGGGTAATAATGGAAGTCTGTGTGTAATTATGTCCCGGTGGTCGCCCTGAGCCATGTCTGGCCAGCGCTGGCCTGTTTGAAGGGATTAGGGGCCATCATCACACAGACAGGCAGCCGCAGATGCCCCCCCACAACCTCAGCCACAGAGGGCTGGACAAGGACACACATCTGACACACAAATCACATGTGTCTGCTTCATTTCATGTCCCCTCAGATTCACAAAATTATTGATATCCTTAATGTCGAAATGTGTTTTACATTCACTGTAAAATAAATCGGGCCTCCCCAACTTATTTTTTTAGCGACCCGTTCCACTCAAGATTTTTAGTTGGCTCAAATACACTTATGTGAACTTCAGTATTTTTGTTGTGCCGATGAATTTTTCATGTAGCCTGAAATTGGAATAATGTTTTGTCAATGAAACACTGTGTTGATTGGGTGATTGGGAAATTGGGTAGGTTCAATGTAAAATAAAATGTTAGGTTAATATTCTGTGTTAAAGAAGCAGGGTTAGATTTTTGTTTTGGGTCTACTTGTAAAAGCTGGTCAAGATGCTCTCAATGGTATCTCTGTAGAAGGTGCACTGGCAATGGCTTTCCTCAGTTTGCGGAGGAAGTAGAGGCGTTGTTGGGCATTTGTGGGCCATAATTACTGATACAAATATTAATAACTAACAGTTAACAACCCTTTAACCACATACAAAACAATTACACAGAATTACGCTTATGATAAACAGTGCTGAACATAGCCTTCATTTTCAATTCAACACCTAAATGCTAGCTATCAGCTTTACTTCAAACTGATAGCAAAATCAGTTAGCATTTCACTGCCTAGCCTAGACTGACAGATAGCTGAACTATCGCCTAACATAGTCTAAACACAAACATAAGTTGGGAAGTAAAATGGCATAAAAGAGGTAAATCAGTCTACTTACGGTTAAGTTTAGGTTACCTAATGGTATGTAATTATGGCAAAATTATGTTAGGCTACATGCTTTTTGAAAGTGAACCACAATGCTAATTTACGAGCTCAAAGGGAGAGGTTTGCCAATTACCGGTAACTGATGAACACTATGCAGTGCTATACATACCTAAATATATATGGATATGTGTTAAACTTTTTATGTGTTGACTAAGTTATAGGTAAGAAATTGTACATGCACTTATCTTGAGTTTCTGAGTTAGTTTGAAACTGAAGCTTGTCTTAAAGTGCTTCTTCGTGCATCACAGTCTAACTAAAAAAGAACGTTTTGACAATGATTCCATTTGCTGAAATATAAATCATTTGCCTGTGTTAAAGTCTTGCAGTTTGTTTTGTCTGTACCCCACCAATCACAACATAGATGTTGTGTAATAGCCTATGACCAAGCTATATGAAGCTTTCTCTGTAGCTGGTGTTGTATAGTGTAAAAGGTGCAGCATAGAATGAACTTTACAAAATAATTACAAATGCTGTATAGATCTTTTTTCATTCGATTAACTTAACAATGTCAACTAATGTTGTGCAGGTTATGAATGTACAAGCCGTTGTTATGGTAAACCAACATCAAAAGATCCATACAGCACATAATCTTTATTTTGTAAGTTGATTTTAAGCAGCACTTATTTTTACAGAGTAAGACATGTAAGGCAAAGGGCCATAGAGTATGGACCTCCCGAGTCATCAGGTCTATGGTGTCCAGATTCACTTCATTGCGGCCAACCTCATCAGGCACTCGAGCCACGATGGGTCGAGCCCAGGCGATCTATAATTAACCGGAGCTCCGTGCTGATGTCATTGGCCCAGCATGGAGGTGTGGCGCGTCCATGCCAAGGCACCTGTTGTTGTGAGGGGTGGCATCTGATGTCATTACCCACCCAGCCGGATCGCCAGCGTCCCCGCTGGGGCGCGAACAGTCTCTGTCCAAACGCCGACTGTGGGCGCTCAAACACAATCATGGGCCAGGAGAACAAACATCGTCACTGGTACCGCCTCCAAAACCATTTCCTGTGCATGTTTGGTATCTATGCTGTAAATAAAATTATAGTGAGTCATTTAGCGAGTGTTTTTACACAGACAAGGTCTGTTCACCACCTTCACATACTGTATGCACGCTGGAATTTGGGTTTTGGACCATGTGGCCTTTAAATTGCTTAAAAGGTTCTGCATAATGCTTGTGGATTGAGAGTTGTATGGTTATTGAAAAACCATGTGGCAAAGCAGAAGACTGAAAAAATGTCTCCAATGTTTAAAGTTCTTGCAATGGGTTGTTCAAAAAATACACATTTCGCACTCCAAGGACTGTCATCCAGTCCTTCCAGCATAGAACCATTCATCACTTTATGAGGATTTCCCAAAAAGATCAGGACCTGTAAGACTGACACAGTGATGGGAGGAATTTCACAGTCCAGATTAATACGATGGCCGGCAGGGATCCCTTCACGGTCCATATCCACCAGCAGGAGTCAGTGCCACTAGGCAGGTCAGATGGGAAAAGCTGACAGGTAAGCACGCAAGGCAGAGAGAGAAGTGAAGGAAATATAAGAGGAGAAGGCCAGAAAGGCCTGTGCATCTATTTCTGCTGAGTGTGTTTAGTGGTGTTGAGTAGTCCTCATCTTTGTAGACGAAACAACAATGTTCAGAAAGCATTTACTTTTTTTGTCTTTGTCCACTGATCAACAATCTCTTGAAAAACAAGAAAGTCACAAAGCATCCCAGATTTTACGCTTATGATATCCACACTATTATACTTAGCAAAAGTTTCTTACATTCTACATGATTAAGGGTAAACTGCTTTAACTTTTAAAACTGAGCTGTTCCTTAATGGTAAATGACGAAAATTTGATTCTCAACATTTTAAGACTCATTACTCTCCCTTGGTGTGCTCCTGTCAGCTTTTTTAACTGTAATTTCATTTAGTTTGTCCTCAAACATCTGTGAATGCAGCAGCGCTGGGCTGATTCATTTCTCTTTGATGGTTGACATGTGCCTTTTGTCACAAGTGTCTAAAAAACATTGCAAAAATGTCACACTGTAGAGATTTGGCATTTTCATAAAGTTGCTCACGATTTCTTTTTCCTGCTCGTAAGCCATCCCCAGGGATATTCTGGATAATGAGTGGGGAAGTGTGTTGTCTTCTTCGTAGCGGTTAAATCACTCTGACTATTACATCTGTTGAGGAGCTGCGTGCCACCGCCTCTCATTTGGACCCCCTGCTCCTATCCATACACGTCTCTCACCAGGTCAATCTGCCGTCTTTGGCCTGTGTGAAATATTAGCAATTAATATTCTTCCCCCAGAGCACAACCCAAACTTCCTCTCTCCATTATGTTTCTGTTGTGCGTGGGATAAATAATTGTGCATTTTTTTTTATTATTTTACTGGAGTAAGCACACCATAAACTATAAAGGAAATTTCCTGGAGTTATCATGCTGTAAATCTATTTTACTGTGCGTAGCCTCATGTTTCTTTTGGCTACTGATATTGTCTGTTTCGTGCATAGTTTGCTAAAGTTTTCTTCCGTTTTTTTTTTTTTGTGTTAAGGCTTTGGGTGAGAGCCCTTGGTCTTTCCTGGGGGAGTGTGGGGGGCCTTGTTCTTTAATGCTTCTGTAAGCTCTTTGGTCAGTTCAGTGGGTAACTCTGCAGGGATGTCTCTTGCCGGTCAAGGGCTACAGCATGTTACTGCCTGACAAGCCTGAAGGATTCAGAAGAGTTTCCTTGGTCGTGATGGAAATATCGGAGGCCCACAAGACAATCATGCAAGGGAGCATGGGAAATACTCTGATCCGCTTCCAACCGGTTCCTTGACCCTGAGGTAACAACTGGCACATAACCACACCCTTAATGAACACACATACACACACACACACACACACACACACACACACACGACATATATACATATACAATACACGTACACTCTCACATCTGGATCGAGTTGCAGTGATTGAAGGCCTCAGGACATGCAGGGCTCAGTGGCAGGGCGTGCGTGGGCGAGAGGCAGGGATCCACAGCACCATGGTGAGGCCTCTCCATCACTCCGGGTCCTGGCTTTGACAGGCCTTCGACTCCAGGGCCCATCAAGGTCTTGGCAAAGCCCGCCCCCGCCGAGCCTCGCTGAGCAGAGGAGTCTCGCATCAGTCTAATGGTTTCCTCACCCGCGTCACCTGTCCGAGGCCATTCCACTGAGCGACAGCCACGGGCACACGCACAAACACGCTACGCTACAGGGGGGACAGCCTGGCGCCACGCTGCGGGGGCAACAAACCAGAGCGCTTGAGTAAAATGCTAACTTAATAACTTCAACAGTAACATCTCTGTCTGAAGAAAAAAACAAATACCCCTCACATGTAACAGTCAAACGCCATTCTTCAAATTCCGACTGGATAAATCCATGACGACAAAAAGGCAATGCTGTTGTTAAAGATCCTCCTCAACACTCTGTGCTATTATCATAATGTCATGATGATAGCACAGCTAAGATTTAGCAATATAAATGTACATAATGTTCTCTCAACACCTATGGTGTTCGCTGTAGCTCACCTTAGTAATATGCAGTAATTAGCATGACCATCATCAGCAGGACTCTGGGACCCATCCACTGTGACTAAACTGGCAGTGCGCTAAGCAGTAGCTATACTGAATTGTGAATACGCACATGTACATTTGTAGAGAACCCTGTAAGGTCATTTCTTCTGCTGTTGCAGATGCACAAAGGGTGCACAGCAGCGTGCTAACTGCTAACCTATCACTCCATCCATCCTACAATCGGCTATGCACAGCAATTTCCACCTCACGTGCGCAACAGAGAGAGAGAAAGAGCGAGAGAGAGAAAAGGGAGAAAAAAAGGTCATGTCTTTTTTTTCCTCATCATTTACCCTTAATTCGGCCGAGCCTACGGTCAGGGTCAGGTGTCGCCTCTCCGGACTGGGCCTGGGCACGTGGACTGCCACTGCGATAATCAGGATGATCCATTAGTGTCGTGTCTAATGATCCATTTACTCTTAGCGCCATAAAGGGCATCCGGTGAGATTTACTATTCCAACCCCCCAAAAGGTCTCGTGCTAATGGGCACCAGGGACTGCGGAAAAGGCACAGGCACAGGCAGAGGGATTGTTTTTGTGTGTTGGGAATTCACTCCCTGACACTCCCCCTGCACTGTAACTCACCAAAGGGATGAGCCCAGAAGAGACCGGCCGCAGCGCTGCCTCAGCTTTCCCGATTAAAGCTCATTCACTATCCTGTTCGTCTGTTTCTGCGCTTATGTCTGTGCTTGACAACGAATGCCCTTCGAGGGGGGTTTTGATAATGACAAATATGACATGTTGCCCTGGTTAGTAAATGGGTGCAGGGGTCAAGTATTGATTTCATCTATGGAACACCTTGGGGGAACTGAAGGGGTTTTTTATTAAGGGTTGTGTAATGTAGTCATTATGAACATGGCCTTGACAGGGCTGACACGACTCTTGATGGGTGTCATGCTAAGGTTGAGAGGCCTTCATAATGGCCGTAATGACTAATCAATGCTTTAGACGTCATCAGTTAGTCACTCTGCCCTCACCATCAGACAGAGAATGGAATCTGACGAAGTACATGGAGCAACTACATTGAGCAGACACTGTGCTGCGTACCAGAGGTAGAAATTAACTTGACAAAAAGTGAACCCTTACCAGCCACTGAAAAATGAAAAAATGACTAGCCACTTAACAGTAAATCATAATTTTGTGTCCAACATTCCCCAACTACTTTCATACTTTACCAGAATATGGCTGGTGCCAATATCCACCCCTGGTGTTTACTCAAATACACACACACACACTCTTACACTGTCCCACACACACACATACACATACACATACACACACACTTTCACACACAAACACACACGCACAGTGCAATAAATTTTACATTAGACCAAGGTCTTTCATCAGTTTAACAACAGAGCGCACTGTCGCAGGCAAAGAGTGGAAGTTGGGCGTACGCAACACCAAGTTATATTGAGGTAACCTTTACACAAGTGCTGATATTTCATGCAGCTCTGAATTACCCCCATATGTAACCCGCTTGTTATTTAGCCCCACGACTCCTCCATCAAGGGCCCTCAGTGGGGTTGTACACAGCATCCGTCAGGCACGCCGGGCTATGTAGCTAAATAGGACATAAAGAAGATCTATCTAAATGTAACCTTTACTGTCCACCATTTTGATGATGCAGACCATTAAAGGTAGGCCCTGGACAAGTAGCCAGTGCCAGAGCTTCCAAGCTAAGCTAATGCTAAAAATGAGCGCTTGCTCAGGGATTTTCCATATTTTTTCCATGTGTCATCAGCATGAGGCACCATTCTTTTTAAAGCTGGAAAAAAAGGTTGTGTGGTGATGATGTTCCAGCTCTTTCCGGTCATGCTTTGAGATATGATCCTTGGCCAATTGTTTAACCGAATGACTATGGCTGTCCAACTGCTCAAAGTGGTACACTATCATTCAGAGGACATACGAAAAAGTAATTGAAACTGTTGAGTTTACATGCCACTATTTGTGTCCCAATAGGTCTAACGTGTTTTGGTTGCATATGTGTGTGTGTGTGTGTGTGTGTGTATGTGTGTGTGTGTGTATGTGTCTGTGTGTGTGTGTACGGGAGGTGGGGGTGCACACACTCCCTGACTACCCCTTTGTCTTCCCCGTAATGACAACATGGTGCATTACTCTCACCTTGCTGGTATGAAGGACTTTCCATAAGTAACTCAGCTCAAGCTGAGCTAAGACTGGCTTTAAGTGTACTGCCATGTGCTGTAGCCTATGTGCCCCCACTGAAATAATCACAGCAAGTATTCATATTTCAGCTACTCCAGCTCAATACAAATTAACATTTACTGTTTTCTTTGACATTCACAATTCTGTTGTAATGATATATCTGAATTCATTTACATCATATTCATGTAACTCAACCATATTTTACCTGAATCCTATTATAGCCCATTTGGTGTGATTGCTCTCTCAATAAGAGAAACAATAAATGTAAATTGAATTGCCATTTATTGGCTTTTTACGACAGCAAATCTTAGAAAATTCAAAGTTTTGTTTTTACACTCTCACAATGAGATTAGGACACCCATGGGTCAGGTAAAGGGGTATTGCAGAGGGATCACACAATGCGTCTCTAATGAATACTAGACCCGGACAAATACAGCAGCTGCCTTTGGTATTCTTTGGGTATTTCGGGTGAGGCACAGACATTTTCCCTCCCTTTTATTGGGACACAGGCTCTCATGTCAAACTGAGCAGCGTATGAATCCACTGATTTGGGGGAAATGTAATTCTAATTTATCATTTTCTGCCACAGGCGTTCAATTCCCAGACTGGGGAATTTCAAAAGGCGTCTGACACAAAGGAGTCTATGGGAACTTTGCCTATCCAGTCAATCAGACAGACTCCCCATAGTGACCAAACACATGCAAGTTGTGTTCTTTGAGGGTATCAAACAAGTCCTTTTTCTCCTCTGTTAGACAGCAAAATCATGGAAGTAACACACATCCCTCTTTCCATGTCTCGTCTTTTTCTGTCTGTCTGTATGTTTTTTTTATGCATTTATTTATTTATGCATTTCACGAGAGCTAATTTCTGTGCGTGGCCATAATCAGTTGAGGACACATTCGGAACTTCAAAGACCAAGGGAGGCCACAGAGAGGGAGAGCAGCTGCTGTCTGAGAGAGAGAGAGAGAGAGAGAGAGGAGAGAGAAGACAGGGAGAGAGAGAGAGACTGAGGTGTCCCGCTGAATAGGGCTTGCAAGAGGAAATTGACAATATTAGCCATTGAAATTCAGTAGCCAATGTAATAAATGATAAGAAACTGAAAACATGTTTCCGCATTACAACAGACTCTCTGCCCCTACAAACAATTGATGTACACATATTTGATATTACTGTCAGCCCTATTTGCCAATCAGCTAGTCTTTTTAAATGCCTCTTTTTATATGCCTCTACATTTACTAAAGCATCCTGCATCCAATGCAAAAAAAGGAAAATTAAACAAAAGAAAAATCTATAAAACTGCATGCACATCCACACACACAAAACACACAAAAAGAAAGAGAAAGAGAGAATACAGGATGGAGCGAACAACAGAGACAGCATTTTTTTTATTATAAGAGATGGCCTGGGTTCTCATTACCGCTTAACCATGGAGGGTGCACTGGTGTTCACTGGGTTGCTGTTGATGGCGTTGCACCTGTGGAGACAGAAAGTGCTCTCTGTTTGTGTTTAGAGGGCAGCGAAGACCACTGAGCCCCTGCAAAGACAATTAGGTGACAAGCATGTGACCTGCATGTGTCCATGCCTGCTATAATTACCTCGAGACCAAGAACACACGCAAATTCAAAGGCATGCCCTCAACCAAAGATTATCTCACAGCAGCTTATCATCTGTCCTATTGATTTTTTTTCCTGTTTATACAAAGGTTTGCATCCGTACAGAGTGAGGGGGAGAGATGTTTTGAATATGGTCAGTTAGAGCATAGTATTTTTTTTTTTTTTGCAGAGCTCAAGGTGCAGCAGCTCTGTGTAGTTTCACTCATAACCATTAGAGGGCACTCAAGAGCAATGAAGAGCTTCATCTTTACAAGGACCCTGCAGTACTGATCTCAGCATGAAAATGGACAGCACACCTCTCTGTCAGTGGGTCAGACATGCTCACCTAATGTTCAGTAGTAGTAAATGGTAAACAACATATTCCACGGCAGCAAGACACAACGTTGGAGAATTTCTGTGTCACTGTAAAACCATTAGCCTTCCACCCATATATTTTAGTACAACTTCAGTTCACCCCCTTTTGTCATTTTATCTCCTGATTAGACCCACACTGAGCTCAGTGCTGGATAACAAAGTCTCACTGCTAAATACTAAATGGAAAACAACATATTCAGTGGCAACAAGGAACAACACCTCCTTTTCTCAATTTATCTCCTTAGTGCACCTGTGCTGAGGTCAACACAGGATTAACAATTTCTCACTGCTCAACAACCACGTGTGCTCTGTTCTCGATGGACATAGATGTTTCTCTGTAGATCTGAGGATCAGGACTCTTCAGATGAGTGAGATGTTCCTCACATACATTGGGTACCTTTGTCCCTTCAGAGCTACTCCTTGGTCCTGGCCCATAAATAATTCCTTCCTTTGTGAGCAAGATGCATTGCAGGGTAAACCTGGGAGCAAGATTGATCTTGTATAGCGACATTACTTATCTATTCCAATCACATTAGCCCACCATTATTCATGTAACCGTTTGCTCATTACTCCATTTATCTCCATTAATATTTAAGTGTGTCTTGACATCTTTATGGACTGCTTGTTCTGCCGTGCAATTAAAAAGAGCACTGTCCCTCCATAGCCATACGTGTGCCATCACAGCGGCAATAGATTCTCCAAATGAGGTAAAGGAACTAGGTAAGGCAAGGCTGAAGGTGTCAGCCATTTTTTTTGTACCTATTTAGCACTGTGTTTCAGAGAGCATGTGGTGCACCATAAAGAACATGATCTTGGCCTGCTACATACAGCATAGCATTGTTTTCAGGCTCCCAGTCATACTGGTTAGGGTCCATTATAAACAGCCGACAATCACTCTCTTATGTCTTTCGCCTCATTAATCTTTTCCCAATGATCTATAAATGTCTACGTCGAGTGTGATGTTGAGGAAAGGGCCGTGTTGAATGGGCAGAGCGCTCAGCCAGATTCGGATGGATGGACAGATAGCTGCTTGGCTGCTCGCTAACAGCGCTGGCAGACTCCGCTGTGGTCGGGGCGTCGCTGCTGTCGTGCTGCTTGATGAAACCAAGGAACCGCCAAACCATAAACACCCATCAAGGGTCCCCTGAGCCAAAGCGGCGGGGAGACGGCACCACCGACAACAACACAGCGGCCCCCGTGCAGCACGGCCCTGACACTCTGCTGGGAGACTTTCGGGAGAAGGGGGGGGGGGGGGGCGGCGGGGGGAGTTTGTGCGGCGGGGGCGGGGATGGGGACTCAAGCGTTTGACCACCTGAGAGTGAGTCATTTTCTCAGCGTGTTTCTCAAGCATGACCGTCAAAAGGGCCTCCAGGTTCCCCAGCAACGTCCTTCGTGTACCCCCACCTGTCCTTCCAAACGATCATGGCATTCGTGAAAACAGGAAAGTACAAACGGGAAAAAAAAAGAGTATGAAAAGGAAAATCAGGATTGCAATCAGAATCTCTCCACATACCTCACATCATGTATGTGAGTGTGTGTGTGTGTGTGTGTATGTATGTATGTGTGTGTTCAACCACATGAGTGTGTGTTATTCCTCCTATAAGAAGTGGCCATTCCATCATGACCTTCCAGTCCTCAGTCTTGTTCTACAGACGCTAACACCCTCCAAAAGGTGCAATTTGATCAATTGAGCTCCCTAAGTGCCTTTAGAGAGATTGAGAGAGTGCAGGAAAGGAGGGAATGAGAGCAACAGGGTGAGAGTGAGTGAAACGGACGTAATGACTGCCTTGACTGCCAAGCTCGAGTCTGTTACAGCAGGGTCAGGACGGCCATCTCATCGTAATCACCCCTGCCTCACTCTCTGGCCCTTGTCCTTCGCAAACACCATGGCAACACAGGCATGGAGACCAGCTTGGCAAGTGCTAGGCAATGCCATGCCTACGGAAATGTCATTTTGACCATTTTTTTTAACCCAAAGTCTACACTCCCCTTTTTGTCCAGTGTGAAATAGAGAGAGAGAGAGAGAGAGAGAGAGAGAGAGAGAGAGAGAGAGAGAGAGAGAGAGAGAGAATGTCCTCCAGTCCTCATTCACCACCTAAATAAACCATCTCAATCTGCTAATTTAAATGGCGAGATAATCAACATCCAATCAAATGGCACCCAACCTCACACTCTCTTCTTCTCCACTCGCCCCACCCCATTTCCCCTCCATCTTACTGTCTCAAATGGGACCTCTAGTCGATTATAATCAAAGCTGCTTTCTGCGGACATCTTAGCTCTGCTTCCTTCCTTTCCTCTCCTTTTCCTAACCCTCCTCTTCCAATTCCCTACATTTTTGGATCACAGCTGTGGATAAAGAGAAGGGAAGGGGTGGGGGGGCAGAGGGGGGAAAGGAATACGATTTGCATTGTATTCTTCAGAACTATGTGCTTCTGCATGTTTCATTTCCCCCTCTTTCTCTTTTTCTCTCTCTTTCTCTCTGTCTCTCATGGTGCCTGTATTGACGAAACCAAGGATCACAGTCAGGGCCCTGTCTTCTTATCCTCTTTGTCCTCCTCCCCTTTGATGAGAGCATTTGTGCTGCGGCTTTGATATCCAGCACACTTTTAAATGGATTTTTCTCTTGCCATCCTTTCTCCTTTTTTTTTTTTTTTTTTAACTAAAAAACACACATAGCACAGATCTTGCACAGAATCCTAAGTGCTGGTTTGCAGGTTAGGATTACATACATTATTTACTTTAACGCTTGTTGAGTTGTTTTTACTTTGAGATCTGTTTCGCCCAACACTGCCTATATGTCTGACAGAAAGTCAGGAGGAGCATTTTGAAAGATGGGCAGCAAACTACTGCTCTAAAACATTCCATTATATCAGCAGCATTAAATACACTGGTGCTCATTACTCTTTCTGGGAGGAAATTCTTTTTGTTAAGTATATTTTTGGGCTTTTTTGCCTTTATTGTGACAGGACATCAAAGAGCTGGACAGGAAGTGAGTGGGAGAGAGATGGGATAGGGTTAGGAAATGACCCAGGACGGAGCTGGGTCCCTATGGCCACTTGCCCAGTCATGGTATGGGTGCTCTACGCACTGCACCACCGCACCCTCCAAAACTGTGAGGAAATTCTTTCAGAAATCTAAAATAACATATGATCAAGCATTTACCATGTAAAACACTGTTGTTGTTTATTTTAATTAAATAATAATAATGAAAAAAAATGTCAGGCTCTCCATTTTTGAACTGCAAAACAGGTCAAGTTGTTCTTTAACAAACAGTAAGGAAAGGTGGGAAAATGGAGGTTGAGGGGAAACGCTAAGCTCTGGCATCCCAAGAGCTACAGCTTCTCAGCTCTCAGGAGGCTCCGAAACATGGAGGTGAACTCTGGGTGAACCGCTGCTGACCCAAACAGAACTCCACACCTCAGGGTAAGTGGAACATATCACATTAGCACTCGTGTCGTAGCGTCCAGAACTCTTAATCTTGCCCGAGATTACATTTCATGCTTACTGTACCACAAATATGCACATTTGGTCGCCGAAAATCCCACGGAATTCCATGGAGGTATCAGTTTTGATATAAAGGTCATGTACTCAAATTGATATGAACAACTGACAGCTTAGTGTATATAAACTTCCAGCTGTGCCTTAGACATCTGTTGCTGGCTTCACTTTAGTATCATAATTCACTAATTAAATAGTTTTCAATTTCATTTCATTTTTCAGTGATTTTTATTTGATTCACTAGAACTCCACTAACCTGCTGATATGTGCGGTGTTCCTAAAACCGTACACAACCAGAAGACTTCTAGTGATCTACATTCACAAACCAACGCTCGCAGTGGACGGTGACTTTTGCAATGACCACAACCAACTGTGAGCTTGTATTTCACTCGCTGGCACGGTGGAGCCTGTGGCAGAGGTGAGTGTTGCTGACCAGCGGGCCAGCTGGTGGACAGCAGTGTCTGGCCGGTTGAGGGTCTGCTCGGCACATTGAGCGCATGGTTCACATTCCGCCCAGTCCTTTTGATGCTCCAGGCGAGTCGAGACCGAGGGCCTTGTTCTGCAGACGTCTCCATGGCGAAACAGCCCCACACCGCAGGAGGGATGTTTTCAGTCGGGTGACTCGCGTCAAAGAGATGGGTCAAGTTTGGGCCATCTATCACACACAGGGGGAGAGTAAAAAAGGTGGAGTCTATTACTCCTTGACAGGCACAGGGTGGTGTTAAAAAACAAGAACTTTCCATTCCAGTCCATTTAAGAAATGATTAACTTTCATCCATTTCAGAAATGAGAGCTTGTTTTCTTTTTTTTACTTTGAGTACGGAGCATTTAGCTGAGCAGGATATTCGTGATTACAGTATGCTCTAGAGCCTAAGATTTAAATTCATAATGAGATAGTTACCATACTGTTTTCCACATCAAAGCATGCAATGTGAAAGTGACACAATTAACCAGACTCTTTGATGTAAGCCTTGTCAGTCAATGTGGCGGAAAATGAGCAATTATCTCATATGCAACATATATGAATCCTGTTTAACACAACCTTGAAAATTGTTGTTGAAATTTTGGTGTTGGAGTTTTTGCAAGACCCATTATTGCAGTCCACACACACAAACAAAGATGTGCTCCCCACTGGCATACAGACTTTAAAAATTCACACGTCCCATCTTCACACATACTCATATGTTCTGCTTCACACACATTCCCCTGCATGTCAACCATTTATTTTTCAAAGGCTGGATGGTGGTAGTAGTGGTGGTGGTGGGGGGAACCAATGAAGCAAGTGTTTGTGCACCGGGGGGATAGGATGGGGGTGTGTGTTGGGGAGGGGGGGGGTGTATTTTGGATCAGCAGTGTTGCCTTCTCGCTGGACTCTGGAGCTGTTGTTTTAACAGAGGGAACGGCAATGGTGTGGAACAAGCCCCATTTTTTTCTGTCTGTTTCTCTGTCTTTTTTAATGGCGGGTCATCCCAGGGACACCCCCCCCCCCCCCCTCCCCTCCCTCCTCTGTAGCTATACGATCCCTGGCCAGCCCCCCCAAGGTGACACAGGGCCCTGGCCTGAGACCTGTTTGATCCTCCACCTGCTGTGAGGACCTCACTCCGAAACTGACTCTGGCCCCCTCGTAGACCGAGGAAGGAGCCGGAACGGCGGTGTGCTAAAGTCAACAGCAGTGGATCAGGAGGTTCTTTGTTCCAAGGGAGATGTTTTTTTTTTTTTTTTTTTTTGGACGCTGACCCCCAAGAGGTCAAAACATTGGTCAGGACAGTGACTAACTGACAGATTGATCATTAGCCGAGACTGTCATAAATTGAACATGTGGTGTCTTTTCCATTTCCTATTATGATTGGCAGGACAGACACTCGCTTCTAGGCACTTCTGTAATCCACCGCAAATCTGACTTTGAGTAAGCTATCAAAACAGCTGCTTGGACATGAGGCACAGGAGAAGGCACAAACAGTTATGAAGACAGACGCAGAGAGAGGGTTTGTGACTCCTAATCTGGTATTTTGAGGCTTGTGTGTTTTCTAATGGGGCCATTGTGTTGTTTGACCGCTCTTTGCTTCCTGTCCAGAGGACCCATCCATCTGTTGCTAACAGACAACACAGCCAGACCCCATGCTGGAGCTCCTGAGAGAGGAAGCCATCGCTCACAACACTGAGCCTCTCACAGCTCGCAACACATACCACTCAGCCACTACTGGAGCATGCCTGAGGATGACCTCTGTGTATGTGTGTGTGTGTGTGTGTGTGTGCGTTGCATTTGTGTGTATGTGTGTGTGTGTGTGTGTGTGTGTGTGCGCATGTGCATATGTGCATATGTGTACGCATGCGCATTCAAAGAGCATCAAGGGGGCACTATTGCTACCCCTTCCCATCACTGTTCTCAGATTGGGTGGAATGATACAAGCACCAAATTCAAGACTCCTAATGTCCCCTAATTCCTGCATTGGCATAACAAATTTTGAAATATATCTGATGGATAATGTATTGTTTGCCGGTGTAACAGGCCTTAGTATACCCCCTGTCCAGAATATACCTGGGGTTAAAGTGGAGTAGTTTAGATTACAGCCCAGGTATATTATGGCCTAGGACAATTCATACTCATTATATACCAATTATATTTAGTTACTTATTACATTTATTGCTAAACATAGTCATCACAAAAGTGATCATAAAGTTTTAGTTGGCCTTATCTGATGAATAGCTAACTGACCAACTTTCTGGTGTTCATCTTACATTAAGTCACCAAAGCAAGGATACGCAACTAATTTCTTATGAATATCAAAAGTTATATTCATGATATTAAAGTAAAAAAAATAGTGAATGGTTGGTTAACTGATGCAAACTGTCCAATGTTGGTATCATTAATGCAATAAATATGGCAGCTTAGTTGGTCACAAGCTCCCCAAGTGCCTACTGTAAGCGATTCTAGTGCCATTCTAGAGCCATTCTTCCTGACAGAGGGACAATTTTTTGTCTGTCAAATTGCAAAGAACTGGTATCCAACACTAGTCTACATGCCACATGCAGTGGAACACACTCACTTACTCACTCTCACTCACTCACTCACTCTCTTCTCTCTCTCTCCTCTTTTTCTGTTTCTCTCTCTCTCCCTCTTCTCTCTCTGTCTCTCTCCCTCTTCTCTTTGTCTCTTTCTCTCTTCTCTGTCTCTGTCTCTCTCTCTATCTATCAGAGACGGCAGCGCTGCATTGGGCATGACCAGGCTTGCAGTATGACCTACCTGAGGTCTCAGTCTCTCAGCTCCTACATGGAGGATAATGGCTCCTGTAACTCTGTGTGACTTCTGGGGTTGAAAATGTTTAACCCCTTGCTGTTTTCACGTTGGAAGAGAAGACAACACACTGGGATTCCCTGTCTCTTCATCTTTAACAGGGCCACAAAGGTGTCTAAGGTCCAATCTTAAAGCTCAGTCCCTGTGTCTCCATCTCTCATGCAGTATCTCTGGTACATGTACACCATCTATAAGCATATACAGTGGTATGCAAACATTTCAGTATTTCAGTACTAAAAAAAAGCATTGTTTCAATTTCTATTTATGTGTTTAATGTTTTAACCAGCAAATTCATAATTACATGAGTTTTTTTAAGCAGCAGCTATATGATGTTGCTGCTTTAAAAGCTCATTTAATTACAGCTTAAAATAATGATTTTTATTCTGTGTTGTTATTTGTTAGTATGCCAAATGTTGACACACCACAGTGTTTCTGCGACTACTATAGGAGGAATGGTGATGTTCTTGCCTGCAAATGCATTTGCAGTGCAGTTTGTGAATGTCTGTGTGAGAGTGGAGAGAGAGAGGCAGACATGGCTTGGTTATCACACAATCATGTCCACTCAAAGATGATGGAGGTGAGAACAAAGCAAATAGGAAGTAAAGTCCCACAGGTCGTTTGTTGGGAAAACATATACCCTTAGTAGTAGTAGTAGTGTGTGTGCGTGTGTGTGTGTGTGTGTGTGTGTGTGTGTGTGTGTGTCATTGAGAGATAGAGAGCAGGGAATGTGACACTGGGCAGTTATGCTACAAAATGAAAGAAATGTCAATTAAGGTCGGGGCAGAATGATTTTTAAACAATCAAATTCATGGCCTCCTCTTGTGGAGGTAAAATGTGAATCTTGTGAGCCGTGAAAGGAGGGCTATTTGTCGACTAATGTCAAATGAGGTGTCCATGTTTGTGAAAATGGAAAAGGCTGACAATGATCTTTATAGGGCAATGGTGTATAAACGAATACATCTCATGTTGTACTTCCTGCTCTGCATTAAGATGGACTGCAGCTACAGACCATGCAGGAGAAATGTGGAATAGAAAAGCACCTCGAACCATGTCAGAAGTCAGTCAGCTACTGATTCTAGTTACTTAGGACTTTATGAAAAAAATGTATGACAATAATCAAAGCCTTGAATTATGTTATTTGCCTAAGGTACCATGCTACCATGTAGCATTAGAGGCTGTTAACACTGCCATGCTTTGAGACATGCCACTAGTATTCTAGAAACTTAGTATTCATTTTTTTTCCTGTTGATATTTGGAATTCAGCTGTGAGTCAGTCACAGCTATGCAATGACCTTTTGTTGAAGAACAAAAAAATCTACCCTTAAATGCTTAACTGATTTTAACTTTGAACGCCTTATATTTTTTGAAGCCTTACTGTTTTTTTTCTGCAAAGTGTGTCACAACAGTCAAACTGCATTTCAGCCACAACAATCCATAAGTAAATAACTGGATTTCAGCGGCATGTAGCAACAAAGTCTGCCAGTGTGAACAGCCCCTTAAAGAACATGCCTCAATATGAAAAATTACTACCTAGATTTCTCAATTCATGTCCTGTGAGGGACACTGTAAGAAAATATTAAGGTCAGTCTAGCCTAAAATTTTAGGAGCAAAATGCAGAATAGTCCAGTCAAGCAGGTGCGAACAACTTATCATGAGTGGGTACTGACAGCTCCATGTCTTCAGATGTCTGAAGCAGGTTACCCCACTAACACAACGGAGGACAAACATCCCTTTTAGAAGTGAAGTGTCTCTGATATTAGCAAAGGGTCATAGTTATTTGTGGCCATGCAGGCCTTTGCCAAACAGATGGAGACACCCTGAGTCAACATTTTTCAATTTACAAAAACAAACAAGCTGAGAGCAGACAGAGAGAAAGAGAGAATGAGTGAGAGAGAGCAAAACAAAGACAGACAGAGAGAGGAAGCAGAGGAGGTGGAGAGTGTGGGGAACAGAACAAAAAAAAAGTCTGAGAGAGAGAGCAAGCTGAGAAAAGAGGAAATGACCTTGAAGACCTGATGGCTCATTAGAAACAACGCCCCCGACCCTGCAAAATGATTTCATTAGCCCTGCCCTGATCACACTACCACAGGGGAGGGGTGTGTTTCTGATATTGTGTGTGTGTGTGTGTGTGTGTGTGTGTGTGTGTGTGTGTGTGTGTGTGTGTGTGCGTGCACACGCTTGAGTGCCTGTATGTGTGTGTGCGTGGGTGTAGGGGTGTGTGTGTGTGTGTGTGTGTGTGTGTGCTTGCATGCCTGCAAGTGTTTATGTGCGTGGGTGTAGGTGTGTATATAGGTGTGTAAATGTGTGTGTAAGAAGGCGAGAGATCAAAGAGATGGTGTTATAAGATTTTGTCACCTGGGTAATAGATAATTACACTGCTAATCTAGATTTTACCCTCATGCCCTTTCTTACCACTTGTGTAGACATACAATTTGAAACATAAAACAGTAATGAAAGTGATATATTTTATATATATTTGCCTCAGACATATATTTTACATTTTTTAAAAGGTACCAGCAATTCAGTCTTAAGCACAGC
>CM059285.1:14998033-15348033 GCA_030347295.1 Setipinna tenuifilis
TGCACGTTCTCTGTGTTTAATAGCCGGGTGTGCCAGGCTTGGCTGGTGACGACCCTCTTTCTCTCTCTTTCTCTTTCATTCTCTCTCTCTCTCTCTCTCTCTGTGTCTTTCCTCAGAGAGATGGGCGAGTGTGCATTTGTGCTGGTTGCATTCTCTCCCGTAATGAGCTCCATATTTGCAAGAAAAGGTAATGATAATTTGTCACCGTGCACAAACCAAACACCACAGATGATAGTGTCACATATTACTGAGATGGAGATAATGGCTTAGGGTGTTCGCTCCCTCTGTCTCTCTCTCTTTTTCTCTCTATCTGTCTCTGCTTGTGTGTGTGTGAGAGAGAGAGAGTGAGAAAGACAGAGAGAGAGACAGAGACAGAGACATACATACACATACAAGCTCGTAAACACTCAACCATGTATTTTCTCTCCTTATCACTGTCATCCAGACTTGTCTTCTTTTTTTCTCGCCGCAGTGTAAAGTTTTACCACCGTGATTGCCTTTTCATGATACCCCAAATGATAAGGTTTTAACAAAGCGACTGGATGGGACTAATTGGTATCATTTGTGTGTCTGCTTGCGGCCTTTGGAAGGGACTCATATGGCATTAATAACAGTGCAGGCGAATGGGATGGTGGGACTCTGTTTACCAGGAGTGCACTGTCAGATGTGTGTGTGTGTGTGTGTGTGTGTGCAGTCAGTGTGCGGTGGTGGAGGTCGCAGGGGTATTCCAAAGAAAGATACATAAAAAAAATGTATCTGATAAAATATGTAATAGCAGAACTGGCTGAACTGCTGAAGCACACAGACAAAAGGCAGCGGCGGTGACTGTGCCTGGAAAGGGTTAATCGGGTGAGGAGAATCGTATTAGCACAACATCCACGCTTAGCTTGTTTATGAAAGACAAAGTGAAGTCGGTGAACAGCTGCAGAGTAAAATGTCATTCTCTGTTCCAAAAGAATACACAGTTTACTTATAAAACATTAAAAGCTACCAAAGGCTATGAATTATTAAAGTTAGGCAGATGCCACAAATTGAATAGCTATGCTCTTGTTTTTTAATGAAAGAAATGCTTCTTTTTTTACTGTGTCTATGAAAGCATTGTATTTTTCTCTCTCCTTTTTTTATCTCTCCCCCTCTCTTACACTCCCACTTTTTTCCTCTTTATTTTTGACACCCAGCATGAGAGGAAGTTCATCTTGCTCCGCAACATCTCTATGGGACACACACCGACTCACACACCCACACCCACACACACACACACACACACACGCACACACAGGGAGGGAAGCAAGCAGAGAGATGACAAGGTGAAGAGAAAAAAATTGTAGCGTTTTCAACGCCAAGTGATACCTCACTTATGCTCTCGAATTGATGCCTTCTCCCCAAATCAGAGCAGGGGGGCTGTAATGAATGCACTTCAGCCAAGAGGAGGGAGGGCCTGGCGGGTGAGGCCAGGGTATTCTCTGACTCAGAGCGCTGGTGCTGGATTGCCATTGTGTCAGATGAATGTGGTCCTTTTTGTGTTATTCAAATTTCACAGGAACAGCCAGATGATAATACAAACCCCTGAGGTAGACAAATGACTGGACCAGGGAAACACACCCAGCCTCCCTCTCGCTCTCTCTCTGAAACACACACACACACACTCATACACACACACACACACACACACACACACGGACACACACACACACACGGACACATGCACACATGCACGCATACACATGCACACAAACACACATGAATGCGTGCATACACACACACATACACACACACTCACACAAACACACACGTGCATGTGCGCACAACATCTTAGCCTCTATGGGAAGGCTGCTGTCTGGCAAATTATGATTTGGAATGGATTAAAAACATCTTTCCCCATCCCTGTGGACACATTCTACATGCGTCTTTCAATTTGTCACTGAAATAACCAGATGCTAGGCCTAGTTCAGGCTTAATATCTCCCCCCACCCCACCCCCCCACCCCTCCCTCAGCCTTTAAGCCACTCTCATTGTTCCATTCTGTGAAGACTGATGTCATAGAACATCTAAATGTACATTTTAGGCATCTAAACAATCTGGCCCCCAAGACAAGCGAGTGAAAGATGGGAGACTGGAGAAAGTAGGCCAGCTCACATGGGAGAGAGAAAGGACAATGCCAAAACACAGGCAGATTATAAGAGTGAGAGACAGAGTGAGAAGCGCGGGCGAATGAACGAGAGCGCTTCGATGCAGCGCGATTGCGATGCGAAGTGATGTGATGTGATGATCAGCTGGGGCCGTTATTTGAAATTGAAAGAATATGAGGCTAGTTAAGAGTTATATTCCCGCCGGAGCGCACTCTGTCCCTGGCATCAGGCACCGCTGTTTAATGTACACTCACGCTCCATCTCCTCTCCATTCCATTACTCCGCGCTCCAAACTGCCGTCTCATGCACACTTTTGGCGGGCCCCCATGCTGCTCACGCTATTTATTGAATACATTCGACGTTCTCGTTTTTTTTTTTTTGTCATCCCTTTTTACTCCCACCCCTACTACACCCCCCCCCCTCTCCCCTAAAAACATTGTTTCCACCTGAACTGTCGCTTGCAACTTTTATGGCTGCTGAAGCGTGCCAGGCTACCCATCCTTTCTGGGGTGGGGGTGGGGGTGGTTGGTTGGTAGTGATGTGACTGTGGTGGTCCTGGCTCAATCACTTAACAGGCCCCAGACATGACGCAGCCCTGAAACATGAATGAGCGAACTAATGAACAGAACAACAAGACAACAGGCATGCCAACAGGACACGAAGTGTTGTTTTGTTCACGTTCTCATTCTCTCCCCTCTCCTAACCTTCCCTCCCCTCTCAACCATCCTTCATTATTTAACAGACTGTTTGCTGGCGTTTGCTATACTTCATGAAAAAATAAACGCAGACAATAAATGCCACTTCACCCACCCACCTATCCACTTCCTCACCTACACAAACACACACACAAACAAACACACACACACACACACACACACACACACACACAAATACACACACACCTGGGAGGAAAAAATGTACAATACCTCATAAGTGAACATCAACCTTGTCGAGAGAGAAATCTATTATTCAGTGTCTTTCGACTAGGTCCATTTACAGGGATAGTTGTGAGCCATCCACACACACACCCACACACACACACACACACACACACACACACACACACAGACACACAGACACACACACACACCTGCATTCACCAAAGCATTGAACCATACAAATATGATGTTACAGTATTTCTATGACCTCATTTACTTGCTAGAGTAGGACAGCATGATTACATCTTGGCCAATAACATCCTGATGCTGGTGTCTTCCAGGATAAATGTGTTCACCTTTGATATTACACATCTTTTTGGGAGCCGTAATGGTCACCCTTGTGCCGCTTTTATGACATGATTAATTTACCGCTGCCCTCTGACCTCCAGAGACAAAGGGGGAGCAGACACCTATTTTTCCCTTTCAGGCACACTAGTAATCAAGCCCTCAGCTGAACACAATCAGAGGTCATGTCTATTATGCTAGTGGTGCCTTTCCAAACATTCTTTGTGTGTGTGTCTCTCTCTCTCTCTCTATCTCTATCTATCTATCTATCTATCTATCTGTGTGTGTGTGTGTGTGTGTGTGTGTGTGTGTGTGTGTGTGGCATGCATGCATGCGCATGTATGTGTGTGGATGGGTGGGTCAATGCTACATTATTGCAGGTGTTCATGTAAGTGTGTGTTGTGTGTGTCTCTGTGTGTGTAGATACATGGGGAGATAGGTAGATAAAGAGAGAGAGAGAGAGAAATAGATCGATAGAGAGAGAAAGAGTGTGCTACATGAATGCTACATGTTTACATTCAACATGATATGGGTCTGTGTGTCTGTTACTGTGTCTGTGTGCATGTGTCTGCCTGTCTGTGTGTGTTTGCCTGGCTGTTTGTGAGACTGAGTGAGTGCATGTGTGTGTGTGTTTGCGGGGGAGTGAGAGTGTCCATTTCAGCAGGTGCAGTGGGCACATCTTTTGTGGCGCCCATCTAGCCCGATCATGTGCAGGTCAGAGGCAGACGAGAGGCCTTCTGAAACACACTCTGTGAGGGCCGTACGCCGCTTTGTCATCATAGCCAACGCCAGACGCCCCCTCAGAATCGCACCGGCTTTGTGTAAATAATCAAGAGCTGACCTTTAGGGTTAAACCCTGTAATTGAAGTGATACTTCAAAGAAACAGCCGCCACCTTCTCCAAGATGAAGTGTGTGTGTGTGTGTGTGTGTGTGTGTGTGTGTGTGTCTGTGTGTAAGAGTGTCAGTGTTTGCGTGTGATTGGATAGAGAGGACACTGTGGGAGGGTTTTAGTTTTCATCTATTACGCCTCTCTCTCTCTCTCTCATTCTCTCTCTCTTTCTCTCTCTCTCTCTGTCATCATTGTCTATAGTCTCCTTCTCAATAAATGAGTGGCGTGATTGCAACATTAGTGAGCAGTGGAGCCATAAATGAATAAATAAAATGAAATTCTCTAATGCGATGTACTCTTCGCTGCTATTGTCACTGACACCTGCAATGAAACATGCAGTTAAACAGATTTCTTCCTCAGACATCGCATAAAAACACACAATCATTTCTCATTTGTCGTAAGCAAAACACTTATGCCAGTGCATGAGTTAAATGAGTTTAAAATTTACGACTATTAACCAGTTACATAAGTATTCATATGAACAAAATGATTTATTAGAAATGCTAAAGCCCTATTTAATCCTGCTAAAATGAACATGGGGGAAATAGTCTATTTGCTGCGACTGTGCTTGGGGAGTCCAACCTCTCACCCCTTTGACATTCATTTAGTATGTGACTGCAATGGCTTAAACACCTTGACATTAATATTCATTGGTGTCACTGGAGAGATTTGTCATCATTTATCAACATTTAGGGCTAATTATTATGGTTGACATGGGAAGTCACAAAGGTCGTGGTAAATGTGTCAAATATTCAGCTTAACTTCTCGGGCACTATCTATTATACAGAACACCTCTAATAGAGTGTCGCTCTGTGCAAAAACTCATTTTGAAAGTGACCTAACGTGGTTCTACTTGGAGTGTCAGATTTTTATGAACACAATACTGTTTTGGGTCTCACATGGCCAAGCTTATTATTTAAACCTAGTAAGTATGTAACGTAAAATTGCTTACTGAATAACTTACTTACTCACTAAAACCTAGAGTGTTCTGCCTAGTGATGTGGTATTATAGTGTTGGGCATGTGTGTCTGCTTCTAGAAGGACTGACAGTGGATTGACGGAAATCCCCACCTCATTGCTATCACATTAGCACAATGACAATGGCAATGATCAGGTATTCTGATTTACATTATATATATATTATATAATATTATATAGCAGCACTTTTCAGAATATTTATTTAATGAATAGAAAGTTCTCTATATATACCATTTGACGCTGTTTTTACGTGTGCAGTTTCACAGTCACGCACTCATGCACTCGTTAACCTCGTTTCCATAGCGTCGTCTCTTTCAACTCTGTTTCTCTATACCCCTCGCTCGAACTATCTAATCATTATAGCTTTAATACAGGCGCTTCTCACTTTATTACAATATTGTGAAGAAAGTTCATTTATTTTAACACAAAAGCAGGTCCCTCACTCATCTAACCATCTCATCATTACAACACCTCATATATATATTTGTATGTGTGTGTGTGTGTGTATGTGTGTGTGTGTGTGTGTCACATACATGTCCGATCTTCTCAACATGTCCTTGTTTATAAAATTTCTGTGTTCAGAATTACAGCATCTCCATTCCACTGACCCAGAGACACTGTGTGTACAGCCATACTTGCAGTGAGTGTAGAGCTAAAATAGATGTTTTAGTCATTTTGTAAGTGGAGCCCAAACAGGAGGGAGGCGTATACCTCAGTGGGGGAAACCCAGCTGAGATCCTGAGTGTTCGGCCAGGGCCTCTCACAGACCTGGCTGCTCTCCTCTCCTCTCCTCCACGCTCTGAGTTGCTCCAGCTTCTCTCTCTCTCTCGCTCCCCTGTGTGCTGGGAGCTGTAAAGTCCAGGTGTCGAGCAGCCCAACGCAACTGCAGCCCTGCAAAACACTGTCTCGGCCGGTAGCAGTAAAACCAGTGACAGGACATTCAAGACTAATGCAAGTCAATTAGAGTCTGCGCCAGTTCATTTTGGAAATGCAGGCTGTACATGTGTGGCTTTCACACATGTGCACACATACACACACACAGGCAGGCAGAGAGAGAGAGGGGAAGAGAGGGGAAGAGAAAGCGAGGGAGAGAGAGAGAGAGAGAGAGCAGTCACTTTTTGAGAGAGCAGTCAACTGTTTATGACATTGGTTATGCTTCCTTTTTTCTCATTTGTCTTTCCATATACTTGTTTTTGTACCATCATTACTTTTGTTACTGTTATTAATGCTTTGGCAATATTATACAGTCATGCCAATAAAGCTTTTTGGATTTTAATTTCAATATGAGAGAGAGAACAGGTGAGAGAGAGGAGAGGCGAGAGAGAGAAGGGGCGAGAGAGGAGAGGCGAGAGAGAGAAGGGACGAGAGAGAGGAGAGGCGAGAGAGAGAAGAGGGGCGAGAGAGAGGCTGGTGGAAAGGCCTGAAGACTAATAAGTGGTGTTCTGTGTAAGATATAGTTAGCTGTCAGGGCTGAGTGTGATTTCTGTCATGAGATCAGCTCGTTCAGCAGCCAGTCATTTACTACGCCCATCTCGGAGGACAAGCTTAGGGGCCACACTTGTCATCTCCAGATTTCCGTTTTCATTTTTTTTCTCCTTTCCTTTCTCACCCCCCCCTCTCTATCCCTCCCCCTCTCTTTCTCTCTCTCTCTTTCCCTTTTTCCTCTCTCTTTCTATACTACTCTCTCCCTCACCCCCCCCCCCTCTCTATTTCTCTCTTCCGCTCTCTGTCTCTGCCTTTCCCTCTCTTTTTCTCTTCTACTCTCTCCCTCACTCTCTCTCTCTCTCCTTTCTAAGAAGGAAAAAAAATCCCTTCGAGCCCACACCGCTTGCCCACCACTGCCTGTAAGTGCCCGGGAACAGCCAGCGCAAATTGATCCCCAATTCTGCTCTTGCTACGGGCCTCTTTCCCTCATTAATTTTACTGATTCCTCCAGATGGGAAACAAAATATTAATTTTATTCAGCCCTAGGCACGGAGCTGTTTTCTGAAGGTGCTCCGTAAATCATGGGGTTTCTGGGTGGCGGCGGCGGTGTGAAGTGTGTGTGTGCGTGTGTATGTGTGCGCGAGTGTGTGCCTGTATGTGTGTGTGTGTGTGTGTGTGAGTGTGTTGGGGGGTGTGGGGGCTTTAGCAAGAACATCACTCCCAGGCAGTGAGACTGCTACAGGCTACGGGTGGGCAGAAGGTTCAGTTTGTCATAAGTGTAATTAATTGAAGGGCAGGAATGATTAATCTATCAGGATACATGGAGGCAGACGTGACTGACGAGACACCCATCCTGCCGCAGCGTCATGGCAACCATGCACTGAATTATGCAAATTAATTGGTTCTTGTAATGTGGCATAAAATGCCAGTGCTACTACATTGCATGGTACATTAGTCTGTTCACCCAATAAAAACTGCATTCTTTACAAGTGAATCTGTGAGTCACAGCACTCAGGGAGACTATCCATTGTCAGCACAGATGTGAAAAGCTGGCAGCCTCTCTGCAGTTCTTTATATGAGCTGAAAAAACGACAAGTATGTATGTGTGTGTGTGTGTGTGTGTGTGCGTGTGTGTGTGTATGTGTGTGTTTGTGAATATATTCATACACAGACACATGTGTTAGTCTCTCTGTATGTCCATCTGCATGTCTGTATGTTTTTCCATCTTCATGTGTAATGACATGAATGTAGTTGTACTAATATGTTCGTGTGTGTGTATGTGTGTGTGTTTGTATGTGTGTATTTGCACTTCTGTATGCACACCCACATGCATGCATGTGTGTGTGTGTGTATCTGTGCGCGTGCGTATGTGTGTGTGTGTGTGTGTGTGTGTGTGTGTGCTGTGTGTATGTGTGTGTGTGTGTGCGTGTGCATGTGTGTGCATGTGTGTCTTTGTGTGTGTGTTTACGTTCAGGCATGTTAGATGTATTGATGTTTGCTATCTCAATATGTGTCCAGGGAGCAGAGGCAGTGGAGGGCAGCATGGCGTGTCTGTGTGCTTGGCAGCTGAAGTAGGAGTGAGTGGTCATTGACATCCCCCACCCTGCTCCCTGACGAGACCAGGCCTGGAACAAGCACACGGTCACACCTAAGAGGCCATGTGTGTGTGTGTGTGTGTGTGTGTGTGTGTGTGTGTGTGTGTGTGTCTGTCTGATTTTGTCTGTGATCCTCTTCCCACCTGCTGAGCCTCTACTGAAATTGGCATTGACAACTCAAAAACACAGACATGTGCGCACACACACACACACACACACACACACACACACACACACACACACACACACACACACACACGCACACACATGAAGACAGAGAGATGACACACAGACACATTATGCAGACAGAGAGATCAGACACACACACACACACACACACACAGGGTTCTAATTACAGACATTAAAGCAAGACCGACTCACTGTCCACCTCATTTTAAGTCGACCATCCCAAAGCACTGGACTAGACATGTTCATATAAATGGAATATTCCACACTACTGTCTCTGCAAAGTGTCTTAATCGCAAGCAAAAAAAAAAACATATTGCCCATACATCTCCCTCATTACAGAACTGAAATCATAGCAAGCTAAAAACAAATAGATTTGAGACAAAAACAAACAAAATATCCATCAAACATAAATATAGGCGGAAATGTGTCAAGATGAATTAATCGAGACGAGACGTTTAATATGAAGGAGATGGCGGAATTCTCATTTCTGACGTGATTGTTTCGGCGCATTACTGTTTACAGAAATTCAAGCATTCTAATGACACACTTACCCATATGAGGGCTTTGCCGCCAACCAGCAGTAGATCAAGCCCCACATCTACCCCCCCTCCTCCTCCAACCCCCACACCCCCCAATTATCTTCTGATGGGAGCACTAACGCCTGGGCTCATTTCTTCACAAACATGCAAATACATCATGTCTCCTCAGCTAGGGAAAAACAATTTGCCTTTTTTTCTTTCAAAGGAGAGGAGAAAGGGAGAGAGAGAGAGAATAGTTTCTTGGAGTGTATTGTATTTGTTCAATCAAGGAAGGCCCATGAGCTATTGTCAGCAATGTCAAAAGATAATAACTTGATAATTACCAGCTGACTGTGCTGCACTCGTTTTAGGAGCTTGGTGGGGAAAACCATTATTACTGTATTGTGCCCAAGTATGAACAGGAACATGCATGCACACAGACACACATACACACACATATACACAAAGATACACACACACACACACAGTGGCACACACACAAATACACAAAGATACACACACACTTGCATGTGCACACAGCACATAACAATTGCAATTGTGTTTGAACTGCACAGACTGTCACCCCTCTGCTAGGGATGCCACTAAAAATGGCCCCATCAGTCAGAGAGGGATTGAGAGTGAGAGGGAGAGATGGGAGGCAGATGGAGAGGGATGGAGAGAGTGAGTGAGAGAGACAGGCAGGCAGGCAGGCAGGCAGACAGAGAGATGGAGAGAGTGAGAGTTAAAGAGAGGGGGGCAGACACAGAGAGAGAGAGAGAGAGAGAGAGAGTGAGAAGGAGAGGAAGAGCTGCACCTAACCCTCTCTAATAACAGACCTGCACTCTTCCAACACCACTGCCCCCTCCCCAGGCCCCGGTTTCTGATATACACGTGTCACGGCAAAGTGACAAATAGCACATATTAATTAGGCACTAGACTTGGCGAGATTGCTGTTATTAACGGCGAGAGGGGAAGGTTGGATTTAATTGCCTGTGACATCAAAGTCAAGTGACTGGTATTTCAAGCATCATTTAAAATGTTTGATATTGAAGTCATTGTGCTCACATAAAGAGCATCTAAAAATATAAAAAGGGGGACAGTGATGGGGAGGAGAGTCAGGAGTCGGAGCAGCTATCTGAGAGTAGTCGGAGAATCGACCATCATTTGGGGGCTGACACACTGACTACATCCTGATGGAAAACGTGCTCTCCGTTTGCTCCTGCTTGACTTCCGACTCTTTCTCTTTCTCTTTTTCTCTCTTCCCCCTGTCTTCTCTCTCTCTCTCTGTGTCTCTCTCTCCATTTCTTTCTCTCATTCTTTCTTTCCCTCTCTCTCCCTCCCTCTCTCTCTCTCTCTTTGCTCCTTGTACAACATTACACTCTGTGTAGCAATATCCACGTGATGTGGAAAATGTCTGTCACCACAAATTTGAACTTTCTAAAGACCCCTTCTAAAAACTGTATCATAAACTGCACTCAGGCATTAATTTGCCTCTACAGTGTTTATTTGGAGGGAGGACAAAAAAGCTCTAAAGGCCTTAAAGAGGCATCACCATGAAGTATAATAACAAAAACAACTCTCGGCTTCATTATTATCAGCAATCATTACCAGAAGCCAGTGGCTAGCTGAGAGGAGGGGGGAAGAAAAAAGAAAATGAATACATCTTCTCTGGCAGAGAACACTCAGCCAGCTCTATGAGCACTCCTCCCTGATGGGAAACTGACAGACACAGAGCCCAAATGGCAGCATTCTGGCTAATGATGGGGAGGGAGGGGTGAGGATTTGGAAAGTGTGTGTGTGTGGGGGTGTAAGGTTGTGTGTGCGTGTGTGTGTGTGTGTGTGTCTGTGTGTGGGTAAGGGGTTGAAGGGTGGGGTGAGGGGTTGAGGCAGCCAGCTACTATGGTGCACACACAGTGCCCTGGCTGATTGTGTGGTGTTGCCTTGGCAACTACGGGCGCACACTTGGCGCCCTCCTACCCTAAAATTAGTGCAGAGGTGCTGAGCTCCTAAAAACACACACACACACACACACACACACACACACACACACACACACACACGCACACACACACACACACACACACACACACACACGCACACACACACACACACACACACACGCACACACACACACACACACACACACACACACACAGCAGTGCAGCTCTCCGCACCTCATCACTTTGGCAAGATGGAGCTGTCCAAAAAAAAAGACCAAAAACAAAAAAAGAAAACCTCAAAAACCAGAGTTCCGTGTTTTCTTCTCGCAGCAGTTTTCATCCCTTCGTCCCCAGTCTCTCAAGCCTCCTATTACGCCAGCTGAGAGTGATCTTGCAGCGAGAGAACGTTCACAGCAGCCAGACTCGTAACCAGCGCCCACCACGCTCCTCCGTTCATCGATCCCGAGGGGCCCGTGGGCTTTTTTTCTGGACGCCGCCTCGGCCAGCAGACCCATTCAGCCGGCACACCTGCTGTGGAGCGGCCGCTTCGGGGGCTTTACCAGCGGACACGGCTCGGAGTATACGGGCCTCCGGAGAGCAACCTCCAGTAGCCTATCGTGAGCACTCGCATCTCACTTGCTCCCATATCAAACCGGCCATCAGCAACCAAGTTTGTAAAAAAAAAAACAAAAAAAAAACCTTAGTGCGGAAGTGATGATGATGTTTAAAACTGTGTCATTTTTTTGGCCCTCACTACCAAACTGTTTGGGATGAAGATGTTTAAAAAGGAATGAAGTGCTTGCCCATTGCTGTACCCTAATTCTGTAAAGAAAAAAAATGCTTGGATGGAGTCAAGTCAGGTTTTTTTTTAGGATAGGCATGTCTTTTAAACCATTTTTAATGGCCTGCATTCCAAAATCAACATTTACATTTGTTTTTTAACTTTCTATTTTCAATGTGAACATAAAAGACAGGAACTTTTAAGGTTTTCATTTTTTTCAAAAAAGTCATAGATATCCTTCATAAATAATATTTTATTTGACGGTGTGTGAGATGACAATGTCAATGCCAATGACAACTCTTGGCCACATCTCTAAATGGTTTATATTCTTAACAATGCCCTCTCTCGTTGTAGGTGCATGTGTGAAGCTGGTGTACTGTGCGACAGCTGCAACCCAGGTGAAGCCCACCTCAAATCGAGCCCCCAACAGGGAGGTGGAGATGACATTCTTGGGGTCTCTGCCAACAGCATGGCACATCAGTCAGGAAATGGCCAATTATTCTTCTTTTTTTTCCAACCACACTGAAAATAATTTACCAATCTCCAGTTTTTGATTTCCTAGCAAAAAAAAAAAATGTCTCCATCCCCTGCTTGGCTTTTCAACCCCATCCTAGCAAGTGGTACAATGATGAGATCACATCTAGCAGATGTAACTTTTAGATTGCATTCAGTACAAACTGACACCTCTAATTGACAGAGGTCTTGGCGTGCAGTAATGAATTGCAAAACGTTTAGATGTCATCAGATGTGTAACTGTATATTATTTATAACTACAACAGAGTTTGAGAAACAGTAATAATATACCATGTGGACTGACTGTGTTCCCAAGTGTGTGTCAGTGAAGTATTGTGCCTGTATGCAGAAAGTAAAAACTGAGTCTTTTTGCCCCTTTAGAACTTGTCCAGCCTCTCTTCCGCTTAAGGTAAACCACATCAATTAACCTGTGATAATAAACAATTGCTAATCCCTGAGGAAAAAATACAAGCTAGTTGCAGTTTACTGCAAATGTGTGGCTTCACTCACTTCCTGGATGAGTCCTGAAGCTTCATTAGAGTCAAAAGCAAAGCGTAGCAGCGTCAGTGACAGTGGCTTCACGGGTGCCAAGCGGCAAACAGCACAGATGGCCTTTCAGGACTAGGTAATAGCCGTGTTTTCTCCTCATTCTGCTCTGAGCGTTTTAATGGGCACAGCCCTTATGCAGCGCTGTGGCGAGAGGGATTGACGGTCCTCACCTCGCTGTCCATCTGTGCCTAGTGGAGTGAGATGCAACCCTCAGCAAAAGGGCACACACAGACACACACACACACACACACAGGCACGCACACACACAGACGCACACACACAAACACAAACACGGGCGCACACACAAACACGGGTGCACACACACACACACACACTTTCACACTCACAAAGCAAACACACACATACATAAACACACATAAATACACATACACACACACAGATGCAGACACACACACACACACACACCGACATACACAAGAGGCCCTGCCTGTGTGATACACTGATGGCCTCATAATTAGCACTACAGAACACACACACACACACACACACACACACACACACACACAGACTAACACACAAGGGCATTGAGGCAGTGTAACCGCTGTGTCTTTGTAGTGACCATAACTGTGTGGGCGCCTCTGAAAACACACAGACATGGTGCAGAAGCAAGCATGTGTACAATAGCACACTTATTATATCACATGATAGTTCATTCATCATTTGAACAATCATTCAAAACACAGATATGTAAACTTGTGCACATAAGAAGAAACACACAGACACACCGCACATGCATACATATAATAAACATACACACAGACACCTACACACACACACATACACACACACACAGTCAGACAGAGACAGACATGCACACTAAGAAAAGCACACAGAGGTACAGTCAAAGACAAATACATGCTCCCCCCCCCACACACACACACACACACACACACATACACACACATACGCACACATACGCACATATACTCACAGACAGACAGACAGACACACACACACACACAGACACACACACACACACACACACACACACACACACACACACACAAGCATGGTGTCAGTACAGTGATGACAGCCTTTCAGAGAAGAGAAAGAGGAGAAAGAGGAGGAGGAGGAGGAGGAGGGAGAGTGAAGAAAATCCATATTGATAAGGTGCTACGGCGATCTCCCACAGCCTTGCTCCCTCGACGAGTCACAGATTGGAATTATAATAAGTGGGATTATCACACCAACACCCCTCTCCATCTCCCTGACAAATACACACTCTCTCACACACACACACACACAATACACACAGACACAGACACACACACACACACACACACACACACACACACACACACACACAGTGCCCCTCCCCATGTGTGCCATGACTCTGGGATCTGTCCTGCATGGAAGACAGGAAGCTAAGTGCCAGCAAGGAACATACTGACGTTAATTAACAACATCTGACACAGATGCTATGCTTGTACTCGCACAAGAGGTGGTCCAGCACATTATTACATTTTGGTTATTTCCTTTCTTATTTCCACCCCCCCTAACACCCCCCCCTCCCACCCCCCATCCTACCACACACACACACACACACATACACAGACACACACAAACACACTTTTTTTCTCTCCTTGCTTGACTCTTTTTAATCTCCTTGACACACTATCCTCTTCCCATATCGGCGGGGCCGGGCGGGAATCAAGGGAGGCTTTGAATGCAATTAGCTTTCCCACTCGTCAGGACCCTTTGTGTTGTTTGGAATTTTTTTAAACTGTTCTTTTATGAGGTGCCCAGCAATAGAAAGACGCAAAAAAAAAAAGAAAACACAGCTGCCTAGATGTATAAACACACACACACACACTCCAGTAAACACACACAGACAGACACACACACACGTGTGTGTGTGTAACTGCTACATAAATTCACACCTTCATTTGACCATATCCATTTACATCTCTGATGCCTGAAAATATTGTGACATGAAATTCAAGTGCAGGGCCACATACGGTGGTGCCTCCCCTTCCGCCCCAAATACAACAGCTAGTACCCAGTACTATGGAGACAGCCCCCAGTGGGCGGACAGTGGACACCGGAGACAGGGCCTGAGACAGACACACAGAGAGTGTGAGAGGGATGTATGAGGAAAGAGATTAAAAAAAATGGTAAAGACCAAAAAAAAAACAACTGTCTTCCAGAAGGTGAAGAAACCAAAGGAGGGCCAGAGACACCCACCATCACTGTACTTGTCTGGGTGATTAACCCCCAAACCCCCTCTACTGTACTTACGCACAGAGGAGTGAACCAAGTGATGACATGTGCACGGACACGCACACACACATGCACGCGCGCACACACACATGCACGCACGCACGCACGCAGGCACGCACGCAGGCACGCACACACTCCGAGCCTTATCGGCAGACACTAATCAACGGACCGGCGTCTGAAATAGACGTGCGATTCACCCCACTGCCAGCAGACGTGTTGATAAGCGGCACACGTCAAATTACTGGAGATGTTACGACGGGGGGGTATGGGGGGGGTGGGCGAGAAGAGGGGGAATCCAAACAGCTCGGCTCACACCACTGAGAACAAAGAAGCCAAAGGTGAGCGTTACCCCCTCTCACCTGACAGCCCCCTCTCACTCTCACCATCTTGGCCTTTATCCCCCTCCCTCTCCCTCCCTTTCTCTATCTCTCTCTATCTATCTATATCTATCTATCCCTCTCTCTTTCTCTCTGTCATTCACTCCTACTCACTTATCCAGGGGCGTTCAGCACATATTGAATCAGCAATTGATCAGTTGTGATCTAATCTTCACACGCTAAGCTCTAGAAATCATTTCATCTTTAAACGAAAAAAAAAAAAAACAGGCACAGTCCCTCATTGCACACCTTTGTCCATCCCTCCGTCCGCGGTGTGGGTGACCTGCGCTCTGGCCGCCGCCAGTGCCTGGGGGTAATTACCCTCGTACATCATGTCTTAAATGTCGCAGCCTCTGTCCGCCAGAGCTACCGGGCGGCCAGCCTCCATTTCCACCTGACCCGCAGAGAGCTGGACGGCAGCCCACCGTATGGAAATGAGCGAGGCACACGGCGCGATTCATCTTCTGTGCAACTGCCACACTGTCAGGACTCCAGCCACTGTGGAGAGGCACCTCCACCGTCACACCCACACAACACCTACACACACACACACACACCCACACACAAGCATACACACATGCACAGGCACACACACTGCACAGGCACACACACACACACACACACACACACACACAAGCATGCACACATGCACAGGCACACACACACAAACATATATACATACACAAAAGAAGACACGTACACACGCACACACACACACACACACACACACAATATTTTGATGTTGGGGACAAATGTAAGTAAGGGTACATAGCAGCATATCCTGACTCAAAATCGTTACCAGTAGTAACTGATATATGCCTAATGTATCTGCTTATGCTACACAGATGATGTCATCTTGATCTGAAAAAACAAACTTCGGTTCACTGCTAATGCCTTTTGATAATTTGCATTTTAGACAAAGAAGATTATTGTGTCTATTTTGCCATAGTTTTTCAGCTTTGACAAGGCCCCCAACTAGACACTGGCTTCATTGCTTCTCCACACTACAAGTAAGAGCATATGAGAAAGCATTTCTTTTTGGTGCCAGTACTCATTGTTATTTTCAATGAAATTCAGCAGAGCACTAAAAATATTATGTAGGTTGTGTATATATTTCAGATGAAGAAGTTTTAAAACAGAACAGCTGAGGAAAATAGCACCTTGGCTATCTCTGGGCAGATCTGTAATATACAGTCAACAAGCTGGCCAAACATTTTCAAGTATGGAGATCTGTACATGTCTGAGGTAAATATGCCATTTTTTGGTTGGTTTTTCGACGTTTGCTCTGTCAAGAGAGACTCCAGCAGAAGTCTTTCAGGGGCTGAATGGGTGGGGCAGCTGAAACGTTATGTTGCCGCCACCTGCTGGCAAAGCTCTTTTGAAGCTTTTTTTCTTCCTCAGACCATTAAAAATCCCAACCCCCAGCGCTGCACAGCGGAGCCAGCCTCTCCCTCTGTCACACACACAGTCAGAGAGAGAGAGAGAAAGAGACAGAGAGAGAGAGAGAGAGAGAGAGAGAGAGAGAGAGAGGCAGAGAGAGAGAGGCAAACACTGTGCACAATACTTACGCTTCTTCTTTGCCTCGTGTGAGCATATTTGAATTGTTGACCACCTCATTACCAATATTTTTTCCCGCGAACTTGTTCAGAATAGACTCAGACGTGTCCTAAGCAATAAGTTGTTTACTACATTCAACACTTGGGATTTTGTTTAGACTGTGACTGTTAGAGGCTGGTTCCATGGCGCCGTTTTATCAAAATGCCCGACATGCAGCCTCAGACATATGGCTTTATTTGATGTGGTGTCTCAAAGAATAAAAAATAACGCCATTCCAAAAAAACTCAAAAGGCATGAAAATAATCAAATATGTAATGACATTAAAAATGCCATTAGTCTCTGCCGAGGAGACATCTGCTGGCACCCTGTGTTGCTGAAACCGGTACAGGTGGCAGCAGTGACCAGCGGGTACGGAGGGGGCCTCAAACTAAAGCCCATGTGCACTGTCTTAAGTGACATGTAAATATGTCGTGTTGTAATAAACATTCATGTCAAAAGTCTCTCGATGACATGTCTAAATTAAACAATTTGTTAAAAGCTTTAAAAAAAATGATTGTCATTATGAACATTTATATAAGCCAACACTATATTACATGCAGACTCTTCTGTCCACGTCCATGGAGAGCAGGCTGTATTGACGTTATAGACGCACAAATACGGGAGCTCTCCGCATTAATGGCTCCTGTGTAGGTCGGACCACGGGAGATAAGTCTAAAAAAATTAGTATGCAAAGGAGCTGCACTCTTGAGGTCTATAATTTTCTTGCAAATGATTTCCGTTTCCAAGATGAAACAAACACTACAATGGGAGTTGCAGCGTGCAGGCAAGAGCGTGCGTGCATTTAGGCTCCCAAAAGAAGAGGCATTTAAATAGGTTAACCTCGTGCCAGCGGGTGGGGCGCTAAGAGAAAAAAACAGTGTCGCCGTAAAAAGATTCAATGCGCCTTTTGGTATCATATTTAGTTGATTGGCTTTGGCCCTGGGCCCCGAGTACTATGGAGGCGACTACACTGAAGGTTCTGTGAGAGCCAGCTTTGAGAAAAGGCATGCATTTACGCTTTCGCCTTGCATTATGCGCTACGGTGGAGCCTCCTGCGCCATGCTGCGCCGTCTTTTGCTGGAGTTAACTTAATTAAACATATATCCGCGCGCGGCTCTCCTCCGAGATAGGCCAGTCACTGTCAATTTAGGCTCCACCGAACGTGCGATTTCGCCACACATCATTATTTCGTTTGGAAAGGCTATACAGAAGTCATCTCCCCTGCTCCTCGTGCCTGACAAACAAATCAGTCCCTAACTAAATTAAGAAACGTCAACAGTTGGATGTTGGAACAGTTGGAACCGTTGTATTTAGAGGCCTCAATATTTTTCCAAAGCGTCTCACATCATAGGCTGCTTTACATAACATTGATTATAATATATGAAAAAAAATAATGGCAATGTAGGCTATGCCATCATTTTAAAAATCTTTGTTCTGAGAACTGAAATAATAATAATAAAAATCTCATCCCGTTGTCTTTTTAGTCACCACTTCTTTAAAAATGTTTGGCTGGGGAAATTAAACGTTTGGTGCATGTAGGCAAAGCAGCATATCGAGTTAGGCCTCCCTGTCACATTAAACGGCCTACTAAAAATTAAAATGTGCTGCTTTACCATTCAATATTCTGTACAGCACATATCTTGCATTATTAACATCTCAGACGGGTCCACTGAAAAAGATCGAGAAGGAAACCTTAGCAGAGCACCACTCAAGATGCAGCAGCCATGTGCCTTCATGGTAAACTTCACGCATTAAAATGTATGGATGCCATGCATGAACCGGCCCGCTATATCAAGCAGCCATGACTTTGAATAAGGTAGGGGTCTATGGTCTTCGAAACAGTGCAGGAAGCTCCTGGGAAGTATGGCCATGATTTATGGGCAGTGGAGAGCTACTGCAGAGTAGGTTAGGAACATAAAAGTACAGGCATAATATTGTTATATTGCACAGTGATTTATGTTGGTATTTATGATGCGGAAACGGTGTAATTAACATTCATAGACTGTAGGTCTAAATAAATGCTCTCTTCCACGTAGGCTTACATTAATGTGTATGTCAGTGCATGCATGGCCATGAGAGTGCGTCCTCCATCTTCCCTAAACCCCTCTGTCTCATTTCCAAAAATACTGCTCAGAAATGTGCAGCCTACAGTTCATTTTCATTTTGGAGCGAGAAAAGAGGCTATCATGTCTTCAAATAACCCAAGACTTAACATTAAAATTCTTTTTCGTTTACTTGACAGCTTAATTGAAAAAAAAAACGAACCCACATATATTATTATTATTATTATTATTATTACTATTATTATTATTATTATACTGCAACTTATTTGTGAATATATGTAGAATTAAAGTCGTGAGCCCATAAATTGAAGACTTATTTGTGAGCTTTGACAAGCAGTTTGAAAACTGACTAGACAGTAAAATCGGATGTAAATGGACTTAGGAGAGGTGGCAATGTCGACTTCCATTTACAAAGTAGAAGTTAGCCAGTTTAATTAAAGTGAATACTTGAATTTTGGTTTACACGAAACACCTAAAGGAGAAACTGTTTTGAAGTGGTAGAATACTTTCTCTTGAACATGTCTCCTGCAGGAAAAAATAACGTGCATGGATTTCTTTTAGCTGAGCTTATTTTGACATACATTTCTGAAAATGCATCCATTCAGCGCACTCTGAGCGTGCAGTGGCGACTGTATGGGTCCTCCCGTAGCGCCTGTCTCCATAGCTCGTTATTACTGATGATGTCTCGGAAAGTTTTTAAAGAAGGGGCAGTTCCCCTGGGCGGATGCCGCTGTAGGCAACTATCCAAGGCAACCAAACATAGGCAGGCTGATTTGTGATATTTTCTTTTTCTTACAAGCTAAAATGTCAGTTTTTGTTTTGTTTTGTTTTGTTTTAATGGAAAGAAAGACGAATTTACTGTAAGATTCCGTTATATTAAATTATCTTGGAAATCATATTAAATCAATTTCTCATCAACCACTTTTTTTTCGTTTGAATGTTTATGAAATTGTTGATATTTTATTTAACACAAATATCTTAACATGTTTTACTTAAAAGTAACATATAGTAGACTGTTTAAATGAATGCTCATTGTGAATCAAACATTCTGTTTCAGCCAAAATTACTTATTTATGTTGTTCCATACTTAGGTCCTTTTTTCAGTAAAGTCAGTGGTGGTTTGTGGCTTTGAGTCAGGGCAGGGCTTTCACTGTTGGAGTCATAGGTTTAGAGTTGGTTCACATTTTGCAGAGTAACCTCTGGTCAACTTCCACTGGCTGCATAGCTGAGCATGTGACCTCGCTGTCCCATGTCAGAATATTCTGGCACAACAAATAAGTTTTTACTTTTTTTCAGTGGCTTTAAAACAAGATCTACTGATCACCAAGACCCTGAACATTGCTATAGACTTCCAAAGTTAATTTGCTGCAGTCAGCTTGTTTGGCAATTAGATCAGAATAGTTTGTGGGCTTATTGGTCAAATATTTAGCTAAGCTTTCCCAGAAACTTTGGCAAACTATGCAATACTCAGACAAAGATGCCAAGATACAGTAGCCTTAGTGTGTTTCATCAGGGCAGACAAAGAGTTGTATAAGCAGCAGAAAGAAGAAAGGCTCAAGATGGATAGACAGAGGAAAAAAATGTGTGTGTGTGTGCGTGTGTGTGTGTGTGTGTGTGTGTGTGTGTGTGTGTACGTGTGTGTGTGTAAGGAGTCTTGGGGCTCTCGTGCCATCGTTTCTCAGCCTGAGTGTCATAACCTCGGCCCGTGTGTCATATTCCTCTCCATGGTCGCATCTCCCAGCGAGGGGCCTTTAATATGCACGTCTCCAAGCCGCGGAGTTCCACCTAAATGGGTGCATTTGCACATATTTTCCCTCTGAATGCCCACGCCCAATCCCAGCGCTCGGTTAATGCCGCTTAATTTTTTTTAACAAATAATACGCCGGCAAAATTATTCTTCCAAAGTGCTATATCATTTATTGCAAGGACTTCTATTTCCGAGGAACTTCTTTTTGAAAAATTAATGCCTTTAATTTTGGTTGATGGCAACATCAGCGCTGCTCTGTAAATTGCACTTTAATGAGATTTTGCTACAGGGGATAATCTGCTACTGACAGAAAAACATCTTGAAAACATCTGTAGACCTATGATATCACTCTGACGATTAAGCCCCCACACATATCCTACACCCCCGACACATGCACCCCCCACGACTCTTGGAAGCGCACATGCCGGAGAAAGAAAAATGGTCAGTTTGCAGAAGTTACACTTTCGGAAATCGAACCTGATGAGAATGTCTCGAGAAAAAAAAGAGAGAGCTGGCTCTTTTGCTCTATCCATTTGGCTTGTCTCTAACGAGAGCTGCAGTTTCAGTCAAAGGGGAGTTTCTCCCTTGTCTTTGCCTGTGTGAGCTTCCTTCCTATCGGACCTGGAGCAGCAGCAGCAGCAGCAGCAGCAGCAGCAGCACTGGAGGAGAGGAGATGTGGAGGATCTGCTGGGCTAACCCAACCCTGGAGGTGTGAGGTGTGGGTCATTATTCTCGGGCGGCTGACTGGGGTTAATGGGCCCAGAGCTCTGACGGATGGATGGCGTCAGGAGTACTCGGCCCATATGCCTCAACATGCTTGTCTGTTGAAGACACAGCACACAGTGGTGATGATGTGCTACATGCTCACCCCCTGCTCCCGTCCACAGCCAGCAAAACAACCCAGACCTTGTCAGAGCCTAGAAACATTCAGTACAGACATGGTGAGTGGATGAACGTCAAGATTTCATGACTTTAATTAAACTCAAATTGAATTGTAGGCTGTCAGGAAACATACTTGGATTCCTCACTTGGATACAAAAATCTGAGACTTTTGGATAGTCTGCCAAAAGCCAGCCACGTCCCACAACTGTGGTTGTTTCATGACCTAGTCCTCTGAAATTATAACTGGGAACCGGTTCAATCATCCGAGATGCAGTATCACATTTAATGCGTGCCATGCATGCCCTGCTGATAACCCTACACAGATGCCTTATATACATGCAATTTAATAACATGAAAAGCACCAAAGTGGAGATGGAATGCATGCCACATCACTATCCTCCCAGATCTAGTTCTTCTTGAACTCTGCTATGTAGATTGCTTTCTCCAGGGAGCCTGGAGAGAATCCTGAAGCCTAGCAACTCTTCCAAGGAACAGACAGATTTGGCCTGGCTCCAGCCAAGAAAAAAAAAAAAAAAAAAGATTATGCTAAGACCCTGGCCAAGCCAGAGAGCACAAAAATATATCTGACACTTTGGATCATGTCAAAGGTCTAATCTACATTTTTAATATGTCTTTCTCTCTTCTTTTCCTCAAACTAGACCTCTCCATCCGTCTACACCACTACATACCACTTGGGTCTGTAATCTACTCACCAAGAGTGACTCAGATGCCCTATAAAAAAGCCTGAATGAAATCCGAAATCATGTCAAGACAACAATTATCATGTCCATGTACTTGTTTAAATGACTTTCATTTGGCATTTATTTGAACAAAGTAGTCATTTAAATCTGCTACATATTTCACGACTTAATTTTAGCACCCATGATATCCAGGCATTTGGGTTGGAGAGCACTTGCAAATATGTTTTAATCATGACCTAAATGAGAATGATGAAAGAAAGTTGTGTTAGCCCTATCAGAGCTGATTTGTCCCCGCTGCCTTGCTTTGAAAATCTTCAACATTTATCTTTCTATTCTTTTTTAGCGTTAAAAGGCCCTCTGATGACTTCCATATGCAGCCTCCCTTGACCCCGTAGCAGAAAAAAAGATGTGTTGCCAAAGTGCTTCATGGTGAGAATTTGTCTGTTATGAAAACCTTGCCTTTCCTGAGCTTTTTCCCTTTAACTGTGTAATAAACATCATTTCGCACTTCAAACAAAAGTCTTTCGCTATCTAAACTTCTCTCTCCGTCTTTGGAAAGCTTCAGCAAATATGTAAAGAATGGCATTTGGCAACGAGCAGCTCTTCGCACACAGGCACAAATCCCAAGCAGAACGGAGAAACACAAACCCGGCAGAGGCGAGCGAGAAGATCCAAGCGAAAAAAAAAAATATGGACAAGAGAAATATTAATAGAATCATTTGCCCACTGTCTTGACTTTTGACATGTGCGACACATACATCAGAGCAATTTGAGTGGCACTTTGATTGAGTGGCGGAAGAGGGTCCTTCTGTTGCTCCTGATCTCCAATCGTCTTGCTCCATCCTGCCCTTTCACTTGCGGAGTGGCATGGGGAGTGGAGCCCAGCGCCAGCTGGAGATCATGGGCACAGCGGGCGAAGTGGCTCTTCAATGGCGTGAATGGGCACCTCTTGTCTGGCAGTGCCATTGCCGCGCAGCTCGGATGGCAGCACATGTCACGCCCAGGATCGTCATGCCAGTCTCTGACTGAGAGGCTCAGGCTGACCCATGCCAGCGTATGCGGTGCCCCCCCACCACCACCACCACCACCACAACTGCACCCCCCACCCCCACCCCAATGCCAGCTTATTTGCCATCATCACAACTCATAAACACTTCAATGCCATGCTTGCCAAAAGGAGATGAGAGAGAGGGGTTTATCGTTTCTCGACATGGAATACATTCTCTTTCTCTTTGTGTCTTTCTCTTTCTATCTATTTCGTTCTCTCTTCGTCTTATTCTCTGTATCATTCTTCTTCTCCCTCTGTCTCTGGTCTCTGTCTCACTCTCTCTCCCTTCCTCTCTGTCTGTCTGTCTCTCTCTCTCTCTCTCTCTCTGTCTCTCTCTCTCTCTCTCTCTGTATCGGTCTCTCATGGCTCACTTCCCTCAGGATTAGCCATATCAGACACTGCTGCCCGCTCAGGTCAATTACACCAGCAAGTGGTCAGCCCAACAATCTGGAACACTTTTTTTTTAAGCCGAAAGAGCAAGAAGCAAAAAAAAAAGGCATCTATTAACTTATCCACATAAATCACCCCACATCTTGAACCTGGAGAATCCCGATCTAACAAAAAAAAAAAAAAGAAACACACAATAATAACAGCAGCGCAAACAAAAGCGTGAATTTTTGAAAAGCCAAACAATGTTGTTTTCCTTCCATCATCGTCATCATTCCCCCTTTAATTTTCATCTTCCCTTTGGCTTGGTGTGACTTTTAAAAAAAATCCAGGGGTGCCAAATTAACTGGCGCGCTGATCCTTGATGGTTTTGCCGGAGTAATGAGGAGGCCCCGAGGATATTTGCAGGGTCGCACACAGGAGCCCGAGCGGAAGTGGGGCGGAAATCGGGCGTGCAGCAGGAAGTCTCGGAACGCCACTGAGTTCTGCAGGCCATCCCTGCGTTGGCGGCGTCACCATCCGAAAACGACTTTCCTATCTCGACGACAGGGCGCCACTCAGTCGCGCTCGCACACAACAACAACACTTGCTTTTGGCGAAGTCAACCCCCCCCCCCCCCCCCCCACACACACACACTACAGACGCGCACACACACAATTTCTGTCATACTGTCAATCGTGTCGAATAAACACTGCATACAATGCTGGAGTTGCGGGGACTGTGTTGTCCCCTCCCCACACCACCCACCCAACAACCACCACCCCACTCTTAGCACCCCTGCCCCCCCCTCCTCTCAAAAAAGGAGGCAAGGAGAAAAGGGGAAAGAAAAATGAAAAGGAAATTGTTACAAATTCAGGTCATTAACTTTTAACAGCCTCAGACTGTTCTTCTGACAAGAAAAGAATCTTTGAGGCCCTGTCCAACACTGTGCCAGTTTGAAAAACCCCTATGCTATGGCAAGAGGGTTTTTGCACAAGGAATCATTGTAAACCACATTTTCACCGCTTGTACTGGCAAGCACCAAAAAAGGGGACTGTTTTACAGCATCACCAAGGCCATAAAGTCAGTCCTACTGTTTTCGTAATGTGGGGTATAATGGAATTAATAACGTTGACTGGGTGTTTGGTGGGAATACCCATGAGCCTTTGCTGTTTTTTTACACCACTCTCGCAAACTGCTTCAGTCGGTGCCTCCCTTGATTTACTATGAGAGGGTATTTAATGATGCTTCCAGTCTGACAGTAAAGGGGTGAACTGCAAATGTGCTGTCGATGCGGTAGAGTTGGCGGCACATCACTCAGTTTTTTGTTTTGTTTTTTTTTGTTGTTTTTTGGGAGGTCCATAAGGCTACACAGCGAAACATTTATTTCAGTGACTAACCCAAACACAACTCCTGATGTATCTGCCCACCTATCAGTCCTCATGTCTCTGGCATGTACTGTCATTTAAGGAAGATTTAATTACCTCTGTGTTTATGATTCTGTCCATGAAGACATTTAGATTGTCACATTTTCTTTTGTTTTGTTGCAAAGCAATTACAGGTGCCGCTATTTGTTTGCTTGATAAATCCTTTTTCCTCCTACATTCTTTGATAAATAAGGAAATAACTCAAAAGCCTGCTTTATGTGCGGTAATTAAAGTGAAAAATATAGTCACAATGCAAATCCTTAATTGGACTCCAAGAGAGATATTCAGGATTTGTCTTTAATAATAGGAGATGACTAGGGACAGAAAAACAAAGCGTGCTGAAATGTGGCTCGGGAAGTTCAATTAATCACAAAACCCCGAAAACAAGCAATTTAGCATAGCTCATTCAGGGAGTCGCAAGGCTCAGGTAATGTTCTCTTAATCATCTCGCTGCGACATTAGCCTTCTCCTATCCCAACAGCTGAGTAAAGAGGAGCCATCACAGAGCAGGAGGGTAATGCTTTCTCCGGATGCACAGGAATCGCTTTTCTTTAATGGGACGATATTAATGACGAGAGGAGGCAATCAAGGCCTACGACGCTCATCTGACAAAGCCCTTCAAGAGTTCTCACTCATGCCCCCACACACACACACACACACACACACAACAGACTTTGAATGCTGATTGCACCTGTGACTGGGTGGACAGGAGCCATTCATAAAAAAATATGCGTTTCTAGACTATATGCCTAATGTTACATGGCATTGGAAAATTATGCTGTGGTGTCATAGTACTGCAAAATTTCTCCAGGATTAGGAAAGTCAGTTAGGCAGTTTTTTTATATTATTTATTTTTGTTCTTTTCTTTATTCATTTTTTTGATTCTCTGTGTCTCTGTGTGTGTTTTTTGTGGTTGATGCATGTGTGCTTGGTGAAGGTGCCTGCCTTGGCCCACATCAAAGATGAGCGCTTGCTTTGTCTTTCTCTCTCTCTCTCCCCAAGTCTTTTACTTGCCACTCATTAAGTGAGATTCCTTACCATCTGTGAAGTGCTGAAAACCCACCTGCCTCTTCCTCAGCTGGTAATGGCTTTTCACAATGTGCAGGAGAGCTTGGAGACTTGGGCTAGCAGGGGGAAGCCAGAACATAAAGAACATTTCATTCAAACATCCACTCAACTCACACACTTTAGCTGTTTGCATATGTAGGTTTGATTTCAAAAAAATATTTCTAAATGAAGTACAGAGGGACATTTTTACGAACATATGTTAATGTTGTTTACATAAATGAATAATGATTTTATATGTGTATATGTGTATTGCATTTTATATTTATTTAATAGTTGACACTATAACATGCTGTTGGAATTCATGTATTTACATAAACAATACAACTTACCGCAATTCAAATCATATCTTTTGTCACTATTATTATAATAACAATTTTCTAATAATATTGTAATTATTGTTAGCAATGTTAGTTGTTCTAAAAGTCTTTTCTTCTTTCTGTAATTTATAACGTTACAGAATCAAATGAAAGCAAATATTTTTGTAAATATTGTTGTAGCATTACAACACACGGCATCAACCATCAACACCACAGCAATTGCTGTGCGTTTGTACTTCATGAACTCGACAGATTCTGGCTGTGCCGCTGGTCAATGGAGCTGGAGCGCTGACCAGTCGGAGGGATGTCCAGCAGGCCTTGCCCCCTCGCCGATGTATCTGTTTCTGAGAGAGAGCGACACGGGCCACAGGACTGGCCTGCTGGGGTCTCCTGAAACCAGAGACCCTTGAAGTGAACATCCGCACTCTTCAGACACTCCACAAGACGCTTTCAGGTAGCGGGGCCTGCCCAAATGTGAAGTCTGTCATGTAAAGACATTCTGGACAGTCTGGTCAGTAAGTCAAACCCACACCCCCCAACCACACAACCCCCGATCACCCTGCCCCACACAGACACACATACACTTACACACACACACTCCCCTGACACACACAGACACACACACACTCCCCCGACACACACAGACACACACACACACTCCCCCGTCCCTGCCCTCTCCACCAGGCCAAGGGCTCAGACCACCCTGTGCTGGTCAGCAACCCCTGCTTACACCTGCCATAAAACTTAAAAGCTACAGTCCCATCTCCCTCCTTTGAAGTGTTCAAAGCATAGCTGACTGACCTTTGATGCAACTTTGGCCACAACACATGTTCTGCACCCATGTATAAACCGGTCGAGTGAGTGGACAGCCAGCCTGGGTTTGTTTGCCGACATGTTTGAGATGTGAGCGCCACTCCTGCTCTCGCGGTGGAGTGTGTGCACCCTCTCTGCTCTCGTCCACTCACAGACAGGCTCCCGTGGTCATGGAGGTGGACAGGGAAAGCAGGCCGTGCGGCGGGCCCGGATTGACCTCTCGGACACCCCCCTGCATGTGTTCCCCACCAACCCACCCACCAATGCACCAACACAGCAACCCGTCTTAGACATGGTGTGCTCTCTCTTGCTACTCTCTTTTATGAATCACACACAAACACACACACACACACACACACACATCCACATACTCTCTCTCTGTCTATCTCTCCTTTCCTCTTTTTCTATCTTTGTCTGTCTCTCTATCGCCCTGTTTCTTACTGTCTGGCTGTGTCTCCTTCTCTCCCTGCAAGCATGAATTTCACATGAATTTCACACTAAAGACATTTCAGCAGAGAACAAGCAAAACATACTAAGCCGCGGCACCACGTCACATAAGTAGCATAAACACGCTTTTTCTTCCTTCACATATAAACCCATCCAAACTTGCCATCGGGAGACAGGCTGCCCTGCTTGCTACGTAATATATATTTCACACCGTGCCAAGTCTTGCACGCTGAACAATAAAGCATTATTTGGTGGCAGGGTTTGACTGGTTTTATATGGGCCGTTATACGTCTGGATAAATGTGGAGGTCCATAATGGCAAGCAATTGGTTTATACCGCGTGCACTGATCACTGCTCTGTAAATGTCAAAGTCAGCACGCTGATATACTGCCTACCTCGGGGAGTCTTTTTTTACTGCCATAGTGACAGTGCCTGAATGAAATAGTATCAACACGGCCCTGCTCTGTAAGCTGGATTGATATTATAAAGGTATCCACCTCCCGCTGAATTGACCGATATGTCAGGAAACACGGCGACAAAAACAACTTTACTCAGCACAGTTGACGTAACACTTGATGGGAGAATGCCCATGTCTCTTCTGATGAGGTAAGATTGAGAGAGTCCAGCACAAGACTGACTCCAGTTCAGTTGATGAGTGAGTGCACAGTCCCATTCCTTAGATTCCCTCTCATTTGGCTGAGTTGGCACTAAGCTAAGTTTAGAATGGGGACTCCTGTCTGTCTAGTTGTGGGAAGCTCTGTCTAATTGTTTTTTTCCCCATACATTACGTTTTTTGTAACTTCCTCATATAAGTTGTGTCAGAGATAGAATGCTGACTAGATATGATCTGCCAAGTTAAGACCAAGTTAAGAGGTCCTCAGAACAACATATGGAATATACAGTACTATTTCTTCTCTCTTTTTCTTCTTCTTTTTCTTACTGAAGGCACATCTATCTCCTTGTGTGCGCCGACTCTTCCACTGTATCCCCTCTTACACAAAGACACTTAAAATCTGTGTAAATATGTATGATGTCTACATGCTTCTGGACACCTTCATTTCCTTCAGGATAAATAAAATATCTCTACTGTACTACTGCTACTACTCTTCTCCCCTCTCTTTGAGAGAATGATCTCTTATAATTTGAGTATAGAATATGACAACCTTTAATGAACCTAACGCTTATGCAACAAACCAGCCAACAAGTCAAGCAAATGATTTCATGTGCCTCTGTTTTATGAACAGTGTCAAATTCAACTTGAAGACCTACTGATGCACATGAAAAGGCTTCACTGAGGCAAAGAACACCATATCATCAACCTGACAAATCTTAAATATCAAAAGGTGACACGGAAACATTATTTATCAACGGAAAACAAAATACTGATTCTCTCTCACACACATATTCTCTCTCTCTCTCTCTCTCTCTCTCTCTCTCTCTCTCTCTCTCTTTCTCTCACACGTTCGTGCACACACACATAAACATTATGCCAGGCCACCTCAGGCTAGTGGGACCAAAAGAATCACTTACGCCCCATTCATGAACAGTGTGTGCGCGAAACGCTCCACCACGCCTGTCAACACCTATGCGTCTGATGACATGACAAGCCCCTTAAAACGGTGATGGGCATAAATCACCAGCCCCTTCTGAAATAGGCCTGTGTTGTGTGCCTGTCTTGTGTGCAGCCCTGACACCCCGGCATGGGGCATGGGATAGCACTACAAGTGAGCCCACCTCAGGAGAGGGGCACGAGGGTGAGAGAGGTGAAGTACCCTCCCTACCCTGTGAGATGGCTCAGACAGGCTCTGTGTAGTACAGTAAGGCAAGGGTATAGCCATCACTGTTGGAAGCTGCCATTCCAGCATCATTACCTTTTCTAATGGAAATCAATGAAGTACTCATCTCTGCATATATATTTTTAAATCATTCCTTCATCATTTCTTTTTTTTAAGTTCTTAACAGAATGTTCCTTGTATTTTACAAATGATTGCCCATGAGTATCTTTTAATAATTACGTTAAAGTTAATCGTATAATCAATAGAGGGATGCAAACAAACATAGCGTTATTCTCATAAGACAGGGACAGTAAATTTCGATATTTAATAAAGGATTCTATTGTTTCGTTGATAATAAAAAGGATAGAAAATTATTAGTGTCCAAAAAGGTAATCAGTCTGTTGATGCTGATGCTATACATTGTTATGTGATTATTTTAGTCGTTTTAGTTTTAGAGTTTCAGTGCCATTAAAGCAATCCTGACCACACATTCTCCATTCGCCTTTAACACAATTCCCATGGGTTCAAGTGGTGTAAGCGCTCAGGGTAAACGTGTCACCCCGTTAAATTGAGCGTGGAAAAACAGTTAGTGTTTGTTTGTGTTTGTTTATTGCGGCAGGCGAGATGTTAGTGGAGTCTCTAAAAAGATTCTCTCCTTGTGCTGGCACCTTGTAAGAGCTCACCGCAGTGACTCAAGTGAACGCGATTTTCTGCTCTTTACACCTTTGAATTCGTTCATCTTTTGTTGCTTTTGTTGGTTTGTATAATTAAATTGCTAGAAATTTGCTGAAATAATCTATTTAGAATTTCAAATATATAGCAACCTTTCATTTCAGGTCCATGCGTCATATGCACAGGATTTTACATTAAATTTGAATAAACTGCATATCACACCAAACTTGAATGCTTTAAAATGAAAACCCCGTAGTTTTTCCGTATGAGCTGAGTTTGGTCTTGTTCCCAATCAAAATGTCTCAATTAAAAGTATAGGCTAACAAATGTTTCTATACAGATTTTGATAATTATCCCCATGACAGTTAAAGGAGGTAAGATGTCCTCAGATATGTCTTGATGGCAGTGTTAGCAATGAATATAGGACTGGTTAAAACACGTTCACCACGTTCTCTGGTCTCAACAATTTCAGTGAGAATTCACCACAAAAACTTCAGTGGTTTGCTGCTAGAGCATGGGAAGGAAGCATCCCTTGGTCTAATTCTATAGCATAGGCGACCACTCCCAATCCATGCAGCGGGAGAAAAGTGGATCATGCCGCCTGCTCATGCTGAGCAACTCCGCTCTGTCTCGCCCAGCGCTGAGCTGCGCTGCAGAAGGGGTACCGGGGGAGATTTCGGTCAGTCTCTGCACAATAGTGGGCTGGGCAGCCATGTGTTTACCTATATCCTCGGTCACGCTAACCATCCCAGAGTCATCTAACTGTGGGCTTCTAAATCCTTATGAGTGCAACGAAAACATTGTCAGTCTGCTGTGCTGAGATTTAAAATACAAAGTGATGTGGAAATTATGGCACATAGCGTAAAAGTTACATTCCTCTATTCATGCTCAAAATCAACAAAATTGCAACTTTGCAAAACTTTCGCACATATTTTAACTCGTGTTTATCTGTGCGTATGGGCCACTGGTGTATAAGAAATTATCCCATGTGTGATTACACGAAGCACTCAGTGAACTTTTGCCCAAACATGTCAGTTATTTAGATTTTGCTTTCATTAGCTGGTTAGTAGCCTATGGCGTATGCACTTAAACTGGCTCACATACAGGGCTTTGCTTTTGCCAACCGGAAGACACTCATGGCTGTGACAAATGAGAGTTCTACTGGGCATATTAGACCAGTTTCGTAGCCATTTTATGCATTCGCACCACTTGTCATGCACAACTGAAGATTGTTGTTTAAATAATCAAATAGTTGTGTATGTTGCTTATCCCTTACATGGTTACTTGTACCTCATCAAAGTATGTTTTATACAATAATTTATTTGTATTAATGCTCGATATTATTATAGAGTACGCTACGAATGTGATCATCAGTGGATGTGCATATAGTGAAAAGTTCATTCAGTCCCTTGTACTCTGTTGACGGATGAGGGAGCAGGCTATCCGCCTGCTTCTGTCGCTCTTTGAAAACTGCCTTGGAAACGGGACTGGGGCGAAAGCATCAAACCTTGCCAAGTACTTAAAAGTCAACATCGTCTATCTTTGCTTCACAGACGCATCCACGCTCCCAAGAGCGATGCCTTTGATCTCCCTTTATTTCTCCTTCTTATTTTCTACACAAGATCTGTTATGCCCTGAAATTCTTTAGTTTTCCATAGAAACATGTCCCTTCCTTTGGAATATTGATGTTTTCTTCTTCGCGGGGGTTATGATATGGTGAATCAGAATCCAAAAGCAACGAACAATGCCAGTATTCATGGCCGGCCCTTTTTGTTCTTTGTTTGGTTTTGTCTTGTTACTCAAACCCCTCATTTCTCAAATGAATACAAATATTGTTGATTCTGTTGATGTCCGCGCTCAAGTCACTTCAGCTGCCTTTCAGCGTCTCAACTCTTTGTTAAAGCAGCAGGTTGCGCCGCCATGGCGCTCTACTGTAGGCCATTAAAGCAGACAATGAGTTTGGGCTTAAAAGAGAGGCCAGTCTCCCTCTCCCTCCCGCTCACTAGCTCTTTCTCTTCTGGCTTTATCCTTTCCCCTCTCTCCCTTCTTCACATATACATGTATAGAACGGACATGAGCGAGCATATACGAACATCTACATACTGAGCAGTTTGATTTACTACACCTGCGACGGAAGTCGTTCGTAACCACAGTGTGGTTGGAGCTGGGGTTTAGTTCTGGCTGTTGAGCCAAGTGAAAAAAATCCATGTAGGCTACATTGTGCAAAAAGCTTTTAATTTCAAGCCCTCCCTACCCCCTTCTCCCCTCACCCCCGACCCAAATCCACCCCCCTCAGGACTTCAGCCACTGACATTTTTTGGTGGACCAAGCTTTTCTATGGTATTGTCAGCTTGTCACCTCAACAAAGTACATCTTTGCAACACGGATTTCAAGCTCTTTGATCTACAGTTAGAAAAGAACAAAGTTATGAAAGATGCTTTGGACATGGGCTTTTCAATCTTTTGAGAGCGCTGAGAAATAGCTAAAGTCACAGAAACAGTGATTGATGGGGAGCAATTTAGACATAATATTTCAGTTTTTGAAGACAGCAATTTGGTGTTTGGGCTGTTGTTCATTGAAGTTTGGATTTTTGTTACTGTAGATTCCTGTTCATTCGTTTCTTAAAGCGTTCTGTTCAAGGAGTTGACCGAGCAAACTTAACGCTATGGCGCTAGTAAAACCGTATACAACGGCGACGTCTCCATATATCACCACGACTCTACACTCATAATAAGCAGTATCATATTAACAGCTATTTACTTGATAGGAAATTCACAAGATGATCTCATTCCCTCCTGGCCTGAGTATTTCATGAGACATCCTGACCCAAATATTAATTCTATGGAGCTGCTTTTATGTGTCTAGTGTCAGCTTTCAGTGGTGCTTCGTTTGAATTACTGGGGCAATCATCAAGTTTCTCTCTCTTTCTTTCTCTCTCTCGCTCTCTCTCTCTCTCTCTCTCTCTCTCTCTCTCTCTCTCTCTCTCTCCCTCCCTCCCTCCCTGCATGTGTGCGCTCGCACGTTAGTTCACAGTTGCTACGTTATGCTACCTTTTACTTCTTGAAAAAAGCATTGTTTAATAAAGGACTCAACTGAAACAAAAAGCGTACGATTTTGCAGTGCTATACAGTACATTACAATCTCAGGGTTTGTTCTGTAAATAAACAAATATACAAATAAATGAACAAGTTAATTAATTAATAAAATATCGTTGATCTTTTGAAAATAGCATAAATGTAGGCTACCGTATGCAGATAATACATCTTGTCTAGACTACATAAGCCTTCTTTTTCTGTTTATGTTGCATTTTGAAGCTTTTAGAATGCTCAGGATAAAAAAAATTAAAGGGACTTTTATGGTAAAACACCTGCCTGTACGACCAGTGTGTGGATTTTTGCACAAGCAAAATTATATTTGAAATAAAAATTATATTAAAAGACCTTTATCGTTTTTTTATTTATTTCAGTCACGTAACTACAAGTGGCGTTGTTCTCATATTTACAGAAAACATCTAGCAAATACAAAACACTTACAAACTCTAAGCTATTCACAATCTAAGTCTTCCCTCACTGGGAACATCCATCAGCTGAAAGGATGTGTCACGCAGGCGAATGTCCCTTAGAAAGGCCAATTGTGATTTAGACAAACATTGAAGAAAAACATAATGGCAAAGGTCAAGTTCTTTTCTCAGTTCAAGTACGTGCTGATTCACCTACAAGTCGATGGAGTAGACTAGGCTACTATAGGCCCCTGTTGGCAGAATTGGTATGATGAAGATTATGGAAAAAGCTTGTTATACAATGATACACCTGCGTTTTTGGTCTTCGTTTTCTCCCTGTCTCCCTCCCTTTTTTCTTCGGCCTGCCTTCCTCTCCTGTCTTGTCTGTAGCACCATGGAAGTGCTGCTCACGATAAAGACTTCTGGAGCAATGATTGTGCAACACAACTTTGGTTCCTGTAGAACGCCCTTCAGCAGAATATGTTTGACAGATCAACTGTGCATTACGTATAGGTAGAGAACAAATATGACTATTCCAGCAAGCCCTCTGGGTCTCCCTAAAAAAAGAAATATAACCCACAGAACGTCAAGACACAGTATTAAGATATTTATTGTGTAGTTTTACATGGTATAGTACCATGGTATTTTTGTCTATTTTCTGCTTTACTCAGGCAAGTTCAATTATTTTGAAAGCGACTATAGGATTAGAAGAACAAGTAGCCTTAATTGCACGGCAGGTATAACGAGCAGGTCGAATCTAGCTCCCCCTCTCACTCTATTGAGTTTTTGTCGACTTAATGAATGACAGGTAGAGCTGCTTCCTGCTTTCACACGTGCAAAAATAGGCCTCTCTCTGCTGGCCGCCATGGACCCTAACTGAGCACGGGAAACAATTGATTTTAAAGCATATAGTTAATTACGCTCAGAAAACAGACCGCGGTCCCTGGCCTGACATCAAGGCAAGATAAGGATGGTGAGGTGATAGCTTGCATATTTCTCTTGTTGATACAGCACTGCGTGCTGCCTCTATACCAGTTACATCCACCTATTCCGCATCAAGGCAAAAGAACATATTAAAATCGAAAATGTAACCTGTTAGAGGTGCCTATAATGCTGTATATGACTTACCCCCTACACGCTTCGTCTGATGTCGTAAAAAAAGATTTTGCTTCGCTTTTCCACGGTCTTCATCTGGAGGTTTCTAACATTTTTAACCAGCAGTTAACACAGAGCGAGAACAAATAAGGGGGTGAAATTCCAGACTAGTCCTCATCTCTCCTCTGTGCAGTTTCCTCAGCTACACAAAGGAGTATTATGAAAAATAGTCTAAGCCCGAAGAATGTCACAGTGGTCGCCTTATTATTATAGTTCCTGCTATATAAGAGGAGAAAAGTCGCTTAGAAACTTTCCCTTTCAAGAGTAAACTCGTAGACAACAAAGATACGCCTGGGTAGATATTATAGTCCCTGCATGATGGTTTACCAATGGAAAATAAAACACCCTAGTTCTCAATGAACAACACTAGCATAACATTCAGAAAAAAAAACAACTAAAGCATGGATACGAACATTACATTATCTAATTAAAAAATAAATATATTTGGGGCTGAAATATAGGCTTTTAAAATGAATACAGACCGACTGTTTCGATGGACTCGTGTCACAGTAAGTAAAACAAAGACAATTTTGAGTTAAACAATACACTAAAAGGGTTCCAGCTTGATGGGTAGGCTACTGTCCACTGTAACAGACAGACAACATCAACAAAGAACAGCATAAACATGACAACAGTATTGTATAAAACTACATCGTTAAACGATATGTTAAATTTCTGTTTGCGAAACAAGCATTTTATGAGTAAGGTTCTCCTAAGAACGCAACTATTGTCCAAAATCAATAATAGCCTAATAACGTTAACATTAAGAATGCTGACGAAGAAGGTGGTATTGAGTCATCATGTTGCCACAGTTGTTTTCTTTTGCTTTCAAACCACAGTTAGATTAGTATAAGAATGAATAGCACTGCATAATGAGAATGCCTGAGCTGTCTGTCCCTTAGACTGACACAGTGACCCTGGGCAAACTGGAGCCCACAAAAAGCAATATGCTTCATGCCACCGCAGCCCCATGCTGGCGATATAAAACGTATTACTGCGACGACGTTTTGTTCTATTAACCATGGTTTATGGGCCTGCCCGTTTATTTCAATGCTGTCAAATCAAAATGAGTGACAAACTCATAAATCGGCGATGATGTTTTCATTTGATTATTTCCAATTTGTATATAACATTGAACCCATGAAAAGTGGTCTTCTTTACACAAATAGATTTGCTTTAACGATAAAAAATGACAAGGCTACATAGGTGTAGTGTAGGCTACCAATAGACAAAGAAAGTTTTCATTCGGTCCCTGAATGAAATTGAATTAGACAAACTCACTAAATATAGGCTCAACCAGCTAGAGTATGTTCATATCTTCTCTTCTCTGCATGTACAGCGTTTCAACATGGTTCCCAATTAGTGGTTAAAGAAACGGCCACGTGTTGGCCTAAAAGAAAGAAAAAGAATGCAGTGGCGGAAATGAACTCCGCTTGAATGACACTTTACTCGCCGGTGATTAATATTGACCCGTTCCCCCTTCCTGCTCAACGCTTTAATAGCACGCAGGTGGCTGTTGACATTTCACTCACAGTCTCACCTCTTAAAAGTGCTCTGATATCTAAAAGACAGTTCATCTTAACCAGAAGACGATGGAAAAGAAGACCACGCGGTACACATGACAAAATGACAACAGCAGCAGCAACAACAACAACATGCAGCCTACAGCTATACATAGGCTACAAGAACACACAGATTACATGCAAAACACTATCCTACATATATGCGCACATTGTGTGCAATATAGCATTTGTTATTAAAATAGTATAGAATCATATAGAATCTATATTTTAAAACTTTCGGCACATGACTATTATGCAACTTGCGTCAAAAATAGTTCAGAACTCCATACAAAAAAAAATCGTGTCGAGGTAAGCTTCTTTTCTGTTCCCCTGGAAGTCCACCGAGACAAGGTAACGTTATTACTGTGACAAGCAACTGTCATCTGCCGGCCGATGACATAATAACGGTTAATAGGGCGTGATAGAATGAATGACATTAAACTTAACAAAGATGTATCAAAAATACAAAAAGTCGACGTGTGCATTAATGCAATCTCTTGGGGCCGTCGTACATTTCATTAATTTGTAATTTATGAATCTTTGACAAATATCATAGAGTATGTAAATATAGGGAGGCGTAATGTCTTTTCTGCGGGAGATGGAGAAATGACCCAAAGTCTTTGTTGCTGGTACACTGATCACACGAATTATGCTTCTTTTTCAAACTGTGCTTTCATATGCACACCACATTTCCGAGCTGACATGTGAAATAGTGCAGACAAACCAATGGCTTAAAACGGAATATTACTGCGGCGATGAATTTACATTTTTAAAACATTTGTTGTGATTCATGAAGAAAAACAGACCCATTATCTTGGAAAATGTCTTTGCGCTTGATTTGTATCTCTGGATTGTTATTGTCCTTGACAAATGTATAGAAGCTTGCATTAAAAATATTATTCAAAAACTTAAAACTGTCACCTTACTATTCAGCAGTGAAACTTTGGCAGAGAGACTGAACCAGAAAATAATTTTCGTGGACACAAAACCAAACGTGCGGTTTTCCTCCATTCAGCAGGGACGAGACTGAATTGTACTGTGTCACAGTAAACCTATTTGGTTTACAGTCGGTGACACTGTCTTCCTGAGGTTTACTCTCTCCTTTCCATGCTTCTCATGGAGAAGGGCGAGGAGGAGGAGGAGGAGGAAGAGGAGGAGGAAGGCCAAAAAAACACTAATTCCCAAGGTACATGAAATTTGAAGCCTCTCAAGAGTGGTGCAAGCTCAGTTGAGGGTTTGCTTGTAATATGTTTCTGTGCACATGATGGTGAAGGTATGCTACATTTATTTGGAAACTGGAAAAAAAATAAGGACAATGTTTTCTGTTCCTTGTGCGACTGGACGAACATATTGTGTAGGCCAAGACAACAAAAGTAGTTGTTTTGTCGTTTATTCGTTATCCATGTTTGGTTTGCTCCATTCCAGGCGTTGGCGAGGGTCAAAGCAGATGTGCAGTAGGATGGTAGACTATACGTGTCCAGGAGCAGCGGGAGGGAGGACCCTTCAAACTGCTCTTCTTTGGTGCGCATATAGTGTTACCAACTCTGATCATGATATAGCACCGCCATTTCCCCGGTGTCTCTCAGTGAGTTATAACCATGCGAAATGTAAGACTTAGGACAACAGGACTTCTGCATTTGTATTTGAAATCTCTAATCCTCCTTTGCTGTGCATTGGTCTCACTCCTGAACAACTGATGCTCTCCCCTGGATCCTGGTTTAGACATTTAGGAGAGAGGATCCTTCGCCTTAAAGACTGAAAGGCACGGTGTCTTTAGTGAATTTATCCAACTTGGAACTTTTACTGTCACGCTTTACGTCTGTTGGCATACCTCTTCACTCCAGTCACTTACACACTCAATTCTATTCACACTACTTAATCAAGACACACATGAACACGCGCGCGCACCCGGATATGACTGCACAAGATGGCAAGGAGAGAGATGAGCCCAGAAATGATTAATTATGTCGTAGAAATATTTAATCGCTGAAGGGCACATTTGCCAATTCATAATCATTTGTCCGCGATTATGATGTATGGGCCACTTATATGAATCCGATAAGTTTTCATGAAAATCCTCATTACTTCCCCCCACTCTTTTCATTATTACTATCGCGGCTTTCTGTATTCTCTGGAAGAGGATGTGTCTGAAGATGATGGATAGGCTAACCCTCTGGCCTCATATAGAACCATTTAATTTTGGCAGTTGCTGTTTTGAGGAATAAGCGCCACATTAAAGAGGGCACAAAGGCATTTGTTGCTAGACTTATGCTTTTGGAGATCTGGCCCTCTAAAAGTTGAACAGAAGTGAATCGTTAGAGTACATTTCGCTTTGGAGGTGTACCAAAAACTTAAACCTGTGCGGCACTAAGGATCTTATTACTTGACAGAATACCAATAGTAATATTACAGTTGTTTATGCATCAAAGATGCAGATGCGTTCCCCGCTGTTGTCAGTGAATATGTAGGCCTAGTTGCTTAATGCAAGAATTGGGCTATACTATAAAACAGAACTGTAACAGTGTTCTAATACGCTATAACATATACCGAGCTCTTTAGCACATTTCAGTTTCAAGTGAGTTGAAAAAGAGCAAACGAGATCATGTTTTCCACTTTTGACTCTGATGTTAAGGAAATGTAGCACCCCCCCCCCCCCCTCTCTCTCTCACACACACACACACACACACACACACACACACACACACACACACACACACACACACACACACGCGCCATATTCAGCTTGAGGTGCAACTAAACAACTGCAGCCCTTATCAGTTGCGTCAGATCAATTCAAGCTATGTTTGCGCCATCTTCAAAACTTCAAAAGTGCTACTTAAAATCAAAGCAATATAGGTCTAAATGTGTTCCTACATCGACACTTTCAGAATCCAGATAAAACAGTACAGAAGTCCCACCTTCTGTAGTTTGGTGGATTCCGTTTCATTTTCTGGTTAATACTCTCCTTTTGGTGCAACTTTATTATACTAAATAGACAGTCCTTGTTGCATATAAGAACAAATTAGAGAGGGAAATCTACGATCAAAGGAAACGAAATAAGCACGGGTCGTTCGACTCATTCACGCAGCTGCTTTGAGTCTCAAGGCCAACAAGCGTATCTTCCCCTGAAAGGGAGTTCCTATTCAGAGTGCAGGTGCGAAGTAGTGTGGCACATTCTGCCACATTATGAGAAGGTTGTTAGAGATCAACGTTCAGTCTCAGTAACTATGGGGGCTGATTCTGTTCGAAGGAGACGCGCTCATCCATGAAAGTAAAATAACTTAGTGCCAGAAAAAAATAGGAGACGGTGGTAATCCACTCATGGGGCCAGATTCAATCAGCCCACTTCAGAAATTCGTTGTTTGGTGACTGAAATGTTCATCTATAAGACTCCTTTTCATTTCCTCATACTGTGTGCCTTGCAGAGATCAAGTGGTGTTCGCTTGGCAAAGTTACTGTCGACCTACGTATTTAGTCGATATCGCTTGAAAGTTGCCCCTAATGACGAACGATAAGCATTTTTGACAAGATTATCTATAACTGATGTAAATGGATTAATGGACGTTTCTGTTGTGGCCGGGGGGACAAATTCCCAAAAACATCAGCGTTGACGCCATAACCCGCAACCAATGTCCCAAAAAGTTGCATACAGTAGTCTGTTGAAATAAATCATATTTCCTTTCTGCTGAGTTAGGTTCCTTTACCAAGAACGTCTTTAAGTACATTTGCATGTCAACAATATTTTTCTTATCACTTTTTTCCAGCATTATAATTTGTCTCGCCAATGTCAAATTCCACAGAAAGGAATGCTTCGTTCGGCGGAATTAAAAAAATGGGTGGTTAAAGGGTTCCCTGTACTAACTGTCCGTTGGCAAAGTCAACATATTCAACACACGTTAAAAATTACAGTTGGGTTGACTCTTTGTACACGCACAATAATATTACTGTAGCCCACATTGAGGAGCTTTCAACATCAAAAAGCAGACACGTTTCTGTTTGAACAGCAGGGACTTGACCTTACCACAAGAGGCCACGGGGAATAGGGGTGGAATAGAGATGTGTATTCGCCATATTCAAAACAAATGTCGAATGTATGTCTATATGTAATTGCCTCGCCTGGAAGACAATGGAAGATAAGCATTTTAAGTCATGACTGTGATGTACACGAGTCAAACTGTGTTGACACAGAACTGGTGAAACTTAAATGAAAACATCTCAGTCGTAACTTTGCACTGGGTTAAAAACAGAACAACAAAATAGGCGGGGCTATCCAAAGCTTTAAGTTCACAGAAGTGGCCAGTTCCTCGTCTACATTTTGGCCAGTTTCGACTGCGTAAACTAAGGTTAAGAACAAGATTTTTTTTTTAAAGTTTCAAGTGGCTTCACACGTTAAGCAATCCACATTTCACTGACAAATTGTTGTCTTCATTTCTTATTCCTTGTTTTTGTCCTCGACCTTGTATCTTCTGTTGGATAGAGTAGACCTTCTATTATTGTATGAACTGAATAATATGGCTACTTAAAGTGAACCAATTGTGAGCAGCTTGCATCGAGGCATCATGTCGTATGGAGGTGGGGTTTTGTATTGAAGCCATTTCCTATTTTTACATAGCCTGTGCTTACGGTGGGCCTACTCGTTTGACATTGCACCTGTCCAGTGATTTTGCATGCCAATTCCGGCCACAGTGATGTGTAATTATGACGTGAAATAGAAAGCTGAATGGGCTGCAGAAATGCCCTTTTTCTCGAGACAGCTAATCCCCTATTAAAAGGGATTTGTTAAATAATGCAGGACAGTTTCCGGAAGTGGGATTATCGCCTCCATTATCTTACAAAGAAATGATATTTCACACTCAAATGAATCTAAGTGTGCCATAATAACACTAAACGGACCAAAGAGCTAAAATTAAATGAATTCATTTTCTACTTCCTGCCATTTGAGCTGTTAGAATGCACCAGTTCGGCGGTGTGGATGACAATAGTTTAAATAAAATACAATGTACAACTGTTACAGCACATTGTTGAGAACATTAGTGTGTGTGTCTTTAACAAGGTGCTAAACCACATTGAAATGTCACATACTAAGTACAATTCACAAAAACTCTACACTGTACCACAATATCTCAACAAAAAGCTGACCCAAATGTAAGAAACTAGCAAGAGTTTAATGCATGACCAGGGCACTTTAGAAACACACATCTTCTCTCAGGTTTTGTTTGCATTGACAATGTAATTGACAATGTAATTGAAGTAGACCTAATAAATCTATATAGGCTACAGTATTATTATTATTGATATTATTTAAAAACTAATATTCACATTAAACATTATAATATAATAGTTTATCATGGGAGTAGACCTCCCATTACTATTTTTCTGAAGTGCTACCATATCAGCAGAGGATGACCATGTTGTCTTGTTGTCTTTCTCTAGGCTATATGGGGGGTCTATTAGTTGACAATTAAGTTGCCATTGCATTGACGTGACCATAGAATCTTAAAAATTACTATTTTTGACTTTTTGTGAGGTTTTTAATGAGAGGATGCAATATGTTTTACAATATAACTTGCTCATGTACTGTATACAGGCACTTGTCTTTGGCTAAACGATTAATCTCACTGACATGCAACACGACGCATGGCCCCTCCCCAAATCTTTCTTTCTCTCTTTCTTTGCTTAGATACCTACGACCGAAAATACGCCAGCGCACGCGCGCGCAGAGAGGAACCCCCCCCCCCCCCACACACACACACACACTCCCAAAAACAGAAGAAAAAAAACACACAGAGACACACACACACACACACCAAACCAAACTCACTCATGCAGAGGAGAGAGAGAGGGAGAGAGAGAGAGAGAGAGAGAGAGAGAGAGAGAGAGAGAGAGAGAGAGAGAGAGAGAGAGAGAGAGAGACTAGGCCTCTACGACAAAAGCATGACAAAAGTTTAACAGTTATCTTGCTTTTAAAGTTTATCACAGATGGAGGACAACAGTAGTAAGTTTAAGACAAGCTCACAACTCCGAATGTAGCCTTGGGCGGACAGATTCAGGGACAAAGCTGCTTTTCCATTCCATCGACGTTGTTCAGACGACATAGAAGAATCCCTCTGATAATAACTGTCACTTCAAAGGCTCTCCGGTACAATTCAGACTGAACGATGCCTTTCTCTATTCACACGCACGAGGGCCAGAACTAAGGAGGAATCAACAGTAAAGTTGTCTTCTCTTTACTACGATGTTTATTTTCTTTCTTTTCTGGGCCCTTGGTAAGAGTAAACATGGACAGAATGACAAAACAGACAAACTCAAAACGCATCTGATCGGATAGCAGAGGGCCGTGTGCACTTCTGGCAGATTTCCTCTGGAGCTGGAAAAAGTGCAAGACCAGCGAGTTCCTTGCCCTTTACTGCTAGATCTGTTTTCGAGCACAACTCAATCATACCCGTTAAGAAAATGTTTCACATATGACGGACATGAAAAATTGGACTCGTAAAGTAGCCTATACACCCATTTTTAAAGCACTAGACATTTTTCTTTGCTACGTTTTTAATGTCTTTTCCCAAACTGCAGCAATGGCATCGTAGGATGCATTTGCGTCACAAAACCCATTTTTAAACTATACGACGTGCAGACGTGGATATAACCAAAATGTCCGAAATGTGAAATAAAGCAATGTAAAAAGAGCAACGAAAAGAGCCAGTATGGTAAACACAATTACACCGAATGCATGTACAATTGTCCCAAACACGTCACACCCTTCGCTGCATTGCTGACCTCTATCGAGAAAAAGTGTGACGAAAGTAGGGGAACATTTGCCTTTTCTTGTGAATAAAACATATATTATCATTTCCTACCCCATGGGCGGGCAAATATTACACTTCTCACAATAGGCTTTGGAGATCTCCGCTTCGGCCCCGCGTTATTTGAGTTTGACTCGGCTACCGCTATAGAGCTCCTAACTCACCATGAAGATTCACCGTCGTGAAGAAATGGCTCTTTTGTATGAAAAGAACTTTGAAGTCAGGATGGGAATACACAAGCCTTTCATCAACCACTGCCCACATAACCTCTGTGTGAAAGCCAGTGCAGGCAGACATTTAAGACAAAAAAAAGTTGGGTGCGAAAAATAGTCACAAAGAAGTGAAGTAAGACAGCACAATCAATATTGTCAGGTTTTTTTTTTTGAGGGTTGGATGCTTTTAAAAGCACTCACGTCAGTTATGAAAATATCCAAGTTGCAGTTTGGGCTTTGCCTCTACTATGATACTTCGATGGGAAGCAAAAACAGTCGCCAAGTTGTGGAAAACATTTGCGGGAAAATCGAAAGGAGAGCGAATACAGAGGTGAAAAACTGTATCTTTCTAACATGAGAACATATTCATGAGATTGTACAGTCCAAGGAACCATTGCTACGTCACTATAACTACTATGGTATGGCAGCTTAACTCTCCCTCTCTCTCTGGGTCAAAATTTCACTTTAGAGTGCTTAAAGCAACATCCTCATTCACATCATCCAGTTTAATTAGAATTTTTGGGAAGGCAGTGACAGTTTCAATTTATAATACACAATTTATTCAAAATACTGACAAATTACAAGGCAGTTTGATACACATGTTGAGTGCCCTCTTGTCAATCGAATTGTCATAAAATGCATTGTTAACAAACCTTAACAAGTATTACAAAATCACAAAATGCCAACATTGACCAATGACTGCAATAATTTTGAATGTTATGTTTGTCATAGCAAATACAGTAACAACGCTTCGGTCAACAGTTCCGATAAAGCACAAATGGAGGAAATAATTCGTTATGAAATTTCAACAATTTCAAATATTAATTCTATACAAACAATAGTAGCAAAAAATTCAAAATAGCTGAAATACTGAACCATACAAAATGACTGTTAACACTTACACATTAAAACGTTGAAATATACAAATTTACATTTTCTTCTATTGAAACACTTTGGTTCGATATTACAAAAATGTCCAAGTCAGATTCAAAAATAAATTAAAAAGATATTGATGTCTAAACTGAATTTACAAAATAATACAGCCACATGCTCACGAGTAACCGTTACGTTGTATAAGAAATAAACACTCATATTAGCTGGCTATTTCAATTGGCGGATTGGCAGTGTCATTATTTTGTCGGTGTGCCAGTGCATGTAGACAAGTAAGTCATGGAAAATGGATTCTCCCCAAATAAACCCATTGTGAATGCAATGCATTTTCCTGGTAGCCTACTACTGTTTTTTTTTAACACTCGAACTATCCTATTGTTAGAATGTGTCTCTGGACTGGGGATTCCTGTATGGTGCCCGCTCTGATGGGTCAGGTGTGGAGGGGCCGCTGGGAGGGGTTTGAGAGCCGCTGGCACCTGAACTGTGACAAACATACCACTCGCTTAGATTAGCGGGCTGAGACGCAGAGAGCGGCTCGGACAGCGAGGAGGCTGCTGGCTCGCGGCCCAAGTCTGATGAGGGTGAAACGAGAGATGGAGTCGATGATTCGTAACCAGAACTCGGAGGTGGAGACTTGCAGTGCACTTTCATGTGTTTTCGCAAAGAGCTAGGGTGCGTGTAGGATTTGTCACAACCTCTCACTTTGCAGTTGTAGGGCTTATCGCTGGTGTGCACGTGGGAGTGCTTCTTCCGGTCACTGCTGTTGGCGAAGCGTCTGTCACATCCGTCAAATTCACATTTAAAAGGCTTCTCGCCTAAAATGAGAGGAAATATACCAAAAGATAAAATTCACAAACAGATACAATCTCTCAAAAGGGGTGTGTATAAATTTTAACTGATGCCCAAACATCTATTGCAGCCAACATGTTACCATGTATATTGGTAGGCCTACAGCAGATAATAAATTGAAGCTGCTTTTGACTCCTAAGGTAGAAACACACCTTAAGTCACCAGTGACTCGCAGTGGAAACAATTATGAAAAGTCGACCGATCATTAGAACAAATGAACTTTTTTGCACTAAGTCATAATGATAATGCTTGCAGAGTCATTCGTAATGTGTTTATTTGTATTAAAAACATAAATTGCAAAGTAATCTAAGGAGCTACTAGTAATGGGCTATGGGGCGAGTCCTAATCACGGACAGGTCAAAAGACGTACCAAATAAATTAGCCTGCATTCAAATGACAGGATGCTGATTTCTGTGAGGATAGGCGTGCGCCATACCCTTAATTCTTATGAGAATATATAATTGCCGCTGTCTAATTACACTTGCCTGCTGAATATCAATTTGACCTTCAGCTGTTGGATTGCTCGAGCCAATCAGGAATATTAGTGTACAACAAGCAAGGCGCGAGGAGGAGCCCCCTGGGAAAGCACAGCTATAACCAAAGATTTGAATTGGCCTCCAAAACAACCCCTCTGCCCTGGGGAACCAACACATCATGATATAATTGCAGAAAAAATGTCCTGTGTCTTGCAAGCCTTCTCCTGATAGCATCCAGGGCACCAATGAGCTTGCTGTGTCAGAGCATGCAAACAGAACTGCATACACACAATTTTGGTGTAGGAACTTAAACTGTGCAGGTTTTGAGCACCTAAAGATTCAGCATATTAGTTAGTGTATGTATACACACTATGGTAGGGCCCTCTCACACAGTGTGGTGCTTGCTGTCCAAATCTTTAAAGAAGCCTCAAAATAATTCTAAAATATCACGTAAATCATAATACACCTTATATGAAGTTGGTGAGGTGACTGGACCCGGTTAACAGCATTACGCACAACTAGCTAACGCTCAACTAGCCAACCTCCAATTGGCGCTAGCGCTTAATGTTGCCTCGTAGTGTCATGGACTTGTTGCATGCTACGCCAGTCATCGACGAGCCTCAATAGCTCCCCAACGCAGACATCTTGGATCACCAAGGTGTAATCCGTTTCAGCTGTCGTGCTGCAATGGCCTTCTGTGTTGCTTTGTCGGACACCTGAGTGTTGTCATAATCTTCTAGCTCACCTAACTTAGGCTACCCTGACAAATAAGCGACTTCTGTTTAAGCAGCAACCAACAAAAATACCTGTCACTGTAAAACTTACTATGCTGACCTTCTGTGCTAAATGGGATGCATTCTGTTAATTTAATATTTTACATTTCGTAAACCACGAAGAACGAGTTAGATAAACTTATTCCAACAATTCAAAACAGCACCACCATGTATCTAATGTGCATCGTCAACACACAAAATAGCAACAAGTAGCCACCAGCAGCACCAGTCAATGTTAACACACACACACATACACACAGGCAGAGGGCAAAAGCCGGTATGTCTTTTACACATTTGAGGAGTTATAGCTTTAATATAGATATAATATAGATTACTGTATTTTACTCACTGACATAACTTTAAAAAAAACATAACAGTGCATAATGCGTATTCTTTGAGTATTAGTACTCAGGGTGCTTTGATCTGTGAAAGTGAGTCAAGCTGTTGATCTGAGTCACCAAAACCGCTAGATTGCAGCTTTGAATAACTTTGCACCACCTAGGCGTGTCAGTGTTATTTAGTAGGCTACTCTATGCGAATACAGTCATTTCAGCACGGAAAAGCTTAAGTAAATATATCTAATAATTTACGTGAAGGATACGAGGCCCAATGGAGAGCAGCGCAATGCAAAAGGTAGTTCTACATTCCTCAGTGATAATGTAGCGATTTAACATTTACAGGCCTGCGATTTAAGGTGGTAAACTTTAAAATGTTGTTACTCATCTGGATCATGGCGAATTGTATCACTTGTACATTTTCCCATCTACTTAATTTTTGGCTTCCACAGCTGTCCAGTTACGCATGTAGTTCAGAGCCTATTTGAAGTTTTACTGTAGTCATCTTACACGGATTTGTTAAGTTCAAAATCAAAACGGCCATAGGCCTGGTAACTTTCATACACACTGTACAATCTTTTAAATACTCTTTCTTTAAAAAAAAACTATGTACAGCAAGTCAATTGCAAAATATCAGAAGTTCAATCACTGACCTGTGTGAGTTCTCTTGTGAATTTTAAGATTTTCCGATCTGGCGAATACTTTTCCACAGCCAGGGAATGGACACGGGAATGGTTTTTCTCCGGTGTGTACTCTGATATGATTTACAAGTTTGTACTTGGCTTTAAAAGGCTTTCCTTCTCGAGGACATTCTTCCCAAAAACATATATGGTTTGCTTGCTCTGGTCCACCGACATGTTCCACTGTCACATGAGTTACCAGTTCGTGCATGGTGCTGTAAGTTTTGGAGCAAAGTTTTTTCACCGAGTGTTCCGGCTCCAGCCATTTGCAGATCAGTTCTTGCTTAATCGGCTGCCTCATGTACCGAAAAAAGGCTCCTGGTCCGTGGTGGTGAGCGCTGAGATTCATATTCAGATTGAGACCGCCGTAGCTGTGCAGAGGCGACGTAGCGAATGGGTCTGTCCTGGAGCTTGCCACTTGACTCAAGTGATCAGATCTAACGTACATTTCTCCAGGTATTCCTAACCGTATTTGTCCGTTCAGTGCTTGGCCACCTGGAGCTCCGTTAGCAGACTGTTCGTGATGAAGTCCGGGGAAGAGGGTATGGTTCGCAGCGTCGGGGTGATGACCATAGTGTCCCGGATAGCTACCTGTTGTTGAGACAAACATTCCGTGGTGAGAGGCTGTACCAGTAGGCTGGTCGGTCAGCACTGGCATGGCTTGAGCTGTCAGATCTCGTCGTATGAGGAAATCCCTACCTGCGGATAATGCCTGGGCCGTGTGAGACATAGAGTATGGGACCGTCGCCGCCTGCACCGGGCCAAAAGCTCCCGTTTGACTGGAGACCACTTCAGTGTGGCCTGCAATATGATGATTGTGGTGATGGTGGTGGGGATAATGATGGGCTGGGCTGATTTTGAGGGCCGCGGAGTGCCCCATGTGTTCTGGCCCGAATGGACTCGGCCCCAGGCGGGGTTCCGCAGTAATCTCCCCAGGGTGCGCGTGAGCCATTGAGTGTGGATGGCTGCTGAACCCCGGGAAGCCTGTCACGCTCTGAGGGGTATGGTGGTGATGATGGTGATGGTGGTGAGCCCCTGCCAAGTCAACTAATCTCAGCGCTGTGTTCCGTTTGGAAAACGTAGGGTCCATCACAGGGCTTCCCAAAGCATCCACGCTCATTACTCCTAATTTTAGAATAACTTTGACAGCAGGCAAAATAATAATGATGATGACAAATATATTTTAATCGCAAGGAAAAAATACAAAAAAAAATAAAACTCTAAAGTTTAGACCTTATCCCAGTGCCTACATTGAATCCCATTCGGTTGAGAGGCAGCAGCAGGACGCTTTGATATACTGAATAGAGATTCATGGTAGGCTGTGCAGCCCGTGGAGCTAAACAATCACCCTGCGCTCTAATTGGTCAGTTCTCGGTGATTGACGTCACTTGTGACAGTTTCCAATGTGAAGAAAAATGCTTTAGTGACAGCAAGCAGTTAGAGCGCCTGCGCCGTGCCTTGGGCAACACTTGAAAAAAAAATATTGTTGTTATGCAGAAGTGAATGTACTTTCAAATCGAACGCCAAAGTTAAATCGATTTCATAAAACTGGTCTTTAAATTCTTTACTTTAAATACGCAAATATTGCAGAAGTGACTGCAATAAGTGACTGCAAAGTCTTAGTTTTAGGAGCGAACTAGCCGAGTTACATGCTTCAGAAACGAAATGTTAATCTAAGTTTGTATTTCCTGTGGTCTACACATATCTTAATTGATTAGTGATCAAAATAAATTATCACTCACTTAAACTTAGTAGGCTATTGTGAAAAGGGATCGACGGTTCCATTCCGCAAGTTCAACAGAACTCGAAAGAACAGTGGGTGCATTCGCACTCATAAAACGCAAGGATAAAGAAATTGATTTTACATGACAGTCCGCCCTTCTTTATTCTCTCCTCGGAAAGATGTTTCCTCCACTTCGTCATGGATTCGGTTCCTTTAAATTAAAAAATGGATGGACACAGCATTGCTGTAATGCATGGAACCGAACGTTATAGTTGGGGGTAATTTTGCCTAGCACTTCGGTCAGCCTCAGCTTGAGAGTGACCGTGGATCAGCAACGCAGGAGGAGGCGCCTAATAAAGAAGCCCGCGCACGCACGGGCAGCAGCGTGAGACAAGCTAGACAAAACGCTAAAGTTACTATAGAATGCACAACACTGTGTAAAAATGCCTTATAAGAACAACAAATAAACAAACAACCGCACTTTGTTTGTGAGGCGACTAAGTTACTGACTGACTATGTATGTAGGTCCTATAATTCAACAGAAGATTTTACACAGTGCCATAAAACGTCGGCGTTATGGCCATCTGTGAGACTGAAAAATACAAATTCTATCTGCTGCTCACAGTTAGGATTCTTTAACCCGAGTTCTGTCACAGGGCCGGCTCAAACCTCACAAAGCTCCTCACTGCCATCCCTAAGACATTAGGTTAAAACATTATGACTCTCTGAAGCATGCAAATAACAAAATATTGAACAGGTATTTACAGAGTTTTAAAAACAACTGAAATATAAAGATTGTCGATTCACCCAATACTTCAGTTTGTGTTGTTATTCAATTCAAAGTTCATGATTTTGTAAAGTTTATAAAACTTAAAGAAATAACATCAAACCAAGAAAAGTCCACGTCAATTCCGCGGAGAGGTAGATGAGTATAAAATTCAATTATTGTTTTCAAAATATATTTATATAAAATATTTTGCAACATACATGACTCTTTTTGAATATCTACTTGCTGCGAAATTTCAGGCTGTTTTTGCACTGACTTTTTAAATAGGCCCAATGTATTTTAGTACACATACCTTCACCATTTTTCATGCAATAAAACTAAAGCTGAATGAAAGGGCCGTACACAAAAAAATGTTTGCTAGCCACAAAGTCTTCTTACCTTGATCACGAATGCATGGGACGTTTATCTTTGTCAAATCGTCCGGAATCAAATATCAATTGTAATGTGAGCTGACCCAAGAAGAGGTTAAACAGTTACCATCAGATTCATGTCAAATATCACATGTAAAATCTTCGTGGCCATTGGACGTATTAGCCTGCGCAAGTGGCCACAGTCAATCAGTGATTCATTCGCCTCCAGGAGCGATGGGTAGTTCTAAGGCAGTGAGAGCTTAATTTCTTTTGACAGAATGTCACGCCAATAGGCTATTTCATAAGCTTTTGTGCATCGCCATAACACCATAGTCAGAGTAGCTATATACTGTTCTTGGAACCGTCACATCTCAAAATAACAGTGTTCCAAAACTGGTCCCACGAAAAAAAAAACGTAGAAGTTTTAAATACTGCTAGTAGCCTACTCAGACGTGCTGTGGCTGGCTAATCAGCATATTACAGTAAGTTATCTTTCATGTCAAAGTTATAGGCCACTTAGTACAGAGAAATGGCAGACTAAATACAGGTGTCATAATTTCGTCTTAGTGTCTAGGCGATAAAAAGTGTATTCCTAAAATTTTCCGAAAATCTCCTCAATACCACGTGAGTGAATGAAACAAGAACGAATGCTGTTATGGTATGCCTGGTGCAGTGTTCTATTTCAAAGCTTGACCTTTGACATGCGTGTGTATCGGACTTGCTGTTTTGTTTTTGCTTTGAAATCATTTATAAGTCGAAAAGCCTACAATAAGCCCTAACATTTCTTACCGTCGACTTTTGACAGTATGACAAGGGCAATGTGTGGCCACAATGACTGGACAATATTATATTAACATTCTATATTCACCTGCATGAAATGTTCGTCGGTGAAACTAAATGTCAGATAACCACACCAAAATTGATCTGTCAATGTTCTCTGATGACAACACCCCACGTCAAACACGTCAGATACATGTAAACACTGTATGAATTATGACGGATACTCAGGGAGATTATTACATAGCAGCGACTGTCTAGAGTTTTAGAGTCACACTTAAGGCATGTCCTACCAGGAGGTTAGACTTAAGAAGACTTGAAAAGATTTTTTGGATCTATATACTCTACAGCGATGAACGCTTAGGACATCAAAAAAACAGGAAATGCAACAAAAAAGTTGCAACCAAAATATGCAGAGCTGAAAGGTTGCATATTACAGCTGTGCCGTCATGTCTGACAGCTTTAACCGAACAGCACAATGTCGCAAGTGTATAGTCCATCTAATCACCAGTTGATTATGGACAAGTGCTAGTTTGTCTTGTAGGTAATATGTGTACATAACGCGACATGTTATGTTATCCTCATGAAAAACGTTAATACGCATGCATATCAAGGCCTGGTATCAATTAATTAATTCTTTTTTTTTTTACATAGGATAACTTCATCATGCATTTTTAACCCTTTAGTGTTTAACTCTTGTTGTAATTCAAAGGATCTCTAGACGTGCGGTTCTTACCGTTTCCACCTGTTGGCGTCCAGACTTTTTTCCACACCACTTCTGTAAACGTGCACCTACGTTTAATGTTAGACAAAGAACTCCAATCTCTGTCGTTCGCTCTCTCAGCAAAGAGTTTAGAAATGTAGCAGAAGCCGGCAGAGTGGATGATATTTTAATGGCTCATATGGCACGTCTGTGAGTGCGGCTTTGAACTCCAGCCGCCGAGTTTCCTGCAGAGAGCACCGCAAATCCCACTTGATAACTTCGACAACCCACAACTTTCTATATGATACCAGTCTGATATACGTGAAGTTTAACCCCCATTCTCCAATGAAAAAAAAATCATTTTCTACAACTTAATGGCATAATATTCTCATGAACATATGTGTGTGTGTGTGTGTGTGTGTGTGTGTGTGTGTGTGTTTGAGAGAGAGAGAGAGAAATCAACCATCTCTCTCCTTTAAGGTCTATGACTTAAGCCAGATGACGCAGCAAGGTTATAAAAAGTATAAATGGATTATTTTACTATAGCCGACTCTTGCAGTAGTTTTTTGGTCAGGACACAACTGAAAAGACAAATATTGCAACGGAAGGGAGAAAATTGATAATATGTGGCCGCCCATAATGTTATGCATGTAGACTATGCTGAGAGAAGTCACTACGTGTTTGATTACTGCAAAACCCAAAACAATGGTGATTCACCTTTGCCAATAAGGTCAACATCCTGATTGGCTGATTACAAACGGTTGGCTGTGGGCACATATATCAATAAAGTACTACTTAGGCCAACACTGTTAAGTCCAGTGCGCTACTGACCAATGGTCCTTAACCAGGCTTATTGCCCAGCGCACCCATATTAAGCAAAGTTAACGGAATTTTGAGCTCTAATAGGATCTTGTCTTCGGATCGCCCGAATTCGGTGTTCAAAGAGAGCTAAAAGATAGAGCCGAAACCATGCTCTAGTGTGGCATCAGATAATTGGTAAATGCTAGTAAATGGGCTGCCATTAAATGACCAAAATAAGAAAACACTTCGAGCGAACTGTATTAACCCTAAACTTAAAGCCACTGGCAGTGATTCCTGAGTGACAAATGTCTTTACCGAGGAAATAATTTGGCTGTTTCAACTTTTCTCCAACATCTCAAATATTATAGTTATCTATGTGCAGGCCTACACAGACGTCGATGTCTATTTATTGCAGAATTGGGTGTTTTTTTCCGTTTCACACGTTTCGTAGACATCAGTTCTGTTTATAGATAATAAATTTAGTCTGTACACAAAAATCACAATTAGCAACCTCACCACAATACCTGGGATTGATGATGGCTACTAACCAATAGGACTAGAGTAGGAGCACTGGAGTAGGAACACGCTCTGTTATTTGGTGAGTGAACGTTGGTGGGGGGAGAATGGCCTCTCCAATAGCCGACCGGGCTCAGAGTCACATGACGCCCCCCTCCTCTCTCATTCATCAGGGGTGGACTATGTTGTCTTTTCAATTCATTTATCTGCAGGAATGATTGCGACTATCAGTCTGGAGCTCACCGCCTGACTGAGGAGGTGAAAGTTGCGCCACAGGAAGATAAACCGCAAAAGACAATATTGTGCATGATTTGCGTGTGCATCGGATGAGAGGGAGTGGGGAATATTCCTCTTCACCTAAAAGTAAATAGAAATCCGGTAACGGAGTTTGCTCAGCTCACCGAAGTCAGAGAAATAGGCAGAGTCGAGGTAGTAGTGGCGTGAGTACTTGTGCGTGATTTTACATTCTTGCTCTCAGTCGCCTCTGTTTCAGACTGAAGATGCTCCTGGACGCGGGACCTCAGTATCCTACCATTGGGGTGACTACTTTCGGCTCCTCCAGGCATCACTCAACAGGCGAAGTCACGGACAGAGAGGTGGCTTTGGGGATCAACCCCTTCGCCGACGGAATGGGCGCTTTCAAAATCAACCACAGCTCGCATGATCTTGGCTCTGGGCAAACGGCGTTTTCCTCGCAGGCACCCGGCTACGCTGCAGCTGCCCTCGGACACCACCACCATCCCACCCATGTCAGCTCTTACTCCACCGCCGCTTTCAACTCCACCCGGGACTTTCTGTTTCGGAATCGGGGCTTCGGAGATGCCACTAGTGCACAGCACAGTCTCTTCGCTTCCGCTGCGGGAAGTTTCGCGGGGCCACATGGACACTCTGATGCTGCGGGACACCTGCTCTTTCCGGGACTTCACGAGCAAGCCGCTTCCCACGCATCTTCAAACGTAGTGAACAGTCAGATGCGCCTGGGCTTCTCGGGGGATATGTACGGGAGAGCCGAGCAGTACGGCCATGTAACGAGCCCGAGGTCAGAGCATTATGCCTCGACCCAACTGCATGGGTATGGCCCCATGAACATGAATATGGCTGCTCACCACGGCGCCGGGGCCTTCTTCCGTTATATGAGGCAGCCCATCAAACAAGAACTCATCTGCAAGTGGGTCGAACCCGAGCAGCTGTCGAATCCGAAAAAGTCGTGCAACAAAACTTTCAGCACGATGCACGAGCTCGTGACTCACCTTACGGTGGAGCATGTCGGGGGTCCAGAGCAGTCGAATCATATTTGTTTTTGGGAAGAGTGCGGGAGAGAAGGGAAACCCTTCAAAGCGAAATACAAACTTGTAAATCACATCCGAGTGCATACTGGAGAAAAGCCCTTCCCATGCCCATTCCCTGGCTGTGGCAAAGTGTTTGCACGTTCGGAAAATCTTAAAATCCACAAACGGACACACACTGGTAAGAACCCGTTTGCTGTTACCCTTTTGACGCCCTACTGCAAGCACCATGTGAAATATTATTGTTGTGCTGTACAGTCCTAAAATGGCGCTAAGATGAAACAGGTTTTGAAAAGCTAATGTAAACATTGAAAAAAAAACTTTGCGAATAGCAATGGTATTTGATTATTCTACATTTTATATTATATAGGACGAGCTACTGAAAACACACTAGAAATATAAATATGAATTTAAACCTTAAAATATATTTCATACTTTCGTGAACAAATTAAGCAGACTTTTGAATTCCTAAAGGCTGGCATCAGCATATGAGCATGATCGAAATATTACCAATAGAGACTCAATCTTTTTTTAGTTTACTTCAAAATGGAAAACTATTCTGGAGCACTGTATTGTATGTTACACCATATGGCTTTGTATGCATCTCGATTGCATTCTTCCCTGTTTTTCTGCTAGGTGAGAAACCATTTAAGTGTGAGTTTGATGGCTGCGACAGGCGATTTGCAAATAGCAGCGACCGCAAGAAACACATGCACGTCCATACGTCTGACAAGCCGTATCTCTGCAAAATGTGTGACAAATCATACACCCATCCCAGCTCCCTCCGAAAACACATGAAGGTAATACATTTATCCGTTATTTGTTTATATTCTTGGATTTCCCTGCGTGTGTGACAAGTAAAGCGCTATTCAGAAGTTGTTTATTTTTTCCTGCCTATATTTTCCTAATGAATCCTCAAGGTAGGCCTAAGCAAATGCCCATTGTTTTTAAATGAAAATAGATTTTAATAATCACATCATTGCCGAAAAACTTTTACTCTCCGTGAAACCATCATATAATAATCATATCCATAGTAATGTCTGCGTTTGTCTGATTACACCAATTAGACAATACATTAGTTGTCTATCGGCAATATTTACCTATAAAATCAGCATTAACTTTGTATTATAGCGTTTTCTTTTTCCAGAGCAAAGGTCCCGTGTCAAAAAATTCAATAGGCCTATGTTTTTATCTGTGTCGCAGGTTCACGAATCCTCCACTCAAGGATCACAACCGTCTCCAGCAGCCAGTTCAGGGTACGAGTCCTCTACGCCTCCCACCATTGTATCCCCATCGACAGAGAACCAGAGTAGCAGTTCCATATCGCCAGCATCTTCGACAGTACATCACACGACCAGTCACAGCACGCTGTCGTCAAATTTTAATGAATGGTACGTGTAAAAAAATATTTTCAAAAGACTGCAGAATTAGGACTGCTTGGAATCAAAGACTGAAAAGCCTATTTGCGTGGACCGACAGAACACAAAAAGAAAGAAAGAAAAAGGAAGTCCATTTTTAAAGGCTGTCTAGCAAAGAGAGAGAAAGCAATGCATGGACGAGATACAAGGCCGAGAAACAAGTTATTTTTTCCAGTGTTTTTTTTTTACTATTATTTGGGAAAAAAAACTGCACACAAGTGATCTCCGATTGCATGCTACCTGCGGGTCGTGGCCTGTTTTGTACATAAAGATTCACCCTAGTTCAAAATGTAATATTTTATTTTGTAAATAGGTATATTACAGTTTAAGGGAATTTGTGAAAATGTGGTCCCTAGATATATGGAAAATGAGATGGTTTTTAAAGAATATTGCGATGAATAGTCTTGATTGAAAAGAATGTTATAGTTAATGTGTACCAAATGTGAATTACTCAGTATTATTACAGTCTACACGTCGACCTAACCGACTATTAGTATTAATGTGCTTTTGTATACAGTGCAACATTTCGTCTGAAGTCCAGTCTGAGTAGCACAGTACCATTGTTGTTATTTAATGTCATGTCGATAAATCGTGTAGTGAAAGCCTGAAACTCCGTGTCAATCTGTTTATGTAAGTGAGAAAATATAAAGCTATCTGTCTATTACCATGGCAATTGCAAGAAATTATTACCTGTATATAACTCAATTTTCCATATTTATCCGCATGTAAAGGGCCGGTAACACATGTTAGAATTGATCGGTATTTATGGAGAAATGCGTTCGTAGGCAATGTAAAATTTAGTTTACAAAATAATGTTTGGTTACATTTCGTACAATATTAAAGTATTAAAAGCACAACAAGAATGCATTCCATATTTATTTGTCAAGGTGTTTTTCCAACTTTGTCCATTTATATTTTGCCCACATGCACATCTATGTACTCGGTAATGTGACCAATAATTCGTATATTCGTAGACAATACCTTGCACAACAAGCGGGCTATTTGTGTGTGATTTTAACCACAATTTAATGAAAAAATGCCGTTCACTGAAATGCAATCCTTTTTTGTCAACAGAACTTGCCAAATAGCCTACGACATTGAACCACAACACCCAGAGTCAATCCAAATATTCCTTTCAACCTAATAAATCACATCACGCTCGCCTATTTAATTTTCACATTCTAATTCGGTAAAGCGAATTATTTGTACGTAATTTGATTTCCTCCTTCTGCCCTTCTTATTATCTCCAATTACCAACATGCTCCTCGCCCCCGAGTAATGTGTGCATTAAAACGATTAATAGTGACGCTTTTATTCCTGAATGTAAACCAAATTGTTTATGCCATGTAGCGTGGTTTTTACAGACTGTAGTGTTATTTCGTATTGTGAGGAGACAGTGCTGGTAGAGGAGGGGGCAGCCTTCTAACTTTGCCACGGTTGGAGTCACTGTCAGTCTTTGTTCCACGTTGCAGCTTGCTTGACCGCGCCATTAGGCCGGGATCACATCAACAACTGCCAGCAATCATGAGCTTGGTTAACACTGTCCAGTACACACAAGAGAAGGCGAATGCAAAAGCGCGGCGTGTTTTGTCTTCTGAGTAGGAATTAAAAGCAATGTATAACTGAGGAAATATTAGAAAAGTAACGCGCGAGCATTGTGTGTGTGTGTGTGCGTGCATAAGTGTGTGTGTGTGTGTGTGTGTGTGTGTGCGCGCGCGCGCGGCTGCGCGTTCTTGCTTGCGTGTGTGTAGAAGTGTGCATGTGTTGATAGTGTGTGTGGGTGTGTATGTGGGAGGGAGAGAGAGAAAGAGAGCTTGAAAATCAAGAGTGTGCCGTGTTTTGAACTCTGCGAATAGCTCTTACGCGTATCGATTACAGTTATTCATTTTGATCAGTGGATCGCTTAATTTTGTCTTTGTTCTGACAAACCAACAGGATTCGAACATACGCCTATCATCAGGGACGAAATATTTCTTCAGGGCAGGATTAAGGCAGCTCGGGGGCAACTTAGTGTCAATAAATATTAATACAGAAATGGACGCAAAACAGTTACATTGACTTTTAATAATTGTTAAAAGCCTCAGAATTTTCTCTGGTCCAACGCGCGCGCCCGTGCGTTTGTGTGTGTGTGCGTGTGTGTGTGTGAGAGAGAGAGAGAGAGAGAGAGAGAGAGAGAGAGAGAGAGAGAGAGAGAGAGAGAGAGAGAGAGAGAGAGAGAGAGAGAGACAGGCAGACAGACAGTGTGCGTGTGTGTGTGGGGGGGGGACTTTCGCATGAGAGAGCCAGGGAGAATTGACTTGAAAACATCTGCTTGCATATCAGACGTTTGCAGTGAACATGGCCGAAATTCACAGTGTCTGAGGTGATGGTGATCTGTTGAAATATATTCATATTTCCCTTTCATGGGTTATTAGGCTTCGAGATATGTGAATGATGGTAATAAAATGAATTGTTCGACTCTATTTAACAGTCTATCTATCCAAAGGTTCGGGCACATTTTCATTCATGCACCGTTAGACCAGCAGTGGCGAGCGTTATGAACGTTACGTATTGATCCATACAATGGAATGTATCTCTTTTATGGGGTCTCATTTTGGTTGAAAATGCCTATCATTATCATTGCATCACTCGTATTGTCAGAATGTAGCAAATCATCGAGGCAATATTTGCTGCTCATTCTCGACTAGCGAGTTTTCTCAGTCATGATTGTAACCTGCAGGTGGGTCACAACCATGCGATAATATTTACCTGTTCTAATGCAAAACCACCAACAATATTTAAATATAGTACATACAAAGATTGTATGAAACCCACACCACTGTACCCACACAAAGTGCTACAAAGCTCCTCTAGAGAGTGAGCTTGTTAAAGACTTGTTTTACCAGTAAACATTACTGGTCGGAAACAAAATGGTCTGCTTAATTACAACTAATTATTAATTGAATCACTGACTCTACATGCATAAAATCTCCATCGTTCTTTTTCAATCATTAAAGTCTATTATGGAAAACTATACCCATAATATAATAAGCTATAGGCAAGGGCATGGTCTAATAGCCTAAAAGTATGCATCCGAAATTGATGATATTTAATAACAGATAAAAGATCAATTTAAAATGCCAATCGGGGATTTAAAAAAATGTCTTATGCAAACTTTACAAGCGTGTGTATATCAAGATGTCTTTATGACAGATGACACTAAGATAGCTACACACTGCGTTTTTACCACCATGTTTTTACCTGGGTAAAATGACTATGGAGGTACAGTCGATAGAACTGTGTGAACGTTTCTCCTAAAACTATGTGCACTCCAAAGTTTTTCCAAAACGTTATGCAGCGAGCAGCGCAGAGAAGAGGAATTCCAGTCACACGCACCTCGCCTCGCAGGTGCCAGCGACTGCTTTAATATCCCCAAGTAGAGCGATTGCTTGTCTATGAATATTTATTACACTTGCGTGCAGCCAGTAAAACAAGCTCTTGTGAAGAGTAGGTTGGTTTCCATTATCGAAAACGTTTGCATTCTTGCACGACCACCTTTCAAGATTTATATCAGAATTGTAAAAGTTAGATTTCACCTGGTGCACCGGAGCACACAAGCTCGACCTGTAGGGCGCAGAGTAGGTAGCTGAATACACACTAATTGCACTGTTGTGTTTGGCGCCCCTTGCAAAACACTGTCCGTAATACTATAGCCTATGCTATAGCATCACGTAGTTCTTGCTCTAGAAGTGTATAGAATATTTTCCCCTTACGTACATTACATTTCACAGGTGCTTTCAAAATGGGCTGAAGGAATCGTGAAGCCAGCCTTGAAAGTAAATGCAACTCGATCTTATATAACCTAGTTTAACAGTCATCCATGTAAATTTTAAATTCGACATATGATGCGAAATGAATTTCATTTCAGACAGTTGTAAACACCGCAAAAATAATACAGAAAGTGCAAATCGAAACCATGACACTTTAATAAAGGACCACTAAAAAGTTGTATTGAATGTAAAAACACTATTCCAGTACTGTAAATCCATACTTCTACATACACTCGCTGAAGACTTGACCTCAGTGTTTAGGCACGATTTGCGCGTGTAACTGGAGACTGGGGTAGAGAGCTGCTATGTGCCACTTGATGAATGCGATGTCCATGTCTGCCTGTCCCCTGATCTCTCCGTCAATCTGTTAAACGCAACACTGGATAAATTAATAGAAGAAACCGTTACTGTGGAAAGTGCTATCAGGATTTACTGCTCTAGTGGCATATTTTAATTATCCAATCCAACTCATAGATTTGTAAATGTCACTAAGTTGTCTGGTCCGGAAATATTTCCAAATCACAAGAAAACGTAGGAAATGGAGAAATATTGCTATATTACTGTTCAGAGATTTGTTGAAATGCTCTGTGACTCTAAAGTGCAACTGATTTGTGCTCACATGTATAGCAGATTCAACGGTAGCCAGTACAAAGACACTAGCAAAACAAAAATATGTAAACTGGGAACCATTATTTAGAAGTGGAATTAATTTCCTTATTTTAGAGGCTGTGCCTCAAGTCAGAGGTGCGTTAAAAGTATATGCCTGCACTGGCTCGTGTAAATTCAATTGTCTCACTCTGTGGTACTTCTTTACTATTCTTTTCCCTCCCAAGTTAGTCAGCAATAAAGGGCGTAACCACTCAGTGAAGTTAGTGAATGGTTCGAGCATACAGCTGTTGTCCCTCAGTGGATTTGGCTGTTACTGCTCTGTGCAAATAGAAAGGTATAGTGCCCCCCCATCCACCCCCTCTTATTCATATATGCTTGACCTTTGGCTGACTGTGGGGCTGTCTTGTCTGGGTGTGCTTTAGGAATACTGAAGTTTGATAGAGTCTGAAACACCGACGTAGAATGCTGACTGGCGATATAGATTTGCATATTTATAAACTTTTTTAACAGCTATTCAATAATGGCATGCGGCTGTCTTTCATAGCACTGGCAAATAATCTCCTATTGAGCGACTGCTCATATAGCCTACCACTAGGCACCTCATGCCAGTAAGATTATGGCATGTTGAACATATCACAAACTACAAGGTTAAAGGGAATAAGGAGTGGTGCACTCTTCCATAGTCTACTATTTAAATTATGTGAGATTTGGCATATATCTATTTGATGTAACACATTAAACAATATGCTGGGGCTGTTTTTGAGAAACCAAGTGGCATTTCATTTCAAGTCTATACAATTTTACAGAAAAGCGATGTTGCATGAAATTCCCTGCGGCAATCCCAGTCTCATGCATATTCCCGTAATTGATCATCTGTCGCCACGAGATTCACCTTACTTTTATATTATAAACGTTAAAAAACTGTACAGTGACTATTACGCATGGCTGTGATTTTAACACTTGAGGTTCCTGAACAGGTGCCCACAGACCTCTGTACAGTAAAATATTTCTCAGTAATTTGATTCATTCCTCTCAGACCTTTGACACGAGCTGGTGGTGCGAGCTACGTTCAATATGAGTCATAAGGGTTTGGGGACGCTAGCAGCAACTGTGGACACTAACACGCTATTATCTTGGAAACACATACAATTTGTCTGTGTTGCTGCATTACCTTGACGTGGTGCTAAATGGGGTCATTCCACTTAGTTGTTTGTGACAGGAGTGGGCTTGGTGCAGAGGTATCCCTTCGTTGTTTTTAAAAATCTGGCTATGATGGAGGTCAATTACAGAGCGTAAAAAGCATACTGCAATGACACTCAGCGTCTGACCTTTTAATAAATGAATAGGTACACCGTGGTTTGAACTGAACAAACTTGCCAGGCTTTTCATATTAGATATCCTGGACGAGACACATTATTGGACATCTGCACGTTTAACTGCAACTCATTGGTATCATACATTTTAATTTTAGATTAATCACTATTTTAAAACGCCTGGATAATGGCATTCGGATGCCCTTGCAAAGGACATTGTAAGCACAGCGTACGTTTTTTTGTGTAGGCTATATTTTGCAATCTTAAAACTATTACTAAATAGACTAAAAGCCCTTACTGTTTGACTAGGTGACTAGGTTATGATCATTGAGATGTGTTTTTGACTTATTTACTACATGAGCGCACCAGAATCTATTTAAAAGATGATCTAAAACAACTCCTAATTAACTTAATCAGTGACCTCATTAATATTGTTCCTTGAACCGAATACTTAGTTTTGTAATCAGACCTGAAATAGGTTTGGGTTCAAACCATGATTTTTTTTCTCAGAAACAGTGAAAGCTGTCGCTGTTTGCACTTCAGTTTCATAATTGTATGCTAACCAAGGGATGGTTAATGAAAGATACTTGCAGTTGGAAAACTTTGCTGCTGCCATCTCGTTCTTGGAGCACTGAGCAAAAAGTCACTGCTGATGTCCCTCGACCCTGGGGTCAGGCACCAAGTGAATCTGGGACCTCGCTGCTGATTTGAAAGAAGTCTAAAATAGCACAGGCGCGCTTTCGGTTGCACATGTCAAATCTCTGGTGTGCTAAAAAGCAGAGACAGAAATATTGTGCTAAAAGTTCTCAAAACACTTGACTTAAGCGGCCACATCTACAGTTCACCGTCCAGGGACAAGGGGCTAATTATAGTTAATATTTGTATTGTTGTATGGGTCATAGTTGTATTATAATTAACAAAAGGTGCGGCATGAAAGTCATGGGAACGCATGGTGTGAGAGAAACACTAGCTCAGTAGGTTTTTTTTTAATCTCCAAAAGGAACGGTATCCTGACTATAACACCTGGTAACCCTAGTTCCCACGGAGTATTACTACTTCTACTACGGCTATAGAACAGCACAGACTGTTCGGTCGTATCAACATAAAGTCTGCATATCACCCGTTTTGACAGTTGAATCTCGAATTAGGCTAATTTGATTTTTACTTACACTTTCAGACGTAAGCTATAGAGATTCAAGTTGTGTCTTGTGTGGCATGTGTTGAAAATGAAAATGAAAAAAAAAAAAACACTGAATTGCACCCTTGGCTTTATAAAACCCTTCGCTCGTAGCCTACTGCTCCAGGGAAAGGACATAACATAAAGGTAATTATTGCATTTTCAACATTTCTTGTCCACTAATAAATGCAGCTAAACTTCACATTAATGTTGACAAGGTAATTCTCTCAGGTGGTAGTTTTTTATTCATAACACGGTTTCAAAAGCTAGCTTATCAGCGTTAACATCCATGCTTCTAATGAATTCATAAACATCAATTCAGTAGATCTTGCCACGCTAAGTAATAATCCTGTAATGGCAATTTAATGATGGATATTAAGGCTTTCTGTACATTCCCAGCTCAACAGAAAACATCTGGGATATGACCAGATGAGCTTCCACCTACCTCTCATCACCATCTGCAACCCACAACCACAACCAGCCCTACTACCACTCTGTAAAGACACTGGAAACACACACTCACTACAGCCTTGCTTCCTCCTTGGAACCCTTTCCAGCACTCTCTGTGCTCCTAGCTAGCCATGGTACAGTAATGGCTAATGAATGTGGGCTCTCATTGGCATTTTGTTATTGGCTGCATGTTCACTATTTTATGTTAGCCTACTGTTGGCACAACAAAGTCATCTCTAAATTCCCAAGTTCACATGTTGTTGCACGGGGTTATATTTTGCACTTTTGTTGGTCAAGATACACTGTTACACTGTAGCATCGATACTGATACTTTTTTTGCATGGATGTCAGTTGGGGAGTAAGCGAGTTGAAATGGAACCACAAGCATAGATAACTTTTCAGCTTGGATGTGGATTCTTTACCTTTGGACGAAATGAAATCATAACACAGGCTGCGATCTCCAGGGGACAAGCCTGAACAGACAAATGGCAGGTTTGTCTTTGGCGGTGTTATGCATTGGCCAATTGACTTAGGCTGGTAAGCCATGGCCATTTTCTTTTCCAAAGTAAATTGAAACAGTTTTTGGCAAAAACAAAGAAAAGACATTAAATGTTATTATGAAATTTTGTCTGATATTTGAGATGTAATTGAATTTTTCATCGGAAATGACATTCATAAACTGTTCTCAATCTGTTCCAATAGGGTGTATATTTAATTGGGTCCCTTGTGACTAAATGTGTCACTCTCAGCTGACACAAAAAAGTCCACCGCACGTTATGTGCTGTAATGCACACTGTAGCTGATTTTATATGTGAAAATTTAACATGGCACAGACGTGAAAAGTCTACCATCATATGCCTTTGTTCATATCACATTCCCTCCAGCACACTGCTGCACAGTTCATGACCAGTGAGGTCTCGGATCCAAGATGGTGTTGTATTTCATCGTCTTTTGGTTTAAAATTACAAACCGTATTGTGAGAGATCCCATATACACACGGCTGCAACCCCCCTCTGGTCTTTATTCTACTGTCTCTGCAGAACGGCCATTTACATTGTCATTATGCTGATGGAGAAAGGAGAAACAGTTATTTCAGCAAGGCAGCTGCAGGATATTTGTTGTGTTGAGTGTTGTCATTCAGCTCTACATGCCACACCAAACGATCAGGAAAGAATATCAGTTCAGTTCAGTCAGGTCTATGGTCACCTTTTGTATATATATATTTTTTTTTTGTTGCATTTCTATTGCCAAAACCTTGAAGTTATCTTTTGTTTGGTATGCTGAGTTCACCATCTGTTTTGTTCTACACAAGCATTTTGTGCAGGGTTTAGTTCAGTAACAAAAGTCCACTGGGTACCCAGGTTGCTTCAGTACATGAAATAACATCAGCTCTGGTTAATTTTCCTGCAGATTTCTCTATTTGGGTGAGAACAGTGTCTGAAATTTCAGCACGCCCTAGCATGATTGATAATTATCAGCCCAAATGCATTTGCCTGGTCCAGGTGGTTGTCATTTATTATGTTTCTTTCCCTTGCTCCAATTAATTACTAATTGTTTTTTAACACCTGCACCGGCAAATTCGACCATATTTTGGTGTCACACCGGCCCCGTTTGACACTGAATATTCTGTGCAAAATGTAATACATTTAAACACTGTCTGGGTTGTTCATTTGCTGTTTTTTTTTTTGCACACCTGACGCAAAACAGTTGCAGCCTCAACTCTGCGCCTACTACACTAAACCTGTGTGTGTGTGTGTGTGCGAGTGTGTGTGTGTGTGTGTGTGTTTGTGATGAACACTATGCATTGGGTATTACTTTCTTCGGACAAATATTGTTAAAGAAAACAGATCCTGTAGGGACACATTTACAATCAAGTTTCTTCCAACGTGGTTCCAGGCCGTCGAGTGCAAATTTCAATCAACATCTGCCACGAAATGAAAATGAAATCTAGAGTCCGAGTCTGACAACAGGAGCCCAAAAACATTTTGATTGGGGTCCATTACAATGTTGATTTCCAGACATCCTCTAAATTCAGATATGGCAGGAAGAGCAGCCTGGAGAATCCACAACCCAGGCAACCACATGTATATTTGAAAAGTATTATTTATTTCTTTGCTTTTTTTGTTGTTGTAACTTGGGAACAAGCTCTGGATTGACCAAGGACGGTGCCAGGAATTCAGTCTAGGATCCTGTCCAACTTGCTGTCTAGAAAGCCAAGCTTCCTTTCATAATCTCTGAAGGACATCGGGGGTCATGTGACTGTGCTCAAATCTCTCATTGGAACTGCTCAACATTTTCTAACGGCAAGAACTCAACAACCAACCCATCCACACTCAATCATATGTTGATATAACACTCCATGCCACCTTCATTTATCAAAAGGCAGTCCTGTTGATAAGTTTGAGTGCACACTACGGCCAGCTCGCTCCTGCAGCTGTCTCTGGCAACAATATATAAATAAAGAAAGTAAAAATAAAAACAGCTTGTTTGCCATAGCAGAAGCAACGGGGCAGGCACGTCATCCTTCCGAGAGCCAGGTGGAGTGGCAGGTAAGGAGAACAGGGAAGACGTGGACGAAGGGGACAGTCGTGTCTTCCGTTTTCTTTTGTTTGACAGTTGATGGTCAGGAGTTATGATGCATTTCCAATGAAGAAACTAATGCTTTGCTTTCCTTTTATGCTAGTGTTTAATTGCATGGCATGCCATTCTTTGCCAAGTCTCTGGGTTCTGTTCGTCCTGTTTGGATTATTTTCTGATTCCGACTGGTGGACCACACCTTATTCTTTACATACTTTTAGGGGTAAAACATGTTTTACTGACATCTTCTAAGGTTATGTTTGAATTGTTGTGCGATACTCTCTTCTCATATCACTGTTTTATAACTCATTTTGGGGAAATCACCTCTTGTTAAGATCTGTATCCCTCAGGAAAAAGTAGTCTGTCGAAGAAAGATAATGAAAAATATCAAAATGCAATCATGCAGGGTAAATGTGATCATGCAACAGCTATTGAGTCATCAGCTAACTCATGTGGCAACATTTTAGGGCAACATCTTGATTTAAAATGGCTTACAGGGGCCTGTAACTACCTAAATATGAGGCTTTTTACAGCTTCTGCTGGTTAATACTTTCTGCCAGTACTGCCATGCACCCTGTACTTTAAAATGGTCAGATGTTTTCAAAAATAGTTTTGAGGCAGTTTAATTGTAAAATTGTGTAAGAGTCTAATTTGGTAATTGGTGGCATTCCCCTTAAGTGATAGCCAATTACGCTTTAAGATCTTGTCAAACTGACTTTCCTAATCATGACGCAGAGTGTTTCCAGACCCACTTTGGGCCTCCAGCTACAAAAATCGCACCGCTATTGGGGAATTAAATGAATTGAATTCAAATTATGTTGCAAGGAAGCCTGATGAATTAAAATATGGCGGTTGTAAGATGACTCGGGAGTTATGAAATAGCAGCAATTTATGTGAATGCAGAATCTTTCCACATTTGAAATGAAAACTAAAACTCCTTTTACTCTCTTCCACTAGCCTTTCCCATCAGGCCAAGTCCAACTGTTCTACAGCAGGGTTTCGCATTCATATTTCTTTGATACTTTTCTTTCTCCTTCTATCTTGTTTAACTTTTAAAGTCATATACTTGATTAAGCTGTCTCAGGAGTGGTTGTGATTAATCATACAGTGCTTTTATAATTATGAAATATAATTCCGACATCTGTGCTACACCAACTGGATCTCACAGTGCTCGGCAAAGATTTATCTGGTCATTTCCCTAAACAGAACTGGTGGTTGGTATATGTGAAATGTAGCTAATGCAGATCGCTGGCAAACTAACGTTGTGACCTTACATAACTTTATATTAATATAAAATGTACGCTCATTTAGAAAACAAAAAGTCAATAATCTATCAGCGGTTATGTCAAATAATGTCGTCAATGTCAAGGAGTAAAGGCAGTATCAATAATACTAAAGCAAAAAGTCAAGATTATCAGCAGGTCTATTTCTAACTCCTCAGATGCCAGCACATGGTGCCTGAGTGACACAGTGCCAGAATGGCATACCTTTATGTTATGAGGCCTCCAACCCATAAATAATACGAAAATGATATCATTCACTGACTTACTGTGTGCGCTTAACCGTATATGTTGGATCACCAGGATCAGCGGGCTATAAATCTCATTAGAATCATTGTGTCAGTTGTCCAAACAGAGATTTTTATGCATGGTCTGCTGCAATGTTTAATGACTAACTTTTGTTTGTTTAGGAAAATATTGGCCCATTAGGTGTGACTTTGGAGTGAAGTATTTTAATAATGCCTAGCAATAAATTTGCAACACAGTCCCCAATGCAATTTATTTTTTAAATACATTACTAGTTACCATAAAGAATTTAGTGCAGTATCACCGTTTTGCACATTTTTTTTCCGTCATGGACTCGATACAGGTACTGTTGTGAGGAGATGAGAGCAACATAAGCTTTGGTCTGTTTTCATAAACAATAACAACATTCAGACTGTCAAAAGGTATCTGCAGTCAATCTTTGTCAGAAGTGCAATAACACAGACATCCCATACTGAGCCATTTAATAACCGGAGCAAGAGTGGGAGAGGAGAGAAGAGAAGAGAAGAGGAGAGGAGAGGAGAGGAGAGGAGAGGAGAGGAGGAGAGAGTTCTCTAAATCAAATAAGAGCCTGAGACTAGGCCTCCGCCAGCAAGCCGGAACCCTGGAGTGGATAGTGTGGGAATGAGATTATACACGGCTCCCCAGGTTACACTATCTGCATTTTTATATATTTATACAATTATATAAGCCCATTGACATGCAATGTGGATTACTGTGTCAAACTCAAATTCGATTTGGACCATCAAAAGTCCAGACTCTCTGAAGGTACAATGTGAGACATGACTTTTGAGTCGATTAGAGCAATTTCATTGCAGAGGACGAGAGTGATGGTCATTTTGAGTTATGCAGATCATATTACATTCTTGCTGGAAAACGACATTGAAAAAGTTAAACCACAGGTCATCAGCTTGTCAGCCAACGAAAACTATTTCCACGAGAAAATATGAAAAACTTGATTTTTGAATTATTTTCAACATCATGTTTTTATTTACGACCATAGCACATTCAAGTGAATTTTGTTTTCGACATAGACATCCAAAAAATGTTGCCTTTTCACAAAGTGAAAATAGGTGCCAAGATTGCACTGTAATGGAACCCAGTTTTATTATGTTATATGTTATAAGTGTTATATTAATTTTACATTATATATTATTTCAAATATTCCTATACCATCAAGCCTCAAGCTGCTTACAATACACTTTGTAGACATGTAGACCAGTGTTATTTAAGTTATCTTGTGCTTCTAACTCATTTTTTTACAACTACATATAGACCGACTAACAAGGTGCATATTAAGAAGGAAACATCTTGAGTTTATGTACACATAGTGGTTCCCCCTAATTTTGTCTCCTCTCTGTCTGTTGTAACACTGTTTGCATTCTCTGCATGTGCCTCTGGCCTCACTCTCTGGGAAACCCAATCACCTATCAGTGTGATTGAGACATAGTATGTCATCAGTGACAGCACTAGCTTCACAACCACAGAGATCAACGATGTTTTAATGACAGATCGCACTTTAATGCTGTGCCAAAGTGATAATTATCTCCAAAAACTAATTACGTGTAAGGGAATTAATATACGTTTGTAAATGACTATGAAATTTTATGTACCCTTGGATGGCTGTCACATTTACTAACAAGTTTGTTAGCAAAAAACAAACAAGTAAACAACAAGTTACTCATCTCGACACCTTTCAGGACCACTTACAATCCAGTTTCCGTACAAAACATAAATAATATATAGTCTTAGTAGGGACCAGCTTCTGTGCATTTCTTTCACTCTTCCTTATGTGTTGTGCTTAATTGACAGGCAATGAAAAGGAACATTCAGGCAATTATAGCCGTTATCTGTCTCGGAGATCGACGCCAATATTTTAGTGAGGAGATTTATTGGCACATATGCAAGGCCACAAGTGTTGTCTTGCCTGGGCGCTGTGCAGCGAGGGTGATTTGGATAGAGGAGGAGGGGGGGGATATGTTTTATCGGGTCAGCAAAGAGGTGCTTATTTATGTCCCTGCTGTCATTTTTCGGGGCGGGCCACCGGGGCAACAGACTCTAAATTCAGCATGGCATAGCTTGAGTGCTTTGGCACCACGGCCTAGCATTAAACCCCCACACACTTGCCAGGCGCAAGCTCCCAAATCACACCCCCTCGGCAGCCATGGCAGCAGGTCTACTCCAGATAGGAGACGCTGTTTTCCAGCCTCAGCGCAGAGCAGAGCAGAGCACAGCGATCACCGCTATCTCCCACTCCTCTGCAAGCCTCCACCTCCTTGCTCCCTTCTCATCCTTTGATTGGCTCGAGTCCATGCTCATTAGCATGTCCCATTATCCCTGCAATATTCAAGGGACTGTTTCCAGTGGCTGCCATTCCAATTATTATAATAGACAACATGCTTTATGACTTTCAACTTTCTGGAAGTGCTTCAGCTTTCTAGCCAAGGTCCTCCGTTACATGTGGGCCAGGGAATTTTTCAAGGGCATCGGGTCCGCTGGGCTTGCTGGAGACACCGAGAGGGTGAGGGGGTGGGGGCTTGTGGAGAAACCTGGAAGGATCCTCCTAGATTTTGTAGAATCAAATTCTTGCACCTGGATATAATTGTTGTGCTGCTGTGCTGGGATTTTCCAGCCATGCAAGAAGAACAAATTAGTGCAACAGAAACTGCCATCCATTCGTGAGATACCGCCTCACCTGGAGTAATATATTACGGTGATGAAGAAAAAATGCTTTCCTTGCACTGCAGATATAAAGGGGGCATTTTCCACATGTAAACAGGGGAACATTGCTTTGTTTAATGAGTGAATATTTATCCAGAAAACACTGTTCAACATTTATGGGTGTATTACTCTGCTGTCTAAAACAAAGTACATCATCTGTGTCACACTAGCATTTCATTAAGGGCCTTCTCATTTACAGCGTCTCAGAATGTGGCATGTGTAGAAAGCGGGAACATGAATAATATAACTCTCTCATTTGAGTACGACTGCGGTTTTAAACAGACACCTATGGAATCTGTGCCCCCCTGTTGAATATATCTGCCCTTACTTGACTAAACTACTATTTAATTTAAATCCCTGTGGTACATTTTCTGCCCTCTACCTTTAATTAATGTACTGAAATTCATTTAGGCCATCTGTAGAAATTGTCAAACTTTTTTTAAACATCTTTTGGTCGGCAACTATTATATAATATTGTTAGATCATTTCTTAGACTGTTATATAATTTGCTAGACTATCTAACTCTTGTGTTTTATCTTCAGTATGATTCAAATGTCCAGAGCTCTCACTAGAACAGTTGTCCTGACTAAAAAGTAGACAGACTGTTGTGAGAGGCCTTTCTTTTTCACTGGATCAAGGGGTCACTGTAGGTCATGGAGCGAGCATGTAATTAATAATGTTTACATGGCATTTAATCTCCTGTGCCGTTATCAATTTACATATGTGCCATTTGGACTCAAAATGCCCCAGCGATGATGTTGGTCAGGTAGTGTATGAATTAGCATACAAATTAGAAGGAGACATGCTCACGGGGCAGTGTATATTAGCCTCCATTGAAGCTGTGGCGGAGGTGATTGTAGGAATTCTATTGTCGGTGAAGCCTGTCCCTAATCTCCCCATGTGTAAGATCAAGAAGCACATTTTAGTGTCATTTTATTAATCTATAACTTAAACACACTAAGCCGTCACTGGCACCAGAAACGCTTTGATAATAAGAAAGTAACAGAGAGAGAGAGGGAGAGAGAAAGAAAGAGACGGACACAGAGAGACGGAGAAAGAGCCAGAGAGAGAGAGAAAGAGAGAGAGAGCGAGAGAGAGAGAAGAAAAAAAGAGGGAGAGCTGTATTATGTTGCACACTCCTTCTGATTGCCTGTGTGTACAGAAAGGAATAATTCTGTCTTAACTCCATCTTAGCTAAATAAGATAGTTTACTGAGATGACGAGAAAAACAGATTAGAGCCAGGGGGGGTCTAGCAAATATCCACCAACACTGACAAATAGCATGCATAATAACATAATGCCTCGGAAATCAATATTAAGGTTTACATATTGTGTTCTCTCTTTTCATCCTTCTGCATGTAAGACCGAATCATGTATGGCTACATTTGTCAGACAAATCTATTTGCTTTTGAAAGATGAACCATATTCATTGTGTCTGTGCTTCCATATAGGCATTTTCCCTCACAGTCATATGAAACCCTTGTCGAGTGTAACATCACATTTTCACAAAATTATCTTTTTTTATTATTATTTGACTATCAGCCATCAGATACATCATCCCTTGGTGGGAGAGAAGTACTTCGGTAAGGTGTTAGTTAGCAAAGACCACGGTCTCTGTACTTTGGCTGGGGGTGGGCGATTGCTTTAGCAGGCTTGGCAGTGCCGGGCGAGTAGAGGGGGTCTTTGTTTCAGCGAGTGCGGAGCATTAGACCTCTTGGGAAGGCACGCAGCAGGGGACGGATTAGCCTCTGGTTTACTCCAGCACGTGCTAGCCAACGCATAGTGAACCTCTACTGCGTTAGACAGACAGAGAGGGAGGAAAAGACCGCCTGGGATCAACAATTCCGACTCCATTTCCTCTCACCCTTACACTTTACACACCTGTTCTATCATCTGTACTTTACCTAGTTTAAATAGGGCTCTTTCACTTTTTTTATTTAACTAAAGGGCATATTCTTATAAAATGTGTGAAGTGGTTCTATAGTGTCTCTACTGGTAATGGAATAATGTGGGTGAGACCACTAATTCAACTTCCTGTTCCTGCTTCACTTGTTTAAGTATTTAATCTTGCCAAAAACAGCTCTGTGTAATGAAAAAATAATTTAAAAAAAAACTGAAAAATACAGGTAAAATGATTATAAATGTGAAACTAAATCAGTGGCAAACATGTTATTGTGGTAAATTAGTGTTCAGTGGCTGCTTAGTTCACATTAAACAACAGAAATACACATGGAAACCGTTTGCAAAATTAGCTAGAGGAGCTTAACCAAACAGAGAGCTTGGCACAGTTGTTTTTCTTCTACACATCTGTGCACCTGTGCAGTACCTGGGGAGTGTCTGACCGTCTAAGTTCTTACTTGCTGACCCCATGGCAAAACCCAGTGTATGCAGCTGACAGGTGTAACCTATGGACCTCTCTCCTCCTCCTCCTCCCCCTCCCTGTGCCCTCGCCGTCAGCTGTTCCGCTGGTTTCATCTCATGTAACAAACTTAGCTGTTATTATAATACAGCAGAGCAGGCTTGTGCCTTCATCTCAGTGCATTCTGCAGGCTGCACTGGAAATCTTTGAAATGAGAAAACTGTGTTGTCCTGGTTTACATTTTCAGTTTTAAATATGCTGTTATTTATATCTTCGCACCACTACAGTGGTCTTGCCTTTTGTGTTGAATAGTTTTCAATTCACATGTTGTAGACTGTAATAACAGATAAGGCAAACTGATTATTTGAAGGGAAGTTTGAGTCTGAGTTTATACTGTTCTGTTCAGCCTTTAAGATTGCAGTACAAACTGCCAAGGATGCAGAGATCATTTGCTTTAGGGATTTTGGTGCTAAACACTTAATTTGAGTGGAACAGTCCATCTATATGGGATTAGTGTTTGTAAGAATCCCCACTGCTATTCATTGGCTAGTAGCTCAGAATCCAAAAGCCCACTCTTTAAAAGACAAAGTATTATTTACCATCACAAAAGAGACTAACATGGCTGTTTACAAATGCATGACTTAACTCTAGCCTCACTCGTATATTAGCTTTTACTAATATTTTTTTTCTTGTGTTTCCACCAAGTTTTTACACAAGTTAGTTTTTAGCTCATATAAGGTTATCATTTAAATAGCTCAGGTTTTTTTTGCCCTAAAATCTTATTTGTTTAACAGATCAGAAACACATTTGCACCTAGAGCCCATCATGGGAATAACATAACAGGGATGTGTTCAATGTTATTATTGCTATTGCTAAGGAAGCACATGATGCACATTTATACACATCTTTAAACTCATCTCTCACCGTTAAACTGCCTGCAGGCTCTATTGGTCTGTTTTACAGTTCGCACTTGAGTAACAGGTTTTTGCACCTCAATAGTGTAACCAGCAGCATGTGTGAGCAGGGCTGTGTGTGTCTGTGTGTGTTCCCTGAGGGGATTTGACTTTAGATAGCAACGGTATGGCTTGCATCTCGCCTGTTGCTCCTTGTGAATTCATAGCTTCTCCTCGATGCTAAAGCGGGATGCGTACACACTAAAGAAAGCGCTGCAGACAGATACAACTTTTCCCCGAACCCACAGGGTACTATACTGAGCTTGGTCACTCTGAATCTGGCCCACATGTCACATATGGAGCTTGGTCACTCTGACACATTACATTAGTTTGAAAGTTCAGCAACCAAAAGCAGCACAGGTAGCCTGGTGCCACTGGCTACTGTTGGGGACTTGATGATGGCTGACAGACTGGTGAGTGAGAGGCTGTGTTTGGGGTGTTTGGGGTGTTTGGGGGTATGGGGTGGTGGTGGTGGTGGCTGTGAGTGTGAGCGACGGCGAATGGAGGCTGGGCTGTAATGGGAGCGAGACAATAGGGCATCACTAATCAGGGACCTCAAGGTTGCCATGAGGTTAATTGTAATGCAGGTGGCAAGTGGTGAGGGCATGAAAAAGAAGCGATGACTGCTTTACTGCCTCTGTGGCCATTGTGACTTAACATTAGCTCCCCCCGGGCCAGGATTCGCCTTTCTCTAGTGCCCTGTCCCTCGTGTCCCCTTCACCTTTTAATCTCTTATTACCCACCAATTCTCATTCGGGCCTCCACAGGTTAAAGAAAACCTTTCACCAAATGTCAAAAAGGAAATGTAAATATTGAGCCTGTTCTGTGTTGCTTGGCCTGTTGTGATGCATAGTTTGGCTATTGTCGAGCCCACTGGAGTTTAGCACCACAGCATTTTACATTTGTTGGAGGTGTCCTTTTGTGTAATTGTTATTTGTTTAAATTGACAAAAAACAGCCAAATTTACTTCTCATTGTAAGCTGCCTGAAAGTCCATCTCCAAATGAGAACACTGTCGTGAATAGAGAAAGACACTATTTCTTTAGACACAAAGTTTGTCTTTGTTGAACTCCTTTGTACATTAGCAGCTTACACCACACTTAGCTTCAGCTCCACTTATTTTCACAGACTACCCTTAACTTGTATACTTCAGCCGACAAAAAAGATTTTTTTAAAAACGTCTTCTTTGTCAGATAAAGCAAACAACTGACAACAGACCATTTTGACTATTTGGTTTTCAATGTTAAACTATTAGGAAATGTGTCATGAAATCTGATATGATTGAAATCACTGCTGCAGCGCAAGGCTGGGAAATATTTTTCTATCAATATATATATATATATGTCTCCATGCCGACTTACAGTTACAAAATCAAAAAGGATAAAATCTGATTAACACAGCTTTAACTCAGAGTTTCCCATCTAATCCGTGGCATTTCTTTAAGGGGTGTATATATATCACTAGCCCTTCTCTCTCTCTACCCTTTCTTTGTCTATGTGCTCTCTCCTCTCCATCCCCCTTTTCCTCCACTTGGTCAATAAATTCACAGACGACACTTCAAAGCCGCCATTGGTGTGCCCTCTTTCATGTTGCACACGTTTCCATAAGGCCAAGCCAATGGCAGGCCTTTCCACGGCATGTCGGCTGGTTGACTCTCGCACTTGTAAGCTAGTGCGGTCCCCTCACCCCACAAACTCTGGAGGGGAGGGAAGAGAGGGAAGAAGACAGGAGATGAAAGAAAAGAGAGCAAGAGAGAGAGACAGAGGGAAAGAAGAGGAGTGGTGGAGGGCTGGGAGAGAGGGAAGTTGGGGGGGTAGGGGGGGACTGAGGCCTAAAAAGACAAACATCTCAGTGTCTGCCAACCTGCCCAGGCAAATGTTCTCTGTGTTTATTCAGCCTCAAGACTGGAGCCTGGCCAGAGCATCCCAGTCACAAGCAGAGTCCCCTCCCCCCTCCCACCCCTCACTCCCAAACCCCCCCCCCTACCCCTCTACACAGCATATGTGAAGAAAATACTTAGAAGTTTGCATTTGATACATGACAAATGAGATGGCATGAAGCGGCAGGGGAGCCGCTGACGGAGGGGACGGAGGGGACCGAGTGGCACTCCATTTCTGCCAAGTCTCTTTCCTGTCAGGGCTCGGGCTTTGAGAGCGGCATTAGCCATTCCAGTCACTGATGCTTCTTTCATAAAATGTTCCGGGAGAGAGACGTTCTCAATAAAAAAAGGGAGGGAGGGAGGGAGGGAGGGAAGGAGGGAGGAGATGGAGGGTGGTGGGGCAGGGGTGGGTGTGTGTATGGGGAGGCGAGGGGAGGAGGTGGGGGAGGGAGGGGAGGGAGAGGGGGGGGGTAAAAATGGTGTTGCCATGTTTTTTTTTCTTTCTCTTTGGGCAAAGCGAGGACAAAGAAACTGTTGAGTTTATTCTCACAGATAAAAAAGGGACGTTTCACCGTGTCAACAGAGGCACAATGTCCTGCGCCATTCTGGTGACTGATCTTACAGTTGGCAGTGTCGCAACCGCAGGCCCTTCAGCCAGCTGTATCACTGAGACTCTCTTTTATCCCTTCATAGTGACCTCTTCCTGCTCTACAAAAGGATGAGTGTGACAATGTCTCTGTTCTGCAAACGGGTGAGTGTGACTGTGTGTGTGTGTTTGTGTGTGTGACTATGTCAGTATGTGAGTGTGTGTGTCTATGTGAGTGCATGTGTGTGTGTCTGTGTGTGACTATTTGAGAGTGTGTGTGTGTGTGACTGTGTGTGTGTGTGTGTTTGTGTGACTGCGTGTGTGTGACTGCGTGCGTGTGTGACTGTGTACACAGACGTGTGCACAAAATGTTAATTGGTGAAAAAAAAGCAGCTTCCTCTTAGTAGCCTGTCTTAACATGTGACATGCCAAAAAATTGTGCATGTTTTTTTCCCTTTCAGCTTTATTTTTAATCCTAGAGTTTCAAAGTTGTGCGACCCAAATACCATTAACACAGTGATTATACACCTCCAGCTTTGGGGGGTTGAGAGTAGGAGGGGTTCAGTGTGCAAACACAGGTACGCAGATATGATGTACATCCACCTTTCATCTTTCACGTTTCACGTGTGACCAGTGCCTCTGCTCTGACGGCCATAGATAAAGCGCGCGAGTGCATGAACTCCTTACATGATATTTACCATATTTATGTGGATATAAGCACCGAGAGGGACAAGCAGAACCGACAGAGTGATTAACCTGCCATAATCACCTGTGCCGTCGGAGACGATGCCTCGACTTCTACGCCACCAGAGTGTGGAAAATTTCCTAATGGCTTTTGAAATCAACCCTGCTTTGCACGTGTCACTTTCTAAAGGAGTCACTGAAAGGTGATGTGTACTTGCGTGGATAATGTCACATTTCACTCCTGATCCTCAAGGGATATGCTGATTTTATTTGATTTTTTAATTTATTTTAAATCAAATGCCTTACGCAGTGGGGTAAAGGGACTATAGAGTAACTATTCCTTCTTGATTCTTGAGGTCTTTGACTGCAGCCATCAGAGTGCGAGATGACAGCTATCCGACAGGTTAGCACTAATGCTGAACTCTGTTGTCATGTAAGCACTCTGCCCATCAAGCTAAATGCTCGGCATTAGCGTTGAGCTTACAGCTTTGGCAGCCAAGCATCACCTCACTCTAGGCACACGACACTTGGTTGTCAAAATAAATAAATATATAAAATAAATAAATAAATAAATAAATAAATAACCAACGCCAACTCTATCGTCTGATGACGATTTTTAATGTAAACATTGCTTCTACAGAAACCATCTTAATGAGTACCTGGTAGCATGAGAGTGTGAGAGTGCAAACTAATGGCACTTTCTAGAACACTTCCATCCCCCACACACCACCACCACCACCACCGCCACCACAGCCCTCTGCTCTAACACCTGCAGCGGAGAGGTGTTGTGAAGGGCAGGGCAATGGGGACCGGGTGCGTGAAGCCCCCGCTAGCTCTGCAGTCTGATGTGTGCTCGGGGCCTAAGCACACCCGGGTCTTACTCCACAGAACTTCACTTGCCCATTTGTCCCTCAGTTAAACATTACCGTCTACCGCTTTACCCATATGAAATCACAGTAAGAATATCGATTCCTATTTATGGATGTTGTGTATTGTATGTATTGTATATTGTATGTGTACTGTGTTATTATCCCAAAACAGAAGGCTGTCAAATTTATACTTCCTAGACTCGAAGTGTGTCTGGTACGTGAGAGATGAGGAGGACCCCAGCATGACCTAGGAGCATGTATAGGTCGGGAATAAATTATGCCTACAGTGGGTGCCGCGGTGTCACGTCGTAATCTCTCAAAAGCGGGTGAGCAGCACAATGCCCTTACCTCAGTGGCCCCAAGTGCTTACATGACTAACAGAGCGTGTGAAATGGGAGCGTGTAAACTCTGTAGGTTGGGCTGGATAATTGTGTCTGCTTAGCAGATAAATGATGCAGTAAATGCCATCTGGCATACAGCATCCTGGGATTAAATAGAGAAGAGAGAGAGAGGCGACAGATTCATCTCGTACCAGCCTTCAATTTAAAGACAAAAGACAAGAAAAAAAAATAACATGTAACAAAAAAAAAGCAACAGAGCACACAGAGGAGGAGCACATGGAGAAGGTGTGCAAATATAGTCTTCGGGCAATGACAAGGTTGCATTCAAAGTAAGAGAGGGGGGAAATTGTCTTGTATTCATGCACCATTTGGCATTGCTTTCAACAACAAAACACAATTGTGTATGCGTGTGTTTGCATGTGCATGTGTGTGTCTTAGCAGCATCGGTGTGTTTCCCAGTTTAGCTACATACACATTCTCAAAGCTTTCTCAACGTGATCCATACAGCAGGAGACACTGCCTTGGCATCAGTTAAAGGGAAAAAATGTAATTTATCCTTTACATCTTCTCCCGCCACCATTTTCAGGAACAGAGGAAAGATCTCAGCATGGGTCTTCCTACCTTTCTCCAGGAACTCCCCAGCAGGTTCGGATTTTCTGCTACAATCTGATTTATATATATAATTTTTTACATCTGCTTTACATATGATTATGTTATTACATATTTCAGGTTAGCAGTGAGAATCTGGCTGCATTACAGGAAGGGTTAGTTGTAATCCCGAGGTAATACAAATTCAGCTCACGGCTAATGAGATTCATGAAAATCACCATCTCACAATATTGAAACCGCACTCTGACGATCGTCAATACCAACCCCCCAAACCCCATTCCGACATCCTATGCCTCTTTATGGTATGGCTTACAGTCAAAGTAATTGATTAATGTCATCAAAGTGTCCTTTAACAGTGGCATTTGGGCACTAAAGCCTCACCTTTTTTCTTGGCATGGTTACTTACATAGATATTGTTCTTAAAAGGTTCCACTTAATTAACACCCTCTTCTGTTATCGTTTTTTTTTTTTCCTTGACTCCTGACCACCCGTGGCCCGAAGCACATTTCAGATGTTCAATTATTCACCAGGTTTAATCCATCCAGGAAGCAGAGTCTCTTGACAATAGCCCAAGTCCTTCATGCATATGTTTTTGTCAGAGAAGATTGTTAACTCCACGGCTGTTCTTCTGGGCTGGACAAGGACCTCTGCTACTTCAGCTGGTTTGATCAGCTTCCTCAACAGACTGACTTGTCAAATTTCTCCTCTCATTAATAAGGTGACTGTGGGGATATATACATGCAGTGATGTAGTAGTGGATAAAAGAATAAAACATTAAAAAGGTTATTATTATTATATATATTATTATATATATAATCACATATGTCTGAGAGTGTGTGTGGTAGGCATGTATGCAGATGTGGGGCACTTGAAAAGAACAATATGTGCCTATTTGGCATGTTTCATCAGGAGTCATTAAACACGGCTAAAAGCGTCTCTTTGTCTCTACATTGTCAGTCTGAAGAGATTGCTGAGGAACATCAAACCCAGACTGCCCTCATCCACGTCACTGCTGCTCCACAAAAGACAATGGGCTGCTTAACTCCGAGAACAAGCCCCGGCTTTGGTTTCATTAAAGCACTCTGCTCGGCTAATTAGTCGTGCGCAATAAATCAAGCCATGTGAATCTATTTCATGTTCCTTAATTGAAAGCAATTCTTTTTTCTCTCTCTCTCTCTCTCTCTCTGTCTCTCTTCAGTGGCAGTACAGTTGGACACGGTGCAATATGGGCCTGTGATAGATGTGAAATCCAGCACAAACAGTTTGAGCCAGTCAGAGCGTGATTGATCAGTGCCCTCTGGGAGGCTGGGGTGGATCTTTCTCCTTGAGCAGGAGAGATTAAAGCCTTAACGTCTCCCCTGCCTTCTTCCTCCTTTTTTCGACATCCTCTTTGCGCTTTCTCTACCCCTAGCCCTCCCTCTGACACCTTCAACCATACACACACAGACAAACACACACACACACAGCCACACACACACATGTAGCCACACACACACATTAGCCACACACACACGTAGCCACACACACACGTAGCCACACACACACACACATAGCCCCAACACACACACACACACACACACACACACACAGAGTAAACACATATATCTCTACGTAATATCTGACCTTCTATGTTTTTGCGTGGTCCAGGATTGTAGAAGATCAATAATTTCTACAAAAAAAAAAAACTGTGAGGGCGTCTTTCATGAGTTCGGCCATTCACTGTCCCACATAATGCTGCACGGCTGGGCTCCTCCAAAGTGCGTCAAAATGTGGGCAATTTATTGAAGGTGCCTATAGCGCGCTGTGTAATCCCTGAGGACATTTTTGTAAGGGCTTAGTAGTGGCCTTAGTGATGCCTCATTGCTATACTGTACAAGGACTTCAAAGAGTGTATTATTCACACACACACACACACACACACACACACACACACACGCACACACAGTAAGTGAAGAAAAAAAAAAACACAGACCCACACATATACACACATACACTGGGGACTTCACAAGGGTACAGTGCCAATGGTTCACCAGCTGGATGTTTCTAGATCTTTGGGAACTTTCTCCACCATCTCATCAAACCTCATTTTCAGACCTGTCCTGCTTCCCCCCCCCCCTATTCCTTTCATTTGTTTTCGTCTGTGCCGAAGAGAGTGGGACTGTGGTGGAGATTTATTCTCAGCGGTGAGCACAAGGCCAGTGAGCGGCACTGCGGTACTTGTGGCGCCACAGCCACGTCAGTGTGTGGTGCTTGAATACAGCCTTGGGAGAATGTCACCGTAAGCGGGATGGAACTCTGGCAACGGTCCGGCTTTATGGGGAAGGATCACTGGGAACAAGGCTTCTGGTTCATGTCTAAAGCGGTTTCTACATATACACGAAAATCCTGAACAATTCTAGGCTCTGTATGGAGTATCTGTATGGGAGAATCATAATATCCAATTCATTTGGCCCAACATCAGTAGGATTTCACTTTACCCACTTGCTGGTGCAAAATCTGAATATTTCTAAGATAGTTTGTGAATAGAGCAGGTAAATGTGGAGATTTCACAGCAAATGAGTGGGTGTGTTGACACCCCTCACCTCGGAAATGGCACTGGAGCACATGCAGCAATGCAGCAAGTAATTTTTGCCAAGCTGGTTATTACAGTAACAGCAAGACATGAGAGGGCATTTTAAGGCAACAAGGCAGGAACAAAATAGACTTCAGGTCTATTTCCTGCAAACATTAAACAATATGGCACAATGACAAGTAATATGAGGAAAGCAAGAGTGTGCCTATGTTGCTGAAGCAATATCCATCAGACGCTAATTTTCTAGTAAAAAACCAAACTAGCAAAACTGGAAAGCAACCCTTTGCCTTGAATTCAAATGCAATTCAAAGCCATTCTAGGGAAACACTGCCTTCTTGCTCTCCTGTATCATCATGTCCCAAGTAAACCCACATGAACATTTTCCAACATATGAGAGTCTAACACAAACCTGTAGTTCAAAACAAACTGACTTGAAAGATCTCAGGCCTCATTTGGTCTGTGTCTTGCCAAAACGTTTGCATAGACACCACATAAACTAGAGCCAGTAAATGTACATGCATGTTGTTCAGATAAGGGACAGATACAGACGTGGATTTCCAAAACAAAGAAAACAGGTTAAAACTTAATATTTAATGTTGTTAAATGTAGATACATGTAAAATAATGTACTTACACTGCACATATCTAACACTTACCCTAATCCTAAGGTGCAGTGCAAGTACACAATCGTTACACAATTTGTTGCACTGTCCCTAATTGATGTAACAGGGACAGTAAAATAAAGCATAACAGCATTTGCTGACCTCTCTGAAGATGCCTTAACAATATGGGTTGGGAAGATTGGACTCATTGCACTGGCTTGCTCTTCCATATATTTATGGTTTAATAAAACATCAAACTTAACTACATTTTTGCCACCCGTTTTTCAACACATCCAAGTGCGACAAAGTTACACTACAGTCATCCAACCTGAAGGGTAACAGGTGCATAAATACAGCCTCAACACACTTGCTAAATGTGACACCCACATCATCACAAATCTACACTTCAACACTTCACACGTAAGGACACACAAGCTTCACACATAAATCTGTGTGTACACATGAAGATTCACAGGCAGTACGTCAAGGAGGAAGTGGGTGGGAAGCAAGTGACATCCTCGCCACACCTAGTCCAACACTCATTGAGTGTGGCGTATAGATGGAGGCTGTGCACTATATATCACAAACTGATAAGGTACACCGAGTATGATGGTAACTGTGCACTTGCTTTGAATGTCTAAAAAGGGAAAAGGTATTTAAATGATTACATTATGGATTGTGTCCTCTAATATTGCACATTGAATTGCTGACAGTACTCGTAAATTGGTTTTGTTTTCTTGTGCATAAATTGTTATAATTATAAGCAAATGCTGGACGCGTGATGAGTCGATTAGAATTTCTTGGAGGGGGAAAAAAACCTCAAGGAAAGCCCTCTGCCTTCTCCCACGGGACACGGAAATAGACCCATGCCTGCCCCTCTGTGTCAAAGTTAGGCCGCTCAGTGGGAGGCACACTTCAAAGTGACTGGGGAATTCTCCCAAAACAACTGCTGGTGACTCCGAATCAACACACTCCCTTTGAATGTGTCGCCCTCTTGCACATTTCACGTAACCTCTTCATTTCATGGATTTGTCATTCTGTGTAACAAAACTACCAAGGGAAAAAAGGGAAAAAAAAGAGGCAAAATAACATGCAAGTGGAACAGAAAAATCAATGGCCAGCTCCAAACATCATTTAGTTAGGCTAACTGTGCCAAAACATAAATAATAAACATCTTCCAATTCCTCGGTGCCAGCGGCAATGGACAGCAGACATACACACCCATTTTAACAGCACTGGGGGTTGAGAGAGCCTGCTTAGGGGCTGTAGGGGGAGCGGCTGCCGTCCAGTCAGCACATTCAGGCAGCCGAGGAGAGAAAAAGGCAGAGGAGCCGCTCTCCCCGCAGTGGGCCTGCCTATTTTGCCTAACAGTTGGTGGGAAATGAAAATGACCTGCGGGGGTCAAAGGGCAAAAAACATGTCAAGAATTTCCCAGGATGTATTTCAAGGGCAACAAGGACAGTGAAAGGAAGAAGGGGCTTGCTTTCATTTTTATATCACAAAATCGCATGTATTTGCTTGCAATGTTGCCACCATAGAAAAAAATATATAGATATATAATGAGGAGAAAAATGGAGACAGAGAAAGGGGGGAGGGAAGAGGGGGACGGAGAGAAAGAGATTACGCCTTGTCAATGGAGACAGGAGGAGGCATGGGCATTGTGTGGCTGATGAGACATGGTCAGTGTTGCATTGTGGGTAGTGGGGCTCGCTCTGGCCTCAGCAGGATCCTGGCTGCTTGGCCCAGTCCTCAGGTGCTGTCATTCTCCCCTCCACCATATTAATTATGGGATAAGCAGTCTAATCCCTTGCCTTTGAAGCACCAGGACAGTTTTTCAAGGCTGCACTTTAGAACAGAACCAAAAAACATGACGCTCACCATGCACACTATTACAAAAGAGGACGCAAAGCACACCATTTCTCGAGATACAACAATATAATGAGTCTCCTTTTTATTTATTTACTCAAGGTCCAAAGCTTGAGCTCAAAAGCATTTTTGTTATTTTCCTTTTTGAAAATATAAACACAATGTTTATTTATTTATTCATTTTTGTATATTTGTTTATTTTTTTATTTTTGCATTTTTCATAAAAGGTTAAGAGCCCAACAGTTTAAGACGCTATAAACACACACACACAAACACACACACACACACACACACACACAAAACCAACCACTGGGTAGAACTGAAAATTCAATTTTGTTTGCAACTAAAATTCTTTGTTACCCATTTTACATATAATAACTATCCTCTGTTCTCTTCTTGTATTTCCCTCTTCTCCTCAGCAGCAATAAGCAAACTGCCTTCAAACGTTTGTCTAGGTGACAATGATCACAAGTTAACGAGGCAAAACTCTGTGGATTAAAGTCCCTAAAGATGTTTCTTTTCCACAGCGCTGAAACCCATATATAATTTTATCCTGGGATTAGTGGCCCTAGATGCTTCTGCTGGGATCGTCATTAGCATGAAGCCTCAGTGTGTGTATCAAAGGGATGAATGACAAGGGATGGGTTTTTTATTTTTTTTTGTTTGTGGAGGGGGTAGTGGTGGTTGTGAAGGTGGGTGGTGGTGGTAGTGGTGGTGGTGCGTTTAGGTATCAAGTATCACTGTATTTTGTTCACACCATTTTTGGCAATGTTATTTCATTTCCCTACCCCCTGCTTATTCCCCTACTGTGAGATTAAATCATTCATAGAGGAAACATGTTTGTTTTGAATAAGCTCTCCCTATTCCTGCCTGCATGTGTTTTGCTTGTGTGTGTGTATGTTTTGTGTTAAGGAACTGCATCTTTTGAAGAAGAGAAACATGTTGTTACGAGATGGTGGGATGGTGGAGGATTAAGTTGTATGTTTTTTTTTTTTTGGCTCTGCCTGCGAAAGCAGTCCAACTTTTTTCAAGCTCATTGCGACTCAAAAGTGGAATCCGCATCAAAGAGGAGTCCCCTGCTGTCCTGTTTTTGCCAGTCTGTCACTCTCTCGTCTCCGTACGCTTTGCTTGGGCCAGACTGGACCGAGTCACGGTAACCTGAGCCATTGTTTTAAGCCCACCACTGGGTTCAGAGAGATGAGGAGAGAGAGAGAGAGAGAGAGAGAGAGAGAGAGAGAGAGAGAGAGGGAGGGAGGGAGGGAGGGAGAGGGGGGGGCGAGAGCAAGAGAGAGAGAGATGGGCGAGAGAAAGAGAGAGAGACAGACAGACAGAAAGAGAGAACAGGCCCCTACGATCTCTGCCTTAGAAGCCCTGAGAGCCGGGCGTTGAGGACTGGCAGCTATTTTTACGGCTGTTGTTTCAGGTGGACGGCCCAGCTGAGCAGGGCTGCAGGGCTTGTCCTGGGGCTTTAACACTGCCCTCTTGTGCTGGCTCCAACATGTACTGTACTCACACTGATCGACATACACACACACACACACAGACACACACTCCCTCTCCCCACCCTCCTCTCCCCCCAAAAACTTATATAACCCACTGCTCTGTACACGTAGTATTGCTGTTTCGGTTTCCGTTACGCTTGCCAGACTGTTAGCAGACAGCAGTTAAAAGAGAACGGCTTGTAAATTCAGGTGTGACTTTCACTGATGTCACAAAACTTTCCCAGCGCCTTCAGTGCCGTTTCATTGCGTACCTTTGTTACCTTTTTACAAAAGCCGTATAATGAGAACACAGAGTAGATTTTCTGTGTGTCACAAATATGTAAGCTTTATGATAGGCTTGGAATATCTGGGTTGATATTCTTGGTTCTATAATGAATGTCCTAGCTTGCAATCAGCTGATTTTTTTTTGTACACTTGTGCAATTTGTGAGTGCATTTGCAATCCGGTCTGAATGCCCTCTAAAGTATGAATCAGAGACCGTTTACCTTCTCAGCGCATGTTTTAAATGGAAGTCATTGTTGTCATCAAAAGGTAGTGACATGGGGAAAATGGTGACGTGTTATGTAACTAACAGTCGTGCAAGGTGCAACTCTTAGAGGGAAACTCAGTTTTTGCCACTAGGGAAGAACATGTTATATGTGCTTCTGAGAATTTCAGAAATCATTTTGTATATTGCACCAGAAAAGCGACAAATGACAACTCTGCAACTCTAGATGGTATATCAAATGCAGAGAAAGCACTTCACTTTATAAATTATAGAAAATGGCAGAAGAAATAAACCCAGAAAAGAAACCCAAGAGAAAAAAAAAAGGTTAAGGCAAAAAAAAAATCCAAGGAGAGAGAAAAGAATGAACATGCAGAGAGAAAAAAGCTTAGAGAGCAAAAAGAAAGGAGGAAAAAAAAAGGATGAGAAAATGAACGACCTGCAGCTTTTTTACCCTTCACAGGCCTTAAAAAAGAACAGGTGGAGGAGTGGAAGTAATTGTTTGATCTGTCCTTTGGCTGTCGCTGCCCTAATCACTCAAGGCTGATTCAGAAAATGCAGGCTTGAATGTCAGAGGGCCTCCTGCCGTGAGCTAGTCCGTTTCCCCGGCTCCCTGGGCCCATGGCCCTGTAATCACCACTCACAACACCGTCTTGGCACTCTAGCGCTACCTTGATTGAGCACCTCAATCTAACAAGGTATGGGTGGATTCTGCCAGTGTGCCACTGGACGATTGCGGATGGCCTCTGATGATGACAGGACCACTGTTTTATTAGTGGTGCGAGGCTTATGTCTGTCCTTTTTTTTTTGTAACATTTCATTTTTTTTTGGCAGGAGTCTTAGCATGCAGTGCTACCGTGCATCGAGGAGGGCACATTATGTTTTTATCTACACCCTCCCCTCCCTTCCAAAGGTGGCAGGACAGGAGGAAAACAAATTTTGTGTTTGTCCCCGAGATGTTTTGATGACTTAACACTCAAGACTGATGGGGATCATGCGCTGGTGTGCTTCCTGGGACAAGTGCGGTTTGTTTTTGTTAGGGAGGCTCTTGAAAGCAAAATGTCCACATGAGACAGCTGTTTGTCAAAAGACAAATGCCATAATCTCTGCAGTAAAAAACACAGGGTTTGAGGGCACAACACAACAGCCGTCAGCCTTCAGCTATATGTCAAAAGAATGGAGGGAGCATGAGGAGTTGAGGGTTGTTATACATTTTGAAGGGTGAAGAGTTGATAGTCCCAAGACTGGCTGCAGTTCTACTGTCCAGTTCTGAAAAGTATTATTCCGAAGCTTTGCTTGAGAGCTAGAGGTCTGAGCTTATCCAAGAAGGAATGCATAATTGAACTATTTCACAGAACGAGGAAAGTGGGCCAACAGATTTCCAACAGTTTCAGCAATATCATCCGGTAAATATATCCCATGCGATAAGCAGAAATAACAAAGTTAGACAAGACAGGCAGGACATTCAAACCTTTTACTCAGCAATAGCTATTTCTACAGCCTAATGTGCACTTTATATATATTGTATTGTCTGTTGTTGTCAGTCTTGTATAAAGCCTAAATATTGTATATTGTTTGAAGAAAAGTGATTACAATGTTTTGTTTACTGTATTTATACTGTTGTTTTTGTGTTTACTGAACCAGAGATAGACGATCAGCTGGAAACAAATGACTTGTATGTGCTGCTTACATACTTAACCAATAAACCAATAAACCTGGTTCTAATTCTAAAAGCTGATGGTTTAGGTATTCAGTATGTCAGTCACAATAGGGGATCAGTGAGTTGACTGTGTGTGTGTGTGTGTGTGTGTGTGTGCTTTTGGGGGGTTAAAATCCCCGGGTGGCTTCAGTGACGGCTCCTGCACCTTTGCCCTGGCTCCTCTGACAGAAGGTCTTCTCCTCAGGGACTGCTCCCTTGGATCTATGCTGAGGGCACGAGCGTGTTAGGGAAGGACCTCTCACCCCTGTGCTGCACTAATTGTTTTCAGTAGCTGCTGCACTGGTCCTGCTCGGCGTCAGTCTAACCCACTGCCACTCCAGAGCAAGTCAGCAGCAAGGCCCAGACCAGACCTGCTCCACAAGCAGTTGGTCACAAGGGGTGGGAGGGGGGAGCATAGAGAAGAGTTTAGTTTGGCTTTATGGTTACACCTAATGACTACTAAATTATAGGGGTGTAACAAAATGGTCAACTGACGAAACAACACAAAATATGATGGAGGGCTCAGGATATGAATACTCACGATACGAAACAAAGATTAAACAAAGTTCAATTTTACTGCAAAAGTTGGACAATGTGACTTTGTGGGTGTGTTTTGCTCTACATGTAGTAGTATTTAGTAGGGAGGTCAACCCCCTGAAATCTAGTATATCTAATATACCTATCTAATATACATACACACACACACACACACACACACACACACACACACTACACACTATATTATATTATAGGACTTACAGTACATAACTCAGCCTATGAGTGACTCAAAGTACAGTACATAACAGTACAAGCCTATGTGTGACTCAAAGTTTCTCAAAGAATTTGACATCACAGGCCCAGATGCAGAATGCAGTAGAATAGAGATGCTGTGGCAGTTGGACAGCTAGCAGTTGAGCATTAGCTGTCTATGTAAAAATGTAGTGTTGTGTAGTGCACAAGCACGCATTACTTGAGGACGAAATGTGTTTTTTTTTCTTCGTGCTGGAAGTTGTTTTCAGCTGTTTGTCAATAACTGAATAACATAAAAAAAGACAGAGGTCATCTATTACGTCTGCAAAAACACCACACGGGACAGATGTTCCCCCTGTCACTTTCACTTTTCCTCACTCCGCTTGTGTCCCTATCACTTGCTGCATTTGTTCTAAGCTGCTAAAGAAATTTGCAACTAATAATTTAATAATTAGCCTACTTGTGGGCATCTGGGAATCACTTATCAAATGCAGGACACTCGAGGAGGTCTGTGGAGACTTGGGATTTGTTAGCAGTATTTCCTTCCTCCATTTTCACCTGAAGTGGGAGCACTGCTACAGTAGGCGAGAGACTTTGTCAGTCTCAGTGTGCGGTGCCCCTTCGCGCTCTTAAAAGTTTTTTTACTTATTTTGTGCGTTTTTTAATTTTACTAAACGGCATTTTGTATTTGCTCACCCCTACTTAATTTGGCAAATCTACTGATTATTGACAGATAATTGTGAATCACAGACATTTAATGAATGGCTACCATTTAACTCTTTTTGCCGTTATTTAGCTTGTTTTAGACACACACTAACCAACAATGAAGATGAGACTTTCAGTGATGTCAAGTATGGCTTGCTTAGCTATGCTATGCTAGTTAGCTTGCTGGATTAACATGACCAGGTGTTGCTATTACTATTGTTCTTTCCAGTAAAGTAATGGTCTGAAAGTTAAAGCCTTCTGTGTGAACATACAATTCATGTGCACTCATATCACCAACTTATGAACAATTAAGTTTGTTGACAACTAATTTGGTCATTGCTTTTAGTCACCCATGTCAATTATCTGTTGCACCCTTACTGGGCCTTCTGTTTTTTTGTTTTTGTGTTTTTTTTTTTACTTATTCCTTTAGTGTATTTCTATGCACAGTGTTCTTAGTATATGCATTGAACTTTAGGTCTGTACTGTACTACTGTACAGAACTTTGTCTGTACACTGTACTATGGACCTTTGCCTGGATTATAATGGTAATTTCCAGCAAGTGTCTACAGACGAACAAAAAGCTCACTACAATATCATTAAGGCTGTACCTCCATTCAAATCTGATCTCTTTGTAAGAAAAGAAAATCATCTGTCTTTCTGCCCCTGCCCTAAAAGTACAATTCTTCAACAACTTTGTCATTTTATTTCATCAAATGGATATAAAACTTATTCTGCTTAAAATACAGGGTAGATAAGTATTATCCCTGTCTATAGATTTCCCATTGACTTTTCCAGAGAATGAAAAATTTGAAAGTACAATGCGACATGTTGAAGGGCATTTATTATTTTTCCTTGTTGAGCTCTTACAACTCTGATTTGAAAGACAGGTTAAAATCCCGTCCCTGTTAACAGTCCCTGTTAAGAAATGGGGGCACTGCGCTCTGAATTTATGATCAATTGCAGCTTTTCTAAAGCTGGATTTAACATGTCATATGTGCCTTCTCTTCTGTGGGAAATAATGGCTTCGAATGGATTTGAGGAAAGTTGATATTCATCCTCTCATTGCCCTGGGTTCTCTTAACCTCACATCCGTTACCAGCTTAATATAATATTGTTGATTTAGCAATGATGTATTTGAACCTGCAGGCACTTTCTCCCCCATTTTGAGATTAATAGATGGTTTTCTGGGGTGCATACAGGCGTTTCATTACTCTCCACTCTTTGACGGAGAGGTGCGGTCCGAACATGGCAACCAGTCTATCAGTGGGAGTTATATTCAATTTCTGGAGGAGGCATCTGTCACAGGGGACAGGTAGCATTAGGCCAATGAAAGACTCTTAAGTCCCTGTAAGAGAGGCTCTCCACCGCATGTAATCAGGCAGCCAATGGGAAAACACACGCCTAGCGTTGCGTCTGTGCCGGGCTCGGCCTCGGCCTCGCTGACCGGGCCCCCTTTCATAACTTGATGGGGAACTGATTAATTGTACATTTAACAGGATGCACAGCCTTCCACTCCGTAATAAATTATGGTCATTAATCAATAAAGCACAAAGTAATTCAAGGGGCTGGAGGACATGCTGGTTCCTAATAGACAGAAGGAGAGAGGAAAAAAATCCTTTGAACCACAGCTTCGGTCTCTGCTGCCAGTGACCATGCAGGATGAGGTGTTCCACACCTGCTACAATCCAATTAGGTGACATAATTAATGAACATCCCCTCCTCCAGTAATGGGCCCTGTCATTCTGCTATTCTGTCTATTAATTTTTGATGGCCAACAATTCAGATGCCTTCACACAGAATTAAAGGCCCAATTCCGCCTTTAAGAACCTCCTTGATGCGAGGTAGTTGGCTGTTGGCTATCAAGACAGTCCCGCTCCTTCTGTTTCGCACTCAACTGCTGCCGACAGTTTTACAGGTAATGCTGTGAAATAAAACAGACAGATGCTTAACTCCCAAACACCAACATCGATGGAGAGTAAACGTTTCAGCGATCTCAGCAGTCCTTATCAGGCTGCGAGGGGGGTGTTCCAGCATCTAGTGCAGATGGTGCCACGCAGAATCACAGGAGGTGGGACGCGGGAACAATGAAAACATGTCCCCACATCCAGTGGTGCTGCTGCTGCTACCTCCACTGAGAAGCCACAGAAGACTGATGTGACACCTTCCGACAAGGGAGTCATCGCAAAAACACAAAATTTAACACGGACGCAAACCCAACGCTGGCAGTCAAACACACCATCACAGTGATGCCTAGCCACGCTGGAGCTAGACACACCACAAGTTGCTTATTTCACCTGAGTTTGAACAAGGTGCACTGAGTCGAAGGAACTGTAGTCTGTTGGGGGCTAAAACAGGGAGTTGGAAAACATTAATAAATAATAATGGGAGGAAGAAGACGACGGATAAAAAAAAAACAATTAAATACTTCAGTGGTGGATAAATGACTGAAAAGGTTTGTCCTGGATACCTGAACAGCACTTTCCCCATCTAAAGCTGTCTAAAGCTGTCACATTGCCTAAGCTTTGTTCGACTTGATTAATGGTGAGCTGTGGGGCACAGCTAGGAGCTAAAGTCTCAATTATGAAAAAGCCGGTAACTAGTCCAATGTTGCTGATGCCTTTATTCCACTGACAGCGGTGAAAAATAGCAATATTTCTAATCAGCCTTTAAATCATTTATCATTCATTTAGAAGCGATTTCTCGCGTGCCCTTTTGTGTCCGACCCCTCTTCATCCTCCTCTTGATGCTTGCCTCCGTCTTCTCTTGATCTGGGATCCCAAAGGCCCCCTTTCATGTCCGCACATACACACTTTCTCATACACACACACACGCGCATGCACACATACACCCCAGTGCAGGCTTGGTTAAGTCTATTTACGTTTAAGTATTTTTCAATCTTTTAACATAGGGGGCATGGCCTTTTTTCCTCACCTTTTGTGTTAAAATCCCATGAGTCTCGAGTTTGAACTCTAAGTATATTCACTACAACATATAGCTAAATCCAGAGACTTGTATTTTTGTTGTTGTTATTGCATTTGGTGTCCTTGTTGCAATTTTTCACCAAAAGCACCCTTCATTATGTTCCAGTATTAACATTGATTTTGCTTATGGTTTGTGTGGTTTTGAGCACAAACATATAGAGAGGATGGCTATGTCTGCGAACACGGACCGGTGATAAAGCTGCTGCTACTAATCCAAGTGCTCCTCAAATGGAGCAGCTTGCTCCATTGTCTCATTAAGCTGAGTGGCTGAAAGCGAGTTTGTACAAGAAGATGAGTGAGTTTAATATGCACTAGAGGGTAAAGCAAAGATTCTATTACCGTATGTAGAAATTACCTCATAAAGAAACTAATATGGCAATTTGGGGAGCAATTTTTAATAAGATTTTTATGATGCACAGTTGTAGTTATGGTAATGAAGTTGTCATTTTACTTATATTCTGCCCCAAATGCTGGTCCCATATTTCAATTTCTGCGGATTAGGGCCAGCTAACTGTTACTAATGAATTTCATTAATGTGATGAGCTTCAAAGCAGTGTTATTCAGTCCAAGATCCAGACTTCCCCTCAATGGTCTGAGTGTGAGTGTGAGTGTGTGTGTGTGTGTGTGTGTGTGTAAGAGAGAGAGAGTGTGTGTGCGTGCGTGACCATGTGAATGCGAGTGCATGCCTTATGTGGAGACAAAGTGATGTTTATGAGATTATAAAGATTCTTGCCGTGTGCTGGTAAAGGGAGAGTATCTTTCAGCGATGAGACTTTTTCGGTTTCCAGAAACAGCAGGCAGCGCGGCAGTGTTCACTTTATTGCAAAGCACTGGAACAGCCTTTGTTCCATCCATCTTAGTTCTGCAGCATGGAGTCGGTTTGCGAAGGCAGTGAGAGTGCTGGAAGGAATGGGATTCATCCGCAGTTTTTGTCCGTGCCAAACAGATTACAGATATTCCCTGTCATACTCTCTATGTTCTTTCCATGAGAAGGCTGCTCGTTCATCTCAAGCTGTGGAACTGTCATTTGTCAGCTCCCTACATGCATCAGCGGACGTCTGCCATGCCAACTTAGCCCGTTGACTAAATGCCAAATGACTTGGAGGGCACGCAAACACCCCAGTTTTGGGACGTAAAAGATCAATGAGGAACAACAAAATAGCTGGCCTACAAAGCAGATAATTTCCAAGTCAACCACATATTTGCCAAATGATATTTATAATAATTTAAAAGTTCTGAAATGAGAATGGTGAGTTCTTGGAGAGTCCCAACACATGGCTGAGTCACAACGCAGACATCAGTCACACTGCACAGTCCTAACGAGTCCTGATCCATTGTCTCCTCGAATGAGGCACAGCCATTAACCTGCACGCCGATCCACTTGGCCTGGTTACGTGTGGAGGAAGTGCGGCATTCTTGTGCTAGTTTGGGAAGTGAAGAATCAATGCCATGAGTCAATATCAGGTGGACTAATTTGCTCTTGAATGTGCCCAGTCATTTCAGGGTGAACACTCAATTTGGCCCAGTGAGTACAATCCTTTAATCTTGCCCAATCCCACGGGAGGAAAACCTACAAACATGCTAATTGGAGCAGACAGATGTTGTAGGATTCAGGTTTTATTCTTTTAATTGCTATCTCCAATTTCCGGGTAATTTCCTGATTTTTGTTCTGTGCTTTGCTTTTTACTGTATGACATAAACAATGCAAGAAGAGGCGCTCCTGGCCATGATCAGTAGAGCCAATTTTGCCAGGTTTCCACCACTTTTACTGCTTTTTGTCTTACTTCAAAATATGAAAGACCATATGATACTTGAGCTATTATTTTTGGAAGGAGCCATTTTCCAACAAAATATCAGACATCCGTCCATGGCAGAAGTGACGTAGGGTAAACCCTGCCAAGGCTCTGAATGTATTGACGTTATGTATTTCTGAAGAGTGCATGAGACTGATTTATGTTCGGGAATTTTTTTTTCCAGAAAATAAATTTCAAATCTCTGGATTAAGAAGTATAAGATGTATTATATCCGTCACAAGAGGAGCGACGTTAAGCTGTCTCTCAAGATGCCAAATGGAAGTCACAAATTTAATGAGATCCTAAGCCCCGCTTAAAAATACAATTAAAAAAAAAACTTTGACATAAGAAACGGAAATAATGCAAAGTGCTCTCCAGATCATCGTCCTAAAACCCTTTGCTAGGCACATCACCAACAGATGTGTTCAGGTTAGCAAATGTCAGGTCTGATGTGATGAACCCAAAACTCCAGCTCCGGTGGGTTTTTTTTTTTGCTTCTGCATTTCCTGATCCCAGGATGACAAATTCACATGGGTGCTTGAGGACACCTGCTTTGCATCCTCCACAAAGCTGAACCTGAAGATGATCACAAAAAAGGCTAAATATGCCTTTTCTCTCACAGGTGTATGATGGCGTTTGGCACAAGCATGCCACCTCTCCCTGTCGCTGCCAATCCCTCTCTCTCCACCACACATCTTGGTGTCCCTTCACCCGTGGCATCCACATCATTAGCTCCGTCCAGGAAATTAAGATATATACGCTGAGGCTGGTCTTTGGTGTCTGGACTCCATTTTGGTAGAGCGGCAGCGCCAGTTCTTTTTCTCCGAACACAGATGTAAAATGAATTGATAAATCACCCGAACACAAGCACCTCAGAGTTCGGTCCAAGCGCATAAATCCACCCACACAACAGTGTTTGGTTTTGCTCTATTTTTATTTCCCTCGCTCAGAGTTTCAGAGCTGTGTCCAAATGCCTGACGCAAGGCCCTCTGGACTCTGTGCACTCACGTGCCGGGACAGGGTAGAAAATGGAGATCATATGCGCGTCTGTTTTCCCCCGCCCTTCCTCAGTGTAATTGCATTTCCTTTCTGGTTTTTCAAAGCTGATGTGATTTAATAATTTTAATAAACCCCCCTGTTTATTACTTGACTTGACTTTCTCAAGCTCTTAACCTAAAGACATGTCCATTCTTTCTTGGAAGCAGAGTGTTTGGAAACACATATTACTCTTGAGAGACCTCTGCTTACCATGTGCACGTGTGAGTGTGTGTGACTGTCTCTCTCTCACACACACACACACACACACACACACACACACACACACACACACACACACACACACACAACCCCCCCTTCTTTTCTTTCCTTTTACTCTCTCTTCCTCTCTCTTTTTTACACCCTGTCTTTTCCTCCCCCTTTCTCCCTCTCTCCGTCTCTCTTCCTCTCTTTTTTTCTCTCTCTCTCTCCTCTCTCTCTTGCGTTTGTGTGGAGCGGCATAGGCCCAGCAGGCTAGGGTGATGACAAGGCTTGGTGGTTGGCCAAAGCACGGCTGGCGCATGTTGTGCCCTCGCCCAGTCGCCTCCTGCCACCACCACCGGCCCATATGGGCAGAGAGATTGCTATCCACTGGCTCTTCCCCAGCGATCCATCACCTCCGTCCACGCGCCCAGCAAGCCAGCCTTGGCACCACGCTGCCTCGGATCCATCAGGATTTACTTTGAGTGACGCGAAAGAGACGAGGAAGGTTGAAGGGGAGGGACAAGGGAACCAACGTGAGGCTTCAATTTTATTATCATCCATGAAAAAAAAAAATGGCCAGCCCCCAAAATGTCAGAATATATATATTTTTTTAAAACAGAGAAGGGTTCTTTAGAGCACAAAAAAAATATGTCTGTCTAAATTTGGATTTAGTGTGCAATTTATTAAAAAAAAATACATTGCTGAAACGAATCCCCGCGGTTGGAGAGGAAAAACACGCTTGCCACATTACCTTCAGCAATGATTAATTAAAGTCCTTTCCCTTGGACGTTGATGGCGTAAATAAGCCCTCTCTGTCTCTTAGTTCCTACTTTGCCAGGGTAGGGCTGGCAGTGGGTTGGAGGCGTTGATGATCCAGAGCTGGCTCTGTGTGTTTGCGACTGTCTACATTAATATTTGTAACGAAACAGATTGAGAAAACAACATATGGCTTAGACATTCATATTTTCCACTCAAGGTTGTCTCTGTGCCATTCTGCAGAAGGCTCAGTCGCTCACTTGCCAAATCGTTTTTTTTTTTTTTTTTCTCTCAGTTGTTTTATGTCTTTTTCCCCCTCCCTCCGCTCTTCAGTCTGGTTAGTGACTAAGCTCTGACAATAATGGAAGCAAAAAGTCCACCTCCGCCTCGCCCTCTCCGGCAACCCGCTGCACCCCTACCCCCATGCCTCAACCCCTCACTGGACGTGTAGCCTCTCTGCTTTCCCTTTGCCCTCCTTCCCATCCCCCACTCCACTCCACCCCTCCCCTCCCTTCCCTTCCCCTCCTCCCCACCTCCTCTCCTCTCCTCTCTCGCTTCCAACTCCCCATTTTGAGCAAGCTGTCAGGATGGATTGCTAGTAGGCAGTGAGGCTGAAGATTCCCCACTGGCTACTGAGGAGTCATTGGCCAGGCTTTCCTTGTCACTGGAAGTTAAGGCAGTCACTGATCCTAATGCTTACACTGTTGTTGCAGCATTCCGATTTTTAATCGCTGCATGACTTGTCGGCTCTGATGAGTGCAGCGGAGATGGAATTATCAGCGCACCAATAATGAGGGAGTCTCAAGCTGCCAATTACTGACCTTCGCTTTGCTCTCTCTTTCTCTGCGACTCTTCCATTTCTTTATTGGGAAATTATGAGCCAAAATAATAAAAAACATGCACATGGTCTATGCTAGATGTTTTATTTTCTTTCATTTTCAGAACCTCTCATGACATTACATATGTACATATTACATATTAAAGACACAGTTTTCCACTGAGGGTAAAGACGCACCGACAAGCTTCTCCATGCCATGACAGTCCCGAGAGCAGAGCTATGTGCACGTGTCACCCGAGTGACCGGCCGGCAAACGGGGTCTGGGGTGCCGTGTCCACGGGCCCCTCTCGGAAAACCCATCTCATGCAATCACGAGCTCGTGAGGCAATCGCGTTTGAATGGTTCACCAAATTTGACGCTCAAACAATAATGGGACTGCCATTTCATCAGACCACAAAGAAATCAAGGCCGGAAGGAGGGAGGGAAGGAAGGAGGGAGGGGGGGAGGGAGGGAGGGAGGTAGAGGAAGGGAGAGGGAGGGAGAGAGTAAGAGAGAGAAAAGGGCAAAGAATGAAGGAAATAGTGGTATACCGTTGTCACATGTTGCATTAAAACAGGATGGGAAGAAACAGTATGGGTGAGAAGTCTCATGTATCAAATAAAACAACTTGACCATATCTACTTTTCTACAACTTTTCACCACCAGTAATCAGTGACCAAAAAAAATGTAAAGGTGTGATAATTATGATTAAAACATCTTTGGAATCTTTAGAAATAAGCCTTCACCTTACTTTCTAATGCCTTTTTTCTCTCTGTCTTTTGTTCTGTCATTCTTCATATGTGAATGATTGGTGGTAATGGGCTGTAGGCGATCATATGTATTGTGTGTTGAGTGGTCACATTGAGACACACTGAGAGTTGCCGACTGAGGAGTTGTAATCACAAACAGCCAGCCAGCCAGCCAGCCAGCCAACCAACCAACCAGCCATCCAGGCAGGCAGACAGGCAGTCAGAGAGACACAGACAGAGACAGAGACAGAGACAGGCAGACGTCGAGCCAGCCTCCCTCTCCTCATCTCAGCAGCCTCAGACAGCACCTGAGACCTCTCAGCATGCTCTCCAGCAGCAGGGAATCCTGCCAGAATGTGCCCAACATGTGCCAAAATGACACCAAAAACACATCACCAGCTTTTCCCACTAGTTTTGCACCATTTTACAACGCCGACTGACTAGGGTTCAAGCCCACCATCAAAGCCAGAGACCACAGTAGTCCAGAGCAGAGTCAGACACAACACAAATCTAGATCCAGAGTCAGTCAGACACTCTATATGAGCTTCATGTTTGTTTACGTTTCAGATGGATTTGTCAGGGGACAATAGAGGAAGAGAGGAGAGAATCCTGTGGACACCGAGACCACTGCCAGGAGAAAAAAAAAATCTCAGACATGATGCTCTCACTATAGAGCTTAGAAAAAAAATGGCAGGGAGCACAGTATGCCATTAGAGTCTGCATGTCACTGGGGATACATACAAAGGAATCATGAAAAGAATCATTTCCATGCTATGCATTTGCCTGGTACATGCAACATTATTGTGAGATTAATTTTTACATTTATGATTGCCATGGTTAAGGGAGTCTGAAGTCTGCTGTAAATGTGAAATTTAGCTAGCTTTAGGACAAGTTAAGAGCAGGGAATGGACTATACTTCTCTGATGAGTTGCCATCCATTTTCTCTTAAAACAACTTCATGCAATCAGAAAATAAAGGTTTAATTTTGAAGAGCTAAAATCTGTAATAAAAAGAATGTGTATTCAGATCTGCAAAGCAATTTCCCCAGCACCTAAAATGTGTGCTTTTCTATTCCCTTACAATATTTGCATGTTTTATCTGCTTTACAAGTAGACAAAATGGCCATTATCTTTCCAAAGCTTAAGTAAGAAAAAAAAACACACTAAAACATGGCTTGACAGGGCTGGATCCATTTTTTCTCGTCTCAAACTTTGAAGCTAGCCATGAATAAAGCTGATGTCAAAGCTGATTATGGGGTGCAGAGGGGTAATATTCTACCAGTGATTTTAGGAAAAGACCTCGCCAGAGTGAGAGGTCAGACAGAGGCGTCAGTCTGCAGCCTTCCTCCTTTCTTCTGCTCTCTCTTTTTTCCCTCTCTCATTCGCTCTTTCTGTCTTTCAATATTATTAATAAGCGACCAAAAAAAAAATTCATTAAAGGCAGTCTAGGAGAACCCCTCTGGCAGAACATTACTCTGTCTCTTCCTTCCTTTGTGCGATAAGAAGAACCCTGGTGATTCCTTGCATGGGTCCCAAAGCTATAGGCGGAGTTTCTCTCAGAACCTTCCCCTTCAGTTCCATTCCTCTCCGCATTTCCAAGAGCTTTTCATTCGTATCCCCTGGAAACCGTTCTGCATTCTTTAAACTCTCCTTCAAAAAAGAGGAGGGGGGAGAGGGAGAGAGAGAGGCAGAAAGAGAGAGTGAGTGAGAGAGAGACAGAAGGGGGGGGGGGGCAAAGCCCTTACACGTTTGGCTATGCCCTTTGATCACACGTTTATCTTTAAAACAGATGGTTGACCACTGCGCCTGTTTATGTCAACACATGCTCATTTGAAAGAGTTGTCCAGGGTTGTTGTGTTACCTCACTTGAAAACGATGAATCGCAAATCGGACAAAATAACAAGGGGGTTTGTGTGAGTGTTGAGAGGGGTGGGGGGTTGTGCATGTTAACAAAGAGTTTGCCATCAAGCAAGAGCTGCGGGCTGTTGTACGAAAGCTCTTTTTTTCATAATAAGCATGTCGGCAGATCGGGCTGCTTACATATTTTGAAAACACTTCTGCACTTCACAAGAATACAGTGAAGATAAATGTACTAATCTGATTCTTACTATAAAAGCTTGCTGAGCTGCAATACCCAGGAGATTTTGCATTCTTATTTACCTTATATACCTTCTTGAAAATGATCTCATTTCGATAGCAGTCGCTGAAAGGCAGAGTAAAGTGGATTCTGCATTGCATTTGTGATGGAGCATGTAATTCCACCTGAATAAAACTGTGGTTGGGGGAGTAAGAAGGTGTAGGGTTTAAGAGTACAGGGCCATGTTTAATCTTTCAATCCATATTTATCTGAGGGGTCCAAAATGCTTGGGCAAAAGTTGCAACATCAAAAGGTTGTCAGAAGCCATCAAAGCAATGAGTGGGAACCAGAGTGGTCAGTTTTGATGTTGTTTAAAAGGACATTTATATAACCACAGTGTTTTGCTTTGCATGCACAAACTAAAGGTAACTTTAATATGCTCCAAACAAACTGGTCAACCCCCCCCCCCCCCAATCTCTGGTTGGGTTCATACCTGTCCTAATGCCATTATCTCAGCTTGATCAAGCCCAGTGCTGAAAATGCTATTGTTGTGTGTTCAGCCCCTTCTATTCCCTCAGGGTTAAGACTGAGGGAAAGTAAACAAAACAAACAAAAAAAGGGTACAACTTGCTCCAGTTTGTTTCTACTGGTATTTGGTTGGTGGCTGTACACCGTAATGGCTGACCTAATAGATACAAAGGCTTTTTAAAGCAGCCATGATCATCTTCACATCTCCAAAAGGGTGAAGGCAAAGGATGTTACACCCACAGCCACGTCGGAATGGCGTGTAGAAGTTGTGACTCACAGCAGACTTCTGTCAAGGCCATTTAAGACTGGTGCCGCTCGTTGCCATGGTGGCGGAGGAAGCACTTGAAGCATCATAACATCTACCAGGAGCACATTCCCTGTCTTGGGTAAGTGGCTTTGCGAAAGCTGACGCCTGCCAGTGCCGTCAAGGTTGTTGTCGGCGGCAACTCGCTTTAAGCGGCGAGTCGTTGTGTCAGAGATGAAAGTTCCGGAGTGGAGGAAGAGGGAGGAAAAAAGGGGACTAAATGAGTAAAGAAGAATTATGGTCTGTGTGTGTTAGTGTGTGAGTGTGTGTTAGTGTGAGTGTGTGAGAGAGAGACAGAGACAGAGAGAGAAAGAGAGTTGGAAGGGAGAACGACAGACACCTACAAATGAGTTTTTAGAAATGTTGCTTACATGAGAGCATGGCAGAATATTACCTAATCAGTCAAATCCTCTGAACCAGCCTCAACTGTCTGAGGGGTCTGTTTCAGCCCACTCTCCCCTCCTCCGCCCGTGGGGTGCACCCCGAGGGGAACTGGTGATCCACTCTTGATGACTCCGGCTTTCTGCCCCCCCACCCCCAAAACATGCCCCCGCCACCACCACTCTTAAAAAAAAAAAAAAAACGAATCACACTCCCTACCTTTTAAGCATATGCACAGGGGCTGGTTACCCTCTTTCCTTGAAATATTTTATTTTTAATCTAAAAAACGATGGATGCTTTACCCTCAATTAAAAAGTGTGCCAGAGAAGCTGCATGTTTTGCATTTTACAACAATGTAAGTGTTAAACTGAAGGTGATTTTAATAGGATTTTCTGCAGTTGGTAAGAGGAGATTAGCAGCTTTACATCACGCCGGCACTGATCGAAATGTGGAGAGTGTGTTTAATCTGGCCTGGATTAGCATTTGAGGACTGTGAGGGTAGGGGGGGGGGGCGGGGGACTTAAACCTGAACATGCTTGTCCACCGTCCCTTTAGTGCCTTCAAATCAAAGGTGGCTTTGCACGGTACCTGGGATTTTAATATTGTGCACTTGCTAAACCCTTATTGCTATGGGCCACAGACAGACTGCAGACATTCCCCTCGGAGAGATAAGGTATCGAAGCCTCAGTTCTGTCATCAGCCAGACAATTTAAGACTGCAACGACGATGGGAGTCTCTGTCTCCATTGATAAAACTACAACAGCTGTTTCCAAAAGGGCAATATACAATACGACCCAGTTTTTACTTGCACACTGAGCCAATACAGCATGAAAGAATATGGATATAGGTCCCCAAACACTATTTGAGGCAAACTAATCATTTATGCCTATACGACTATCTGAGAATAGACAGAGAGTGAGTGTTACTGCTTATTCAGAGCTTATATCAGCACCATATCAGCGGATATGCAGATGGTCTGCAGACAGCATTAGACTACTTTTCAAATATCCTGACTGAAATGCAGCGATGTAATACGCGTTATTAGGCAAATCACCTCAACAATGATGGATCTATCTCTGAAATGGTGAGACTAATGAGTATGATAGTCACGGCGCTCGAGTTTACTTGATCACCACCCCGTTTACACCGTTCTTCATTACTGAAATTGGTACATGTCCAAAAGGAAGGAATGTGTCTCGCTCCCAGTGGGATGTGCCAGCTCTCATCATGCCAGTTCATCTCAATGAGCCAGACAGTCAAGAGCACTTTCTAAAAGTCAAATGAAACTTTCTCTTTGTTACTCCCTTCCCTTTTTTGGCTTATGTGAACACAAAATGTTCAAGATGAATATTAAGCATTGGAATAGGGCACACCTTGCTTTTAAGGTAACTAAGGTCTCATAGACCTTCAAAACCTTTCCTGCCAACAAACACACATAAGCTACATCTTGCTCCCAAAAACACACAAGTCAAACAGGTGCAAAAGGCTGCATACCATGCTTACAAGGAATGGGGCTATCCACTGTTTCTCCACAGTGCCTGTACTGTACTGAGGGGGGAGGTTAGCCAACTATCTTCTATAAACTCCAATGAACATGAAAACAGGCGAAACATACTTAACTTCACTAAAAATATAGTCATTGTAACTCTAGCTCTGCGCACAATGCACTGATGTATTATGTATGTACTGTACAAGTATTACACTTAAAGGTCCAATGTGTAGAATTTCTCCCATCTAGTCGGCTCTCTTGCACCACCCAGTTTAGAGTATGTATTACAGGTACCTTTATTTAAGCTAAGATATCATTCAGTAGTTCAGATCATGCTGCACACCAGTGTATATATATATATAAATATAAATAAAACACTTCTGGTACTGCTACTTATGGCAAACTGGAGCAAGTAAATCTAGCTATATTGCGAACACTGTAGAACCAGTTTGGTAAACTAGCTTGACCTTGCTAGTCTAATCTTTTACCACCATCATCTACTTACCTACAAAGAAAAAGGCTACTACAAATGTTGTCAGAACTGAGTTTAGACTGGAAATTGACTTTCTCCTTTGTTTTGTGTACATGATAAACTCACAACAGCTGGGTAGCAGAAGTCTCCCAGTCAAACATGTAGGTGTAATAGTTACCATGCATGTTGACAGTGGTGGTAAATATTCATGAAAAAGCACAAGTCTGTGAATGGGTGACATAGATTTTGATAATGAACAACTAAAAAAGTCACACACTGTGGCTTTAAGTATTTTAATCAAATATTATGCTTTAACGGCAACTAGGTTCTAAAGGATAATTTTTAGATTCTTTGGTGATTCTTCATAGATAGGTAGAAAGAAGTATTATTGGATGGATGTAATGTGGAAATTGGTAAATAAACAATAAAACACCATGTACATGTAAGAGACCAAACAACTATTATGAAGCAGTGTCCATTTTTGATGTTTTTTTTTAGTAACACAGCCAGACTGACTAATTCAAGTAACTGATAATAACTGAGCCTTAGAGCCTGCTTGAGTTTCACCCAAAAGCTTTTTGCTAGGCTACTTGCAGTTTGTTTGTCTGTAAGCTGTCTGATTTGCATCAAACACAGGGTGGGTCTAACAGTTTAGTTTTGCACTCATTAACATTGCAGGATATTGTGTTTAGCCTTGTTTGACTTTGTTGTTTACCAGCCCTGTCTGGCTTCATTTGAGAATAATCTATCCTATATTGAGGTCAGAAACTATCGTCTTTTTACTTTGTTTTCAAATGACTGATTAGAATGTAAACATACTGATTTCCTGCTTCTGTACTTACCTGCTTCCGTACTTACCTGCTTGCGCAAGAATGTCCACCTGCTCATGGCTTGTTCCAGAGCTGTCCCTCAGCTCTTTCTCCAGGACAGGTTCCTCCTGAAATCCAGAAGCACTCTATGAAGTTCATTTACAATCATCACTGACTAGTAAACGCTCCTCAGAATGCAGCAAAAAGTGATATTTAATGCGAACCTACGCTTTCCATAGCGATAGGCCAGTGCCCTATTAAAACCTCACATCACACACCACAACATCTTTCCCCATAAAAATTGTTGGACACAAATGAGATAATTTTGTTGCCACCTAGCAAGAGACAAAAATCAGATTTCAGAACCAAGACAGTTTAACCCACACATGAATACTAATGAATCATGTACATAATGATAGTATGTCACTGTCGTGTATTTTACTGGGCTACTCAAGTAAGGTCTTAATTGGACAGTCATTACCTCGGTGTTATTTTTTAATGGTGTTTTTCTTGGAACCAATATCTACTGACTAATACCTTTAGCCATTTTAATCTTTAACAAAACAAAGCTGTATGCGTACGGTAATGAATTTTATATTCCCAGTTTCCCAGTTCTCTGCGTGTTCTCAAAAGTGATGTATGCTTTTGTGCATGTGCCTACTGCATGTGTGTCCTAAATTCCCTTTTGTGGGTGTCTTAAATGTCTGATATTTTAAAATGTGTTGTGCCCCACTGCCTGTGAAAATTGCAAAGTGAGACACTGAAAATGTACAGAAGACTGTAAGGACATATTTCCCCAATGGGACAATATACAAAACAAAGTAACTGACTAACTGACTGTGCAGAGTAACCACAGCCTTAAATTATGGTATGTAATGGTACAGCACTGCGAAGATGTCAGTGGACAATTGGACAATCGATGGAGCAATGGACAATTTGTGAAGTACGTTTCAGGATCAATATGAGAGTTTAAATCTAATATTTATGGACTGCTACATCAACCACCTGGAACATAAAACACCCTTGACAGTTCTCTGCTCAGAGTTCATCTTTTAGTTTCAGTTCATTCCATATCGGTCATATCTTGACAAGTTTCAGGTATGAACGATTGAGTTTCAAGAAATACTAATGTTTAAATGTAAACAGATTTCATCCACAGTGTCTTTGTAACTGTAAAGAAAAGTCCTGCTGCAAACCCGATCGCGTCTTCATCTACGAAAATAGGGCATAAAGCCATCACTCGCCTTGGCGTTGCATTTGATGCCTTAACTCATGTTTGATTCAATCACTCTGTGTTCATCAAAGTGCCCCTGTGTTTCCGACACCACTCCTCCTGGTTCAGTCCTACCTATCACTGATCATTGGGCCTGATGCCCGGCAGCTCTGCGGATGGAAATGCCTGTGGATTTGTGGGTGAAGTTAATGATTCCAAGCGGCAGTGCCAGCGGTTTACAGGCCTGATGACTCCGTCTGAGGAACTCTGATTGATGCAAACACCCAAACGAGCCCATCTCTCAGACTTGATTAAACTCCCCAAATTGTATCGTGCGTTTTTTTTTTTCCCAGGAAGCTAAACCAGGATGTGGTCCTCTCGCGGCGGTTAAATATATAATTCCTTCTGTAATCAAATTTCCGCATGTCATATTATGACAGGTAATCAAGTGTAGCTTTTTTTTGCATTTTAGATGTCTGGACAGACATACCTAACTGTATTAAATCCTGCATAAAAGATGCATGAAATTAATGATGTTTCTATTAAAATATCCCAGACTCACTTACAAATGATAGAGGACTCCCACTGTTTATTTGTTTTTGGCGAGCTATAGATTGTTGCCCGGAGCGTTAAATAATTATGATTGGGGAGGGGCGGGATGTTTCCAAAAAAAAAAAAAAAAAAATGTAATAGCGTTAAGATCAGATAAATTAATTTGTAATGAAATGGGCTTATTTTGCATGACAGCTGGCAGGACCTATTCAGAGGCGGATGTGAGAGAGGCAGGCCTAGGGAAACGCAGACAAAGAAAACCATCAGCCACAGCACGAGAGGGAACGTGTGCAACTGACACATCAACAAAACAAAAACAAAAAAAAGGGAAGAAAAATCCTCCCAGTGCTCTGCGCATGGATGGATGGACTGGATCAATTGCAGGCCACAAAGACAAGGACATGTGCTTCAGTCCTAACAGAGCCACGCATCTCATTCTGTGCAGCCTGAAACCCTTGACACAAATAATCAGATGGCATACATTACAGGACAGCGCAGAGAAGCACTGAAAATAAACAGCTACATCCCTGACCTTTTATTAAAGTGATTTTCATATTTCACACCTTAACAATGACTTTGTGAACTAGTGATGGCACGAGATCAATATTTTTGTTTTTAGCTCAAGGTGCGCGTTCACAGAAATCTATAAATATCTCCCAAACAAAAAAAAAACACAACCTAATCTTTCACACTCATTAAGCAGCTTGACTGAATGAATGTGAACATGCTCTATTGGTAGTAAATCCAGCCTTGAGAGAGTGTATGGAAAAAAAAATACAAAAGGTCAAAAGTCTCATCTGTGCTTCTGGCCACCGTTACCCAGGCTGCCAGGATGCCAGCACTGTAGCGTCGCTGCACCAGTGCCCCTGTGCTAGCCATGTCCTCCACTCTCACCGGAAGTGTCTTCAACCTCTGGGGCTTAGTCCCTCTGACGATGTAGGTATCTCTTCAACACAACCCCCACTCCCCTCCTATTCCACCCCGCTCACCCTTGCACGACCTCCCCTTGCAACAGCAACAAACACCCCACAACACCCCCCCACACCCTACCCATCCCATCCTTGCCTTCCACCACCGTGCCACCACCTCCCCGCACCCGGGCGAAGAGGCTCATCGCCTCCCATCAGCATCAAACTTTAACCTTTCTCAACTTTAATTACGTTGAGTAAGTTGGGAGCGTGCCGCCGGGCTGTCTCCCTGACTCAACCTTCCCAGGATGCTGATGGGAAGTCCGCATGTGGACCCGAGCCTCCCGCTGCTTTTGCCTTACGCCGGCCGCACGCTACGCACTGCTGACGTACCCTGTTTTAGAAGCACAACCCAGTCCCCTACACACACACACACACACACACACAGCCAGGTCATACACAGACGCACATTCTCTCACCCCATCCCTCTCTCTCTCCTCTCTCTCTCTCTGTGTTGCTGAAAGGCATGGTGTTTGTAATAGTGTACGTTGGTTGCAAAACCGACACTGAAGGTTAATAAGATACAGTGTGATGGCATTACTTAGTCATTTTCAGTATAGAGGATAATGATGACTGCAACACTTGGTTGGGCAGGTGACCTTTTTTATGTGAGATATATGCATATATCCAAGCCTGCCCCTCTCTCTCTCTCGCTACATCTCTCTCTACATCTCTCTCTCTTCTCTCTCTCTATCGCTCTCTCTCACAGTAGAGTGTGAAATAAAGTGCATCAGACACTAAAAGGGTATCAGGACAAGAAGAAAGGTGATCATTTCCCCCTTTCAATGTTTGTTCAAACCATGATGGCCCAATGTTTTGATTACGTTTCCATCGTAAAGCACTGCTCATGTTCACTGCCATTTGCATCCTGTGTGAGACAAGATAAACCGCTATGGGATATGTACTACTCACAAGTCGGTCCTGATGGGTAGCAGTACTGTCTGGTTAAAAGGTAAGGGTTTCAATGCCACATACAGTCAGTGTGTGATTTTTCATCTGTCTTTCACTATACCCTCTTAAATGATGTTCAATAAGTAATTAACTTTGCCTGGAACACTTAAACAAGCCAATTTACACAATGTGTATGTGGCCTTCCAACTTCATTAGCCTTCATTGATCCAGAGGCAGTCAATTGTAGCCCACATTTTGTCCATCGTTACAACAGGGTCTTCAAGAAAGTGTCTCGTTTTGATGATGAATTGAAACCCCACCCCCACCCCCACAACAAAGCCAAAATGGGAGTTACTGTGGTAACCACATGGACTGTCAATCACCTGCAATCAGCCCACCGCCCCCCCCCCTTTCTCATTCCTTGATGCCTCCAGATTAGGACCCGCACCATGGGGGTTCCTACACACTCACGGGAAATGAAGAGACACATGGAAGTTTTCAGCCTTCTGTTTGGCAACTTTTTCTTTTTTTTTCCCGGGACCTGCTAGACACCACACCGCACCCCAACACACACACACACACACACACACACACACACACACACACACACCAATCACACATCCACCTGCCACACCACTCAGCCTCCCTCGCAACCTTTAACCCACATTCATAATATAATATGTGCCTGTAGCTCAGCTGTGTTAAATGTGATTCAGCCCACCACTGGGGTTGCTCTAAACCTACATAAAGAGCAACGTTTTATTATGCTGTGCAAATAATAACAAAAGTGGCTGCTGCATTCATATGCAGGGCCTGTTTTGTTTCAGCCTGCTCTCTAATTGAGCAAGATATTGTTGCTGTGCCCTGGCGATGCTTGGGGTTTAACATAAAACACACATTTCCACTGATAATATCATGAGAATGGCAAAGCCAAGTAAAGCCTTCCAAGAGCTGGAACAATCTTTAGATTCACTCAAAGAGATCATACGCCATTATTCAGTTATTGTAATCCAAACTCATATTTTTCCCTGAAAGCTTCTGTCATGGTAGCACATTTTATTATCTGTTTTTTTGGGTGGGGGGGGGGGGGCAGCTAATTTCCCATAATGAAAAATAATAATGATATTGTGACATTATTACATGGGTGAAAAGCTCTATTATGATGGCATACAGTTAATGGTCGTAATTCACCATTAGTACCATATTTCCTTCAATGCCTTCAACAGAAAGGGACCTTTCAGCATCTATTTTTTTTCCTTTTGCATACCAAAAGTCATTCAAAAGGCAAGACCTTTCGCAAGGAGATGTGAGCTATTCATTTCAGTTTTTTAATTACAATGTTAAACCATTATTTGTTTCAACACCTGGTTAAGCCATTCAGGCTTGTTTAAATCCTCTTTTTTCTGTCCCAGGTGTGCTGGAAAGGCTGTCAGGGGGTGAATAGGTCTGCCATAACAGGAACATAATCAGGTCGGCGAAGCAGAGTTCTGAATGGGTCCCTGGGATGAGATCAGATGTTACACACTCCAGATCTCCGATGAAGAGTGCTAGGTGGATTATGCCTGAAAAGAGGATTTAGTCAAGGATGTGTCCTCAACTTTTCTTTCTTTTTTCCTTTTTTTTGTGGTAAGTATCATGAATAGCACCTTTCCTCTTCAGGGGCAGCATTAGGAAACTCAATTGCTAGCTTAAAGGCAATTGGCTTTGTTGTGCATTTCTCTGCATATATTTGTGTTGCGCTTTGGCTGATTGAAACCAAGAAGACATGCTGTTTCTCGACACTACGGATGGGTCCTCCTTTTAAAGAACCTCTCTCCTTAAAGAAAGGGTTCTTCATCTTTTAAGCTTCTTTTCTTTCTGTGCCCTTCACAATCTTTGAAGTTTAGCTTGTAGTTTGCTAATATACCTTTGTCTGTTACGATGTCATTAGCAAGGCCATAGTGAAGAACTTGACCCCTGCTGTGTTATTGTCGCGTCCTGCATGCTGAGCTTACCTGCTTTAGGTACTCGTTTGGGGATGATCCCATCTCAATAGGACGCATCATCACCACCAACACAAATAAGACAAAGTCATGCTAAAACACAGAAAAAAAAATGGGGTGAGAGGTCTGTCTTAATTTCCCGTAACGCACCCATTCAGCACCTTTCCTTTATTCATCAGGCTGAAGCTCTGTCCATTCTGCCTCTATGAGCTTTGAGTACCTCTGAAGTTGCAGTGCCCTCTGTTGTGGTATAGCCAAGGCCCATGCCAAGTCCTGATTAACAAATTAAAGTCGGCTAATAACCCTTCACCATCCGCCGTTAAATGGATTAAGCTCTTCGTTGCACTTTCTTCTAACAAAAAATTTAATTAAGATTTAGATTGGGCTTGAGCACGTCTCGACAGATCCACAGAATGTTCATGATGTTCTCCCATTTAGAACCAAAATATCTTAAGCTGCTTCACCAATAATTAGACTTCCCACTCTTAAATATCTAATTATGCTTCATCCCCGTGTAATTCAATTTCCTTATTGAGCCTCCCCTCTTGGGTTACAGCATGTATTTACATTGGAAAGGTCATTCTCTGTTTGCCTCTTCTCACTAAATAAAGATTAGATCACAATGAATTTCACCCCTCAAACGCCAAGCACAGACTTTTAGCAAACAAGTTAAGAATCTGTTTTTAACCAGATGATGAAATTTCACATCGCTTCGCAAGGAGCATTTTAACTCAGTCGGAGAAGATCTGGAGTACTTGAGAAGTCAGTTCAGAGTACATATGGATTTAACCACCTGGCCCAGTGTCTCTGGAATGTTGTGGCTGGCCTACCTTAGCTTTAGGGTTGGTGGGGGAGAAGGGGTGTCCTCCCAGTGTTAATTTACTTAAAGCAGCAGGGGAAGCCAGGCTGGACACTGACCATTACACAGTAGGAATGGGATGCCCAGCTGACTGTCCTTTTAATCGACAGCAGCAGGCATAAGGAATTTAACAGCATGGGCTTTTTTACCACAGTTTTAAAACAAACAGCGTTTATGGAAGATTTACGAGGCCATGGAATAGTTGGGGGCTTTTCTTCCCAAACCATCATTTAATTAGTCCCTGTGAATTGCATTCTTTTTGGAAGCTGACGAGACAATTGGAGGTGTCATCTTAATTATTTTAGCGGGCACATAGCACAATGTTCCCGTGACAGGCTTCCACTAACCTCAAACCTTGTGGTTTGAGCTAAATGGGTTAAAGCAGCAGGACTGATGTAATATTACCCTCACCTGGTGCGGTGACTCAACCTCTGCCATCTTTAAAGTGAATCAGTGACCCACAGGACTGTGTTTATATTAAATATAAAAAGGCCTCTGCACTGTAATATAGATCCAATAAAGAGGGGAAGCAAGAGGAAGCAAATTTGTCTGAGTTGTAGTGGCGATGAAACAACCCCTCACTAAAGGTCACATAGCACTCTGTCATCTGTAGCAGGGGCGGTTTCCTGCTCTTCTAAGTTCTCCAACCGCTGGGTTTGACAGCCAGCCAAGGCACACAGAAGTGTGGTATAAGAGTAAGTGATCTCTGTATCCACTCCAAAACATCGACAGGGAGAAAGCATCTGATGTTTTTTTTTTTTACATTTTCTTCCTGGTGGGCCAAAGAAAACATGAACTTTTAAATGCTAAAAATAAATAAACATCCAGGAATGTATATAAAACCAAAGCTTGCTTAGTTAAATGAAATGGTTTTTTTTTAAAGAACAAAAGAGCAAGTGCCTGTAGTGCATTCCATTTTTTTGTCGTCTATTTTTCTTTTTTTTTTTGGTCTTCTTTTCTCTACCTCTTCTAGGTTTGGAAATAAGCTGTGAAAAATGCATTCTGGGATACCGTCCTGCTGCTCTGCTGATCCCTCCCTGCCGGATTGGCCCTGTCCCGCTGCACCCCTGCTGACACTGCTTTTCCTAAATCTGTCCTGATGCTCCTAGTCTGTCACCGCGTGCCCCGGGGCCACCCGACCCTCGGCCAGACCTGATCCCCGCGCAGTGGACCAAAGCCAGCTGAACCGTGTAACTCCCTTCTCGTCGGGCAGGGCAAGCACCGGCATTGACAGATCGCAGACCATGGCGGCACTGGCCACCAGTCCAACAACATCAATTTCTACTGGTGGAGGGTTGCTCTTGGCGTGAATAGGGCCAAGCCCCAAATAACGTCTAAAAGCAACGGGAAGGCAGCCAGATACGTGGGGAGGGGGGCTGCCTTAATTTTTTTAAGCAGTGGACATCAGAGGTGTAAACAAAGAATAGTCTGACCGAAAGAAAAAAAAAAAACATTGGGATATTTTAACTGAGCCCAGCAAAAAGCACATGTAATTAGCATGCTGTGTTTTCAGCGGTGGCGTTGGACTCCGACCAGACTGGTCAGATCTCCGCTAGTCAACTCCTCTGGGAGCTGTTAGCGTACCCTGAGAAAACTGGAGGAAAGGCCTGGGCTCCCGATCTCCCATCAGGACCCATTTGGGGTCCTAAGTGTCACCCATGAAATCAGGATGTTAGGGTGTGAAAAAAAGGGGAGGGACCGCAAGTAATTCTCATTATTGTTGCAGTGTTCGTCATCCTCAGGCCTGTCCCAGGCTGGCTGGTACTACTCAGCTGAAGGCATTTAGCCAAGGAAAGTATCCACAGTTCAAAGACCCGGACATGAAACTTGCAGACCTTCCCCCACTGAATTCCTGCTTTTTGGACTACAAAGCATTCTTTAATTGTTAGTCCAATAAAAACGGCAAACGGGTTTGAAAATAATTGCTGGGTGTTTCTAATGTACACGCTAAACAAGCAAATGGTAGGGTATGCGCTACACGCGTGCCCACAGTAAGTTATGCTTTCTCTTCTGCTTCAAATTGGATGCACTAGCAGCTAAAGCTAAATTTACATTTGAATAATTACCAGGCATGCAGATTTGCTCGCACATTAAAATGGATGTGGAGTAAAACCATAAAACGACCAATCAGTCGATTGCTGCAGGTCAAGACACAATATGTTGTCAATTAAAGGAGGACAGGAAAAGCACCCGCCTCGCTTAATCACATGCTTCCCTGCTCCGGCCTCGCAGCGAGAGAAAGAGAGAGAGGGAGCGTCTGTGTGACAGAGAGGGGAAAAAGAGGGGGAGAGAAGGAGAGCGAGGGAGAGAGTGAGAGAGAGAGAGAGAGAGAGAGAGAGTCATGCCAACCCCTGGATTGCCACCCAGAGAATACCATCTCAATGGCAGATTTCTGACGTCCATAATGGCTTAATGTCTGAATTTGACAGCGATTTTGGGGGTGGGGTGGGGTGATGAGGAGGCAGTGGAGGGCGTTGGAGGGGGGTTGGAGGGGTGGAGAGGCTGTTCTTGTGGCAGCGTGGCCCAGAGGCTTTTGCTGTCATCGCTGATGACAGTAACTTTCTCCATGCAGATTAAATTGGTGTTTACAGATTTGCCCTGGGTGTAAGTTTTTCCTCCTGCTGGGATCCAGTGACACTGGCTGATGATGAGTCCTAGACACAAGCGGAGGAGAGGCAGACACTGACGCTTACGCCTCCATCATAGGCGGCCTGCTTGGGCTGTCAGAGTACAGCGCCGTGTGACTGCCATCCCACATAACATTGTCTACCGGAATGGCCATGGCTCCTGTCGCCACCATGGCTGTTGCTGCTGCCGTCGCCATCAAACCTGATATGGTGGGACTTAAATTTTGCAAGTTTCACCACCTACAGCTTTTGGCTGTCACTGTACCACATACTGCCATCAACAAAAACTATTAGCATCCATTAGCACTGCCCATAGCCCCGATAGTAATCCCCCCCTACCTCCACACACACACACACACACACACCCCAATCCAGAAAGAATTGAGTACAATTAAAGCAAAGCCCAGAAAATCTGTTTAGCTTCTCAGGGTCATGGGCACTGGCAAGCTCTCACAAAGCCGTCTAAGAAAAGGAACAGCTCCTGTTTGGTTTCAATTGCCGTTTCTAAAATACAGCTGAATTACAAAACTAATGACAATAAATACGAGTGAGCAAACAGCTGATTGAACTAGAGGATTCCTCAAGGCTTTTGAAAGTGTTCTTGCTCTGCGAAGGTTGTTACAGCTGGACTGTAAAAAAAGTGCTTGGACTTGAAAGTCACTGGGGATTGTTTTCACAGATGCTTCTTTTTTTTCCTTGAGGGCCCACTTCAAACAGGACTGGAATTTGACTTGCTGCACAGACCAGTGCTGGCTGTTCATGTGAACCAACAGAGATCAGCTGAAGCACTTATTTGCAAAGGAGGTGGAGGAGAAGGAGGAGAAGAAGGAGGTCGAAGACGTCGTCAGAATAAAAAAAAAAAAAAGTGTCAACAGTGAGAGGAATTATTCATAGCCTGTGCCTTGACATGACTTGACAAAAGGCTTAATAACCAAGGGGGCAAAAAGAACTAAAACCATTGGAACTAAAAGGCAATAGATATTAAAAGCATGATCACGACCTATAGAGAAAATCCTTATTTTGAGACAAAGAATGCTTTCTCTATCAGCTCCACGTGTCCTTGATGACACCTGCTCTGCGAGGAATGTCACAAGTCCCACAGGTCTGTGAACTCCCGAGAAAGGTCTCCGACCACTGCAAGGCAAGAACCCGGTCTCTCTGGGACCATCTACTGCAACATGACTCCCCATGTAACTTCTCATGTGGACCAGTGCCAGGCAAAAGACAGAAGAGAAGCAATAATAAAATAACAAAAATCAGATTAAAAAAAAGGATGATTCCTGGTTTAATTAATTCACCGTTAGTCAGGAACTGTATAGGATGCGCCTGTTCCCTTGATTGAGGTATACAATCAAATATGTAACATTCCACTGGCAATGTGCCTAACAGCAATCTTTACAGCATTCAATCTGCATTTATTAAACTTTCAAATTTTCAAGTGCATGAAATTTACTGATTAATATGAGTGCTCTATCCAAAAATGACTGCTTCCAACAAAGAATGCTTTATTAACTGACGGTGTATTTGGTTTTTGCTGAATTTGTAATACATGGTCCAATTTTTATCAGAGCTACAAAATTAAATGTAAATGTGATCTCCAGATTTAATTGTCTTTTTTTTTTGGGGGGGGGGGGGGGGTTGTATATCAAATCAACAGAGGAAAGTCATTCTTTTGCACATGCTTAAATATTTCCATGGGGAATGCACTGTTGTGGTGTGATACCAGTCTCCAAAAACATTACAATGCAATGTCAATTACAGACTTATTCATACAAATCCATACCATTTTAATTATTTAAACAACTGGCTCCAGGCTATATTCATAAACTATGCATACATAGCTTAGTTTTTTTGATGACATAAAATCAAATGAGAATATTATTCACTTCAACTAGACTAAAAATACCAGACTATTCTTGTTGGAATGGATTACACAAAGACAGTTGTGGCAGAGGACCAAAAAAAAGGAAGCTATTTCCTTAGTGCTGAATGAAGACTGTGGTCTCTGTCTCTTTGCCTCTCTCTCTGTGTCTGAGCCACATCTAGATATTAATGCTGTGCTGTAAACAGTGGTCTTCAGGCTCCAGCACTGGCCCCCGGCACTGGATTGATCCACTTCACCGAGTCGGTGGGGGGGCGCAGGATCTGCAGGGGATCAGCGGGGCTCCAAATCAATAAGGTTAATAGATGTGGGGGCCACACAGTCAGAGGTGAGCAGCCTGGCATTTTCCGTGCCAATGAAGAAAATTCCTGATGACGAGATGTCACTTTCTGGCCCGCCGTATTAATGTCAGTCTGATTACCTGCAGCCACAGTGTCAGTCGATGCGTTGGGGAGAACCTTGGTGCACCGCCTATTAACTGGAATTATCTTTACCAAAGCCTCCACAGTCACCCCCCCCCCTCCCCCCGCCCTTTCTGAGGACCCCCCCACCCCAACCCACCCCTCCCTCCACCACCTAAGATTAGGACTTCTCTTGCCACCACATCCTTGGAAAGGCCCCTGCAAATTGCCATCATTTATGCCCCTCCCTCTGCTGGCCTGATTTTTGATAATACCAACAGTTTCATAATCACTTGATGCGTAATTTGCTCTCATTTTGAATTTGTGGTGAGTATTTCCCCTCTTTAAAGACACTTACTTTTAAATGCCTTGTGTAGGAACACTCAGGTCCCATTTGTGAGAGGGTATAATTGCACTACAGGAAAGGAAAGGCTTGGAGCTTCTGGTGTGCTCAAGAACGGCAAAACCAAGTGCAAGAGAAGCACACAAAAACTGTAACAGACATAATGTAGAAAGCAGGCAAAGCTCATTGTGGAAAAAAAAAAAACATTTTTTCTCCATCTTAAATACAATGTATGGTGGTAATTCAATAGTATAATGATATGTTTAGGTTGTTTATGCGAATAAACACAAAGTAGCACAAATGTAAAAATATACCCACATTCTACAAAAACAGAACTGAATTTAAGAGAGGGATTATAATTTTGGGTTAAGGGTGTGATTTCATTTCACATACTTCAGCATTAGCCAAGGATATTTTGAAAGACGCACGTTCCTTCCTGCGTGTGAATGAAGTAACCAAAACCGTTCCCCTTTTCGTTTGAGGTTTACCTAACGAGCTCACGGAGTGGGAAACACTCAGGAACGCGTAATTAAAAAGCCAGCCAGCAGCAGAGTGCACAGCACAGGAAGTCCTCTGGCATTGTGATGTACAGACGACCATTAGCATTTCTGAATGGGCCCTTTTTAATGTTTGCCACAGACATGGCCAGAGCTCCTGAATGGGCAAAATGCAAATTACGTGCTTGCCGTTCTATTGACGGCACAGCTTGCTCTGTGTACCTGGGTAAGGTCTCTGCGGAGAGCTATTGTCTGTGCATTGAGGAAGGTAGCATGCCAGTGCCACACCTTCAATTATAACTGCACCTGCAACAGGGTGATTAGCTTAAGGTAAGCGATGGACCAACAGGAGTCATGCTGATTTAAGCCATGCTTCACCTAGTGGGGAGAATGCTGTATGGACACACAGGCTACTAAGGACAGGAACAGGAAACTAAGCAACACGCAAAACGCTGATGTCTTGGCATGTGTGGTTAAAACTATTTTTTGTCTTAAATTTTATAATCTTAAATGGTTTTCTTCAGTGACAAAAATGCAGAAATATGGTTTATTATTTACCCACATTTGTCCCAGATTTCAGAACAATTACCTGACTTTCCAGTGAGCTGATACTTTGTGAGTATGTGGGGCTGCTAACACTATTTGACAGTTCCATTTTATAGAGTATCTACATGTAACAACATGTAACATTATGTACTTACACTGTACATACCCAACCCTAACTCTAAGGGGTACAGTGTAAGTACATAATGTTTCATATTGTTACTCTGTACCTAATTGATGTAACAGGGACAGTAAAACAAAGTGTAACCATGGGGCTCATCAGTAACATACAGAACTACCCTTCCCATTCCCAATTCCACTCTCTTGCAAAAAAAAAAAAACGTACAGGGATTATGGGAGAATAAAGAATGCTCAGTACAGTGAGATGGTATTAATACAAGGACGGCAAAGCTCCGCCGATTTAGAGGATAATCACTCTTGCAGTTTACTTAGATAATAACCATTACAATTCACTTCTTTGAACTTTGGTGCCACTTAGACTCCAGGATCTGCACAAAAATAAAGCTATTCTCAAAGAATCGCTAGCATTTCAGGCTGCAAGACATCTGAGTGTCATATCGTGACATTAAGGCTAATGTCAGATATTATTCATTAATCAAAGGGCTCTTTGAAGTCGATGGGAAACGAATGGCTTGATTTCTCTAAGGCCTTATTCGGTGTCACTAAGCCCGTCACGAAACACAAAGAGAGGGGAATTTTTGTTTCTCTTCACACAATTCGTAATTTTTTTTTAACTTTTTTTTTTTTAGACTTCATCAGACACATCATTATACCCGACAGATCATTTAATCACAATTACAGAAAAGAAGCGTCACTGGGATTTTCACATTCACATTAGCGCAACTGTGCTCACAAGCATGGTTGCTTTTTAATGACAAGCAGCCTGCACTTAACAAGCCCATATTTGCTGTGTTTATCCAGCTCCCTCTCCTGAAGTTGGTGTTAGTCTGCTCCTCCCAGTGGCTTGTTTGGTCTCTGTGTGTGATTGGAAACACTTCAGAAACAGTGATCAGCAGCAGGTGAGGGCCGCAAAATGCTTTTGAAGTCCTCTGTTCCTTATTGATCGCATGCATATTCTTGAAAATCAAAGGAGGCTTCAAAGGCATATCTAAACTCTTAAAGACCCTGCCCTCCCAAAACAGGGCACCAGTGACAGCGTGAACAAGCAAAGCAGGTGGTGGTGGTCTTAGCCTCCTGCAACTACCACACACACACACACACACACACACACACACACACACACAAGCAGATACTCTCTTCCTCTGTTGTCTCATCTTCAGACACAAGGTCAGCTTGAACTCAAGGCTCTGCTTGATTGGGTGAAGTTCTTCCCTGCTAATGATATCCATATGAAACCAGACTCAGCGTCCTCAGATCTTAGGAGAGTCACACAACATGGACAAGTACCATTGTTGAGGGCAAGACTGCAAGACTGGTTTGGAGTATTAATAACTAGTGGTTTAGACGTACCTAATGCATAAAAAGTATAAAATGGGCCACAAAATGCTGGATTTATATGAGCTGGATGGCGAAGGAGTTCTGCTCTTTCCAAAACCATACTCTTCACGAACCCACAATATGCTCGATTACAGACACTATAAACTGCGCTTAGACTGGGAAAGACGGTTCTGGGAAAGGCCTTGGCTACAGAAATATGTTCTTCTCCCCATCTTTCCACTGCCCTTTCTTCCCCTCTTTCCCCAGAATATACTGCTGCTACCGCTGGAGTTATCGGAGCGCTGGGAGAGCAGCAGGAAGCATGGCGGCCACATCGTCAACCCAACCAACTACCCACGCCATCGCGTGAGGCTCTGGCCTAGTTCCTGTTGTGACGAAACAGGGCCAAGGGTTGGGAGATGCTGATTTAACTCATTCTCCCCAGTCATCAGTGCCCCCCACCCCCCGCCTCTCCCTCCTTTTTACTTTTTCGCCCTGCAGCCTGTCAGCTTTTCCCATTCTCAAGAGCGGGCTAAGTGTTTGTGAGGAGAGTAAACAGAGAGAGAGAGAGCCCAGCGTTTCACTGTTCCAAGAGATTACGTCTTCTCCCAGGTGATGTGGTTATTTGCATCCCCCTGCTTCCAAGGGCGTTAATCCTCACACCACAATTTAGCCCAGAGCACTTTCTCCCTGCTAATGAGCAGTTCCTTATGAAGAAATGAAAAGAGTTGTTTGGGTAGGTGTGCAAGCATGTTTTTTTCATTCCGTCTCTACCTCAGAAGAGCCTTCGACAAAAACAAATGGAGGGGGGTTCGCTAGCAGCTGATGTTTCCAGCAGGAAAGATGCATGTAGGAGGTTTTGAATTGGAACCGAAGGAGGTCCATCGCAGGAATCAGCATGCTAATGTACATCTCAAGGCTTTTTCCCCCTTCCATTTTTTTCCTGCTTTGAGTGAACTCCGAGGGTGCAGCCATGTTGCTCCTAAATGTAATTGTTTGCCAAATTTAACATCTCCTAAAACCGCAGGGGTGTACTCGATCCTGGCCCGTTTCTGTGTTTGCTCCAGTGGAGTGCCTCAGAAAAGAAGTGATGTTCTCTCATCTTGGCCTCTCAATAAAAGACATTGCTGTCTTGTTCAAAGGCAAAAAAGCTCTTGTGCTGTTGGGGCCTTATACAATTAAATCTTGAGGACACCTTTTATCTGGTCGGGAGTCAAAACTTCTTTGAAAGAAGGGTAGAAAAATAAAACAAGTAGAGGATATAAATCTCCTTTAATGCCACCGAAATAAATTACTTGAGCGAGTGAGCGGGGCATGTCTGCTGAATACCATTGAACAAGATGGCTGACTTCTGCTCAGTCACTGAGGAAGGAAATTCTGCCAGTCTATTCTCTCACAGTGACACAATACACACAATGAACCCACTGACCCCCAAAATCCTTTTTGATAAGGTTTAAAGGATGTTTCGTGTCACATTTTTATTGACTGTGTTTCAGTTGTGTGAGAGTGGATTTTGGGGAGCAGTCTACCCTGAAAACACCCTCCCAATACAGCAGGTGTTCAAGTAAACAGTGCTATGCGCTCGCCCTCCATCAAAATGCTGAAAAGGCTTAGTACAAATTCTTTAGCATTTTCTATATGTCTTGTTTCCATGTACTGACGTTTGCAGTTACACATATTGTTGTTGCCTCTTTGATATAAGGTGATAAAAAAAAAATTAAAAAAATAGTGCAACGCACACCGTCAGGATTGCAATCGTTAATTTTGACACAACACCGGCATGTCGGATTTTTAACTGACAATACAATATATCAGCTTATTCCAAATGGTTCTTTTATGGAACTACTTAGATTTAAACATAAAAATGCATTCTGACTCAGGAGCCAGGAGGCTACAGGTTTGTACGTTTTGTTGCCGCATGAAACAGGTTTAAGTGCTGGGGCGGGGAGGATGCAGTTAGCAAGGGTGGGCGGCTTTCAATATACTGCTTTGGTGTTTGTGGTCCATGTCAAGTAATTATAACCCAAACATGGGAAGTGCTCTAAAAGGCCAAGTAAGATATACGTTTATTGTGGCCCCTTGATAGAAACCTTCACAAGTGAGGTACCTAAATTGGCCTATTCAAGAAAAAAGCTCCAAATGAGCTGTGAATGTTAACTTTCACTCCCCATAAATAAGTATGTGTTTTTTTACAGACTCTGGCCACAATGCCTCGCAAAGGCACAATTGGGACATTTAGGAGGAGTGTGAAAAAGTCCTGTGTCCATGGCCAAAAGAATGAACTATGGCAGACTGGAGAATGTGAATAGGCTTTTTACAGGTCACAGATTCCATTCAGCCCCCTGACATTGTTATTATCTGACAGTCATGGATGGGCCTAATTATTATTCCAATCATACTCCAAGGGAACACTTTAAGCAAAATTATCCACAGAGTGCTATTTCTTCAGTCTTTCTCTCTCTCTCTCGCTCTCTCTTTCTCCCTCGCTGTCTTTTTCTGTTTTTCTCATGCTGACATACAAACAGTTTGACTCTCTGAACACAGAAAATGAGCCCAAAGTTTGGTGTAAGAGTTTCTTGCGCAGGCCTCTGCATTTGTTTTATAATTGCCACATAATAGTAGCCTCTGCAATTGCAAACAGTCTTTTCTGTTTTTGTCATTTCTGCTCAGCCATTCTTTTATGCCATCTTTCTTTGCCATTATTTTTTAGCTCATATGATGGAACAGTTGACAAGAAAGAAAACGTTTAGTAAAATAAAAAAATATATATTATAGTGCAAGTAAAAGTTAATCATGCACATTTTATTTGTGAGAAAGTCTCTCATCTACCTCAGTCTTACAAAAATACAAACAAAGGGTACCAGACCTCCCAGTACATGGAATTATATGAGACAAAAGCACTTAAGTCCATTTTATGGAGCAATTTTCAATTTAACGTGATTGTTGACAAGAATTGACAAACTTCTTGTGAACCAAAACCTACTTTGGTTATGAGTTACTGTTCCTACTAAAATAATAATAATATTTAGCACCAGATATTATTTAACATCAAATAATGCAGCATTCCAAACCATTTATATTCCAGTCATTTGTATAAATGGTGTTATTTCTTCAGAGTCTCACCAAAGTTTGTTGTAGGACTTTCTTATGCAGGTCTCTGCATTTATGTTATAACTGCTATATAATAGTACCCTCTGCTACTGCAACCAGTCTTTTCTGCTTTTCTCATTGCTGCTCAGCCATTCTTTAATGCCATCTTTCTTTGCTATTTTTAAGCCCATATGACAAAACAGCTGACAAGAAAGAAAATGTTTAGCAAAATGGAAATAAAAATATATTTAGTGCAAATAAAAGTCCATCATGCATGTTTTTATATGTGAGGATTTCTCACATCTACCTATGTATTACAAAAAATACTAAGAAAAAGTACCAGAGTTTCCAGTACATGGAATTACTTGGGAGATTAAAAACAAAAAGTAAATGTTAAAAGTAAACTGTTTAAGTAAATGTTTTAGAGCAGTTTTTAATTTCAGATGGTTATGTGCTAGAATTGATAACATTTTTGTGAACCAAAACTTACTTTGGTCACGAGTTACTATTCCTACTAAAAATAATATTAATGTTACATTAAATAATACCCATGCAGCATTCAAGCCGGTTCTATTCGAGTCATCTCTATAAATATCAATATCGCTTCATCAGTTCACTGTGCCACTAGGAACATCACATCGTTTCGTGGATGTAATGTTGGATCAGACGAGCTCTATTATATGTTCTCACGCACTTGTGATTCTTTCCCAGAGTAAGCGAGAAAGATTAAGAGACTCGGTCCCCGCACTTGTGCGTTGACTGAAATGTTAACGTCCCCAATAGTAATAAATCTCTCCTATGAAATTGTCAGCGCAGGCCCTTCGCCCCGAGGCACTGGGTTATTGCTTTATTCTATTAGTCAGTTATTACGAGCAATCGCGGAGCCCCTTTCACACACCCCCCCCCCCATACCTCCACCCTCCTTCCTCAAAGCCTCCCAGAACATTTATCAGGCCGTGTACAAACGTTGGGAACATATGATGTCTGCTTTCATGGCCATATTAGCTCCAGGGCCTAAAGGCAGGGACTGGGCCGACGCTGCAGTTGGCCCACGTTGGTGCACATACACGCTTGGCTGTACCCCTGTCCACCTGAGTGTGGCTCTGGTGCCACCTCCCCTTCGCCTCTCTGTGTGGAAAATGAAAGGGCTGGCACCAGAAAAGTGGCCGGATTAACTCTGCTTTTTGAAGATCGTTCGCTCCGAAAAAGCTCACCTTCAGCGCAAGGTGACATTGGAGCGGGTGGACGCACGCACGCACGCACGCACACTCACACAGACTTTTCTTTTTATCTCTTCCTTGTCTACCCTTTCTTGTTGTTCTTTTACTGTTGAGAACCTTACAATGGACTGGACAGACAGCCCTCCGTCCTGCTACAAGGACTCTCCTTCTCGCCTTCCTTCAAGAGCACCAGCCCCAGGCTATTTGTGTCACGTTCTCCAGAGTAATTACCAGACTATTTAATACACTAGCAGGGCAATCAGAAGGTGATAACATGCAATTAAGATTGTGTTGCCAGATTAAGACGTCGGCGAAATACATGAGCAGTCTCACCCCTCCGTCCCTCAAGATAAAGTGCCCATCTCGCAAATGTCAAACTGTAGTGATTTAATCGGATTGTTTTCAATTAATATGTATGTCACACAGAGTCCTGCATATGCCTGGTGTTATTGACATTGATAAATTGTGCTCATCTTGGCAGAATTTGTCCGAGACACTCCATTTTGTTGAATGTCGCCTTCAAGTCACACTCCCCCCCCACCCCTCACACACACACACACACACACACACACACACACATCCCTTTTCCCTTTCCTCTTTTTTTCCGTTTGTCTTCCTCAGCGTCTCCCCTCTTCTCTTGCCCCCAAAATTCTGCCTGTGAGCCATGCATGATCTCAAACCCAAATGCCCCTCACCCCCCCAACCTCAAATCATCTATAGGATTAGGGCGACATGTCAGTCTTGAGAGGAACAATAATCTGAAAGGGCATCGATATAAATAGCGAGCTTGGATATAATTGTTTGTCGTGTCATTTCTCTCCCCCCTGCTTAAAGCCGTGCTGAGCCCTGGGAGTCCTGTTGGAGGCAGGCAGACAGCCACGCCTGACAGGCGCCCAGGGACGCGGATTTGTGGGGGGTGGGTGGGGGGGGCGCCAGGGGACGCCTGTTTGCCGGGCCATGGGTCTCCGGAGACACCGGGCGGGTGTCTGCTTTTTACCGGGTTAGAGAGCCGGAGAGAGGCAGAGTGAGGGAGAGACACAGAGAGAGGGAGAGACACAGAGAGAGGGAGAGAGAGTGTGTGTGAGCGAGAGACACAGAGAGAGGGAGACACACAGAGAGAGTGAGCGAGAGAGAGAGAAAGAAAGAAAGATAGAGAGAGTGAAAGAAAGAGAGAAAGAGAGAATGAGAGAAAGAGAGACACAGAGAGGGGCATAATGGCTCTATCTGAGCAATACTATGAAATACAAATATGTGTGAATGCGAATATTAACATCCATAACACAAGCGATTCGAAGTGGAGCGCATGACAGGACTTTTGCAGACAATCTTTGTATGCACACTCTATATTAAAGAATTGAATGAATAGGCAATGTCTTTTTGTACAGCTGGCAAAGTGTGTGCGTGCGTGTGTGTGTGCGTGCGTGTGTATGCGAGCGCACACGCTCTGTTTTACAGAGCAGGCTGCACGGTCACATTTGAGCAGACTGTTCCATCTAGCCTGAGGGACTACAGTACCCACTGTTTTAAGATTAAAACATCCAGTGTCATTTCTTGCTCTACTGGCTGCTTCAAACACCACCAACCCCTATTCCTCCATCACTGAAAATAAAAAAAAGGGGGGAAAAAAAAATCAGATATGAATTGTAACCCCCCCCCACCCCACCTCACTACACACACACACACCCCTCAGAGCTGATTATCGAGTCTCAGCCTTTCACCGGCCCGTGTTTCATGGTGGTCCCAGGAGCAAGCCACCAAAGAGGCAGACTAGGAGGGGATAGGATCAGCCTGCGTTGTACTTGTGTAGTCAAGCCATTGTTCCGTCCAGGCACAAAAGGTGATGCTTGGCTGAGTCCTTTTTTTAATGCTTTTTTATCCTTGGTTGTGTGTGGTTGGTTGGTGGTTGGTAGTGGTGGTGATGTATATGTGTGTGTGTGTGTGTGTGTGTGTGTGTGTGTGTGTGTGAGTGAGAGAGAGACAGAGAGAGAGGGAAAGACAGAAGGAGAGAGAGAGAAAGTGTGTGTGTCTGTGTGAGAGAGAGAAGAGAGAAAGAGAGAGGGAGAGAGAGAACCGAGAGACAACAGAGAGAGAGTGTGTAGTGTGCGAGAAGTGTGTGCATGTGTGACAGAGAGAGATAGAGAATAGAGAGAGAGAGAGAGAGAGAGAGTAGTGTGTGCGAGAAGTGTGTGCATGTGTGCATGTCTATGTGTATGAGTGAGAGAGAGGGAGAGAGAGAGAGAGAGAAAGTGTGTGTGTGTGAGTGTGTGTGTAAGAGAGAGAGAGAGAGAGAGAGAAAGAGAAAGTGTGTGTGTATGTGTGTATGTGTGTGTAGGTTTGAGCTCCTCCTGCGTTGTCAGCAATCAGACCGGGCAGATAGCTGGAGATGGGATGCCTGGGAGAGGCTCTCTTTTCTAATGGAGCCATCAGTCAAGCTCCTGTCCTGCTCCCCACACCTTAGGGCCATCCCCCTTAATACTGAGGAGCAGCACGTAAGCACCGATAGTGCCAGGTCATTTGTCAAAATGTGTCCGAGGCTGAGAAGTTGTGCAGTGTGTACGCTTGCGGTCGAGAGGAAAAAATACATCCAAGCTCAGTATATCGCAGCAGACAGGGGCCTGTAGTTGTAGATCGGAAAGTAAAAAAGGGAAAAAAAGGCACACTGGTGGGCGCACAGAAAAGTCTTTTCTATAAATCCGCTTTTAGGAATATTTGGACTAAAGGCATTAAGAACATAGTTTCAATTTCAACTGACGAAAATACGTTTGAGCATCCAAAAACACTAGATGCTGTAAACAGGACTGTGCCCGTCTCCTTACGGCCTTGGCCTTGACTCCACATCGGGTTGCATTCCTCCTTAACCATGCTTCCATCGCTCTCTCTTTTCATCTCCACCTCTTTTTCCCCCCCCTCATCCCTCTTTCTCCACCCTGCTTGATTTTGTGTTTGGAAAGGCCGGGGCGTGACATCCCTGAGATGTTGTGCTCACGACTGTGGCTGCTTCAGCCTGTTGTAATTATGCAGCAGGCATGTCAGTCCCTCTAAGGCCACCATCATTACCACTCTGCCCCTCTGATGAGGTGAGTGCCCCGCCAGGCATGACCAGTGACCCCCCATGTTGCATTCCGACCCCCTTTCCGAGCCCCCTCCTTGTCTGTCCACCCGCCCGAAACAAAACCAGCGTCTCCTCTCATCACCTCGTGCCACATGCTCTCTCAAGCAGTCAAGGCAACGAGGTGTGCCACAGAAACCTGTGTATACCAAGCCAAGCTAAAGCGCCACCACTGCAACATCATGTACGGACGGGGCCTTGCATTGTATTTCAAGCACACTGCAAGTGTGGTTAATGTTCCCCTGGAGATGCAGCAGCAGGTAGGGAGGTGATGGGAGGGAGAATCACACCCAGGAAGTCGTTTTTAGAGACTTACGCACTTTAGACAGTCATGGAGTCATGCGAGATGGAGTCACATCTGGAGTGTGAAGAAACGGCGTTAAATTGTTTGACTTGTTGTTAGTAATCAGGCATTAGACTTCATCAGCACCCTGGCATGGTGTCGTCTCCATGGACTGCGTCTACTTGCATTTAAGCAATTACAGTTTCTCTAGGTGTCTGGGGGCCTCTAAAAACAAGCAGAAGACATCTCAATGTGCAAAAAAGAGAGAAAAATATACAGCAGCTGAAAAGCCCCAAGAATAAATAAGGGGAAAAACACAGATACCAGACACATTTTCCCAACACATCTTGTGGGTAAACAAATGTTGCCTTGGGGTAAAATTTAATATGTACACAGCTGCTCCAAATACATTACAACACTTGCAGCAAGGAAAGAAGGCAAAAGGGCAAATTTAGGGGATGGCATTTTAAAAAGCACTGGTTTGACTGTATGGATGTACTTTATGCTTTAAGTTGGGCCACCTCCTCCCCCTTTTTTTCCAGCAAAGGCATGGGCTCCTCCGCTTTTGAATCCTTTCCCAAGCGATCGTCTGCTTGTTTGAAGAGTCCCTGATCAAAGACTTCTGCCTCAGATCTCCTTTATTAGATTTTACACTTGCTCCACGGGGGGGGCAGGAAACAATACTAAACACCACACTTTGAGTCAATACATTTTTATTTTCCCACAGATCGATCACGTTCGCATTGGGCCCCATGGTAGTGCATCAGACAACCCTGGCCACTAATTCAATCAATTAATAATGTCCTTTCAAAAAACGGGTTCCGGATTCTTCTTTGTATTCTGCCCAATGTGTGTTCCTGGATTAAATAGCAGTTGTCCTATTATATCTATCCCCAGGCTCAATACTGTGCACAGCACTCGTATTTTGAAGTATGTAGTTTTAGTTTACGGCCATGTTTCTACATTATGTGCGATCTCTGACATTTGCCCACGCTTGTGGTTTGAAGGGGTGAAATAGTCCATCAATTGCCAGGGTGGAAGTTTGCTATGGGAAGAGTTCTGCATGAATGGGATCTGGGCAGTGTGCCAAATGAATAGAAAATCTCCCCTTCTCCTCTCTTCACCCCTCAGACGGCCATGCTGTTCGCTCTTCATTAGGCCAGACACGCGGGATATTGCGGATTAGATTTTAATAATGCTGGCAGATCTTCGCCATTACTCCTGTCTTTCCTCGCCGGCTTTTCTTGCAGATGCACAATCGTTTTGTGTGATGTGCCTTTTCCATGCCTTTGTGGAACTGTCACGAAAATGCCCCTCCTTACAAATGTGTCCTTCAAGGGCTATCAGGTGTCACTGGCACCCTGGCACAAAGGCCTGTTGTCCCCCACAACTAATGTAGTGCTTCTCTGATGAAAGGGTTCCATGTTCACATTTTTAAGGTGGCGATGTTGCCGATAACCCTGCTCACTTGTCCTGTACCGGCTGCCTCTCAGTAGGCAAGCAGTGTGACTGTTTACCTCTGGTTCTTGGGAGAGTTATTTAAGCTCACTACGCGATTTCATTTCTCCTGGAAGCTTGCGAGAGGGGCTTTTTGTTTGAAGTGGTGGTGGTGGCTGGGTGGCGAATGAATCGGTCCATGGAACAAACACAAGCTCAAGTTCCTTAACAAATCTAATCTCTCTTAATACAGTCTAATGCCATGACCTTGTTACTCTTTTTTTGATTTAAAGGAAACGCATTGACCACCACGAGACAAAGCAAGGTCTCGGCAAAGGGCGGGAGAGAGAGAGAGGGACACAGGGAGGAGAGACACACACGGAGACAGGGAGCTGTTTTACAGCCCGCGGGTTAATAACCTCTTAGCCCAGGGGCTTGGCCTGGGCTGCCAATGAAAGCCAGAGGTTAGCGCTCCATTTTCCTCCCCTGTTGGTGTGTCACCATGACAACGGATATAGAAATCACGGGAGTGTCTAGAGGGTGACAGGGGTGGCATTAGGGAGGGTGAATAGGTGACATGCACACTGCAGCTCTCGAGTGACACGTGAAGGCCACGGAGTGTTTGCTCGCACCGAGTCAGTCAGTCAGAGTCGGTCAAGGGTAAGCATTAAGGGAAAAGACAAGGAGGCGAACAGCAAGAAATAAAAAGTGTGATGGCTTACGAAGGGAGGGAATAGAAAGGGGCCAAAAGACACTTCTGTCTGTACGTTCGCTGCCAGAAGACAAGATGGAGATAAGTGCCCGTTTCCGTTGGGTTGATGGTCAGACTGCTGGGTCAGGTACGGAGCGTGCCAGTTCCGACTGAGGACTCGCCGCGGGAGCACCCTCTGTGGACCATCAACACATTTCCCCTTCGCGAGAAAGCAGCAGACTGGAGGTTCTGTTTATTTGTTTGTGTGTTTGTTTGTTTTCATTTAACCAGGAATTAAGCATTCAGTGCAAATGTCTGTGTGGAGGGCTAATGTGCAACATGTACCCAGGGACTGTTTTGCACACAAGTTGCACAAAGCATGAGAGGCCTCTGCTGGCCACTCGGCTACTCACATCTCCGGTGACACTGGGGGAAACGCACATACCTGAAAGCTACAAGCCACAACACACATGCAGGCAGCGTACTTAAGGTGGAGACAAACATACTATTAAAAAGAGGGGTGAGGTATTGCAATTCCTGACTTGGATTTTTAAATAACACTGAGAACTTTAGCATTTTTTTCTCCTGTTTTTTAGAAAATATTACCTCATTAAAAAAAACCCTTGTGTCTAAATCAGTCAACCTTCACAACACGTTTCAGAGGATCTTGTTCAATAAACCTGTCTAAGGCTTCACAAGGTTCGATGAACAATAAAAATCAATACCATTAAACACTTCTGAAAAACAAACACATGCCTTTTCTCTGGGGAGTCTCCAAACTCCTGTGTTCCATACTTTAAACGGTGTGGTCAATAAAACATTCAGAGGATCCTAAATACTTCATTATATGTTGGCCTCCGATGTCTTTACACCATTGTTTTTTCCAGGTGATCTGTGTTTGTCTAGGTGCCCTTGTATATGTGTATGGGCGTGAGTGACTCCTGAGAAATCTACTGTAGGTTTGACTTCAAAGGCCTGTACAGACTTCTTTCGAATACTCTCTCTCTCCCCTGCACCCCACCCTTACTTACACACACACACACACACACACTTCTGTATTTCATAACTGCCCCACTCCTCTCCATGGTCCGCTCGATGAACAGCCAATCAGACATCTTCTCGGGGTGCTGACCACGAGCTCCGAGCCTTTGTTTCCTGTTCGCATTCCAATTCATTCACAGACGTATAAGCAATTTTAACAGTAGTTAGGCAGAGGTGGAACTGCTTGACATAATCTCGCGGAAACAGCCTCTGCCGTAGGCCTGGTGACAGTTCACATTAAATCTCTGTCAGAACTCAAGCATGGGTGTAAGGGGTAAAGGAGAGAAAAGGAGAAAGAGAAAGAGAAAGGGGGAAGTCGGGATGATGAAAAACAACAGTCAGTCTGAACGCGATTCTTTTAAACCACTCCCCCTGCTCCATCCTATACCATAACCTCATAGGATCACAGGCCGGTGTGGTATGTCGGAGAGAAAAAGAACACGGGGGACGTACAAGTAGGAGATTTACGGTGCGTCTTTGAGGCTTTAAAGTGTTGTCTTTACACATAACAGCATACAGTTAGTAGGGCGCAGAGAGGGAGATCCCTGCTTCACAAAGTGAAAACCCTGCCATGTATTCCTTCTGCCTGTGCAGTTAACCCAGACGATTTCAAAAATGAGCCTATCTATCCATCTGATGATGTGTGCGCTCATTAGGTTCACAAAATTGCTGGATCAAATATTTCGCAGGTTTTTTACCTTCTAAAGCTGGGATTTCCACTTCTTGACTTCTTGATGCTCAGCCTAAAGTAGATTACAAACATGCCTGTAGCTATGAGCTTTGAGAAGGATGTTTACAGGAGTTTTTATGCACAGCTGCTGAGCTGCTAGTGTAAAGCTTAGTTTTTACTCGCCATGTCTGTCAGTGCACACGGCATCGTGAGGTCACCGATCCACCCGACCTTTTCATACTGGCGCTCGATACACGCGCCAATCTTCTCCTCATCAGAGGTGTCAGAATGCCACAGTAGTCAAACAGTTCAGAAAAACCTTGCATTTCAAAGAAGTTAAACATGACTAAAATTGCAAGTTTTACATCTTGATTTGGGAATTAAACTGGATAAATCCAAAAAGTTTCCAGTCTGTGTGTGTATTTATTGTGTTTCCAGCAGTACAAGTCTATTTATGTTGAATGTTTTTCATTAGGAAAGACGTTATGAGTCATGTAAGGATGATAACATAAGGCAAACAAGTTACCCTAATAAACCAATTGCAGGCTTGCACCCATGTTGGTTTGTGGATAAAACTAAATAAATTCATTTATGGTCAGTGTTTGTGTTTATTGTGAGTTCCCAGGAACATTAGTCTGTTTGTGGCAATGGAAAAGACACGTCACGCTAGTTGTTACTAGGCTGAAGTTAGCAACACTCATCATTGCCTATTGTTTTGAATAGCCCACTGCGCTGTGTCACGGTGCAACAAAGCAGACACAGCGAGTACAAACCAGTCTTAAGGCCTTGCAGATTAAATATAAAAAAGAGAGTTTCCATCTATCATACATACCACCAGTCAGCCATCCATTTCAAAGCCATACACATATTTTATGCATCATTTAACAAACCTGAAATAATTCCAGTGACATAGCATACAAAGGATTTAAGCACGGGCCCAGCGTTTAACCTCTCGGCGGACATGCAAAATCCATTTCAGCTTTCAGTCACTGACACTGATATCTAAACCAGTGTTATATGAGACTCGGATTCTCGATACTGTATGGTTCTTGCACTCAAGGTCCAGTGCATGCCCTGATTGGGCCGACAAAGACTAACCGAGGCATGGGGTCTCTGGTATGGAGCAAGGGGCCCTTCTTCACCATGACCCACCATCCCCCTACACACACACACACACACACACACACACACACACACACACACACACACACACACACACACACACTGCGCCTCATCAAAGTGAAAGTTGCTCATGGATTGCTAACGCCTCAGAGGCTAGCCCTAACAACCTAAAGGTTAAGGAATTCTTTGCGCCATGCCCAGGTCATATTTTTTCTGTCTCTTCACCTCAAATCACTCCACCCCCTCCTTCCTCCTTCCTCCTTCCTCCATCTCTCTCTCTCTCTCTCTCTATCGTTCCAATGCTTTTTCTCTATTAGTCAGAGCTCATAGCTCAAAACTGGTCTTCAACTTCCTCCACAATCCTCGCTAAGCCTGTCATTTCTGGCTATTATTTACTTTAATGGGCTTTGGCTGATCCCTGGCGAAGCCTTGGATCTGGGAATAATGCAGCCGAGGGAGGCAGGCCTAGACGCGGGCGCGGGGCTGCCCGTAGATTAGCCATGGCAGATGGGCTTTGCACCGGCTTCCTGTGTGCAGGAGTGTTGATTGAGAGCGTATAATGGGAGAGGTGGTGTCCTCACAATGGACCCAGCCACCTCGCTGCACCTCTCTCGTCTAAACAACCCCCTATTCTCTCGGCTCTGCCGCTTGTGAATTTTTTTTTCCCCCCTGTCCCTTTTTCTTGCCTCTTCTTCCTCTTCTGCGACGCCCCCTTCCCCCCTTTTCCACTCCTTCTCTCTCTCTCTCTCCTCTCTCTCTCTCTCGTCGTTCGTTCCTACTCTGTGTGTGTCTCTCTCGCTCTCCTTTTCTTTTTTGCCACAGAGGAAGTCAGAGTGCAAGAGCAAGCACAAAAGCAACTGTAAATAAGCATGAATGTTAATCCAGCATTAATTGGTTCCCTCTTAAACTGGCTGTGCAGTTTCACAGACTAGGGGTCTGTCGCAGGTCATTAAAAGCATAGCCCCCTTTACTCTTTGTTATTTTTTTAACAAGCCCAAAGCTATATTTTTTGTATGAAAGACAATCAGAAAGAAAATGAATAATGGACAGATTATTATGAGGTTCCCTAAAGCCACCAAGCATGTTCGCTATTGAGTCTGTATAAAAAAAAAATTGGCACCTCTTGCAGCTCATAGTTTTTTTTTTTTAAAGCGCTTCTTATGACTCTGTAAAGTCATGTCTGGAAGGACAGTTTCCTATTTGGTTTGGGTTTTGCTGAGTGATTTGACGCCAACTCTCTGTGTTCACCTATCTGTTTAAGCTTTCATAGCACAAGACCTAGCCCAAGGCCACACCACAAAATGAACTGCCGAAACCCGACAAAGTCCTCAGGTCAAGTTTGTGTACAAGGGTGTTTTTTTTTTTTAGCCCACGCCTCACTCCCTCTCTCTACCCCGGTCTGAAAGTTTCCACACAAGCGGCGCTACACAATCCAACCGCACCAATTATCCCTCTGCTCCGAGCGCCTTTAGCAACTTTTTCAAAACTCCTTTCACTTCTCTCTTGTCAAGCGATGAAAGAAAAACTAACCACCATGTCAAGAGAACTCAGCTGCCTAGCAACCAGGCCACAGTTTAATTCTGATTTACTTCAGGTCTTGAGTAATGGAAACTGACAATGTTAAGCCAGTCACAAGTGTTGTTTGTCACCTCTGAAATGCAAACAAAACTTCATTGTTTTTTTGCCAAAGTATTGAGCATGATTGATGTTTAGAGCCACAATGGCGTCATTCATTTCTCTCTTGTGTTTTTGCTAGGATTGATGTCATATCTTTTCATGGCATATTAAATGTTTTGGAGGAGCATGAAAATGCGTGTCTTTTCATCTCAAGGCGAGGATGGCAGTGCCTCTGACACCCCCCACCCCCACCCCCCATCAACACTGAAGTTTAATGATTCTATTCAGGTTGTGTCCATTTCAAGCAGAAATAATTTAATAAGAAGCCAAGGCTCTTCAGTGGCCATAAAGGCACAGCATAATCCTGAGAGAAAGCATGAAAGGGACATGAAAGAATCAAGCTTTTTTAGATGAAAGGTTTTTTTTCCTCCCCTCTTTTGACACCATCCTTCCCCCCTCTCTTTATTTGATCAGTAACTTTCATTGTGGGTTTTGTCTAAGACACACTTTGTGTACAGATATTTTGGTTGCAGCTCCAACATGCTCATGAAAAATGTGTTCTGTAATCTATGATGTCATTCCAATTACAAAGCGCCTGTACACTGCAGTGACAATACACAACATGGAAAGATAAAAGTATTAGTAAATGTAGTGTACATTTGGCTTTGACATTAATTCAACAGTACAGTGCAAATCTTTATAGCTGTATGTCTGACCCACAACAGAGTCCTCTGCGGGGTTACAATATATCTCTAATCCCATTTATATTTGTACATGCTTGACACAGAACTTTGAAACTGTCACTCAAAGAAAGAGTTTTGCACTGGTAATTACAGTGTAGTCTTATTAATTTTTACACCCTTGTGTACAAAGAAGAGATTACAAGGAGTTGATGTTTTTGCCACAACTTCGCCCCATACATTACAAAGTAATCAGATTTGTAATAACTTACAATAAGATTAAATAAAGATTCAGAGTCCCAAATGGTGTCTTCAGTCAACCAATTGAGCTGGCGGAGTAGAGCATTTCGTAGTATGATATAGAAGCTGGCAATTTTTTCTACTCCACAGAACATTCATCAAAGGCCCAAATGACACAATGAGAAAGCCATCCATCACAAAGGCGAGAAAATTAGTGTAGAAATAAATGGCGGTTTCTTTCTCTCTCGCTTTCTCTCTCTCTCCCTCTGCCTGTCTCTCTTTCTCCCTCTCTCTGTCTCTCTTTCTCTCTCTCTCTCTGTCTGTCTCTCTTTCTCTCTCTCTCCCTCTCTCTCTGTCCCTCTCTCCCTCTCTCCATTTGGTTTGGGGCAGAGGACAGAGAAAATAGTCAACAATGAACACGGCCACATCAAAGTCCCAGGCAGAGGGATCAGGCTTTTCCATGGGCCGCAGTGGGGCGAAGAAGGAAAAATAAACGGCGGCACCCAACGTCAAACCACATTACCAGTCACCCCTGCCACCTTCACCACTAAACCACCCCCCCGCCCCCCCTACATACACACACACATATGATCACACAGGCACAGACACACATACACACACAGACACACACACATATGATCACACAGGCACAGACACACATACACACACAGACACACCCCTTCATCCCATGCCATCTTTCTTCAGAGGTGCTACGGTGACCAGGTGGGTTCAGTCACAGTCACATGGATTTATCATGGGTCTGGGTTTACACTACCACCACTATGGCACTGCGCGGTATGGGCAAGAGATTTTAAACGCGTAATCCACTGGGTAAATATTTTCCTCCCCACTCTCTTGTCCCAGTCATGCACACAGACATAGCCGTTCTTCTTATCTGTGGAGGACACAACAGAGCGCTATGAGGCGACACATGCTTGATATTTTTTTGCTAATTGTGCAACGGGTTGTCCGGGCTGCTTTTGTCTGGCTGTAGCACATGGCCACCTCAAAGCATGTTTGAATTTATGTAAAACGTAGCAGCCATATGAGTTCTTTGATGGGAGGGGTGCAGGAGATTGGAGGGGGGTGGGTTGGGGGGGTTGGGGGGGTTGCTATATTACTGCAGGATTTCAATGATAAAATGAGACCATTTGAAATGCATGCAATATCAACTTCACGTTGAGCAGATTATTTTAATTGCTCTCGGGTCTCCTCTGCCTTGCGTTACAGCCTTATTGCTTTTCTGATCTTTTTTTTTTATTGAGAGACATTTTGTCTGCGATTTACATGTCAGTTTTTATCATTCCACATATAATGTTTATGCTGCTTTTAATCTTCTAGCTTGCAGGTCAGTGTAAAAAATAAAATAAAATCAACCAACATCTTTTCTAATCCGATTAGTTTTACATGAAACAACTCGAGACATTAGAGACCAATTGCTTACAACTTGCCATGACATCGGTCAATTTTGTGCATTTATTGTGCTTTGATCGGCTATCTGTCACATGTGATTTTTTAAATTGTTTCAACAACATTTAAAGAAGTATTTTTTCAACATTTACTTAGACCCGTAATATCAGTCCCTACTTTGAATTGATATGTATACAGACCATACCGACCTTAGCACCATCAAGGACCACACCAAGATCACTAATAGTGTGTAGTGTCGTAAACACATCAGATGTGTCCCTGGTCTCGACATTGTCTGAAATGTTCCCCTCTCCGTGTAACAAATGCCTTTTAGCAGTTTTGCCATCTGTCCATAATGAGGCCATGTTTTTTCAGCCACCCATTTACACACTGTATTGTGTGTTGCCTATGAGCCATTTGCATAATTGTTGAAAGATTTTGCTCCAAAATTGATATCCACATTGTGACTATAAGAATGAATGAAGTTAAAACACACAGACACTCTCACACAGGAGAGAATGGAAGGGGGGAGGTGGGAATAGAATGAAGATGTTTGTGAAATTAGGTGAAAAGCAAATCAAATTTTTTAAGCATGCAAAGTAACCTAATCAGCAATGGCTTTATCGGGTAATCCACATTTAAACTTTAACCTGTAGGGGGCCTCTTTGTGTTAGTTAATGTACGTAGAAAGGAGGAGGACTGGATGAATGACTAATCAGATTAATCATATTTTGAAATCCTAAAAAGCTTCACTAAAAGGAATCTGAATTAGTGCTACTTCCATCACAGAGAGAAAGAGAGAGAGGGACTTAAATGAAACAATTGTGGCCAAAGAAAATGATGGCGTGGAATAAATTAATGTTCAAAGGCCAACTTTCTCTTAATCAGCTCAGCTGTCCGGGCTATAAACACACTGGCATGTTGGATCATTTCACAACATTGGGGGCAAAAAAAAATGAAGGACAAACTGATTATATCTGTACACCAGTTCCATGAAAGGCTGTCTATATCAAGCAATATATAAAAAAAAAACGTTCTATGTGCCAGTGCCTCTGACCAAACAAACAAACAAACAAATAAATAAATAAATGAAAAAAAATAGAGCAAACCCTACTAGCCTCCTGACAGCTCGTAGGGTTTAGAGATATCCGAGTGTTAATGGCATACTCAAAAAATTACCCAACATGACAGAACAGAGCGAAGAACAAAAAAAAAACCCTCCCCAAAAATGGCAGGGTGCAACGTGACAAGTGCACTTACTTCCACAACTGTGCCTCCGTTATCAGCAGCTGACTCTGGTCCTTCCCTCAGCTACTTGGAGGGGGAGACAGAGAGGAAGGTGATGATGCCAAACATATTTGTCAAGGGGAGGAAGAACAGCACAACCACTACACACTACTCCTTTCCCACTTTTGGAACACTGAAAATTGCAAAACCAGGCCTCATTTGAAATGCACTGTAGTCCTTCGTTTAACCACTATGAATGTGAAATAGTCATACTGCTTTCTGACTAAAAGTGTAAACAAAAAGAAATTTCATTTTCTCATGGTAGAGAATGGCTTCTTCAAAACTGTCACCACATCATTTATATTACACTGGATATGACCGCAGACAGTTTACTTCACAACTGACTCACTGAGAGAAGAAAATATGAAACACTGAAATTCATCTGTAAGTGGCGCTAAAGGGTAAATTGTCCTGGTTATTGCAAACTGACATTAACAGTTGTTTAGACATACCTCATAATGATATTAAAAATCTGGCTTTGTACAAAATATACAACAGAATGTTTGCATGTTTTTCACATGAAAGCATCAATCATTTTTGAAGATTTAAAAAAAACGACAACAGGCTTTTAAACATGTGTAATTGCAATAAGCTTTGATTGGTCTTCACTCGATATCGTGCTTTTAGGTGTCATTAATACAGAGAGGTTGTCTTTTGAAATCAGGCCAAAAGGAACAGAATAGCATGTCATTTTCTTGTTCTGTTCGTATCAGCTGGCTATATAATTTTCCCTCCATTAGTGAAAGGCACATGTTATCTGTATTATCATGCCATGCAGCGAGCCGTGCATTCAAATTCATTCTCTCTCTCCCTCTCCCTCTCCCTCTCTCTCTCTCCCCATCTCTCCCGCTCTCTACCTCTCCCACTCTCTATCTCAATTTGATGCTATGACAACCACTTAGTTTCTTAAGACGTAATATGACGGGCAATGTCAGGCTTCAAGAGCCACTCATCCTGAATTTGTCCCATATCCCAAATAACTTCGACTACATGATGAACCCTTTACAGATCCTACTGTACACCTCAGACATTAGGCATCTGTACATGCACATATATTTAAAAAGGAAAAGAAAAATCTTGTGTTCAGTCAATAGGCAGTTATCTTCAAGTGCTTGTTATTACTAAAGGAATACTAAAGGTTGTTTATTGCCTCTAGTCCTCAACAGTACTGTTTAAGTTAGCAAAAAAAATATCATAAATATCCCAGCCACCAACAGTGCATTGCAATTATTGACAAAATCAACAAATAACCATTAAATCAAATCACTGGTAAAATTATGTCTCCATTCAGAAGATTTTTTCCCTAACAGAACCTATGAGCCTGTGGTCATCCAGATCTGTAAGGTTGCTCTTGACTGTTGCGTCCACCTCACACGCTCTGTGTCTCCCTCTCTCTATTGCTCTGTGTCTCCCTCTCCATAGCCCCCCCCCCCCCCACCCTGCCCCGCACCCCCATCACTCTCTGCACTTCAACAGGATCTGACTCCATCTAGTGGCCCCAGACGCTCCAGCCCCACATCAGTGGAAAACAGCTAGGCCAAAGACACACCCACACACACACACTTAAAAAAGAAAACACCTCGGACTCACTTTGACTCTTAACCACCACTCCACAATCTCTTTTGTCTCTAACCAACATCATAAACATGTACCCCTAACTGTGTCAGATGTACTTTCGGTTGCTTTCTGAAGGCAGGGCAGCTCATCGGTTTGGGAGAGAAGGTGGGGGGGGGGGGGGGGGTGACAACTATTTGGAGATGGAAATAATTACGGGCCCTATCTGTACCAGCATGTAAGCTCTGCCCGTCCACTAAATCTCCGCTTTATCCTAATGCTACAATAAAGTTGTCGCTGTCACAGCGATTTTCCCTACTTTTCACAAATTCTAATGAAGTTGTCTCGCTTCAATTTTAATTTATCAGATTACTACATGTAAAAGAAACAATATGTAGGGGGCTTTTCTCTTATAATCATGTAATTTGCCTCTGGGAGCAGGTCTTATTTGACAGGGCAATTTCCACACTTATTAAAGCCTTTGACACAGTCAAACATAATCGTATTAGCGTATTGCTCAAATTAGCTTGTTTCGTTGCAGAGAAGTCCGTGATTCTGGGCGTAATAGGCCGCCCTCACAAATAACTTGTGATGTCTCCATTTCCTCTGGAGAGGGCTTAGGAGAGGAGAGGAGAGGAGAGGAGAGGGGGCAGGCTCCAGTGGGAGGTAGAGCAGGCTGCCATCTCCAGGCAACATGGCAATCAGTCCACGCGTAGCAAAGCCAGCACCAACTGTACTTCAACATGTGGAAAGAACGTTACTACACTAAATTGTGGTAATACTGTGTTAAAGCCCCAAAAAAGGACAAAAAAAAAAAAACTTACTTGAATAGCTTTGCCCTCCCCTCCAAGCCAACCCAGCCCCCCTTCTACACACACACTAAACCCCCCCACCCACCCACACAGCACACCACTACCACCATTCACACCCCCGTCTTCTTCAGTCCTATAGGGGTCAGCAGTCGGACTCCAGGATGCCTGGGACTTTGAAAACAAGCCTCAAGTCCCACCTACCACACCCCAAAATCCTTCATCACTAGTACAACCAACCAACAACAAAACTACCAACCGCAAAGCTTAACAGGCTTGACATTTTGCCCGGGTGACATCGGTAGAGAGTGTTGGAGGCAGCGGTGGAGGGAAGAAGTTGCGGTGTCATAATTCACTGGCCCCGAAATGAGGCCGCTCGCTGGGCTCGCTGGAGAGGAGAAACAAGAGGCAGCCCTCTCGCTGCCCCCCTCTGGTGAGGAATGCACTCGCGGGGCACAACCAGCGACTAGTTAGGCCTCCGCCACATCCTGGTACTTTTATCTTTGACCTTTGACCCTCGGCACATCTGGAAACCTTGTAGGAGCCCCGAAAAAGACGAGGAAGTTTTCCTTTTCACTCCCCGCGAACCATTTATGGATGGAGAGAGTGTCTGTGTGCGTAGTTTCATCCCAGCAGCCCGCTTCCTCGAGTGAGTCAGTTTAATGATGGCACTGGTAATGAACTCTAGGACACTGTTACAGGGTGTGTGCGTAGGCAGGCAAAAGGATGTTGGGAGAGTGCAATCGGTGCATGGCGTTGCCTCTTTGACTGTATGGGTTCCAGATTCCTACAGCAGATAAACATCTTTGACAGGGGCAAGGTCCAGCAACAAAAAAAGACTACAAAGGCTTGCATCTTTGATGTTCAGAGATGGTCTTGCTTAATGGACACCAAGCCCATGGCCAACAAAAACATTCCCCCATCAGGATATTTAGAGGTCGCATGTAGAGGCACAGTCCATGGGATCAAAATGTGCCCACTGGGTATTTGTTTAACTAGCTTATGAGATGAAGCACAGGGCCTTTGGTGTTAACTGGTACAGCCTGGTCACCCTGTGGCCATCTTGCTGTGTGTTGATATAATGGAGAGCATGGGAAATGTTGCTGGAAATGTTGCTTCATGACAGAGGTACAGTGCAAACAGTGTGACCTGGAGTAATCACACTTTCATGGTCAGCACTGCTCCCACATTCCACTCATGGAAAGTTGTTTCCCTCCTCAAAAACCATCGTTGCATTGTATGCATGAATGTCTGCTCTTAAGGATGTGCATCAACAGCCAATATTATGAAGCACACAAAGGGCTGTCTTTTTCGGTAAGAGAAATGACGATGCTGGTGATGATGTACTTTATTGTCCGTCCAAAACAGAAATTCTCTTTGCGTATGATTTGACTGACTGACTGAAATTCTCTTCGCATATAATATATGATCTGCATCCTGGGTAAAAACAATACAAACCACCAATGCAAAAGAAAAAAAAAAAATCCACATTTCACATCTAAGTACATGTTTGCTCATCCGAATAGCTCTTGTGTTTATGGGACTGCCGTGGACCCCCTCTGTGCCTAGCTACGCAGAAGAGAAAAACATATTCGGCAAAAAGAGTTCACGGAGTCCGAACATATATGACGTCCACGTATCCTGACATCTGCGTTTCCTATAATGATAAGTGACTCGCTTTGGTACAACGTCTACACCGTTCTCGAATGGCAGACACATTCACATGGTACAACTTTCTTCTCAAACACAATGTAGGTGGGGAGTGGTGCACCGATAACTGACATGAAGAAGACATGGAATCCTCTTCAAGCGAAAGGCCCCTGGGTTTATGGGAGTCTCACATATAGTGGAGCGAGACAATAATCCAGACTGTTTAGTGGATCTGACATTTACTGTTGGGGGGGAATCAGCGCAAAGTGGGCCGGGCCCTGCCATTGTGCTGAGCCCGGTAACACACTACTGCCTCTGTTCCCATCACCTATCTGCCTGCTCTCTCTGTTGATTTTATAACGCAGGGGAAATGCACCGACCACAAGCTGTGCCGAATAAAAGGAATCTGTCTGGAAGATTAAATAGAGAGCGGGTAAGAGAGAGAAAGTGGGGAGAGAGAGAGAGACACACACACACACAGACAGAACTGGGGGAAAAAAGCCATCTCTGAGGAGTGTAGACTCAGGTGTGCGCTCCCCACGGAATTCTGAGACCTGTCTATCAGTATCTCCTTTAGATGATGTCATAGGTCTGGGCTTCTCTCGGAGGAATAGCGAAGGTGGCTGTGGTTCTCCAGAGAGCGTTTGGCTGAGAGTGAGGGAGGGGAGGGGCGGTTGAGACAGCGAGTCCCCAGGCCCTGCACATCTCCTTGGGCCTCGCCAGCACAGCATGGCCCTGCCCGGGAGCAATGGGCCTAAACCAGGACTAATCAATCAATTAAACGCGCCCCAGATTAGCAGCGATTATGGGTCCACCTTAGTGGGCTGCCCAGAGTGGGCTGCATATGTTTAAAAGTCCCAGCAGGATATTGTCTGAAAGATAAAGGGGCCTTCAGACCGAACGTGCGGTGAGGAATGGCTTTTACAGTAAAAAAGGTCTGGGGAAATAAAGACAATTTCCTGGTCTTGGTGAGACCTTACAAAATGTGCACTGATACTCGGAGATGTGCGGGTGATCCCCAAAGGTCTGGCAAAGGAGAATACATATTGAATTATACTGTGTGTTTTTCTCCACAAAAACCCTTTGCTGGAGTCCTCAGCGAGGAGAATGGCCTTCCAGCTGCATATTCGCCAGTCTCTAGCCAGATCATGCGGTCAGATGGCCCACAGTCACACATGGCGCTCCACTATCCCTTAAAATAAAAAAAAAATTTTTTTTTAATACTTACAGCGGTTTATTCTCTTGGGCAGATTGCCCCTGTCAAGTAAAACATTTGGTCTCACATGGGAGAGGTATGATGTATGCCATCAATTGAATGTTCAAGTACAGCATTTTTTGACAGGATCTATAGGTAGACTTTAAATTTAAAATTTAGAATGAAAACATTTTCAAACTGAGCATCTAGAACGTGGTGGTTGCAGAGTTGAACATTGAAGGATTACCGATAAATTCTGGAGGAAGTGGTGATCCATTTTGTATCAAAACAATGCACAAGCATATGTGGTTTAGCTCACAAGTAGGAAGTGTGGATGCAGGTGTTGAGCATTTTGGAAAAACACTATGTTGTAACAAGTGTGAAAATAATTGGGGGGAAAAAGCATGATGCAGCAGAATTTTGTGGGGATATGGAACATTTCATCATCCTATGCCCCCAAGGCCACAGAGTTTTTTTTCAGGAGGCATCAAGTTACCAAGCTTGCGTTTTTGTTTTTTTTTTCCTTTCCATTTACGGTGATAGCCATGAGAGAACGCTTCAGTGCATCTTTCTGGTTTCTAAGGATTTATTCCATTCAAATCTTATTCTTCAACATGGTGATCCTCAGCCCAAAGGGCTTAGTGTGTGTGTGTGTGTGTGTGTGTGTGTGTGTGTGTGTGTATGCATCGCCTCATTACGTTTCACCCAGACTACTCCGCAGGACAGAACATTCTGGTCGGTATCCACTCTTCTAGTTTTACACTCAGTTCAACTTTTTCCACAATTTACCCCCCTCCCCCACTAAAAAATGAGGCAAAGTGAAAGGGCATTGTTGCCATTACCAGAGGAGATTTACATATGCATCTCTTCAAAATAATAGAGTAATAATATTCACCCATCTTCACAGACGAAAAATGTTTAACAGAATGCCTCATACATCTTCAAGCCTCTGGCATTCCAGTTATAGCACATGATCAAGTTCTCGATGTCTCAGTCACACAGCTGAAAATGAACCCTTAGAATTGACAGTCGGCATGTAACGCTGAAGCAGACTTGCACGCTTTCTATAGATAAGACCCCCCACCTCCCCTGGCAAAGAACGAAAGCAAAAAGAGAGAGAGAGAGAGAGCGCAATAGAGAGAGAGAAAAAAATGAGAGAGGAAGACAGAAAGAGAGAGGAGCTAACTGTAGTGAAATCAAGGACTTCATAAACAGCCCCAGCGTGAGAGAGCCCACAGTGCCCCGCTGCTATCTGCGCACAACCATCAGCCACCATTAGAGGGCACAAGGCTCTCCATCAGGCCAGACAAGGGCACACCAACGTGTCTGTGCAAGCACAGATTAGAGAGGGTCACGGCACGCCATTGACAATCATTACTGTCACATGATAGCCACATAAACTAATTGGCCAGCTTTTATGTGCAAGGCAACACACTCCAAAATCAAAATGTTAATTACATCCAAGGCATGGTTCTTCGTTGGAGATTGGACCCCCTAATCTCTGTTTCCTCTCTCTCTCTCTCTCTGTTAGTCACTTTGTCTGTTTCTAGGTTATAAAAAAGCAAAGACAAAAGGAAACATCATACCCTGATATAGTTGCCTGCATATTTCTTGATAAGCTGGAGGCAGTGACACTTGCCCATTTTTTTTCTTTATTTTCCACGGAAATACTTGACAGCATAATTAGCGAACGCCATCAGACAAGGGCAAGTGCCAAAGATGACTCTCGTTCGTTCGTGCTCTCTCTCTCTCTTTCTCCTTCCCAAAAGTTTTCTTCACCCTGAAGGTTTCCCCTTGCACTACCAGTCTGTTTACTTTTCACTAAATTACATTGGTTTAGCTACTGTGGAATAATGGCAGCCACAAACACATGGGCGCGCACACACACACACACACACACACACAAGCATGCACACGCAAAGGAAACATCAGAGTGCTTAATTATGGTAATGCCGAGGCAGACTGGCTTGCTGATGTGTTTGCTCGGGGGCTTAGCATGGGGGGGGAGTAGGAAGGCATTTCCTCCTGCTTTGTTGTGAGAGGGTTGGGGCCAGCTCTTCACCTGAGGCCTCCTGCACACCCATCCCTATCCATCCTGCCAAAGCCATTACCCCCATGCACTGTTAGAAAGATAAATATTGCTGCAGTCTCAAGATTCTGCTATAACACTTTTTTTCCCAGGATCTGATTCCTCAGGCCAAACTGAGGAACAGACGCACTGTAAATGACGGAGATTTTGCCTAGGCCTACAGGAACTTACTGACTAGGCTTACACCGATTGAAGGCCCAAATTCAGTTCTGCCTGTAATATTGATAAAAACGCAATATTGTTCATAATACAAGTATGTAGTGTGTAATGTAATGATTATTCACGGTCACTGTAAATTTGTTGAATTTCAAAGTGCTACTAGCTAGCTGGTCTACGGTTTATTTTCTATGGTAGGCTACGTGTTTTAGGCCTATTTTTTAAATGAATATCCCATACTTCTACTAGATCATCGTATATCCTTAAAATTAGAAGCCACGATGAATCCACCATGAACCTTATTAATAGGGTACACAAGGGGAGACAAACTGAAGGGAATGTAACTAATGTTGGTGTGAGTTACAAAGCCAGCGGCCAAGGCTTCAATGAAGGCCATACACTTCTTACCTCAGAAGCCAATGGAGCTGAAGGCGCTGGAAAGTGGTTCGTGGTGATACAGTACATCTCTCTTTGCCGAGTTTCTGCATTCTTTTCCTTTTCTGTGTTGTGCTGAACTTGTCGCGCTGCTCATAAATCAGGCGAGCTTGACGTGAGGACTAGTTTGTTGACCGTTCCCCAAACCGAAGGCTAGAGAACGAAAGCAATGCTGAGCAAACCCCCTCCTGAGACGCACTAAAAGTTGTGTATTTGAACCTGTTGCAGTTCCATCCCAGCCCTAACTGCACTCGGCGGAGCTTCCCGCCGAGAACCGCCATATTTGTGTTGGCAAAGTATGCGAGAGAATTAAGATCATAAAAGTGCTCGGCCACACAAAGCTGCCATTAACTTCCAGGGGACTCTGTTTAGTACGCACGTTTATTTACGCTCTGCGGATTTGTGGTGTAGTGCTCCTTAGTATTCCTCTCGGTCAATATTTTTTCAGTGTCTTGCTTTGTAGACTCAATTGATGGATTAAATTTATTGCATTAAAACATGCCTCGTGTGTCTTTATTATGACGAAGAAATACCATCTCAATCTGCGAAAAACAATCTGCTGAGATTGATGCGACGAGGAGATATGGAATACAAGACAGACCGTTCCTGGTCAACAAAAACTGCTAAGAAATACTCAGGATGCAGTGTGCCCTACTTTTTGATGACTCATGGTAAATGTCCATATGGGACGATGCCTTTTTCGTTACTATAATATTTATTTTATTTATTTGTCTGCTCCATTAAATCAACTTACGTGTAATGTTCTGTGTTATTATTCTGAGGTTCACCGTGTCACGACCTCAACATGCTTAAGAAGAGTGATGGCTAATTGAGTTCATGTTTCAGGAGCATTTTAATGCCCCTACTTTGACATAAATGACCATTATGGGATGAGAAAGTGAAGGCGGGATTCACATGAACCAGCATCACATGTACAGATGATTGGGGGTATGATCGCTGTGGCAGCAATAACCCACGACCTCTGAGACTGAGCTGCCAGGAGCTGAAGACGAACCGTTTGAAAAGGCAAAGGTCAAATCTAACAATGCCGTTCATCATTTTTACTCTTCTTTCGCAGAAACAGAATTATGGTTTTCTCTGTGTAAACATGTTTTCACTCCTTGTGTAAGAGAGAGCCTATACCCATAATTAGGGCTGTGTCTTTTGTTTGTCTGAGATATTGTAAGTATGTGAACTTTACTTACTAAGAAGAGTTTTGAATTTGGCATCAATGGTGGTACCTTTCATCCAATATTTAATGATAATTGAATGTTGCTGTTTTTCCTGCACTTGCACTGTCTCTGGCAATATGATGTGTCTTGGCAGGTTTTGCAAGTGAAGAACAGTGTTGGAATGTGTTAGCAATTACTCTCTTTCCCTTGGAAGCGCTCTGCTCATTAGTCCTTCATGTTAATGGTGATGATTATGAATAAACTTGTCAAAATGCCATGAAGTCACAGCAAGCCCACTGCTAAAACAAGACCTCACCACAAACATTCTGCTTTTGTGCCTCAGAACAAAAGCATCTGTATTTCTACATTTGTTTTGCATTTGTCTTGCTCGGAGCCTATGCATTTGTTCTTATCTCAAGGGAGAGGTTTTGCTGAAGCTATGTCCATAGTCTGCCTTGAGAATGAGTGATTATAATGTGATCGACAAAGAAATCCCTCGGAAAGTGGCTTGCTTCATATATTTTCTACAATAAGCCTAATGAATAGTTCTTTTGAGTGGAGACAGCATTTTTATTTGCACACTCTGTCACTTCATGTTGGTTTGATTCTACCCATATGTTTCAGCATTCTTTGTTTAAGTCCTCGTCCAGAAAACAGCAGAGCAAACACCAAAGGGAACATCAAGAACTAGACATGATCCCCCAACTCCCCTTGTCACAGGACTCCACCCCTCCACTCATGTGACTCGGACACGTGCACCCCAAGGCCGCCCCATCCCAAAATCTCTGTGCCTGAAGGGTCGCATGATCGGGGCCATTCCCGGGGTTGTCTCACGTTCCAAAACCTTAGCACTGACAAACATCAGGCTCTACAGCAGGCTCGGTAGATACAGATGAAATGAGACCTAATTTTGGAATGCATCTAAACACACACACGCACACACACACACACACACGCACACACACACACACACACACACACACACACACACACATACAAATATAAATGCACAGAATTAACACACCACTAAAAGATGTTTTAGCTTCTAGAGTTTCTGAAACAAGCTGGTGAACCTCTTGACACAAAGTTTGTCTGTCTGCGCATGCACATAAGACAGCAAACACAGATACATAGCCACATCCAGCAATCCACTTCAGCAGGCGGTCTTAGCATTCCATGTAAAGCAAACAGAGAAATCTTGAACACTTTACCTGCCTGCTTCTTGCCATGAACACGTACAGCACCAAGGGGTTTGGGGAAGCAATTCTCCCATTTTCGCGTTTCCTGTGGGGCAAGATATAAAACAGCTTTTTATTGCACGCCAAGACAAAATAAAACCTTAAATATATAAAAATTGCACACTGCAGACCCCTAGTTTAGCAGTCCATTTATGGAGCCCATGTTGTCATCTGTCTCTGAACAGATCACCCTGTCAACCCACGCCTCTCCTTCACGTCGAGCTGTTTTAACCCTTGCCACCATCATGATAGGAGAGAGCAGTCGTCCACTGGCACACATTCTGTCAGGAAGCTGATTACATCCCCCTCCCTTCCTCTTGCTCTTCAAACACGCCAATATTAAAAGAGAAATGTATTTTAATTAGCCCAATCTCTTCGTTATTTAATCGACAAAAAGGGATGGGGTCCAGCTGTGACATTCTTGACAGGCGAAAAATGTTTGTAGTTTCGGCAATTTGCTCCCTCCCTTTCATGCGACACTCCACCCCCACCCCCTTAAAAATGCAATATATTTTCAATTTCGTATTGAAAACACAGTTTACTGAAATAGATGGGTTTCAAATTAGACCCAAACAGACTGTCGATTTCCAGCACGGCATGACAGCAAGCAGATTGCTCCCAGTGATTTCTGATGTGTTCTCATCAGGGCAGGCTGTTTAATATTTCCAGAGCTGTTAACCATCGCAATGACGCTCAAATGCCTCGCTGACATAAATGCAAATCGGCCGTGAAACAAAATATGAGTGACTGACGTGTATATAGAATAGGCTATGCTGATGGCTACATCTGTGCACAGCATTCGGTCTTTGCAATGCATCCGTGTTCCCTCGGGCAAATGATTGCTGTAAAATATAGAGGGAAGTAAGAAAAGGTTGTTTAAACATAATGGCTTTTTGTCTTGGTAACAAAGCGGTGGGTTTTGCTTTGAATGTGTGTATCAGAGACTGCTGAAGAAGAAGGGACAGTTGGACATTGCATATGGCTACACATCACAGATTCACTATACAGAGTTTCCAGGTAGTGCAGGGAGGGTGGTACATCTCTGAGATACCTGAGTCAGCTGCTTCACGTTCAGGGGAAATTTCTGGTTCCTAATTTCCTTTATATCACAGCTGCTATTTCAAGAAAGAAGAACCTTTCCAAGTTTTACAGCCTGCCACCCTAAAGAAAGAACTCGGTGACTGTTAAAGACACATCATATTGACACTTGGGCCTTAAAAAATGAGGATGTCCTACTGACAGCCAGGCACACTGACAGATACAGTATTCTACAGATATTGCACAGCTTCATTCGAGTCATCGCTTTGTAACCATGGGGGACTGAGCAAGGGGTCCCTTGTGGTCCCACGTAGGTAAGATCCAGTTGGAGCGGAGCTGTCAATCACATGGGTGACGGCTCTTCCAGGCATGCGTCACCACTCCAAGGCCCCAGCGCAGCCTCCGAGAGGCACCCTCGCCACAGTCTCCGCAGACAGCTCTAATTAGACTAATTACTCTCGGAAGCAGGGGCAAACTTATGGGGGTGGGGCTGGACCACTTAAGAGGGGCCTCGCCAGGTACTTTAGTGGCACCAGAGAGACATGTCAGCTGAGGTCTGCTGGGACACTGACAAGGGGCCCTTGCTGTCATTATGAGGAGGATGTCCCCATCACGAACGTCTCTGACACAGGGCCTGATGGGCTGCACTCAGCAGTCACTACGATGGTTTTTACTGCCTTTAATGGTGCCCAAAGATCAGATAAACAGTGCCCAGTTAGGACATGTGCCTCAGATGCCTTTCCATGTACTTCAGTTGAGCAGGAGTAAATGCAGCTATGTGGAGGGCCTTCAGTCTTGGCAGATTGGTTCGTGCATACCTACAGTTAAAGCCTGTATCTGGGTTTCACATTGGGGGGATGAATTAATTTATTGCCACAATTATACTCTGTTAATGAATTAATACAGTAGGTTTTATATGTCTCACGCAGAGGGAGTGGTATCACTTGCACTTTGGCATGGCTGTTTGTTAAAATGCTTTATTTTTATTACAGGCCCCCTAATTTGCTGGCTTCAAGCCTTCCAGCCACACAGCATCGCTTCGCTTTTTTCCTCTGTCTGTGTATTTGTTTGGGTGTAAGTGTGTGTGTGTGCGCGCGTGTGTGTGAGAGTGTGCGCAATATTTGTGTGTGTGTGTGTGTGTGTGTGTGTGCAGGAGAGTGTGCATGTGTGAGGGCCCAGACTAGCACCGGGTGTCGTTGGAACTTTTCCATGCATCATAATCGTTTGCTAATTCACTATGCTAATTAAGTAATTAATTTGGGAACAGGAGATTAGATGGAAGGGGGCAGAAAAAAAAGAAGAAGGGAGAAAATAAATAAATAAATAAATAAATAAATAAACGAGTAAAGCATCGAGCGTCACCATCGTGCGCTCTGACATTAGAAATGCAAACTGAGTCGCACACACCGCCGCATGCTTCCTGCGCCCAAGGCGAGCTGCGCTGATGAGCCGAGTGTGCGCTCAGTGTGTGTGTCGCTGCGTTCACCCTCACCATTAAAAAGCCTTCCCCCACGACATCCTAGCCTCCCCAACGCTATTTTAGATTCCACAGAGATAGGCTCTGGGACTGTGCTGTGCTAAAAGGAAGCTGAATTCTTGAGACTCTTATCTAAGTGTTCCCCTTATTCAGGTCTGTGGGGTAATTCTGTGAAAAAAATTGCAATATCTTATGGAGAGGAATGTACATGAGGGATTTGGCTGCCTTTTTTCAGATGAATAAAAGTCCACTGCCCATGAAAACCTGCTGAGAACCACCACACTGTGTGGGTCACTGTACCATGAACAGGTTCACCTTTGCCTCAATTCCTGATCTTTCCCAGAAGAGGGCAGCAGTCACCCCACTATGACATTGCGATGCCGGCATATCAGGAAGACCTCATGTAAGGAGATTTGTCCTCTGAGGAGCATGGTCACTGAAAACCATGAAAGGTCATCATAAATCATTTTAAGTGAGCATGTGAGCTTGCTCCACTGTGTTTACTTGTCCTTGTTTGTTTACTTGTTTCTGTGTTTGTGGTGAAATGGCTAGAGAGGATGCCTAACGACTAGGTCATAGGGCTTTTCTGTAAACATCCTGTGGCTGATAAGTACGTAAGAATGTCATTATGGGATGGGCATGTTCATACTGGCATCACATGAGGGCACACTAGGATGTGTAGTATCTACAGAACCTAAAGAGTGAAATCTAAAGAGTGCTATTGCCCTTGTGTAGCATTAAAACCATGCTGGACCTACCTGGACCTGATCTAGTGGTCTCTTTTTCTCTCACTCTAGATGTCTCTCTCTCTCTCTCTTTTTTGGGGGGGGGGGGGGGGGGGGGGTTATGTAAAAGCATCCTTTATCTCTTTTCTCCCAACATAGCTAGTTATAACGTCTGTCCAGTCTGCCACTTTACCTCCCTTTGGCTTAACCTCTCAGGAAATCCAGGAAATCTGCCCATTCTGCAATGCAACCACAGAGGGGCAGAGCTGAGACATCGCACATAACCCAAGCTTCATTAACGCCACAGGGATATAAAGCCTCACTGCTTACTATTAGGGTGAGGTTCAAAGCACCACCCGTTCCGGTCACTTTTTAACAGGATATCATTTCGATTTTGGCTGATAAGCACCCATTCCCCCTGGGAGCTTTGTTTTTTAAAGGTTACAGTGGGATTCCCGTACCTATACTGTCCAGTCCAGTTGTTGTATCTGAGCCCAGGCTATCAGAGAAAACAGAGAGAAGAGATACTGCCTGTGGATAAATGAGGCGATTGCATGATAAAACAGGATGTGGGTTACGACGTGAAATCTGTCCAGTGCACACTCAAGGGCTGTCCAGAGGGAATGGCCTCTCTCGCTGTTGTTCTCGGCAAAACCGCCAAGTTGTGGGCCAAAACAACATTACTGTTTAGTGGATGGCTCAACATCCTTAGGGTTATCTTGCTTGTGCAAAGAAGTGCATCATGGCCGCATGTGGTGCAAGTGCCTAAATTGCATTTGGAAGGTAAGGTCTAATGACAGTCCTGTGATTGTGTAACATTATTCAATTTCACATGGAACAGGAACTAAATAATGAATAAATCAACAGGAACTGAATAATGGCTACAAGCTGAAAGCTGTGGATGTTCCTGAACAAGAGCACTAAGAGGTTAGGGTTAGGAATAGGCCTCCATTAAGAGAGCGAGTGTGTGTGTGTGTGTGTTGTCATAAAATTACCTCAGGAGTTATTGCTGCTGTCTATACTCTGACTGAACTAGAACAAACAGATGTCTACAAAATTATGAGACACCAACAAAAACATATGATTTCCCGCTAGGACATTTTTCCCCCCTTGATCGGCAACCGTAAAAAAGAAAAAAAGGTGGAAAAAAGCCACTCACATCACACCTGTCCATCTGTTCCCTGATGTATCCTACCAGGTGCTGCATGCTGACCTAAAGATATGAAATGTGCTTGGTGCTTCCCACTTCTCGTCCCCTGTCACATGACATCTGAGAAAACTGGGACAGGATGAGTGCTCTGCCTGGCTCTGGCGTCATGCCTTTTTGTTTGACATCTGCAGAAAGGTCAGCGAGGGTGTAACAGCAGTAGGGTGTGAACAGAAGAATGAGATGAGCACTTTTTTATGTGTGAAAGCCATAAGGGCCCTTTTAGTGTGAGCACACACCGGTTTATTGTTGCGTTCTTTAAAGAGCCAAATGACCCAGCAGCAGTGAATGTGCTGCAGATGGGCACGGAAAGGCTTAATGAGGGATAATATACCTCTGCGATAGAGAATGTGCAGTTTGAAATGGTGGTGGTGGTGATGGTGGGGGTGGTGGTGAGGGGAGGGGGGGATCAGGAACAAGGCAGCCACCTCTTTCAGCTCAGACGAGCAAGGAGGGCAGTCTCCGTCATGGCTAAAACCACCATGGATTCACCTGAAACTGCTACTCTGTGGTTGTTTTTCAACTTTCCTCTACTCCTGGTCTCACAAACAAACAGCCCAGGGATTCGGGAGTGAATGCAACTATTTAGGAAAAGATGAGGGGTGAAAAAAAAAGAGGGGCTGTTTAATATACTGCTAATCTGCACGGCCATCTGCTGCTTTGGACCGGTGCTGGGGCGCTTAGATGGAGGACTAGCCATTTTCCAACGCCGCACTCCAATCCCAAACACAAGCAGCTGTGGTGGGGTGCCAGCTAAATCACTTTAGCTCCACTGTCTAGACTCACCTGATTAAAATAAACTCCAGCAAGTTGATGCTTGGATGGACTTCTGTCCGTTCCAGGTGAAAAATGTTGACAGTCTCTTCCGAAACTGCTTGACTGGAATGCACCACGAGCGCCAAAGAATATGTACAGACTCCAGATAGTGCTATCAGGGGGGAATATCTGGCAAAGGCAAACACACACTTTGTAATAAATCACAAGAATCCAAGGACATGGCCTTCAGAATATATTTATTTCTTGTTATGCGAGATCCTCAAAAACAACATGAACTGTGCTCCTTATAAAAAAGAAGGATGACAAAGCCTGAAATTGACTTTTTCAGCTTAATGGTTCTGTTATGTTCACGTAACAATAACAACTAAAAAAGCATAGAAGAGTGTAGATAATATAGGTTTAGTATGCAGCATAGAAATGTGTGGATAATATAAGTTTTATGTTCTTTTTTCTGTTTTCAGTGATGTACGCTACTGCACAGAGCATACTCAATGCCTCAGGGGAGGGTGAAATCCAGTAAAAAAAAAAAAAAAACCCAGGCAACCCTCTTTGATTCATCATGCTGCTTTCGTACATTAAAAGAGCACTACAGAAGCCCCCAGAGCTCCTGACAAATGAAGATTCTGGTTTAACCCAATTAGGCTGGTGTGCAGTGCTAGGTGTAAGATTACCAGGGTGGTCCAGGCGGGCGATGTAAGCAGCAGTAATGTGATTTTTTTTTCCTCTCCCTAGGCCTGCTTTAAGTCCTGTCTCCCAGCAAAATCACTTCATCTCTCTGAGCAGGTGTGTGGCCCTTTATTTAATACAGAGAGGGCACATTGATTACTGTCTGCCTGTAGGGGGCGATCTATGTGTGTGTGTGTGCCTGCACCTGTGAACTGTCTAAATTGAAAGGAAGCATCAGGGCTGTTATCAGACATGAAGATGTCATTATTTGCACCCGTGAGAGTGACAAGCTGATTTAGGTGGAATAGGTGAAGAAAGTGAAGCAACACATTTACTGCAGAATTGCTATTTCAGTATAGCTCTATGGTCTGGTCTAAGTTCATTTTAACATTCAACCTTTATTTGTATTTGGGATTATTTGACTGCCACACACCTTTTATTGAGGCACAGAGGCAGTCTTGTTTATTGGTACTTAATGCAATCTAAGTTTCTGTTTGGAGCGCTTTTTGGGTGTACAGTTCCTCTGGTGCTCTTCCGCGCAGGGACTCCAGATATAATAAATTGCAGAAAATCTGTGTCACCCTGAAGCGATGCAATTTAAAAGCCTTTAATTTCATCTTTGGATGCTTACACATGCTTATGTGGCCTTTATCAGGGCTATTCAAAGATGGTTGCCTTTTGGCAGCAGTGCCCTTCTTATTTGTATCAGTTGTTGTCAGCATTATTCACACTGAAATGTCACTTTGTACTGATCTGTACCAATCTGAAAGTGTGTCTTGCATTGTTCAATGCCTTAAAACAGCGGTCCATCTGGTACGCATATGTAGGGACATGCACCCTGATATCAGGACGCGGATAGGATACTTACCCTGAGTCCATCTCTGCTTGACCATGACCGCCCACGCCTCCCACTGCTGATGACTCAAATAGCTGACAGAGAGAGAGGGAGAGAAAGGGAGAATTCCTCAACTGTCTGGAGCCTGTGTATATTTGTGCTAGCATGGTGGAGGGTAGTACGGGGAGGGTGGGTCTATTTACACAGAAGATGGGACGGCGTTTCATTAAGAGTAACCGAGGCTCTCCCCAGCCACACCAGACACCCAGTCACCAGGCTAGTCGTGTGAAGGGCAGGCCTCCGAAACTCGAGCCCTCCACAGAAACACAGGGGTGTCCGTCCTGTTTTTGCCACAAACCCCTGCTAAGCAACATGCATCAATGCACACATGCACGCAAAGCCAACAAAACCAGCACAAACATTCATGGCGATGGCTGTCATCATGGTAGACGAATTTTGGTCAAAATCGCAAGTTAATAACACAGTATATGTATCCGTGTAGAGTAATGGATGAACTTTAGACATGACTGTGTCTCCCTTTTGACTGAGGAAAAAGCAGACCACTCGGGTAGTGATCCTTTCTCTCCAGTGGTCTGTGTTTGGCATCCCATGGTGTCTGTTATTTCCTGTGACTCTCTTCCTATCCTCTCCCTCAGCAGGGGTTAACCAAGCAGACTCCGGCTTCATAAAAACACTCTATTTGGACATCTCCAGGATTAGGACCACAAGAGCTCCACATGTTTGCCAAGGGGATCAACAGAGAATTTTCAAGCCTAGTGTATTTCAGAAACTGATGCCACTGTGAGTCATTACTGACTGTAGCACATTTTACATAATGTATGATAAAAGAATTAATAACGTCTGTGAGAACAGACTGAATACACATCGCCTTCAATTTACATGATTGATTTAATTTTGGTAATAATTCAATGTATGGTTTTGCCATTCCGGTCCCAACTAATCTAATAATGTTAACCAATATATTTTGAGAGAGAGAGAGAGAGAGGAAGGAAGAGAGAGAGAGAGAGAGAGAGAGAGAGAGAAAGAGAGAGAGAGTGTGTGTGTGTATATATATATATATGTGTGTGTGTGTGTGTGTGTGTGTGTGTGTGTGTGTGTGTGTGTGTGTGCGTGCCAACAGCAACACTTGTTAGTTGCTTCACTCAGTAAGGTCAGTGATACCAAGCATGATGGTAAAGATAGGACTGACCCTGAAAGACACTCTGGGACCGATCAGTCAAGGCTCTGTCAACAGGATTCAGAAGACTTTTCAGGAAAAGGGCCCAGCTGAGAAAATCCATTGTCTTAATTTCCTACCCAAGTAACATAACTTCCTTAAAGACCAGTCACTGATGAATTCAAGACCTTGCAAGCATTGTAGAACTTCTTGCCCCACTTTTGTCTTACAATAACATCTTAGACCGTGTAAGTCATTCTAACCTTAATATTTTATCTCTGAGGGGGTTGATCTTATATAAGTTGCTTCCTTTGAAGCTGTCTTTTTTTTTGAAACCATGCTCTGTTCCCCACCAACTTCCGCTGAAATAGCATATGTCACAAAACATATGTTAGAAGAACATGTGGTCTTTGAAAAATTTCCACAAGAAATAAGTTTGGTTGTCTTCAAATGTAAATTGTGTGCAAATGTACACCAAGCCAAGCTTATGACTGCAATTATGGTTCAAACAAGCAAGCACTGGAGTTATGAACATATCAGAGCAGCTGTGCCAAAGAGGAGATTAAAGTATTCATATCAACGACATCGCTGACAATATGGCAACCCTCTGTTTGTTCTGTGTGCTTTTAAAGACGTCTTATCGCTCACTTCAGTTACACGAAAGCTTTTTTTGTTTATTTATTTATCAGTCGGAGGCCGGGGGGGGGGGGGGAAATGAAATACAAATCCGTCTCTCAAGCAGAAGCTGCTATCTCAAGTGCATCTGCACATGGACACAGAGATCTGTTTATTACTGAAACGCCACCGAGATGACAAGGAAGAAGCTGGCTCTCCGTGGTTTTTGACGTGGGCCTTGCTGTCGGGTTTCCTCTGATCCTGGATGGTTCGGGATCCTGTTGATACAGCTGGTCACCAGAGCAGCCTCCTGGTCTCCTACAGTTGAGCAGTGGGCAGCTGCATAGACAGCGATGATGGGGTCACCAGCTTTAGGGTAGAAGCCAAGGCTCCGGAACCCCAACTCTTGAGCTTTTTTCAAATGATCACCAAAAAAAATGGAGAGAAAATAACATCTGGATGATCATAGTGAATGCTGGAAAGAGAGCGAACAAACCCCCCCTAAAATCCAAACATCAGTTGCTGACATTTTTGGGCACTCGCCCCCATGGTCACTCCACTGTGAGAGACTGAGAATGTGCCAAGCCTTGCTGGGTTTTGGGTTTTGACAGGGTCACGGGTGAGAGGGGAGACTCAATGTCCTCTCCAACATGTTTACTCAGGGCTAAGCTGACAAGAGGGAGAACTGGTTTTAGTTGCTAGTACACTCCGCTCGTCTATTAAATCGCAAAGCTCATCTCTCTGTTTTTCTCTCTCCCTCCCTCTCTCTTTCTCTCTCTCTTGTCTGTCTTTCTCTCTCTCTCCCTCTCTCTTTCTCTCTCTCTCTGTCTTCTCTCTCTCTATTTTTTTCTCTCTCTTGCTCTCTTTCTCAAGACTCTCACACACTTGCATAAATGACCATAGGAGTGCATATTCTGAAACACACATAAAAACCTATCCACATATTTATATATACAAAAAACACAATTCTGGAAAGCAAAACTCAGGGACAGCATGATATTTTTACATGACTTAAATTAAGAGTTTCAGCTTGGTGATCTGGTATGATCTCGGAATGGGAAGAAATTATGTAAAATGATTTACCATGGAGATATTAGACTGTCAGTCCTTGGATTTGTGCAGTTTGCTAATAGCAGTGAGCAAAAAAAAACCAAAACATTTTTCCACCCTCTAATGCATACATGGTTGACAAATAAGCTTAATAACCCAAATCAAAAGTAGTTCTGGAGCAGCAATACTGGAGTTTGCTAGCTTGTGGGCAACATTAACTTTCTGCTATTATTTGATTGAATCTATTCCAGATGTTTACAACTGATATACCCTATAACCATAAATCTTTTATGTCTTTTGTTGGGCAAATTTCCTCCCCTAAAAACAATTCACAGGTTGAAAACAAAGATAGCTTTAGAGTTACTGTAATCCTGAAATAATCTTATCTGACTTGTTTTTGTGACAGAACAGTCTGTAGGATCAACACTGCAATATGTTCAGTAGTTTTCCATTGCTTTATGGAAGGTATCAAATATCCACAATGTCCCCCTTGCCTAAAAAAAAAACATAGCCTAGACCCTGCGGATATCTCTCCCTTTACCCCCTTCCCATCGTTATCTGCTACATTATAACACTTCCTGTTTGTGTGACATATTTGGTTTTCTTTGACATTTATGGGTTAGGGTTATGTTATGTTCCTGCTGAGTGGGAGTGTGGTGCTAACACCAGATTTTAGCCACTGGGTTCAAAAATTTCCATGACTAAAGGATGCCTCACGAGTCCTGTACTGTACACTGGTCGGAGCTGTGCGGTAACCAGCGAGAGCACACAGCACACACACTCGTACATGTGGGTGAGAACAAGTTGAACCATGGAGAACTGTGACCGGTGGGACTTCAACTGTTTCTCAACTCTGGTACTGTTGACAAACAACCTCAGAGAAAAGAAAAGGCTCGATGACACAACCTTACATTTTCGCGAGTGCTTTTGCCCTATTTTTATTTATTTTTTTATTAAATGTGACGTCCTCTCTTTATCTACTTATTATTGGTTGTTTACCTCCTTGGCTCCGTCTGTCCTTCTCCCTGCCTTTGCACTGCTCTCCAATCTGCCTGCCTCTCTAATGGCCTTTTTTATGTTATTTCATGGATCATAACACTCGTCGTTATATGAAACAGCCGAGGCAAAATGCATCTCTATTATTTTGGCATGACACAATAAACCTGCCTACTCATCAGCATACACAGATAACGTCCAGGTGGTGGTAGCTAAGCTAACAAATCTGCAAGTGCTCCCCTTCAAGAGACATTGTAAATATTTTCAGGACCTTGGCTGCAGTAAAGTGACGGGAATTTTAGACCCACAGCCTTGATTTTTCATAAACCAGGGTGGAAATCTCGACAGAAAAAGAACTGGTAGTATTTCTGTGTCTTGCCAAGCTTCATAAAGTGGGATCAGCATACCAGTTGTACTGGAAAAGTACCACAAGAAAAGAAATTCTCATGTCTTTGTTGAGTCTCTGTATGCTGTTTGCTGTTGAGAATAAGGAACGGAAGACCACAGTATGGCAAAGTTCATAAGGTTCTGTTGTGAGTTTCCAGCTAACGTACCGTTCCCATAACTCACAAGGGATTGTCTTACTATAGCAGGTTGCTCTCTCATCGAGGCTTGGCCTTTGGCTTTGGGTGGGTGTTTCTCACAGCCCTGCCAATGTACTCTGAATACCAGCCGTGCCTAGCAGGACTGGAAGGCTGGGCATAATTACCTGCAATTATGGTCTATTTCATTGCCCCATCCCTCCAGTGATAACATGTCTTTGATGTAAGACAGCTCCTCGATATACAAAGGTCTTTCGGCTTACCAGGGACTAAACTTTCTGCCACCTGCAAAGGTTCTAGATAATAATAACTAACTATCTAGATAATTATATCTAATTAGATAGCCTGTTGTTAGATATTATTATGACCATCAACATATTCACTGTTATAGTTGTTTTTTTTTAATCCATTTAAATAAAAATGCAGAGAGTACACTGAGAGTGAGAGTGAAATAAGGAAGAGGTCAATAAACCTAGTTGAAGAGGTAAACAAACCTAGTTGAACTCACTGCTGTTTACCTTTTGTTCCAGGATTAGCATAGCCATTTATCAAATATGTGGGATAGTTTGGGTTACAAAAAATCTGTTGATTTTATTTAGTGCTGTTGGAAAATCAACAGTGACATATCTGACTTTAAAATCCTGGGAAAAAGAGGTTCAGTGGTCTGTTTCACCATGCTATATCCTCGTCTCTGTGTTAGCATATGTTTATCATTAATCAAGGATTGGCTCCAGAAAATATCTGCACCATATAAAAAAAGAAATTTAATGGACCTTTATGAGGACATTTTTTATTTGAGCTCTGAAATATGCTTGGCAAGGCTTTCTCTTTGCCGACACAGGCATGTCTCTGTTGTCCTACATTACGATCAGGTTAAATCCATTCCAAAGGAGCACTTTATTATATTTTTCACAGCCAGTTCCACAGATGTAATTTTGCACTTGGACCTCCAGATCTCCATCTGTGTCTTTCCCATCCAGCATGAACCCAATTCATTGAAAGTAATCCCATACTATTCGTAAACAGGGAACCCAAAGACCCACTGCTTCGAAGCCCAAAGCTAGTAAAAAATATCGTCACAGAGGTGTTGACATCCATTCAGCCTGCCTAAACCCACCCGACTGGACCTCCTGTCACACAGTCTGTTTGTTCTCGCCTCTCCCCTCTCTTTTGTCCCCGGCCATCAAGTCGCACACGACAGCTGTGCCAGTGTGGACACTGAAACCAAGAGGCCATTTTGACAAAGACACCTGCCCAGGTGATCCATCATCATCCATCTCAGTGGAAAGACTGGGGCCTCTTTTTCGCTATTCCTCTCTTTTTTCACTCTCTCTCCCTCACTCTCTTTCTCTGTCTCTCTCTATTTCCCTCACTTTTTTGCCAATCCATTTTCTTTGTATGGTTAAAAAATAAAACTAATGAAGCATGGAACTAATGTAACTAAAGTAAAGTAAAGCAATTCACTTCAGATTATTTGAGTATGAAACAGTGATTAAAAATGTTTGACATTTTTTCAACGTACTTCGGGGTTTTGAATTTTTTAAAAGCACATGATAAAAAACCTTTGTCCTGACTATTACTCTTTGTCCTTGCATATGCTTTTTTTGGCCCATAGAGTAATCATAGTCTCTGATGTGTATTCAACTTCAGAATTGTCGCTATCTGGTGTGAGGATTTTTTTCTGATTTATTTTCTGATTCTTACACTTTTATTTGGACCCCTTACCCACCCAAAATAGGAATTGGATGTGCATAATATTACACTGAATGTTATAACAATCATAATCTCTGAACCAGACATGTGTGTCCTCGAGGTCACACATCTTGTCTATGTGTTAGGTCACAGCTGGGGAACAATGGAAAAAAGTTAAACGTGATATCCTCCATGGAGTACCCAACACCAACAGAGGCTAACCCCCCCCCCCAAACAATTTCCTGTTTCTCGCCCCTTTTCACCCAGGACCTCATCTATTAATAAAAGCAACAGGGAAGCAGCAGCCAAAATCAAAACTGCACCACTTTTCTCAATTTACAGGACTCTGAGGGAAGAGGAAGAGGAAGCCTGCGGGTAAGAGACCTCTGGCAGAGGTGCAGAGAGAGAGAGAGAGAGAGAGAGAGAAAGAGAGAGAGTGAGAAAGAGAAAGACAGAAAAAAAGAGAGAGCAAGAGAACGAGAGAGAGAGATGGGAGGGCTGTAAATGGAGAAGGAGGGGGGTATCTGAACATGAAGATGATGTTTACACATAGGTTGGGGAGGGGGGGGGGGTGTTGGTTGTGGGGGGTGATGGGTGAAGGGTGCTCTCTGGTTTGTGTTTGTGAGTTCCTGTGTGCATGTTTGTAGGGACAACACTGTGTGGGTGTGTGTGTTTGTGTGGGTGTGCGAGTGTTGTGTATATGTGTGTGTTGGTAACACTGGCGTTCATCTCACAGCTTCAGTGGATTCGGAGTATGAGCAGCATTCATCACTGACGTACCGAGGAGGTCTTGAGCGTCCTCTCTTTCCCTCCTTCTCCAAACTAGCCAGACCTCACCCCCTCACAGGCAAACAGGTAAGAGCTCTCCATTACTTTTCTCTGTAGCTTTACCACACACCACACACACTATTGGCCTCTGTGTCTGTTTAAGACTAATGTTTTTTTAAATTATGTTCGAATTCTCGTTTAAAATTAAACTCACACATTGATATTTATCTGTATCTGTCACCTACGCTGACAAATATACTAAACAAACAGTAACAAGCGCTGAGAGTTTGTTTAGACTTTTGTACTGCGGAGCAGGCCTGCTAATTACATTTGCCGAGCAACTGTTGCATTTGATAAATGTCTGAGGGACCGGGGGCGACATGTGTTTGTCTTGTGTGTTCATGGAATAGTCAGGGCATGGTCAGTGAGAGCACACAGCTCTTGTTAAAACAGTCTGTGTGTTTGTGTAAAGTGGGTCTGTGCCACTGGAGACGGGGAGGGGGGGCGAAGGCGCAGGGCAGGCAGGCAGGCATGCAGAACCATCTACCGACCCCCCCGCTGGGTCTGGGGGCTAACTTCCTGATCAGCATCCACTCTATGGCATGTTTAACCCTCACTGCACCCCCCCTCTCACCTCCACCACCCCCCCCCTTCCACTCTCCCCAAACACCCGGTTCACATGCATGCACCCCACTGTGGGGAGAAGCTAGAAGAGAGGTGAAAGAGAGGGAAATAAAGAAGGGATGACAGAGAGGAAGAGTGTATGTCTGTGTGAGAAAGAGGAAAAAGAGTGAAAGAGAAAGAGAGAGAGAGAAAGAGTGTGTGTGTGTGTGTGTGTGTGTGTGTGTGTGTGTGTGTGTGTGTGTGTGTGTCTACCTGTCTGTGTGTGTAACACAGAGACAGAGAGAGAGAGAAAGAGAAGAGTATATGTCTGTGTGAGAAAGATGAAAAAGAGTGAGAGAGAAGGGTGTGTGTGTGTGTGTGTGTGTAAGTGTGACACAGATAGAAAGAGAGAGAGAGTGTGTGTATGTGACAGAGAAAGAGAAAAAGAGAGAGTGTGTATGTGTGTGTGTCTCTGTGTGTCTGTGTGTGACAGAGTGTGTGTGTGTCAGAGAGAGAGAGAGAGAGAGAGAGAGAGAGAGAGAGAGAGAGAGAGAGAGAGTGTGTGTGTGTGTGTGTGTGTGTGTGTGTGTGTGTGTGTGTGTGTGTGTGTGTGTCTGTGTCTGCATCTGTGTGTCTGTGTGTGTGACAGAGAGTACGCGTGTGTGACAGAGAGAGTGTGTGTGTGTGTGTATGAGTGTGTGTGTGTGCAAGATGGAGGGAGTGACATGAGGAGATTGCTGACAGAGAGCGGTCACAGGCTGCCTCCTCCTTGATGAGCTTGTTTAGAGTACCGGCTGTTTCACATTCCACACACACACTCGCAGTGCAGTTTCCTTAATGGACCCAGAGCTGCCTATATTTGTTAATCACTATTCTGTTCAATCACCTGCCAGTTTCGTCATTGGAAAATAGGGCAGATTGGCCTTAGCCTACAGAACATGTGGAAGCCATAACTTTTTTTTTTGTTGCAGTTGTTCAAGGGTCAAAACAAATTAATGAGGGGTGTAACATTTGTCTTGAGAAATTCCAATGGTTGTGCAATAAGGAGCCCCCAAGTTGTAGAAAATATTCTCCTCTTGTGACTAGTGGACACACACACAGCTAGAAAGTGTATCATCAGCGAAAGTAAAGTGGCTATCCTCAATAAATCAGCTTGAGGAGTCAAAAAGCAAGGGATTGCACGGATTTACTGGGTGGTAGTTATGTGAAAGTACGCTTATCTTGTCCTCGCAGCAGATCCGCCATGATAAATAGCTACCAAGGCTGGAGCATTTGTCTTTTTCAGCTACATGATCATTTTCCTAGTTTTCCACTTGTCATTGAGGGCCGTTTTCTCATTTATGTTAAGACCACAGAGTTAATTCGTCCAACAGTTCCTCCTCCTCCTCCTCTTCCGTGCAGCATTCTGCAGTGGAGGCCAAACGCAGTGTCTGGAAAAAAAGAGGGTTGGGGGGGGGATTATGGGTGTTATGAGATGCTGAACACAGAGATGCTGATGATGTACATTTCCAGGCTGGCCAAGGCAGAGCTGCATCGCGACCCCAAGAGAGCGGGGATGGAATGAATCATTAACTCAGGGCGTCGGGTTTTAGGGTTTTAGTGGCCTGCCTCCGCTCTCGCCAGATGGTGGAGCTCATGTGAGCGCCCCAGCTTTATGGGTCACACACAGATAGTTCCGTTGATGGGGAGAGAGGCACATCGCTGGCGCCCATCCTCTCTACGTGTACGACAGCACCCTGTGAGACACCAAGTGTGTGTGTGTGTGTGTGTGCTACGCCGGTGGTGGCAGCTTTACTTGAAATGCATAAGTCAGCGTTCAAGATCTTTCTGGAAAATGCATACGATTGTGCTTTTTCCTTTTTTTTTTTTTTTTTGAGAAAATGTGAACTTTAGTCTTATAAACCATGCAACTGATACAGTGAATTGCCCAGTAGAGAGATGAAACATAGCCCAAATGTCGTCAGAGCTGTATCTCTGTGTCATGATGCGGATGGATAATTTCACTGGGCTCTGGGTGCTGTTCCCCCTGGTTAAGTGAAGTGTGGGTGGCGGGGGCATTCACGGGCACGGTGGGTTGTTTGACTTCCTGTCTGCGGTCACCGGGGCTTTATGACCACTGTTCCGTGATGTGGCGTCGAGTTGCACACGTCACTTCACTTCTCAGGGTCACTCGCGGCACTAAATCACTCGGCTGCCAGAGGTCTGCTGATACATGGACATGATATGCCAGACGTCCCTGGCTCCCTTTCACTCACTGTCACTGCCCTTCTGTCCCTCTCTGTCACACACATACTAATTCTGTTTTTTCTACTCTTTATATTCCACTCTATCTATCTATCTATCTATCTATCTATCTATCTATCTATCTATCTATCTATCTATCTATCTATCTATCTATCTATCTATCTATCTATATTTCACATATCTCTATGTCTTGGATTCAGTGACAGATTCAGGCAGGGGTAAAAGAGTTAGAAGTAGACAAAAGGTCACATACCATAATTGCAGGAAATTCCATATTCTATACTTCAGATTTCACATGCCAACCTTAACAGCAAGAAGGAGGCACCCCAGGTAAAAATTCCAAATGTAATTAACCCATGTACAAATATTGACATTATTTATAATGTTTACGTATGTGTATTCTGGCAAGTTGTTGTAAAAAAAAAAGTGGAGCTGTGCTTACTACCCACATTCACAAGGAAAACACACATATTGAGTGTCACAATAGAGCGACAGGGAGAGTTGTGGTCATTTCCGAGCTTGTGTCCCCTTCTGTGGTCTAATTTACAGCCACCCACTGTTAGAGTCATTAACAAAAGAAAACACATCTAAATCTAAAGCCGTGACATCTGTATGCTGCCACTGCTGCAGGGGGAAACTCGCAGTGATTTTTCATTATTCTGTTGCCCTTGGCACGGCAAATGGCCTCTTGCTTCCCAATAATTTTTACAGCTGCAACTGATGCTGCCGAAGTCTTAACAGGGGACGTCGCTTTTTAACCTCCCCCTACATCAAACACCGAGCCGAGAGAAAATGGGTGATGCTTGACAGACAAATAAAATGGCTTTGCTAAACGAGGGCAGGGCAGCATGGCAATGACCATAAAGCCCCTAATAAATGCCAAGTGCCGCATGCCCTGATGGCTGGTAATGAGATTTTTTTTCGGGCAGACACTTTTTCTTTTGCACTCAAATTCATTTATATTTTAAAAATGATAACCAAACATATTACAGTGGACAAGATCTATGAGGAGGTCTTTTGTAGAGGAGGTCGCCACCTTGTGGTCTGAAGGCAAACTACAGAATGTGGTGGGTAGGCCTATGTAATAGTCCAGCAATGAGATGCCTACATGAACTTATAAAAGGGTTTTATGTGCCTAATAACCAATGATTATCTGAATTTTAAACAACATGCCTCTTTGGTCCAGATGCATTGGGTGGGTTTAGCTGTGGGCTACATGTCTGTGAGTTTAGGTTTACACGGCGGGGGTAAACCTAATGACGTATTCTAACGCTGGGCTGACTTAAAACAATAATAGAGAGCGAGACGAAAGGGAAGCGGAGGCATTAAACATATATCTACCCTTCACTTTATGTCCTTAGTAATGCAAGTTAGAAAAAGCGCCGCAGGCTAATTTTCCAGAGCACACAGGTTTTGATTTTCTCACAGGGAAACTTTCCACTGCTCGGACCCCTACTGTCCTGTGTGTTTAGGTGCACGCTGATTAGGAGTTCTCACGCTGCGTCCAATGGAGCGCAGTCAGCGCCGCGCGGAACGTGACTCTTGCAAGGGTCTTGCTTTCAGTCGCGCGCACACACACACACACACAAATACACAAATACACAAACAATGACACACACTCACACACATTAACTCTCTCTCTCTGTCTCTCTCTCTCTCACACACACACACAAACACTGACACACACACACACACAAACACTGACACATACACACGCTTACTTACACACATACACAGACACACACACATGCACACGTGGGCACGCACACACACACACACACACACACTCACACACACAGTCTCTCTCTTTTACTTTCTCCCTCTCTCTATACTTAATGGCTTAGTTACTTAGGCACGCTGGTTGGCATGCAATCTTCATTAGCATGGGTCATAACACTAGAAGTGAATGCTCCCTTCCGGCCACTGACAGTTTGTCCAGATGGACGGCACATTTGCAAAAAACACCATACATTTTTACTGTCGCCACTCTTCAGCAAAGCCACATGTAAAGTATGGTGAAATTAAGGGGTAAAGGTGGGATAGGGATAGTATGCACACTGTCCCCCTGTAACAACTTTTCATAGGGCATTTCAACTATTGAATAACATTGAACATCTGTTTTTGATGGCCTCTTGTTTTACAGAAAAAACATAAACAGTTGGCGTGGTTTTAACGTGCAGCTTTTAATGAGACGGTGCTACACAGGCCGGTTCTCCTGGGTTAGCATTTATGGCCCTTGCCTTTGGTAATGATCACTCCTCTCCTAGACTGTCTGTGACATTTTTGTCGTTCTCTTTTATAGGAGAAGCGGAGGCCTCAGCCCGAGGCCGGTATTGGTTGCCACAAACGAACCTCCTGCGAGGAGCTTGGCGCCCGGTTTAAGGTTACAGGATACGGCATTTAAAAAATACGAGAAGAGGGGAAGAGAAGCAGGGAGGAAAAGAAGAAGAAGAAGAAGAAAGAAAAAATGGAAAATCTGACGTCGGGAACGAGCGTCCGTCTGAACTGCAGCACCTCCGGCAGACACACCTTCATCTTCACGCTGATCCCTGTGGTCTACGGCTGCACCTTTGTCATCGGCATCGTGGGCAACAGCATGGTGGTAGCGGTCATCTATTGCTACATGAAGCTGAAGACGGTGGCCAATGTCTTTGTGCTCAACCTGGCTGTGTCTGACCTCACATTCGTCATCACGTTACCCATGTGGGCCACGTTTACCGCCACGGGCTACCACTGGCCCTTCGGTGGCTTCCTGTGCAAGGCCAGCGCCGGCCTGGTGATCTTCAACCTCTACACCAGCATCTTCTTCCTCATGGCCCTCAGCATCGACCGCTACCTGGCCATCGTGCACCCAGTGCGCTCCATGCGTCGCCGCACCCTGCTCTACGCCCGCCTCACCTGCGTGCTCATCTGGATCTTCGCCTTCGTGCTGAGCGTGCCCACGGCGTACACGCGCGGCCTCGTCACCATCGAGAACACCAACAACACGGCGTGTGGGATCTGGCACCGCTCGGAGCACATCGGCCTGCTGGTGGCGCTCAGCATGCTGAAGACCGTCTTGGGATTCCTGGTGCCCTTCCTCGTCATCATCACCTGCTACTGCCTGATTGGCCGGACCCTGCTGGGCGCGCGGGGCCGCATCCAGCGCAGCACGCGTTCCCGCGACGACGAGGTGCTGCGCATGCTGGCGGCGGCCGTGCTGGCCTTCTTCGTCTGCTGGATGCCGCACCAGGTGTTCCACTTCATGGACATGCTGGCCATGCTGGGCGTGGTGACGAACTGCCGCGTGGTGGACATCATCGACACGGCCATGCCCTTCACCATCTGCATAGCCTTCTTCAACAGCTGCATCAACCCGCTGCTCTACGGCTTCGTGGGGAACAACTTCCGGAAGAACCTGCTGCAGCTGCTGCGATGCGCTCCCAACTCCAAGGCCGGCCACACCAGCCTGAGGTCCAAGATGAGCACCCTGTCGTACCGAGCCTCCGAGGTCCTGCAGTTCACCTCCAGCAAGAAGGCCACTGCATCGGATGTCAAATGAGAGAGGAGTGCTAACAAAAAAACAACACACAGCCAGTGACACTTAGATATACCTACTGATGATGTGTCTGTTTAGCACTATGCCATGGAATGCCATGGTTAAATTTGACAAAATTGTCATACATTTAGAGTCTACATTCAGCTTGTATTCTAAAATGACTTGAAATGCACACTTTTCACAGTTATGACAGCACATAAGACACAATTCAAACAGAACAGAGATACACAGAGGTAATTAAATTTCTTATCTCTGCATCTAGTTATTCATCAGTCATTACACTGTCAAAAATCAACAGAAAATTCATTCTTAACAGTTCTTGGTGTTTGAAAACTTATGAACAATTCATATAGGACCCTGTATAAGTGTGGTCTGAGTTCAAGTGGTTCATTTGCCATGAGTAGGCATGAAGTTATCCTTTGGTTTCTAGATACAATCTTTATTGAATATCCACAATTATGTTTTGTGAACTAAACTAAAATTCTGCATTTTATAGTGCTATCACTTCACCACCTACAGGCCTCAAAGGTATCATTCTACAAAAAAAACCGTTTAGTAGCCTACTTCGGTCACTCCGGTAGTTTCATATGCATGCACGTGAAAATGTTCTTTTACCCCCACTGCCCCCATCAGTCAATAAAAGAAAAGAGACGGAATACCGAGTGGATAACAAAAGGGCACCCAAAGTGACGTACGTTTGTGAGTTAGAAAAAGGCACATCAAACTTGTGATTACTGGCGTAGTCTCATTGCAGTACACATTCACCTAACACAATAAGAAAGTCGGTGTGTTTGTTTAGAACGTTTAGAGCTTCTATTTGGTGCGCTATGACAAAGTGGGCTTTGAATGATGGTAGCCTGTGACTAGCATAGCCGAAATCCTGTCGTTCTCCCCGCGCACCTCTTCCACCAAACTAGAACAGTCTGAAGCAGGAGCACAAAAGCATTTTTTCACCAAAACCGTCTCACGGGGCATTCATTACTACTAAAGACCACCGCAGAATTAATGAAAAAACGAAGCAATGACATTTTAATAGCCCCTCAACCAGTGGCGGAACAAGTCAGCGCCGGGCCGGGGGCGGGGCAAATGACCGGGCCCTTTATTAAAGCTTATCATAACATCATTTTAGGCTACACTACCGGGTGCAACTATGTTATTTAGTATATAAAGTGCTTTGTGAAGGTATGAGTGAACTTTGCGACGCAGACAGAAAGTTTATTATTGGTTTTGATTTTACACGAGTTTCTGCAGACGGGAGATTAACGTGACTAGCGCAAAACTCCGTCAGCAAGTTCATATTCATTCTGTGCATAGTTCAGCTTAAGGTACACGGAAGACACAACTTAGTTTAACATGCATGGAATGTAAAGTCAGAACATTCGGGCTATAGCCCAGAAGAGTAATTGTTTTGTGGGGGGTTTTTCCCACGACAAATGTTGAAAATTGGGCTGATAAACACGCAATTTTAACATAGTTTAAGAATAAAAAGGAAAGGCCAACTCCATGACTCACGGGCCATGCACAAGTAGTTCGATGTTTGCATTAAAGATAGGATAGCCTGTGAACGTCTCTTCTGCCAAAGTGCACCACATACATCAGCAGCCAAAATGTGCACGCGTGCTGCAGGCTATGCTACTTTTGCTAGTTTTTCTATGAAGGGTCAATCTATATTTACAACACAACGATGAACTTGAACTTGAAGATGAATAATATGAACATACGTGATACGTGAACTGCACATGAACAATAAACACTAGTGAACAAATCTAGTGAACTTGAACAACACTGCCACACGCCCGCACACACGGGTAGACCAGGGACATCCTAAAACGCTTAACGTGAAAAAGCTTAACGTAGCTTAATGTTCGAAAACAACGATCAATCATCAACAAACTTCTCCTGACTATCTCTTGCCATACACTCTACGACCTCACCAAATATCAAAACCGAAATCCCAATATTATGGACGTAGTCTGCGTTAAGCGTTTTCATTTACATAGGCGTCTATGGGGAGGAAAAGGCTTAACGTAGCTTAATGTCGGAAAACGGCGAGCAATCATTACCAAACTTCTCATGGACACCTGTAGTCTTACCTTCTCCCACCTCTGTGAAAATAAAAGCCGAGATCCTATTTTTGTGGATGCAATCGACAGTAAACGTTTTTGTCTACATAGGCGCCCATGGAAAGAGCTTAACGTACCTTATTGTCAGAAAACATCCATCAATCATCACCAAATTCAGCTCAGACACCCCTCTTCACCAACACTTACAACTGCCAAAAAATCAAAGCCGAAATCCCAATAGAATCGAAGATGTCAACATTAAGCTATTTATCCATTGAAGTCTAGCCAAGATAGGAAAAGGCTTAACATAGCGCAGTGCCCGAAAACGGCTATCAATCATCACCAAACTTCATTGACATTTCTAGTTATACTTTCATCACTCAAAAAAATCAAAACCTAAGTCCCAAAATTATGGGCAGTGTAGGCCTATGTTAAGCATTTTCTCCATTTGCGCCTACCCAGATAGCAAAAGCACACTGGGCCAGATCTGGCCCGCACCTACCGTGCGATCCGGACCAGAGCTGGCAACGGATCCGGTACGGAGTCCAAACGCACAGCGGCCCAAAAGTGGCCAGGACCCGTTTCACGGATCTGCGCGGACGTGGAACAGCGCTGGTCCAGCTCCGTATTACAGATGCGGCATGGATCCGCGTCACGGATCCGTATGCCAGACCAATACCAGCTTTAATTTTGCCTTATCCTTGGCATTAATATGAGGTCGACGTATTTTAAATAATTCTTTAATTATCATGCCACCATTAGGCCGCAATTTAACAGCCAGAAGCAAAGGAATCAAGTAGCGTGCATCCACATTACCTGCACATTTCAAAGTTTCTTGATGGTCTGGCGATTAGCAACTACAAGAAAATCCATGATGTTGGCCTATAATGCTTAATTAAACATGAAGATAACCAGACCAATTTGTAGACCAAATACTCACTTCAGGAGTAAAATATGTAGAAATGTAAGGTTTGGCATACGGCTACTACTTGATATTTGACTAAACACCGAATTATTGCAAACTCCCTTGATCTACATTTTTCTCAACAAACCTAGGCATATTCTACATGTATACACATAAGAATGGAAAAGTACCAATATGTGTAAACAAAAACTTTATTGAAACCGTTAAAAAACAAAAGCAAAACAATAACAAATCTAACAACTATGTTTTCATCGCTGGCTGTCTGGCGTCACCTAGCTGTGCCACGGTTTGATGCCAGGGTAAATCAACGTGTGGCTTGTGCTGGATGTCTGTATCTTTTGGGGGCAACATCGTCCATTCTTCATCACAGCATCTGTAATTATAAAAACATATTTTTCACAAATCAATACACTTGAATTTTTCTCACTCTTTTTAAAATTAGGGTAACAGAGTATAAACTGCTTAACCAGCTCACATTTGGAGTAGCCTATGGCTAACAAAGAAGAACATGCAACAACTGCTGTAAGCTAAAAGTGAAATGCTGCAAATGTCAAACATCCTCATCAAAACTGCGATCAATATGCAGTAAACGTAATATTGTTGACAACATGCGCTGTAGCTTAAAACATTTTCCTGCATGAAAATAGGCTTCTTAATACACTGTACTTATTTTTTTGTCAGAGAATCGCAAAACAGCTACTCCGAAGCAGGTACAGTTCTCGCTGCACTTGTGCCGTGGAATTGTAGTGTCTCTGAATCACGCTGGGGCTGTTCCCAATAGCACAAAACCCACGTAGTCCTTCAGCCAGGCCCCACATTTGGTCCATCCATTCCATACCGTTAATTACGTATTGGCATGCTTGCCATTTCAAACAACATCAAAATGCAAATTTGTAATGTGTGACACATTACCTACGTCATTAGTGGAATAAAAAGAAAAACATCGCCAAAGTCATCGAGGCGGAATAGCCCACTTGAAAAAGGCACCCCACCAACGCACAGTGAGCTCTAGGTGACCTTGTACATGTCTAGAAAAACGCCAAACATTAGTGTAGTTTAAACTTGCATCACAAACGCTTTAATGGAAACAACTTGTGAAACCGCGAATATTCAACTGATCTGCAGCAAAGCCCTACTACAACACCAACTTGTAATGATGAGCTAGCACTGCGAGTGAAATTGGGCTATGTGACTTCCCAAGAGTAAAATCAGTAACTAGCACAACGAGCTCGTGTGATAATTTTCACCAATTGACAATCAATATTTTTTTTTAACATGACCACATCTTTTAGTTCAAGTAGGCTATACGAACATAACACTACGCTAACATTAGCGTCAGGCTAGCTTATAGTTATAACGCCACACACTGTAACAAGCAAAACCATCGAGGAGCAAAATAATGACATATTGGTTGAGTTGATGGGTTATAGTTTAATGACAATGTAGTCACGTTAATAATATACATTTTACACTTACCCTGTTCGCTTGACCCTCCATGCAGCTGACCTTAACAGAAGCGGAGTTCGACTGAGGTCTCCCAGATAAATTTTAACCGTTATTTAAAGGCGCCTTTCGATATGCGGATCCGGATGGGATCCGTTCTGAGTCCGTCTTTCGGTGGAGGCGGGGCTGTTTGTTCAAAGCAGGCTGAAATCACTGGAACAAATATTTTGTACTGTAACATCATGTTATTGAGTTGATAAATTGTAGGACATTTATTTTTTGCAGTGCATTAAAATTAATTGTCTACATTAACCAAAGTTATGTTTATATTTCTTTTTATTTTTGTTGTAGGCCTATTTTAAAAATTATCTAAGTATAGGCAATGTACTAGGTTTATGTAGGCTACCATAACATTAACTTTAACCTTAAACTTAATACAACTTTTAGGAAAATATTCCTAAAAGTATGTTGGAATGAGATCTTAACACTTGGCTTAGTTCCGTGCTACAGATCAGGGCCAAATCCGTGAAGTGTCTTTAAAACGTGTTGTCAGAAGCTTAGGTTCAGACGTGATAAACGGGTCTGGGCCGGATCTGCGCACTGTAAGAAAACCGGCACTGCTTGTTAAACCAAAAAGTCTATCTGGCACAGTTCTGGCCCTTAGCTGGAATCCGTGTGTACAGCTACACGCGGATCTAAAGGCTTTCATGCGGATCCGGCCCAAAGGTGCTTGCTATCTGGGTATGGAGATGAAAAAGCTTAACGTACTTTGTTGTCAGAAAACATCGATCAATCAACACCAATTTCAGCTCAGAAACCCCTTTGTAACAACACTGACCGCTGCCAAAATATCAAAGTCGAAGTCCCAATAGAATCCGAGATATCATCATTAAGCTATTTATCCATTGAAGTCTATGTTAAGCCTTTTCCCATAGACTTCAATGGATAAATAGCTTAATGATGATATCTCGGCTTCTATTGGGACTTCGACTTTGATATTTTGGCAGCTGTCAGTGTTGTTAAAAGGGGGTTTCTGAGCTGAATTTGGTGTTGATTGATCGATGTTTTCTGACAACAAAGTACGTTAAGCTCTTTCCATATAGTGGGCGCCTATGTAGAAAAAACGTACCGTCGATTGCGTCCACAAAAATAGGATCTCGGCTTTTATTTTCACAGAGGTGGGAGAAGGTAAGACTACAGATGTCCATGAGAAGTTTGGTAATGATTGCTCGCCGTTTTCTGACATTAAGCTACGTTAAGCCTTTTCCTCCCCATAGACGCCTATGTAAATGAAAACGCTTAACGCAGACTACGTCCATAATATTAGGATTTCGGGTTTGATATTTGGTGGGGTCGTAGAGTGTATGGTAATAGATGGTCAGGAGAAGTTTGTTGATGATTGATCGTTGTTTTCGAACATTAAGCTACGTTAAGCTTTTTCACGTTAAGCGTTTTAGGATGTCCCGTAGACCACACTTAAAATGTCAGCTACACACATGGCGAACAACAAAGTACATTCATGGACGCCTACAGAATTAAGTTGTAAATTAACAGCAATCAAAAAGACTACAACCCCCTGCTATATTCAACAGATTATTACTAGCTAAATAGGTTTACGCGCGCTGTCAAAAGTTTGTTAAGGTGGTGCTAGCTGTCAGACAGTGACTAGCCTGTCATGCTATGAATTTGACGCTAGTACAAGTCACAATAAGTAGACGCTAAATCCTATGTCAAATGATTTCAGATTCAATGAAAATAATATTACTTGTGACTGTCTTGGTAACTAGTGCCACGGCAGGCATGTGATAAAGGAAACCACCTGTCCTACCTTAAGTTGGTGTAGCTCCATTTGTGTTCTTGCTAACCCATCCTGACATCTTACTTAGTTTATTTTCACGATTGCAAGTGCACTTGTTTTTACATCAACAGTTCTTTTATTGTAGGCCAAGCAACTTTTTATATTCTGTATGCGAGCAACCCTCACTGTTTGAGCAACCAGAACTCGGGATTCAGCCTGTTGTGCATGTCTAGGAGTAAGTAGCTGACTGGAAGTAGCCTGCAATGTAATTCTTGACTGATGTATCATTTTTTCGTGAGAGTGGCGGAGGGGTAGCCAAGTGTTTGTATAAACTCTGTACATTAAATTGCGTTCAGTTCTCTTACACAGACGTCTCTGCCTCTCTCAAATTCAATTTAAATTAAAATGTGCTTTATTCGCATGCCATCATATGTTGCATTGCCAAAGCATCTATAGCGGTAACAATAATAATAATTAAAAACAAAAAACTCTCTCCTCAAGACGCCTTGTGCGTACAGCCGCCACTGATTCGGGGCTATTCCCAAAAAATCCGGGGCTATAGCCTCGAATGCCCAGGTCTAACAACGCCCCTGACGTGGTGCATTACTTTGATTATGTTTGCGCAGATGCTGCACGTTAAGTACACCGGAGCCTGACGGCTGGTTTTTGTTATATGTTTTCTAAAGAAAATAAAGGTTTGTGAACTGCAATTCCCGTGTGTTCCTCTGACTGCCTGACCACCGTTACACTAACAACCAGTTTAAAACCAACTCACACGAATGGTGTGACTGTTTGAAATGCTACCTGTCAATCTGGCTCCCTGCTAGCAGTAGCTTATTGGTGGGCTTGAATTGCCGGCAACATTGTCGGGGTCATCTTCAGGAGGACGAACAAAATATGTGTCCAGTTTTTGTAATTTGGCTTTGCCCTGCTCCCTTTTTTCCCTTTCTTTGCGCTTTGTCGCCCCACTTTTATGTTTATATGAGCTGCCACTCATGTTAACTTCGTAGTAAAAATGCTTGCCAAGTGACGGATGATGTTACTGACGTTGATGACGATTTTACCCAAAATACACCTAGAAACAGTATGCCATCCCGGGCCCCCCCAAGGCCCGGGCCGGGGGCGGGCCGCACCCCCAGCACCCCCCTAAGCTCCGCCCCTGCCCTCAACCATGTAAGCTAGCACCCAGAGCAAAACATATTACAGACACGGGGGTAGCCCACATTTTTAGACCACGGCCCCAAATAAAACAGCAGAAGCCACCATTCCACATCTCTACAGGATAACAAAAAAACCTCATTCCATGTCAGAATGATGTGACATCCCAAAAGGAATTGCTCCTAGATAGATCATTTAAAACATGGTGTTCTTACACATTTTGAACTACACATTGTAGGCCTACGTCTCTGGGCATGTGGTCAAGTGTCTACTAAAATGATTTTTATGAATACATTATCATGAATCAAAATAAATACATTATTTGTCTGTATCATACTGCATATGGCAACGCCTATGTGTCACATTCATAAACATTCATACTCTTGACATTCTGCTGAATGTCAGCCATTAGTTTATGTGTTTTGAAAATGTAGACACCTGTGATATGGTTATTTCTGGATATTTCACATAATCCAAGTTTTAGAACCCCAGGTTGAGCCACAGTGACGAGGTAATTGTTGATAATGTAAGCAGGTTGTAGCCTCTGTTTTGGTGTGTTTCGTACGCTTTAAGCCTAATATGGTTTTGACTGTGGTTTTGTTCTGTGTTCACTGTTTGTTCACTATGACAAGTAAGTGAAATATTTACAGAAAAGTAGTACCTGGGAGAATAATTTTCTGATTATGTTCATACCTGCTGTGCTGACAGAACTGTTATCTTGACTGTGCTTTCGTGAGTAAGACCATTGCTATTTACACTGATTAAAAATGTTGTCAGTTCGTTCTGCAATGTGTGTAAAAAGCCTACGAAATATTTTATATATGTTTGTGTCTTTTTGTATGTGTACAGTTCATATGGAGATGTGTATAAAATGAAGTATATGAATAAATAAAAATCAAATATGTGTCACTTGCAATGCTTTTCCCTTTTAGTCTTGTCTGTGGTAAACCAACCAGTCAAACCCTTTGGCCTTGAGTCAAGGTTTTTCTTTTTAGAGGAACACACTGAGATACCCAGGATCAGAAGTTAATCATTGAGCCTTATCATTTCATAAGTCGACTCCCTACCCTCAACAATCACCTAAAAATATCAAGTTTAGTCACGTGCTTCACAGTTTTCTCTGGTCTCACTTGGATTGGACAGCAAGACCTATTCCAGGATTATAAAGACCAGCGGAAGGTGACAATCTAGTCACGCAGGCAACATGAAGGTCTTACTGCTCTTGGGATTGGTGGCTGTCGCCCTGGCCGCACAGACCAGGTTTCTGGGGTAAAAAAGTTACATTTTTCTCTGCAGCAGCAAGTGCTCTACGGGTTATAATGATAAGTGTAGACACTCGGGTGTAGTAAGAGTATGTTCCTTTTTCTCTTTCTCATCTGCGCTTCAGGGATCAAGTGCTCCGTCTGAAACCCACCACTGACGAACATGTGACCCTCATCAAGGACCTGGCCCTCAGCATGGAGGTAAAAGCCAAACACCTGTAGAGGCTGAAGGTACCACAAATGCAGGCGTGGTGCAGGGATGTTTACTTAAGCTGGACCGGAATATTTTAAAGTAGTCTTTAGTACACCATAGAGCGCTGCCTTCCTTACAAAGTTAAAACTGTTGTCATTACAGCAGTACAAATTACAACTCTTTTTATTTTGTCATCCAAAGAAATACTGTTTAAAGCCACAGGCTACCATATGGTAAATGTCTGCGATTAGTTCCTCTGAGGCTATGATGGAAGTGTCCATTTGTAATTATTAATATCTAATATCATCACCGTTGCACCTGGTGCCCACAGCTGAACCAAGGGTGGGTGAGACGTGACCAATTTAAATTTTAAAACATCAGCATATTGTCATGCAGCATGAGTTAGGCTGCTGTTTGGAAGTCTGAAGTGTTCTGTCTCAAATTCAAAGTTTCTTGTCGAACATTGATACCTTATACACTTTCTAAAACATCCTGTGTTTCTAACATCTTAACTAATCTAATTTTCTACTTTGCAACCCAGCAAGTAGCCTATGCACTAGTGCGTCAACGTTGTGTAGGCCGATGTGTAAGACATTGGATAGACTATTCCACCAAACCTGCTCTGAAAACTATCAACTATACCTTTGGTCTCGGCAATGTTGTCTTCCCGATTTCCAGACGTGTTTAGGTAAGAAAACCATGTCGGTTGTTCCATACACAATGTATGCGAAATACATTTCTTTTAAGGGGGAGCATTTCTTGCCTTGTTAACTAGACAATGATACTTCTTGTAGCTCTTTCTAACACATTTCAACAACTGAAACAGCCTCCAAGTGGGTTATCCGAGGCCTGCTGGGCTCACCTGTAATATAGCACCTGCTCAGATCAGCTAGAGCACACTTATGACATACAGGTATTACTAAAACCAAAGAAAAATAGTCCTCTGTATTTTTTCTCGCATCTAAGAAATATAGGGTTAAATATTACAAAAGTCTTTTTAAGAAACAGTAGGCTAGCATATGTTTATTTTTTTGAGGCAAATAGCTTATGGAAACATTGCAAATCTGCAATGGCAAAAGAAATAAAAAATATAACGGTATAAAATGAAACAGATAGTAATGACATATCTGTCATTTGTAAATATTCAGTGGTAGATAATATAAACAAATGAAATGTTCATAAATTTCTTCAGTTCCCCTCAGTCCTGTGTCTCAGTGTAAAATCTGTTAAAAGCTGACATGTAATGAAAAGAACTTTGTTTAAGAATCCATTTCCCAAGGTCATTGTCTACCATACTACACGGTAATGTAGATGAAACTCACCAGGGTCTTTTAAAAATGAAACTTCTCCTCAAACATCCACGGAGGCCCAGTCATCCAGCCCACATTTTGACAGAGCATGCAGCAGTGTGTCACGCACTGTAAAACATAACTACAAAGTCATCTTTAACAGCAGTTTCAGACCCATGTACAAAATGAGAAACTCTCTCTAATAAAAAATGTATTTGCACAATATGCTGAATATGATGGGCTAAAACTGTAATCTTGTCAGCATATGAGCCATTGTAAAATAGCTTTGCTCATACAAATGTGTCAGTTCACAAGAAAGAACTAGGCAGAACATACAGTACCACCTTAAAATTCCTTTTAACCGATAAAGGTTGCTTTCAGTGTATCATTAATGTAATAATATTCCCACAACCATCCACTCTTATCAGCTGTGTTAGTATCATGCTGGTCTATCCAAATTTGTACACAAATGTTCAGTTAAAATATACTGGCCATTTTGCTAACTAAATGAAGAGACAACTCTGTGTGAACATTGGCATAAGTAAGCCTGAATGAGAAATGTCATCAATTTTTAAATGAGCTTTAATATTCTCTGTAAATGTTTGTGTTTATGTTTGTGTTTAGCAATGGATTATGGCTGAAAATATTGCTTAATAGCCTTGAGTATAGGTATGACCCAGGCATATTAGTGAGGGCCTTGTATTTGTCCCGGTTTGTTAGATATTTAATTTAGAATTGCATGCCATGTGTAATATCTGTGTGTGGTATTGTGTGTGTCAGTGTCATTTGAGTGAGAGATAAGCGTGTGCAAATAAATGTATGTTTTTACTCTTATCGCCTCTGTGCTTGCCCTAGAGGGAAGTTCTGTAAAGCACTTTGAAGCAGATTTGAACACTGCAGTGCTATATAAATACAATGTGTGTGAAGAAATTGAATGTGTTCAGGAGAATGGTGAACTGTGGACAGTTTCTTTCCCCCTAAGAGTGTGTGTTTGGCGCCCTCTGCAGGTCGATTTCTGGAGCCCTGACAGCGCTGAGCTGGTGACTATTGACACCGATGTGGACATCCACATTGATGCCTCTCACGCCTCCATGGTGTACACCATCCTTAATCAGAGTGACATGAAGCACGAGTAAGAAATTCCACCATTTGTTAGGTTCTTATTAATGCCTTCAGCTGCTTTGATAAAGGGTTTTTTTTTGCTTAGTTTCACTACATCTAATTGCAGCACTAAACAATTAAAAGGTAAACTGCTCAAGGGTGTTTTCAGCATAGTGAGCAAATAGCACAAAGAGGGCTTGTGTTTTCCCTACAGGATTCTGATTGAGGACCTCCAGGCCCAGATTGAAGCCCAGATGGACAGCCCTGAGGCCACTCCCAGGTCCCACAGCTACACCAAGTACAACAACTGGGCCAAGGTGAATATTCAGTGGTAGATAATATAAACAAATTAAATGTGACGTTCCTACTGGAAAGGTGAGGCTCCCACTGGATTTGTATAGGGGAATATACAATAATAGTGCTTGAATGATAACTCTGGTTCAGTTAACCCAGAGGTAGTTCTAAACCTGTTAGTAGAAGAGCCCAGTGCTTTATCCTTGCAACTAAACAAATGTCAGTGGATTCTACATCTATCAGGTTTAACACTAGCTCTGGGTTAAATAAACCAGGTTTGTCCAGCTTTGTAGTGTAACTGACATGCCTTGCCCTTCCCTCTTACTCTACCTGTCCGATGACTAAGCTTTCCTCTGTTTCTCTCTCTCTCTCTCTCTCTCTCTCTCTCTCTCTCTCTCTCTCTCCTTCTCTTTCTCTTTCTCTCTCTCTTATACACTTTAGATCCAGTCCTGGATCTCCTCCATCTCCTCTGCCAACTCTAACCTGATGAGCACGCAGGTGATCGGAAACACCCACGAGGGTCGTCCCATGAATGTGCTGAAGGTACACAGTCTGTCTCCGAGTTCGCTGTGCTCCCTATCACTCCATTGAAATGAAAATAATGCCAAGAATGCTTCCTCTTTGCTCGCTGCCAAATGTTTTTTTCATATAGTGAGGATGTCTTCTTGTAGAATCTCACTACTTTATATGAACTGTTCAGGCCAACCGGTGTATTTGCAGTCTGATTATTAAATAAATACCATGGACACCACTTTAAAATCATGCATTTACCTCTCTGTTTCACAGATTGGCAAGAAGACTGGCTCCACCAAGCCTGCCATCTGGCTGGACTGTGGTATCCATGCCAGAGAGTGGATCTCCACTGCTTTCTGCCAGTGGTTCGTTAGAGAGGTATGACCTGATGGTCAGAAACTGTGAAAGCATTCCAGTAGTTTCACTCTTTACTCTTTAGCACTTTGAGCTAAATCTTGCATGAATTGTGCTATACAAATGCAGTTTATTATTACTCTAAATCTCTGCATTTTGACAACTAACCTCTTGGATCCGTGTTTGCAGGCTGTGTCCACCTACGGAACTGACTCTCAGATGACCAGCCTGCTGAACCAGATGGATGTCTACGTCTTGCCCGTCTTCAACATTGATGGTTATGAATACACCTGGACGAACGTATGTATAATCAGTAAACTGTTTTTTTTTATAGCTACAAACCTTTTGTGGCAGTTCTTCTGTACCTGGGCACTATACACAGGTGGCATCACCAATTACCTGGCTGTGGAGCTCTGCTAACTAGAATAGGAACCATTTTGTGAATAGTCGAAATAAATGTGGTATAGAGTTGTACTCTGGAAAGCCACATTACCCACCCACCACTGCTTGTGATAAAACACTCAAACTTTTTGTGTCTGCTGCACATACAGAACAGGATGTGGAGGAAGACCCGTGCCAGGAACTTTGGTACCACTTGCTACGGTGCTGATCCCAACAGGAACTTCAATGCTGGCTGGTGCAGTGAGTATACATATTACTGAAAAAAGAAACAGCAAAATTCCACATTAGATACCTACCTCTGGCATTAGAGACAGGGGAGATCAAAGCTTTAGAAACCTTGCAGTGTATTCTTTCTTCCTGTGCCCTTAACACAGGTTTTTTTTAATAATTAGCTGAGCTACCTGTCTGATGATTTTATGTGCTCATTAGGATCAGCTCATTTAGAAATCAAAAATGGTCAAACATGTGGAAGGGTTTTTATTTTTGAAGGCCAGCAGCTCCACCTCTGGTTTCATTTTTATTTCCCAAAGTGATCAACAGGAGGTGCTGTAAGCCAGCTGCTCTGTGCCTCTAGACATTACTAAAGTGTGTTTCTAAATAAGGAATCACAGAAAATTCATACAAAGGGGAAAAAAACAATAAGTAATAGAAACTAAGAAAAATATGTTATGGCAACACCTGTAAAAAAGTAAACATCTTGCTCCTAAACTCAAATTCTCAAACAGACCCCTAATTTTTAGTCTGTAAAATGGACCCCATGACTCTCTCATTTCTCTCATTTCAACTCTTTCTCTCTCTCTCTTGTTTGTCTCCAAAGCTCTGGGAGCCTCCAGCAACCCCTGCAGTGACACCTACTGCGGCTCCAAGCCCGAGTCTGAGATTGAGGTGAAGAATGTGGCTGATTTCATCCGCAAGAATAAGTCCATCATCAAGGCCTACATCACCATCCACTCCTACTCCCAGCTGCTCCTCTTCCCCTACTCCTACACCTACGACCTGGCCGCTGACCACTCTGAGCTGGTACAGTCACCATTTCACTTTATTTACTTTATGGGCAATTTAAGAGGTGGGCAATTAAACATAAATGTAAAACATTTCATGCACTGCACCAGATTTAGCCTTATAGGCCAAGTTTCATAACTTCAGATCTGTAGTTTCATCCTGTGTTCCAGTTCACGACACCAACAAACATAAACACACAAATTCAAATTGCACTACGGACAGCTGTCATCGATGAGACGGTTTCTAAAATGTTTGGCCAACATGACACGAGTAGTGCAAATGCACCCTTTTCTACAATGCCTGTGTGATATTATGACTAATCTCAATCTGTCCTAACACATACTTACATTGTGCCGATTGTCTGTGTACTTTTTTGGTTGCTAACTCTTGTTGGTCTCTTTCCTGTAGCTGCGTGTTGCTAAGGGAGCCACCAACGCCCTGACTAGCTTGTATGGCACCCAGTACACCCCTGGCCCTGGGGCTGCCACCATCTGTGAGTTCATTTGTTAAAGGATGATTTTTCAGTTCAGTTACGGCTGCCATCTGTAACTTTAATACAGTGTGTGATTGTATTTTGTCACATTTTGCTAATAGTTTCTCGCAGTCTTCTAACACTCTTCAAACCTCTTGTTTGTACAGCTCTATAAATATAGAGGTTCAGACCAAGCCATTCCAGCAAAATAATACATTACACAGAAGGGTGTTGTGTGGTCTGATTAGCAGCTCAACCCATGTATCAACAACCTGTTTTCCATAATTGTGGACTGCTAGTACAGTCTGTCTTTATAATGTCCAAGAACATGCAGTGGCATGGGTCAGAATGACCTGCACAGGCAGTCTTTGTCAAAGAATGAAATAGCAGGTTTGGTTATATAGTGTGTCATTTTGTTGCTGACTGGAAGCCACTGACTGTTGTGTGCCCTCAGACCCTGCTGCCGGAGGCTCTGACGACTGGGCCTACGACCTGGGGGTGAAGTACTCCTACACTTTTGAGCTGCGTGACACCGGTCGCTACGGTTTCCTGCTTCCCGAGTCCCAGATCAAGCCCACTTGTGAGGAGACCATGTTGGCTGTGAAGTACATCGCCACCTACGTGCAGAACACCTTGTAAAAAACGCACACAGACACACTCGCTCACAAGATGGCCATGTCCATGGAGTAGTCGTCTTCATCTCAACTTGGAGTAGGAACACCACTGTCAGTCCTGTTTTATTCAGTTGTCATCATTCCTGCATATGTAAACAGAAATAGAGACAAAAAGATCCAATAAACAGTCCTGTCAGAAACAATTGAAGGACTTGATTTCTCTCAATCTGAGGGGACTGCTAACGTTGGTAAGCGATGTATTGAGCCTAAATTGGTCTCGATATTGTAGTGGACATGTACTGGGGATACTGATAAAATCAAATACCTAAATATCCCATCAGAATTTGTTCTCAACGGTTGCTCTGCCTATGTTTTCCCTGAGGTTATTCCACCAGCTGTCCCTAAAGTCGTAGTTATTGGATGTTAGATGGACATATTTAGTAGATACTAGCGGATGCTGCAGTAATGCATTAGTTGCTGTCCTCTCCACAAATAAAGCAATTTGATAGCTGACACTTGACTGTAATTAGGAATCCTGAAAACTGTGCGTCAGTTTAAACAAATATAAACAGCATTTATGATGTACAAAATTAAAAAGGATATTACAATTTTCTAGTAGCTTCTAATATTTTCATATGCATCATCACTTACCCGAAAAGTAAAGAAACAGTTGAGGGGAACACTATAACCCTTCCACTGCAAGTAAAAGTATACTACAAGCACATAAAAGCCATAGCCACAACCCTATCTGTGGCAGAATTAGACCCAACACATGTAGAGACAGCCATTAGACATTGTACACAGATATTTCTATGTTCAGAAAAAAAAAATTGACACTGTGTTGAAATGTAAATAAAAGTAGAATGAAATAATCTACAAATCCCATAAACCCATGTTATATTTACAATAGAATGTGAATATGAACACATCTAGTGTGTTATTTTGGCATAATTGTTATTATGCAATGGCAGCAGCGCATCTAAAAAACAAGGGAAAGGGCTGTGTTTACCACTGTGTGATGTCTTCCGTTTCACAACAGTTTTAAATGTTTAGATAGTGAACAGACCATTTCCTGGAGACTTTGAGAAAGAAATGTTCTACTCAGCAGTTTTTTGTTGTGTTTTTCGTTTTAAGATGCATGAAATGTTTTTAATTGGAGAACAGTCTAAACCACAGGCAGGCCAGTTCAACACCCACACTCTTCTCTGGCACAACCATGCCATTGTAATCTGTACATTCCCAATATGGTTTGACATTATGTTGCTGAAGTATGCAAAGTCTCTCCCTGGAAAACACATCATCTGGATGGGTGCATATGTTCTAAAACCTGAATATACCTTTCAGCATTGATGGTGCTTTTCCAGATGTGTAAACTCCCAATGCTATAAGCACTGATACACCCCTATATCAGACATCCTGAATTTCAAACAGAGTGGTAATAATGTTGGATAGTTTCTCTTATGTTACGTCCAGAGAACACAGTGTCCAGTATTTTAAAAAAGGACTTCAAATTTGGATTCATCTGACCACAAAGGAGTTTTAGTGACAGTGGCATTTAAATACAGCTTCTTCTGCCTTTGTGCATGGCACATGATCACAGATATTGACCATTGGAAGTGGTCATAACCCCATGCAGTGTTTTTGGTGCAGGGCATGTTGGTTTTTAAGGCAGTGCCACCTGAGGGTTTGAGGTTTAAGGGCATCCAATAATAATATTGCTTCGTGGCCTCATCCTCTGTGCACAGATGTCTCTTTGGATTTGCAGTCATCTTTTAAGGATCTTTAATGTCTTATTAAAAGTCAGATTGCAATGTGATGTTGAAAAACATTTTACTGCAACTGTTCCACAACCTATCCACTCAGCTCCCTATAGGTTGATGAACCTTGTCTGCCCATCTTTGCTTCTAGAGGCTTCGTCTCATAAGAAACTGGGACTCTGCTGTGTTTATATCCAGTCATGTTACTGACCTGTTGGTTATTAATCTACACACAAATTGCTCCTACAGCTGTTGCTGTTTCCCCATTCAGTACTTCCCACTTTGACAGATTTGTGTTGCCCCCGTCCCAACTTTTTGGAGACCTATTGCTGCCAACAAGTTAAATATGAGGTTAGATCTTTGAAATACTGAGATGTCTGAGTTTCAACATGTGATATGTTAAATATGTTCTATTCTGAGAGAAATGCTTGTTTATGAGATTTGCAGATCATTGCATCCTATTTTTACGCACATTTCTCATTTCAGAGTCAATCAGCCGGTAATGACACAGTAGTTTGCTTTGACCTTGTGTCTGAAGTCACTGTAGTCTGATTATACAGGGTGGGCCAAAAATATAGGACACATTTTAAATGCTTATATTTTGGAACCTAAAAATGCTAGAGAGTAACAAATATATTGGTTGGAAAGCTATCATTTAGTAGTTTTTGCGTAGGTTTAGTAGGTTTGCGTAGGTTAATTTCTCTGGACACCACTCTGGAAGTGAATTAAAGATGTCTAAAATATAGGGGTAGGTTTGAAAAAACAGTTTGTTTACAATAACACAACCAAGACCATCTCAAACTTTAGAATTATAGAACTAAATTTAAAAACTAGGAAGTCATTAAACATTGTCAGTAGAAACATTTCCCAGTTCCCAAAAGAAGTGAAATAAGGGAAACTGTCAATGATTGAAATCCATGGCAATCAGCTCTGTGCGTGGCTCCCTGCCATAGGTTGGCTCGTATTTCTCTTTACTTGTGTTCCATACACTCGCAACCACCTATTTATACATACAGTTACATTATAAACCATAAATTAGCTCTTGATGAAAACATCCATTAAACCAATATAAAACATAGGAGCCAGCTAGTTAGATATTGTATTTTCTGTGACTGTTAGTTCATTTTATTAATGGGATCAATTTCCATATGTTCCATATCAGTTTTAATTAATTTTGTACAAACACTGCAAATTTTACAATAGTGTATAAGTGTGCAACTTTACTGTTTTCTCAAGACTTTTGTTGTAGCAGCAGTGCGGTCAGTTGAGAAACATTATTAGCCCAACTGTGCTAGAGGGGGTCTGGGGGCAGATTTTAAAATAACCCTATAAATGGTGACTTCTGAGTTAAGAAAAGGACAAATTGAGGTTTTAAAAAGAAGCCCTTGGGTGTAGTGCTTGCACAGTGTGCAATGAAAGGCATAACTTTAAACATGATCTTACTTATCAGCAGCATTGCTCATTGCACTGCTGCTGAATTTATTTATTTACCCTTATTTGCTATAGAGGGACAAAATACATTAATGAACATTTTAAATATAAAATGTAAATGCACCCAATTATAGCCAAATGGCTAATTTCCTTTGGCAAAGCACATAGGGGAAATGCTGCCCTTTACGTGTCCCCCTATACCACTGCTCACTCTGGGGCAATGCATCAGTCTGTATTGCCTCATTCAAAGTTCTTATGTATTATCACTTGGCTGTTGACAGGGTGTGTGATCCGTGGCCTGGAGATTTGACAAGAGAGAGAGAGAGCCAGTGAGACCACCATGGCATAAGACCTATGCCATTCACTGAGAGTCTGATAATACTGTTTAATCAATATTGTTTATTTAGTGATACAATGTTTCATAAGGGAAAGTTTGCTGGTTTTGAAAAAATGGCCTGCTATATCTGTATTCCATCTATCAGTAAACCTAGATAAAGATAAAGAAAGGAGGATTGAATTTGCTTTTGGAATGAATAGATTGCAGGATGAATGAAGTAGACTCTCTTCATCTCAAAACCTCTCTATGTAGACACCTCTGAGATTTGACTGTGTTTGCAAGGGTGTATGTGTGTGTGTGTGTCTGCGTGTGTGTGCGTGTGTGTGTGTGCATGTGCAGATGCACGTGTGCGTGCGTGTGTGTGTGTGAGCAAAAGAAAGAAATGGAGACAGAGGAAGTACAAAGAGAAAGAGGAAAGAGGGCAGACAGACACATATGGAGAAAGAGGGAGGGAGACATAGAGGCAGAGAGAGAGAGAGACACACACACACACAGACACAGAGAGAGACAAAGAGACAGAGAGAGTACTATACATTACTTAACAGATTCCATGGGAACACATTTACCCTGCCAAGCATGCAGCACCATAATGGAGAAGGCACAGAAGCATTGCACACATCTTGGCAGTATGGGTGCGAATACTAAATATAGGCACTTGCTGAGTGCTTCAACAAGGCTTAATGTCTTCAAATGTAATTCTTTGATATTGTGTGTGTGTGTGTGTGTGTGTGTGTGTGTGTGTGTGTGTGTGTGTGGGTGGTGGGGTGGGGGCCCAAGAGGTGCAGACTGCACATGGGGATCTGTACTTGTGCATGCTTTCTTGTCCATCAAATACCACATGTAGCCCTCGTATTTTTGTTTACTCTGTGAACTTTTCAAAAGATCTTTATGAGACTAGATTTTTATTAAACAATAAATTAATGATTTGCTATCAACTAAATAGGAACATCATGGCTGTTAGGCTCTTACTCACATACAGACATACACACACACACACACACACACACACACACACACACACACGCACGCACGCACGCACACACACACACACACACACACACTTAACAGTCCATACATGGTGTAATACAGCATTTTTGCCACTTGGTGGGAATGTTGTAGTTGTAGTGTAGTCCAAGAGTGTCACATGTGTTCACAATGCAGACTGTCTAATAAAAAGTCTTCCTAGCTGTGATGCATTAAATTATAACTGATGTGGTATATTGATTCATCGCATGCATGTTGCTAATTAAATACCAGTGTGAGTGCTGCAATGCTCTCCAGGAGAGAAGCAGTGACTCAAGTTTCACTCAATGTAGCTATGATATGTGAAAATCACCTATGAGATGTGTGATGTATAAATATCTTCTTACACCTCTTGCATACAAGTCACTGCATGCAGATTTTTCAGTGGAAAGATTTGCCAATGTGAATGAATGAGAATCCTTCAACTTGTGCTTAGTCATATATTCAATCCCAAAGATTTTTTTTTTTTTTTACTGTGGACTGGCTTGGTATCATGTTTATATTTTAAAAGCTGCCCATGCTCTCCATAACCATTTTTCACTGCAGTGTTTGAATCCATCACTACATTGTATATAACTGCCTATATGATTTCTGCCATGGAACAAATTACACACATTGTCACAAATCAAGAACAAGTCAAACAGGCTGGGCGGTAAACCACCGTTTTGTCAACCTGTCGTGTTGTAAAAGTTCCACTGACTCAGCCTATTCCAGTTTCCAACTCCTTGCAACATCCGCCTCAGTCAGACCAAGAGAAGTGGGCTACAGCACTAACCATCAAGGGGGGGTTCCTCATAATTGACAGGTTTACTTACAGTCAACTTTGACGTTTACTTGAGCACAGTCAAACAGCAGCCTTGTGCATCATTTAGTGTTAAGTGGTAAGACTAGGAAAAACACTGAATGTATAGTCATGATATTGTAGGTTTAACATGCGCTCTCGGCTTCTGTAGAAGAAACATTTTGTAGAGATAAGTAGCAGCTGAAAGTAACCTGCAGGTGACATTATAGCATGCTAGTATAGCCTGCTGACGCTGCTATTAAAACTCAATAACACAAACTTGAAGGAAATACTGACGGTAACAGCAATATCCAGTGCAGAGCGAAAGTTTGCAAGCGCGTCCACGGAGTTCAGAAGTGGGTGTGTGCACTGACAGAACTGCTGGTCACGTGACGCACATAAAACATGACCGTGCGTGGTGGTATAAATGCACCATCTCTTTCTTAACCAGTCCTCTTTGCAAGTAAAGCTGCCGTGCTCTGGAGTCCGAGCTACCTCACTGTAGCTTTGACCTTCACATCAATCATGGCAGGTGAGTCAAAGTTTTAGATAACTCATCCCACTTTTGCGTTGTTAGAAATGTACAGCTAGTCTCATTGTAACGTCGACTGGCATTTCATTGTGCGCTGTAACACACATGTATGATTGGCTACTTTGAAGCTAGAATTTAATCACGTATTGATGTTGGGGCTGGATGTGGTGTTTTTTTAACTGTATTTTAGGTACAGGTGGCTGTTATCATCCAGGGCTGATCAAGGAAGTGGGCCTAAGGGTACAAATGAGCTCGGCTTCACAAATCTATTCTGTTTGTGTATACTTCAACAATGGGCTACGTTTTTCATCGTTGTGACATTACATGGTTGTGTTTATAGTTTATGAGTAGAATCGCAAAGACGACACCAGCAAAACGGAAAAGGTCATTCTTGTCTGTGCACGGTGGAAACAGTCGGTTTTGCACGTAGACCAAGGCTAGTCCAAAAATGCACCTAACCACGTACATGTTTAGACGTAACTTTGTGGCAGCTTGTAATGTCAAGTATGCCACATGTCGAAGTATTGTTGAAGAATGAACTTGTATATGAACAACAATAGATATGTGTGTATATATAAAATATATCCTCTTTCAGGTTGCACCGAAGTCATTAATTTGACTGAATTATAAATTGAACGTGCAACTAAATTTTAATGTCCTGATAAGTTGTAGTGCATAATGGGCTGCACTTTCTTACCACTGAAATAAGCCATTTTACATCCTCAGCCTAAAAGACAGAAAATTGCTGGTCCTATAGGGAAGGGGGCGTGTCGCCATCGTGCTTGCTGATGGACCAGTTCTAACCTTAACCCAAACAACTGACCGTCAAGAAGAATGTCACTTGACGAAGCAGGCAGTGAAACACCAATACTGCATAGTTTCAACGGGGACGTCGAATTGTGATCAGGGACAGGATTAGCTTGATCAGTTTGAGTTGTGTGGCCATTTTCTTTGGTAGGCCCTCCCATACATACTGTATGCGTGAGACTGGTACAAAATGGAGAAGGTCTAGAAAAGTTTTAGTGCTTTTTTGGCAGATATAGCCCTTATAGCTCTCAGGTTGCCGAGTCCTGTGTATTCCCACGATGAACAAACTTTGTGGGTCATCCCCCCCACCCTCCTCTTTCTACCACAGAAGAATGATCTCATTGTTTAAAGAAAAATGGTAATGATGCCAGTATTATGTTGACTTTTCCACTTGTTTTTTTTGTTCTGTTTTGATTTTTTTTTAGCAGCGCCATGTAGCCTAATTAAACTAAAACGGTGCAGTTGGCATACATAGTTAAGTACTAACTATATACATGTATATCCCAGTCATCATTGATGCCACTTTGCAGATTCTTCCTTCATATGGATGGTTAGACTAGGATCCAAAAATACATCCACAATGGTCACTCTGCCTACCCTAATATCCCCCTGTGGCTGAATAAAGTATCCATCGATCTGTCTATTGATTTTTGTTGCTTTTTTTTTTTTTTTTTTATTTCCAGATCAGGCATTTGTCACATTGGCCACAAATGACGGCTATGCCAAAGGAGCCATGGTTTTGGGGCAATCTCTAAGGAACCATAACACCTCCAGGAAGCTGGTTGTCATGATTGGACCCCATGTGTCAGACCCATCCAGGTAGACTCTCCAAACGGTTTCTTATGCATCCATGCATGCACCAGCACACAGTATGAATGTGTTCTTGGGAAAATGTGTAAAATATGTTATTCAAGTGTGCTTGTGATCATTTACTTTGAGTATATTCTTAAGTAGAGCTGGGCGATATGGCAAAAAAAAATGATCACAATATATTTTCTCATATTGTTTGATATTTTTCTCCTGATACTGCTAGTTTGACAGCATGTTGATTAAAACCTGTCACGGAGGGTACAGACTACCAACACGCTTCACATACTGGCTTTATTCGCGCCATGTCACTTTGGCTATAACCGAACCATCACCACACCATTGTTTAACTTTTGTGTCAACAATCACATAAGCTTCAAGAAATAACTTCAAGTCATAATTTCAAGTCATGTCGAATTAAATATGGCCAAGGCTGACCATCATGACTGACCACAGTTTCATCACGATCACCGATGACGATCAATGAATCACCCAGCCCTGTTCCTAAGTATGTTCAAGTTTTGGGGGGTCTGTGTCTACATTGCAGAGCAGTGCTTCGCCGCATCTATGACGAGGTCAGGCTGGTGGATGTGCTGGACAGCGGGGACACGGCGCACCTGGCCATGATGAAGAGGCCTGACCTGGGGGTCACCTTCACCAAGCTCCACTGCTGGACCCTCACACACTACTCCAAATGCGTCTTCATGGATGCTGACACACTGGTGAGTCACTGTGGTCTATGATGACTCAAGGTCTTTGATGGTAGATAGGTAGGGCTAAAAATGTCATCATATCAAATCACATAAAGCAAAGCACCACTGCAATCCTCTTTCACCAACTTTGTTTAACATGCTTGGGCATGACTACATAATTAATTGCATGTTGCATAACTGTGCTAGAGAATTGCACATTTTATTTGTTTGTTTCCAATCAAGTTGTATCATGTCTTCACGCATCACCTCTCTTGAAATCCTGAACACATTCTTTTAAAAAAAAAAAAAAAAGTGAGCATGTCGTTTTTAATTTCAGTCATTGCAGCAGCACAGCTGAATGCAACCCTGAGTTGTGGAATAACCCTGAGGTGCTTTGTTCCTCCTGCTTCATAAACATAAGCCACTCTAAAGAGATGTATTGTTGTATCTACCTGGCTTGTAGCCATGAAAAATAAATGTAGGGCTAAGGCACGGATAAGGCAAATGGGTCATATGTGATAACGCTGCTGAATGTTGCAATGGCAGTATGCAGTTGCAAGTTGCAATGACTTGGGATAAACAGTTGATATTAAATATAGCTTTTTAATATCTTCCAGATTTGACTACACAGCTGGGCACTAGGCAGTCAGCAGCCTTTGCTATGAGCGAGGGCAGTAGGGCTCTATCTGACTTGGCATTTTGACATATGGAGAGCAAAAGCATAACTTTTTAAAATGTAAATTTATTGCAGCTAAGCCATGTTTAGCAATGTTTATCATGACCTCGTATGTTGTGACATTGTGATATTTTACATGTAATGTGCAGTTTTCGTGTAAACTTAGAGATGTATGTACCACTCTGACTTGCGACTGCCTTTTGAGATTCTGAAGAACTAAAGCATGCTCCTTCAGGTGTATCTTCCCGTTCCCATAGGTGGTATCAAATGTGGACGAGCTGTTTGATCGGGAGGAGCTGTCGGCTGCCCCAGACCCAGGCTGGCCTGACTGCTTCAACTCTGGCGTGTTTGTGTTTCGTCCCTCGAAGGAAACCTACGGCAAACTTCTTCAGTTCTGCACAGAGCATGGCAGCTTTGATGGTAAGTCACATTATCACCATTTTATAGAATGTGTGTTGAGGCTGTGTGGTTGGAGAGTTCAAGCAGTAGTTTGCGCTAATGGCATAGGATGTGTATCTTGTCTTAAATCTTTAGGCATTAGGTCTTTAGATTCTAAGTTAACAATATACTGGGTCAGTCTTTTCCAAATGTGGTCCTGAAGAATTGCAACTGGGCTGCCCTCTGTTCCCTGTGCGCTCCCATAAATTGCATCTTTGAGACATTCATGGCATTTACTTATTTTAGTCACGTAGATGGCTCATTTTAATTTTGGGCATCTTGAGCACCCTTGAGTATGGCAATTTTTAGGTGGCTCATGGGGTTTGGGGATTTGTCTTGTCATTCCCCCACATCTCCACCTGCCTTTTAATTAGCCTCTTGATCTGACATTATATCTCACCACAAGGAGTGTCATGTCCTGCCTCTACACAGTCTGTTATTCTTGTCTGTGTGATTTACCAGAAGGCAGAGGCCAAATCAGTGTATGCTGATCTTGCCAAGACATCATAGTCTAAATCTCTAGAGATGGTGGTACTGCATCACTCTCGCTTCAGTCTGCCCCATCATTCAGCAGTAAGGATGGGCTCTACTAATTACAAAAAGCTGCTTCCTGTTACAAGAAACGGCTGACACCACAACCAGTTGTCCACACAACCCCCCTGTAATCAACTGTATGGGTCTAGGCAAAAGCGGGCGGTATCCCAGCACTAAGCCGTACCCCTCTGCAGTGTTTGCAAGAACAACATGGGGAATTTGGCAGTAGGGTCCTGGCAGCAACAAAAGAGCCTTTCATAACATGGCTGTCTCTGCCATGTTTAAGGGGTGTGAGCCTGTTTTCTGTCGCACTGCCCCTCACAAACTTATTTACTTTGTGTTATTTTGTGGTTTTTACTTTTTAATTATTTTTTAATTAGAGGCATCACACCTCACACCATTGTGTGTGTGTGTGTGTTCAGTTGATTCACAACAATTCTTCCAAAAGTTTTTTTATTGAGCTACAACATTAAAAACATCAACACAGATTGCCCATACAGCCTTCATCAGGGTGTGTTCTTTAGGCAGTGTGCTCTCTGAAGACCTGTGCAGCATTACTCTGCCAGAACTTTAATAAACATGCTCACAATGAAGTACACTTCTACTCAAATAAGAAAATGGTTTAAGAAGAAATTGATTTTATTGGCCATTTGAGTTAAGTGAAGATGAAGCTTCAGTGCAGATGAGGATGAGACAATGAATCTCCTGTGTTTTTCTGCATGCTCAGTTTGGCTGGAGATCTCAAAGGCACAGTCTCTGATCTAATTAGTTTGGGGTAATTGGTCCCAGTATAGGAAATTGCACTACTTTGTGTTTTGAAGATTGAGTTTTTTTATTTAACTTCAGACAGTTCTTTGGCATTTGTGCTAATGACTATCTGCAAGTCTTGCCATTCCAGTACATTCAAGCCTATGCACCATCCTCAACAAATTGGTTCTGGATAATTACTTAGTTTTGAATGACACATTTAATATCCAACTGGATCTAATTTCTGATATTATTTAGGGAAATATTTTTTAGCAGAGATTGTCTTTCTGTCGCAAGGATGGCTAGCTGTGACTTGCTGTTGAACTGTGACCTTTAGTGCATCTAGTTCACCAGTCTAATCAAGGCACATACCAACCACCCCCAATCCCCAGCGACGATTGCACCAAAGTGTTTCTGAGCAAGTGCAAACTATTAAGACAGTGTAATATGGTAAAACTCTTCATTTCCATCTTTTTTGTTGTTGTTGTTGTTGTTGCTGCTGGTCAGCCAACCCTAGCCCCTAGCCACATTTTATGTCTTGCCAAGGGAAATGGTCAGGGGGAGTGGCAGAGCATTCTTTGAGCCTCGCTCATCCCCACCAAATGAAGACTCGGAGGCCTGCGTTAAAGCCTTTAGAGCCTCTCGCAGGAGGAGGAGGAGGAGGAAAGCCCTGGGGGAGTTGGTTGTTGTGTATGGAGGAGTGCTCGGTGATGGCGTGCCTATTTTAAATCGCAGAGCCCCGCAATCTCGCAGGCTCTGGGACGCTGCATAGTCCTGTGCACAGCAACATCTGTGAGGTTAAGTACCGAGCACCAAAAGGTTATTTCCTGAGAAAGGCTCTGGAGCTGTGCTATATGTGTATATCAGACATGTAACATATGTGTGACCCTGAGATTTCTATCTCCCTACCGTCTCTCCCTCTCTCTCTCTCTCTTCCCCCTCTCCCTCTCTCTATCTCTCTCTCTCCCTCTACCTCTCTGTCTAGCTGTCCATATTTTTTCTTTTTCTGTCTCACTCTGACATGGATACCTGTCTCTCTCTCTCATCCACCTCTCTGTGTCTCACTGACTCGAGAATGATTGCTCCCCCTCAGGTTCATGGTATTGTGTAATTTCCTTTTATAGTGTGCATGCTTCCCCTGGCCCGGGTGGAAATCTCCACTGCACTTTCAGCTCTGTAGTGCTGTAGTGTTCTGTGTGATTGTGAGCTTAACATGTTTCACAGTCTTTGTCATTTGGGGCATGTCTGAGTTGAAGGACAAATGGTGTCACTGCAAACGGAGATGGCACAGCTGCTTGTTTGTGTCTGTCTGTCTGTCTTTCTGTGTGTCTGTATGTGTGATGGGAACCAGAATGCATCCCAAAAGGCCCTGCACTGGTGTCTCATTGCTCTGCTAAGTGCACGTCAAGTTCTGCACAAATATGCTGTGACTTGTCTGTCTGCTCTGTGTCCTCAGTCCAAACCATGGGAAATTTCCAGTGTCCCTCTGATAAAGGGTGGAACTGCACAGTATAAGGCAGTGCAATCCCAAATCATTGCACACTGATGCCCTGTCTATAAATACCAAGCACTGGTCAATGCATAGTCTGGAAGTGTCGCCTTATCTGTCTGGGGAGCAGAATGCAGCAGCCTCCTACAGGGTAGGAACTAAGGAGGCTGGACTTTGTGTTCTGTACATTGTGTCCCACTCCGTTCACAGTCTGTGGAGGGGCTTGTGCTGGCCACACAACTGCAGGGCTTTTCGATGATCCGTGGTATTTGTAGCATTTCCAAAAGTATACAACAGGCCTGTATCATTTGACTCATTATGTAAACATGGTCCCCGTGCAGGCAGAGAGGGTCGTGGTGGAATAGGAGGGGGTGGGATCAGGCATACTGGAACTGACTGATTGACTGCCACTCTCCTCGTGTGTTATATGAGTAAAGTGGGGTCTTGGTGTGTGTGTGTGGGGGTGGGGTGGGGGGGGGGGGGGGTGATCTTTACGTCTGTGACCTTGACTCCATTACATATAGCCTACATTACTTCACCTTCAAGCATAGCCTAGCAACTGGTGTCAAGTAGTCTGTGTGCCCTCTCGGTCTCAGGCAGACTCTTTCAAAGAACCTGACCTTTGGAGGGGGAAAGGGATAAAGATCCAGACCTGGTTTCTTTTTTTATTTCATCATATGGCTGTAATTATTTAAGTTAAAACACCATGTTCCTACACAAATGTAACACATGACTACCATGAAGCATTCTAATGAAATGAACATTCTGTAATCATTTGGAAGGTTATGCAATACACCTGCCCAACTTTTTCATTGTTTTCTTACGCTTGAGGCTTTTGTCAGGGTTTATCACTTCAGGTGTATTTGACATGGGAACAAGTTGTTTATTTCTGTTTCTTCTCACATGAATTCTCTAATTATTTTCCCATATTTGTCTCATTGTGTTGTCAAGTAACATGTAATTGCAGTAGGGGTTGGCTATGCTAGCTTCTTGTGTCCTACTCTGCAGATAAACTTGCTTTGGCTAGGTAAATACTGCTTGCCTTTAATTCAAACAGCAATACAAGAAGTTCTCTGTGTCTGAAATGAAAACACTGACTGTTCTATAAAATATTAAATGTAGAGTACACATAAAGAGAGTTAAACCGATAAACTGGCATAAGTAATTTAATTTCATTTTATCAACAGTAAAACGAGTGAAAGGAAGAAATGTTTTTTTTTGTGTGTGTTTTGTTCCAATACAGGTGGGGACCAGGGAGTTCTGAATGCCTTCTTCAGTGACTGGGCAACAACAGATATCAACAAGCACCTTCCCTTCATTTACAATCTCAGCAGTGTGGCAATCTATACTTACGCACCCGCATTCAAGCAGTGAGTTCAGAGACCTTCTTATTGAGTTGTGAGAGGTAGTGGTGTGAGAGAGGGAGTTGAAAGGGGAAGAGATGAGGTTAAAAGGCCGCGTAGTACTTTGAAATTGCAAGTGCGTAAGCAGACACTGTACGCAGGCAGAAATCACATGGAGGCTGGCTCACACTTTGACATCAAGTTACCAACTCAGGAGAGGCACGAGCAGGCGTCAACCGTCTAAAAGAGCCCCCCCCCCCCTCTCTCTTAGTCACTATCCCCCATCGCATTAACCTTCACCTCACCCCCATCCCCCCACCCTCTTGCTTGCTAAGACTAAGCTAGGATATCCATTATGAATTTTGCCAGCTGACTGCAAACTCCTAAAATAGACTTGCTTATTTAAAGATCTGCATGCTCGTGTTGAGTGCTGACAGGATGGTGTTTGGTACAGACAAAAGTGTTTTTCTGTGTTTTTCTTTTTCTGCGATGGAAGGATGTTCCATTAGTAGTTGACCTACTTAGGGGGTCAAAACCGGCCAGTGACATCCTCTGGCAGTGTAATCAAGTAATTGATTGTGAGAGCATGCTAGGTTGCCATCAGTTTGCCAGTGTGTCAGATGGAAATATGTCATCCTGGCAGTTGAGGAATTGGTGGTACTGGTAGCTTGGTGTATCAGCACCATCTACAACTGCACGATAGTGCCTGGTGATGACATGCCTTGGCACACATTGTGCCGACTATAAACCCCTTGTTAGAAGTCATTTGAAGTGGGCTTATGTGGTCATAAAATGTTAACTGTCACAAGCAAATGACCCTCCTTGATGATCCACACCTGTGAGTTTCAGCTCATTTGAACTCATCAGGGACTGCATCTTGAAGTAAAATTAGACAAATGCATTTGAGACACATTCAGACGTCATTACAAAGGCATTTCTATTTTTAATCGTTGCACATCGGAAGGGATATTGAATTAATTAGTGTGATGTTAAACCCCCTGCTCTTAATGGCCCCTTTTCCACAGGTCTCTGCCTGACTGAAGCCAGACGGGACACTTAATAGTCTATCGTGTGTGTGTGTGTGTGTGTGTGTGTGTGTGTTGCAGGTTTGGTAGTAATGCTAAGGTGGTACACTTCTTGGGCAACACCAAGCCATGGAGCTACTCTTACGACCCCAAAGCGCGGAGAGTCAGGGGGGATGTCCAGGCAGCCTCCTCACACCCCAGCTTCCTGCTAGAGTGGTGGACCCTGTATGCCACCTTCGTGGTTCCCATGATGCATCAGGAGTACGGAGACACGCCCTTCCAGTCAGGCTGTGAGGTAAGCTTGAGAGACCACTCACTGACATTCATCAGAAAAGAAAACCTAATGTGCAAGGGGGGCAATGGGCATAGTGCAGTTGGGCCCGGATGCCATCCCTCAAGCTGGAGAGGACCAAAGCGCCATCTAGTGTTGACAAAAGGCCCAGGAAGCACCATCTACAACTGCATGTTAGGATTGTCTATTACATAACATTACATTACACATAGCAGACACTTTTATCCAAAGCAACTTACAATAAAGGACATGCATCAAGCTACAAATATGCAGATAAGAACTGAATAAGCAAGAGCGTAACAAAGTACAGGACATTGCGGGTGTATGGAAGTTTGTGTTGTTAAGATGGAAAGTGCTCATGGGGTATACGATCATTATACATTTACATTTATACAAGTCCCTCATGGATAATATCACATGTGGATTAGTGATATGTAATCACAAGTTACCAAACTTGCAAGTAGAGATTTCCAGACTCTACAGACGATTTCCATGTCTTTTGTTCTACAAAAAAAAAATCAATATTTTTAACAGTACTTTGGCAAGCAGAAAGCTGATGGGACAGCCGTTCTTTACGTTTATTACACAATTTTTCTTTCTGTGAGTTTGTGTGTTCCCTGTCACCTAATGCCAGAACATTGGTGGTGCAGCCTGCTTTACTAGTTTCATTACTGGAACACCGTTTACATTGCAGTATCTCTTCTGTTTGTTTAGTGTTTGTTTTTCTTCTTCCCATCTCTCCTTGCTACTTCTCCATTTCTTCCTGTCCCCCTCCCTCGTGTGTCACCTCGCTCTCTCTCTCTCTCTCACCCAGGAGGAGATGGCGCATGCACCCTCACCACCCCCCATGTCCTCACTGGAAAGGAAGCAGAAATGGGAACAGGGCCAGGCAGACTACATGGGAGTGGACTCTTTTGACAATATCCAGAAAAAGCTTGATGCTTTCCTTAAGTGAAAACAAGGGGGAGGGGGGAGATGGCATTTTCTAAATTGTCATTTTATAGATTGACAGTTTGAAGAAGTAGAACATAGAGGCACTGTGAGATGTTTTTGTTTTTTTTACCAGCTATGCTGTCCTGGTACAGTATGCTTATTTCACGCTCCTTAGGCCTGTCATACACTGTGAAACAAGCTTTTATGCTCACAAAATATTTTTGCTCCCTTTAAAAGGGTCCCTGCCAAAATGTGAATGAGCAAAAGTGGCCATTTTCCTATATATAGAAATTCTATTTTGTCTGGGGCAAATGGCCACTAATTCATTTGAAAAACACATTTTGGCTTTTTGAAAGAAATCCCTAGTTTTGAGGTTCTGAACATTCTTTGTAGCACTGACTTTCACTGAGGCATTTGGTGCCTGTAAGACGATACTGTGTAAGCAAAAGGTTACTGTGTAACACGGGGGACGATTTCTATGACCATTGTTTGTTTTTTTTTTTTATTCGTATTTTCTAGTGGAGTGGGAATCTTATTCCCTCATCAGAAATCCATAAACAATATTATTTTTAATTGGATTTAAGTTCTACTTTCCACAGAGGGACAAGTCGTGCTGCTGCTGCCTTTTTTTTTTTTTTTTTTGCTTTTGTTTACAGCTGTCTTTTGCACCTACTGTCCTGCAGCTCATTCTTGACGTTTGATGGTCCCTTGCAAGCTGTGTGTTGTCTATACCTTTCACTACTAAACATTGAGTGCCTGTTACACTCCATAGAGGTTTACCTCTGAATGTGTGCCTTTTTTGTCTTTTTTACATCTGCCTTTTAGGCCCATTGGGCCTTTGCCCGTTCCATGTCACCTACCAAATAAAAGCTAGATAAGAACGAGTTTCTAGTTTCTTTTTGTGCCTTCAGACAATGCATACATTCATGTACTTTGTGGTGTCACCTTGCTTCAGAGGCTAAAACTAATGGTGCATATTTTTCCATTGACCAAATCACCTGTTTCTAATTAACACAACTCTTTAGCCAGATAGATGGGTTCATTTTTGAAATCACCTGTTGTAATTGCACAGGTAAAACACATGGTAACATGATTTGGAATATGTAGTAAATAAAGTATGAATGTAGTATCTGCTAATACAACAGTTTCTATCTTATTTTACTATACTACAAATGCCTAGTCTTTGACTATAATATTTACTATAGTATGCTATGATGCATAATGTCTTACTATAGTATTTACTATAGTACACTACAATGTGTAGTAACGTAATATAATATTAACTATAGTCTACTATGTTGTGTAGTGTCCTACTATAGTATTTACTGTAGTATTTACTATATTACACTACAATGTGTAGTAACTTATTACAGTATTTACTATAGTACATCACAATGTTAGTATTTACTACACTACAATCTGTAGTCAAGAAAAAAAATCAGGCTGTGTAAAAAAAAAAAATGGAAAGTGTTTCCATTTCGTCAAAATAAAACGCAACGGCTTTTAACAAACCTGTTCAGCCAGTAGGGGGCACTGTTGGTTCTAGTAAACCCAGAGACTGTACAGTCAATGAGGAACCTGATTAGGTGATCCTAAAAAATGTATTTGGATTACAGTGATTTCATTCTATTAATGCTTGAAAGAATCGGCATAATAGTAAGGCAGAATATGTTATCCTAAATAACAGCAAAACACAGGATTTCCAAGTCTGAATCAATTTGATCCAGTTTTTTAAAACAATTGGGCCCTGTAGCCTGTATCCATACCATTGAGTTGTAAGTCACCTGAAACATTTAAATAACTGGTCTCAAATAACTCTGAGGCTTACTTAACAGGCAGCCATCATGAGCAGTTATATTATCAACACAGTCTCTAATGAACATCCATGCTTGAGTCCATTAGCACCGGTAAAATCTGAGAGGCCATCATTCCATTCTTTGATGATCTCTGCCCTCCAGTGCATAAGAGCAGCAGTGTGATAATTAGCTACACTTTTCAGGATATGGAGACACAAAGAAGAAGAAAATGATGATTAGTTGCTTAGGAAAGCACAGCTTACTGTATGTTTTAAATCAAATCTCACTCAATCATTAAGTTACAGAAGACAAAGAAAATAAGTCCCCCATTAGTATCAGGTGTAGTATGCAATAACACCTATATTTTCCCACAGCATACTTTTCATCCTGCCAGTTATTAACATTTTGCTCTTTTTACCTAAAAAACTAACGTCTGCTGAAAGTACCCGAGTTTCCACAGCACTGTGGACCTCTACATAATTCCACTTGGTCACTCTTCCAATACCACCTCAGCCAGAATGGAATTATAGAGTCAAAGCAGTTTCTTTTGAGAGAATTAAAGACGTGTAAATGTTGGGTTTCATGTGTTTTTTATTTATAGTGTTCTCAACAGATATACAAACCCATTTCGACCATTTAAAAATGTCTTAAGAATGTTCGTAAACTCACAATATGTACCATTCGCTTGGCAAAGGCCACACTGGTGTGGCGCTACGTTACTATAGTGTTAATTAAAAGGCACAAATCTGGCATACTTGCATCCAAGCACACTCACCACACACGTCAAATGCTCCTGGTGGTAAAATTAAACTACACGGTGTAATCTGTACATTAATTATCAGCCTAGCCCTTGTTTATAGTTTTCACAGTTACAATACTGTCAAATGTTAATCCACTCATTGTGTCCTTTCTTCGGATGTACTGGCCCTGAGTAAACCTGGAGATGACCCAGACCAAAATGGTCTTACTTTTGTGCGAGGCATCAAAGTCCTTTCCCAGTTATATTTCACATTAAAAGGCAACATTTTACAACACGGATAAGCAAACAGACAGTACCACTTAAAATGTTAAAATTACAAAGACAACTTCGCTGTGAAGACATGTAGCCCATCACAAATAAAAGTGCGTATGTTAGTTGTTTAAAATCCAGAAGCACTTTAAAGATCCACAAGCAGATGTCCAAATGTTGAAGAGCAGGCACACAAGAACTGAAAAGATTTCAAGGGTGAGAGCTCCACGGTCATGACAAGTAGATGATCCAATTTATCCATCCTGTTCATCCCCACTTGAGCTTTGGGTGAATTAAGAATACTGCGCTGTGAAGTCTAGGTGGAATTCCTTCACCTTTTCCAAGACTACCTTCAGTTTCTCAGTTGGAGGAAGAATAGTCATCCTGTATGGACAAAAGAAGGCAAGAAGAAATATCAGTCTTTCATGATCGGAATTTAGAAAAATGTTTATTGACAAATCTGTACAACAGATGATGAATTCATGCAGGTCCATTACAGATGACATAAAAGATAAAGGATAATTCAATTCGAAAAATAAATAGCAATAAAAATAGAGAAGTCTAATAAAGAAGAGATATAGACCTGTGAAGACATGGACATATATATTTACAGTGTGATGCTGTGATACTGTGAGGAAAAGGAGTAATGGAAAAGAGTGAAAGGGAGAGGGAGGGAAAATGTGTCTGTCTAGCAGAGATACAGACCTGAAGTGAAATGTTCCCTCCCTTTGGCCAAAACCACTTCCTGGAACCAGACAGATTCCCTTTTCCTCCAGCAGTTTCATGCAGTAAAACATGTCTGGAGCCTGACCTTTCTCCTGCAGACACACATGAAAATGCAGACAAACGATGAGTTAGCATGGGCATATGCCAGTGTTGTGAAAGGGCCGTAAAATATTAAACCAGGTAAAGTATTCTAATGTCTGCAAACTGCACGAGTTAAGACGGCGGATGGCCGAGTCGGTCTCAACCAGCATACAACCTTTGCTGCCTCGATGGCCTTCTGTGGAAGCTCGATCCTTGGGAAGGCATACATGGCTCCTTGCACAGGGTTACAGGAGATCCCTGGGACCTTGTTGAAGATCTCCTCAGTCATCTTGGCCTTCTCAGCCAGGGCCTCCAGCACAGCTGTTCGTTCCTGTTGTGGAGCACAGAGGTCTCAGATTAGTGCCAGAGAAAAGTGCAAAATATCATGCATAACAGCAGTGTGGCATATGAAGGAGATAACCTTCTTATAGGTGGGGTATGAGGGTTCCTCCGGCTGAGGGGGGTTCATCACTATGTCTAGGAGAGCCTGCCCTGCTACAGGAGGGCAAAGTCGCACTGAGACCATCTTGATGAGCTGTGCTTTCACACTGGGGTCGAGGTTGATGAGCTCCATGTAGCCACCTCGGAATCCACACCTGGCGGAAAGACAGGCAGTCTGAAACTTAAAGGGGTTACAGAATTCAAAACCACATTTACCTTGTTTCTGTTGTTGAATATAGGCAGCTTGGCATGTCGAAAGCACCTTACCAAAACCTCAACTCCATCTCAGACCTCCTCGACATGCAAACTTTTAAACTAGAAATGGCCGCGATAAAACAGGTCCATTTTACCATTTCATACCCCCTTTAAGATTTAGAGAAAACAAAAGATATTTGTGCACTTAGGAAGAGTTATTTTTGGGAGAAGAGCCTTCCTGACAATAAACCCTAATCTAATATACTACTAACAATCTAATATACTACTAACAACACTTTATAAGGATCGAACTGGATTGAACTGAGCCTTAGCGTGGTTTGAGCCTTAGCGTGGTTTGAGATGGTATGACCTGAAACCACAAACCAAATAAAATGCAACCTCTGTGTGTTGTGTCAAGTTCTAGCATGCCATAAGAGGATGCAATTTAATTTCAGGCAGTTTATGTGTCACTCATACGGCCCATACGGGACAGCAACCCTCTTCCGCACTAATGGCAAAGAGTCCTGGGTCCTCATTTATGGTGTTATGTATTTATAATTCTTTGTTTGATGTTACAATCATTTCAGAAAAAACGACTCCATTATATGTATCATTATAGCCTAAGAAGCAGGTCAGACTTCATGTTTCAGTTTCATGGTGCCTCCTGGGTATAATGCCTTAGATAGTAAAATCTGCCCTTCCCCATTCTGTGGAAAAACAGACCTTCCTTCTTGCCAGGAAAAAAAGATATTTTCATATTATGTGGTTTCATTCGAATGTTGTTCAAAGTTTTACTTTGCACTTGGTCTATTGCCCAGGTTCAGGTTGTACCTGTTACCATTCCAAGGTATATCTGATTTCTCACCTTCAACCCTGCTCATGTCTCATCAAAAGTCCTATCAAAACAGTTGCCAAGTATACAGACCATAAAGTATGCCCACTATGTATAGATGATTTAACATAAAAAACTGTTGAATGTGAGTAAAGTGGCGAAGGGTGACTTTGTATGTGTGCATTATTTAAAACTTGAACATATTATGATGATCTCATGTTCTTTGAAGTGGATGGAGGTATATCCAGCTGTAGGGAATGGTGTGGCAGCTTTTCAGAAAGCCACAATTCATTCTCCCTTACAAACTTAAGTGTCTGCTTGTCTAAATCCTGTAAAGAAGTGATGAAGAGGTAATGGGCTGTCACATATGGAGATTTCTGATGAAAAGGTGACTTCTTCTTCAAACCTGTACAAGCATCAGCTAGCTAGTGACCACAAAGTGGCAGTTAACAAGCCAGTAGTCTTGCAGGCTGGCAGACATAGTAGTAGTGACAGCACTGTTTCAATATTGCCACTGATGATTCTAGTGTGCTGCAATGTTGCAAACATTAGGTTGCATTCTCTTAAGCCACGCTCAGACTACACGACTTTAAAATCGTATCCGATTTTGACGTCGGACTGTAGCGCACACATAAAGAGAATCGGAAGACAGACAGTTTGTTGGCAAGGATCCCTCTCGCGGTTGCCCGACGTTCTATTTCCAGTCGTAAATATCAAACATGTTTGATTTCTACGATTTCCAGTCGGCGACTAGTTGAGCCGGCAAAATTCCATCTTAGAACGTCGCACACGACGGGGGAAACTTGCCCGACAATCGCTTGCGATGGTCTTGGGAGGAACATTCCACAGATTGTCGTACCGATTCTCGTAAGGGCTGTTTTCAATGGAGAATCGGGCCGATTGTCATGTAGTCTGAGCCGGGCATTAGGCTACAGAAAAAATCGAATTACCTAATTATTTCTGATGTTTGATTGTACCAAGTGAGGTGTAAGGTGTTTGTCTGGCAATACTAGTTTTTAGTGTGACAATGTCAGTTTTCAAGGTACTATTGCAATTGAAAGATACTGGAAATACTGATGGCGCCGAACCTGGCAAAATACTATATGATGGGGATGATGAAAATACTGACTTGTGGTGGCTATACACAATGTGTATTATTTGTCATTTGTGGGGCACATATACCTAACGTGGAAAGGCATATTGTACTTACTCTCCCATGTAGCACTTGGATGTAGAGTGGAAGGAGGCCAGCTCCACTTTATTTGAGTATTTCGGTCCCATTTCAAACAGTACCTTCTTAAAGGAGTTAAATTTGCATCCTTCTGCATATACATTATCCTGGTACACCTGAACATGAGTAAGAGAATAGGAGAGTTAATCCAGTAAATCCACATTTAATGCCAGGATTTACAGACACAAACCATAATCTCTAAGAATTATACCTCATCGGCCATCAGAAAGAGGTTCTCCTCAGCAGCAAATCGGATCACTTCTTCAATGCACTGTCTGCTCTGCACCTGACCTACCATAAACAGAAGAAGGACAACGTTTAAAAAAAGCAATGCAAAAACTTTGAAACAGGTAATTTCCTTGATTTGTAATGTGGTAACTAATTTCTAGGTTATGTTGGAGGGGTGCTTGGTTTACCAGTTGGATTCCCCGGGTTGATGACACAGAGTGCCCTTGGTATGCAGTGCTTCTTGGCCTCTGCTAGGGCTCGCCTCAGTTCGGTGACGTCCATGCTCCAGTTGTTGGCCTCATCCAGGTAATAGTTGATCTGCACAGCTCCTAAGTCAGCTAGGGCTGCAGAGTACAGAGGGTACTGGGGGATGGAGATCATCACCCCAGTCCTCGTAGGACCCTCTCCAGATACAAGCAGCTTCAACATGGTCTAGGAGAGGGAGCGGTGAGGGGTAAAAGGAAAGACGTCATGAGGTGTTAACATGCAGTACAAATTGGATAAAAATCAGTATGCTGAACATGAAATGCTGAACATGAAACAGCAGAGGTGGACATCCCAGGTTCGTAAAAAAAAAACCCCTTACTACATATTTGATCCAACTATTAATCTGAACCAGCTGATTCTAATGAGCACCCAAACCAACAGATAGAACAAATAGATCAGCTAGTTAGTGAAATGTGTTGTGTTCCAGCAATGTGTTAAGTGCACAGGCAGAAGGAACACATAGCAGGGTTTTTACTTTCTGAAGATGGGATCTCCATCTCTGCAGATAGTGTTGTCCTACAGGTTTTTCTCACCGAGATGGCATCACTGGCTCCAGCGGAGAGGAAAATGTTGTCTGGGCTGGAAGGGATGCCGTCACGTCGCTCGATATAGCGAGCCACATCTTGTCTGATTAATTCAATACCCTGACTCATACTGTACGAACCTACCACAAATCACACAGCAAAGACGAGCCGTGAGCTCAAAACACAGCAGCTCAAAAGCACCAGGTCCACAATCCATAACAATGACTCAACAATAGAATTTGAATAGGAAAAAAGTGGACATCGAAAACCATTTTCTCAGTTTTATATGTGCCATCTTGCCCTAAACACAGCCTTTGACTTGAGAAATAAAGCCATTACCATCAGCAGTAGCTTATCCCCATTAAGTATATCATGAGTCAGACTGGCTGCCATATTACAGGAAAAAAAAAGACATCACTAAATTCAGTAAAAGTGTAGCAGGGCAGCACACAAATACACATGTCAATCAAACTCCCACACGAGGACATAAACTGACCTATGCTTCCCCCACCACAGGCCTGTAGAATGCGTTGTGCTCTGCTTTTGGCATCCTCCGGGAATTTGTTATCCTCCAGCAGCTCAGGATATGTGCACAGCGCTAAGACCTGATGACATAAGGGTAAAATGACCATAATATGACATGGCATCAACACACTGTATAAATACGATTATACAAAGGTCTTAAAGCAATTAGTAACTATGCCTGAAATTATCAAAATGTTTTTTAAAGTTATTATGACTATCTACTAGAACATGTTAAATGTAGTCTACTATCCCAGGCCTGATTTTCAGGAACCATGTCTGAGATCCATCAACCCTGTATATCGCGTTATTTTTTTTTTCTTTAGCTAGCTGTTTGCACACAAACCTGTCTGAGGAAAGTGATTGGCCGTTGACCCATGGCATGGCAATCCCCAATGTTGGCTCTTATTACTTCTGTGAATGGCTTCTTCACTCCCTGAAGATAAGATTATGAGAATGCCAGTCTATAAGGCGGTTATAATACAAAACATTATTCAAACATGGCTAACTGTACTGGGGACACAGAAGAGGGAAGGCTGCTAAACAGCTTTCATGTTGCTTTTATGAAACAATGCCCCACTTAAAACAGTTTGGAAATATACATTTTTGGTGACAGAAATCGAGAGCCCTGAGTCCAGCTCACATTTCGGTACTTGTTGGGGTAAGTCATATTCCATCAACCCTGTTATATATTAACAGGACTCCAAAATACCACCAAAGAAAGAATATGGGACCGTTTTGTACTAAAAAAATGACTAATATGCCTGTGAGGAAAATAATGACTTCTTATTTAAATGACTTCTCTCCCATTGCAGAAATCTATCTATAACTGCAAGGGACGTCTGTCATTCTATGTGTTCCATGCAAAACTCTCATTACATTACACTTAGCAGACACTTTTATCCAAAGCGACTTACAAAAAGGAGGACATATGCTAACAGAGGTGTAGAGGAACAGAGAGTAAGCAGAGTACCTTCATACATACAAGGAGATGCATGTGTCTGATGCATGTTTCCCAGAGCAGGGATACTACAGACACATACTTCCTACACAAGCAGAATTATACAAGCATGAGGCACCTAGGGAGAGGGTTGCTTCAGTGGTTGTAAGTTTTGTTAGGAAGGGAAGCAGTCTTGGTAGAGAAGGGTCTTTACAACATTCCTCTCTAAAGCTTGTAGAGAGGAATGTTGCTGCTGTTGTAGCAACTGGTAGGTTGTTCCACCATTGAGGGACAATGACAGAGAAAAGTTTAGAGTGGCCTCGCCTTGCGAGAGGCAAGGGTACGGCCAGATGGTTTGTATTAGAGGATTGCAATGTTCTGGACGGACGTTAGCCTTTAGTAGGACATTGAGATACTCTCACTCTCGAACCATAAGTCCCACTGAGCACAAATTTGGTAGGTGTCTTGCCAATGCCATGAGTGAGTGCAATGCAAAGTTTTATGTTGTTAGGGCAAAAATAAAAAAAAATGTATCGGTATATGTAACTTTCAGTTGCCTTTTGGCTGTGTGTCGCTCTGGGCAATGTAGCCACTTCCTCTCTCACACGACACGGCTGCATCAACGGACTAGTTAATAGGTAAGGAATCAGCAGGAATCTAACACTAACTCCAATGGTCATTTGGATTCTAGGGGAACAGTCGAAGGAAAACTTCAACTGGCCTCACACTCCCTAGTGTTATTGCACATAAGGGATGCATCTATGCATGCAGCTAATCTATGCACTATACATGCAGCCCTACACTTTGACATCATTGGCTGATGCATATAACAGGATCCATATGCAAACACAACGTACACACAAACACAATGTATCCATACATCTATATGCAAACTGTATGTAGTAAGGGAATTTCAGAGTTTCATTTAAATGTTATTCGTCAACACTCAAACTGCTTTGACAACCAGACACATGGGTTACGCGGAGGAGTAAACAACCGTACAGAAAGTCTGTATATATAAGTCTGTGTATACTTTCATGGAGTAAGGATATTTTGCCACAGTAATTTCAATGCAAGATTTTATCTCTGCATTTAAGATTACTTTATAGGGCATGCCCTATAATACCATTTTAAAGACACAAGCATGTCAATAAATGACAAGTGATTAAAAATGAGTTAAGCAATTTCTTTTATCATACTTATAATATCCCAAGTGCATGCAATTAAAATAGTGGCAATAAATGTATGATGACAAAGCTGACATGCACATATTACAAAATAAAATGCAACAGCTTTGCATAGTTCTATTTAATGATTTCTCCCCACAGAAAACAGCTCTCTACTAAGTCACTAATAATTCCTAACATGAAACTGAAGCCAAAGTAAAAATGTAATCTCTCTCTTCACAATCTGTTAAAACAGCAACCAAATTCATGTCACTCAAACCACAGTAGCTTAACCCTGCTGTTTGAGCATTGGTCAGTGTGTAGGGGGTGTGTGCAGATTGTGTTAAAAGGGGAAACATGCTGTGCTGGTATGACACTGTATGCAAATTGTTTGTGAAAACGTATTTATCACTTCAGCCTAAGTCGAGGAGTGGCACGGAGGCGTACAATAACTCTAACCTTCCTTTTTGGTGCAGCAGCACCCACGTCTCATCTATTTTTAAGCAGAGGTGTCAGTCCTGGCCACAGAAAGTAAAACCCCTGCCACATATTTGATCCAACCATGTCCTGAACCAATGCATCCAACAGAGCAAAGAAATGATCACGCAGGTAGATCATCTACGTGGTAAAATCACTTGTGCACAAACAGAAGGAATAAATAGCAGGGGTTTCACCTTCTGAAAGCGGGATAACCTCTGATTGTAAGATTTATGTGGACGTGCACTGCAGGAAACCAATGACAAAGGAGGAAGGCACATTACATACATGGTCATGTGTCATCTGTTTCTCAGCGACAAGTCTGTGCACGCATTTAAATTGCCTGCAGTGAATGCATAACAGACATCTCTCTCTCTCTCGTTCACTTTCTCTCTCTCTCACACACTCATACACACACACACACACACACACACACACACACACACACACACACACTTCTGTCTCCTCCCCTCTCATTAGCCGGTTTGTGCTGCCAGTGGCCTGTCCTCTTGTGAGGCTCAATGCTGGACACAGTGGTACCCCTGGCACAGGGACACAGACAGCACATTTAAGCAGAGGGTGCCCACTGATGAATCTCAATGCCAGGCTGTGAAAGAGAGAGAGAATGTCATGCAGGGGAAGACATGGCCAGAAAGACGAGTGGTAGTGTTGTGCTTTTATTGCCTTGAAGATTACCCCCACACAAGGCCTTGTGTTTTCCTATTTGATTTTCAATGGGACACAGTTCCCATATTTCATTTTCCCAAGTCATTACACATTATGAGTCTCAGGTAATATTAAATCTGTTCTTGGTGCGGTGCCACCAGCCCTGACCTGGTCGCAGTCACAAGCATGCCTGCTCTGACTGGAATTTAATCAAATCACCCATTCATGACACAGGGCACAGAATTTACGCAGCACGACCTCTGCATTATGACCGCCTGATGACATGACTGATGATGATGTACTCCAGTCCTGAGCCCACTGCAGATGTCCAATGCAGCTTGGACCCTGAGTGCTGACGAGGACAAGGTGACTATTTCGCACTCATGAGCACTTTGTTTCTGAGCTCCATTGGAGATCGTCCCACAAGGCTAAAAGGGAAATGTTTGCCATTGACTGTGGTGCCATTCCTTGTTTGAAGATTTAGTTTGTCCCTGTCTGCTAGGATGACATGTTTATCACTTCGACTGACTCAAAAGGCTGTTCTTATGAGGGAGAGGGGAGGGGGGGTTCCCAGCAGGCTAGGAAAGAACAGCCAGTGACAAAGGCTCTTTTGAAGCTACTCCTGTTAGATTATGTAACCCCAAATACAATTAGGAGGCTCCTGAGTCTCCCTTTTATGTGCATCACACTGAAAACTGTAGTCTGTTAGTTTCTGTGAAAGAAATACATAGCCCAGCGTGTTTGGCCAAAACAGCGCCAGAAAAGAACTTGGGTTCTTCTTTCAACAGTGAGGTCTTTGTTAAACATGACAGAGAACAAGAGAACATGGGATGCGAAAGGTGCACGTGCGTGTGCATGCTCACACTCACACTCACACTACAGAACCACACATGCCATCAAATATGTTAATTCAAATTCGTTTGTAAGGGTTTGTTCCGTGCCTGGAATGTGAAAGAGACTTTGATTGTGCCTGCACTTATTCACCACACAGATGCAATCACTGAATCCTATGACGCAAAACAGTTACATACAAGCCTGTTTAGTTAAATACATGTTGTCCCCCTATGGAGTTCAAAGTTCCCCTTTTGTATTATTTAAAGTTCTCTAGTGGCACTGGGCATAAAGTAGAAGTACGAAGGACATCTGGTACAATGCTGTATGTGTACACTGTAATCTATGAGAACAAATATTGTCACGGCAAAAAACAAACTAATGAAACGAGTCAACTGGGAGAGAGGCATCATGTGGCGGTCATTTACAGAGATAGGGTGTTCCGAGGCAGTGTTTAAAGTGTTGCAGCATACAGTGCATATGGTAACCTGCCACTGTGACAATCTTCAAGTATTACGCTGATATAGAAAATAATCAGGGATACAACTCCTATCTTTCAGTAACCAAAAGGAATGTCGACGAAGTTAAGACAAACCCATAACATAACAGCATCACAGAACACTTTCCACAAAGTTTACCTCTTTCATCTCCTTTTCGATCTGAGCAGCTCGCTGGACAATGGGACCGCGTACTGCATACTCAACCCGCTTCACATTGGGATTCATCGTGTCTAGAGTAAGCACCCTCTCCGGGTGCAAGATGCCGTTTTCTGTCATTTTCTGTCTGGTGATAAGTTGTCTTGCCTTAAACACTCGCTTGGATAGACGCCAAAGTCTTCGAGAGATCGAAAAGAAAGGAATACATTACACAAGTTGCAAAACGTTTTCACGTAACCCATACTTCACTTTTACATCCACGGCTTGCAGTACAGCTACACGAGGCAAGCATACGTGTTCGCACCCTGCAAATGTTTCGCAGAAAATAGAGAAAAGTTAGGCCTAAACAACAGTTCTTCACAACAGGTATATGATAAGAACTTTCGCTCGTTACTATGAAACCTCCAATTTACATATCGTCAACTAAACCAACATTAAAGCAGCAGCCCTCGGTCGGTTAGTGTTAGAGTCTATATCATGAAATATCATATAGCAAACAGAGTTTGTGATGATAGCTAATTAACGTTAGCCCAGTCGATAACTGGTTGATGTCTAAACAGGCAACAAATATGCCGTTTGCGAGTAAAATCAGCTAAACTGTCTGTCAAATCAATGTGAGTTTCAATATTTGCAGGATACGTTCCCGTTCGTCTTTCTGAAACAAGCTACCAACATACCAAAAAGTTTCACGGGAGGGATGAGCACAGCTGCTTTCACGGCAGGATGACTGCAGACTTTATGATGACATGTGTTGTTGCTGTGTCTCAAAACTTGTAATTGGCTCACTTTTCCCTCTCTCCCCACCCTTGTCCTCTCCCACCAACCTACCAGTACGATAACGCCCCTCCTACTAACGGCATAACGCCCCTTGTGTCAAATTAGGGGTTAGTCTTTATCAGACCCATAAGTGTTCATACTTATCTCTATTTATACATTATATTTTTTTTCTGGTCTTAGTGAGTAACAATTAAGCTAGGTTACTTATAAAAAGCATCTGACGTCTGTCTAACTCACATGTACGATGAAACAATGACAGAATTACATAAAGAAGGATAGGTTATTCTTAAATTGACAAAGTGGTTAGCAATATTAGTGATAACTAGCATTATCTGTCTAGCTAATAAACACAGTATGTTAAAATTCAAAGAAAACTTCTACGTAACTACATTGAAGTAGGAGATATCCCACACCTGAAATCCATCACTGTAAGATTATTAGTTAACAATTAACAATGAGTGTTCAGAAATGGGCCAAACGCTGACCATCGAAAATCCTGTTTCCTAACGAGGTATGTATGTATCCAGGACCACTACTAACTGTACATTTCTGACGTCATCCACTGTGTTTTGTTTTTGTTGGCTGTTGTTCTCTTAGCTTAAGTTTTGGTTCCTTATACTTTGTCTTTGTTTGACCTAATGATTGTAACTATTTCGTTTTCATTAATAATAATAATAATAATAATAATAATAATAATAATAATAATAAACAAACAAATGCAACTGTCCATCCAGTGTCACTAAGTCCATCCAGTGACACAACACACACACACACACACACACACACACACACACACACACACACACACACAAACAAGTTCTGAGTGGTGGAAAAGACTATACAACATTTCACTTGGGCTTTACAAGGGCTTGGCTGTTCATCCAGCTGCTGCAGGACTATGGGGTCAGTCAGGTGGGCCTATCAGATTCTGTGTGTGTGTGTGTATGAGTGTGTGTTTAGATAAGGTAGTTGTTAATTGTGCAGTAAATCTGTTAGCTTTACAGTTTCAAGAAATATTTGTGGTAACTTAATGGTCGAATAGAACAATTTTGCTGTCCCTTAAAAAGAATAACTGGAGACAACCAAAGTAATGACAATACTGTATAAACAACATACTTTATATTAGTTTCGTGTTCATTGTCAAATTAGAATTTGTGAATCCAGCCTTTCCCAAGCGTGCAAATGGTTGTTTCCCCTCAGCTGTGGGTTAGTGTGCAAGAATATAGGGTTACAGCCTCAGCACACTTGCACAACCACCCTCCCCCTCCTCTAAAAGCTAAAAGACACTACTACTGGCCTTTCAGGAAAACAGGTTTAAACTGGCTACAACCTCATCATAGTAAATATTTTCTAAAGAAAACCTCCTGAGAATCTGCTGGAATGCAGATTTTCTTCACTTTTGAAAACCTGTTGACATTTGTCAAAAGTGGTTGCCTAATTGTAATGGCTACCTTAGCTTATTGATTTTAAAACATGAGTGCTTCAAAAGAGCAATGCCAATTTCAAGGGATTTTGGGGAAAAAATGACAGCAGGTAGTTAGAGAGGAAATATGAATGAAGGACGTTTCTAAATTTAAATAGGGTACTCTGAAAGACACAGGCCTAAGCTCTGGGTAGTAAGCTCTGGTTTCAAAACAACCTTAGTGTAGCAAGTGGACTTTAGTCCTCCATTGGAATAGTAAGTACACATTATGATATAAACTTAAATATATAACTTTATATATAAACCTATGATAGTAAGTTTATATAAATCTATGATAGAAAAACACAGTCTGTACTGCACGTACTTTGTCATATGCCTATTACAAAAGAGCAACAAAAAATGTGATTCCAATGTTCAATGTTAGTCTAGTAAATGAGCAAAAATCTATCATTACATTTTTTATCAATAAAAAAGTGTATCAATACATGACAAGCAAGTAACAAGCAAGCAACACATAATTTAATTTCAAGCCAAAGTTAAACTATTCAAATAGTTTTGGATTAATTAGCCTGAATAGTCTTTAGTAAGAGTGTGCAGGCCGGTATCTGGGATACACTTAAAGTCTTTACTGGGTGTGTCTTTGCCTCAAGCTGTCCCACTCTCTGCTCGGTGTTACGAAGTGTAGTGTGTAGTGTATGTCATTTCAGAGCCAGTTATTATGCCATGTTACCACCACCACCAGTCTTTGCCTTCCTCTAGTTCTCTTGGTCTAGGACCAGGGGAAATTCATTTCATCTGTGCCCTTTGCCTGTTACAGCTTGGCTATTGGTTCCCCCACCTTTTATTTAATGCTTGCCAAAGTCCATATCAGCAAAACTCTTTTTGACATGTGATCGTGGGACTGGTGTTCTCTGATCTAAAGTCAGACAAGTCGGAAAAGGTGGGGGGATGTCGTGAAGCTGTGCGCCTTGAGGAAAGACACGAGGAAGATACCTGATCTGTGCCCATGTATAGGGGTGTGGGTGGGGGGGGGGTCAGAGCATGTGATGCGCCCCCCAGTGACCTTCTCAAGTCTGCTTCTTACGCACTTCAACCTGTGCTGTATCATGTGGGGTCTGCCAGTGGACTCGTGACTGATTCCTATTGGATTCACAAAACACACAAATACATATACCTGAAAATAAGAGTACTTATTTGGTGGGAACGAACAGCTGCTCTTAGCCCCTGCGACTCGTTTATGTTTTGGCAGTTTCCACAAGCATGAGGACAACTAGATTTTCATAGCCAGCAGTCCAGAAAGGTCACACTGAATTTCATCAGGGAGAAAGGCCCTCTGCTGGAGCACCTAAAAATAACAAAAGGATTTCATGTCCAGCTTTTCACATTAACTGTGCTAAAAAACACAGTTACAGAACATTAAAACGTCAAAGAGTGTTTTTTTTCTGATTAGGATTTTGTTCACTTTAAAATATATGTCCCACCTACATAACAGAATCCTGAAAAGATTTATCACAGAGCATGTCAGTTCCTCAAACCAACCACTAGAGAGCAATGTTTATACCTCCCTCAAAATAAAACCTAAAATGTAGTACATACTGATGCACACAATGCATTCAATAAATCCACTTTAAAATATTCAGTAAATGAGTAAACAAAGAAACAAATTATTACAAAATCCCCACCTACAAAAATGTAATTAAGTGTTTTTTTCAGTGTTGTGTCCATGCACTACAAATTCCACCAATAACTCAAAATTACAATTAGCTCAGGAAAGCCTGTTTTGTGGGGTGTGTTGACCGAAGAAGTTGTAGAATTGCATATTTTTAATCTAAAAAATACAATTTATTGGGATGTTTATGGTTTACGGTCAACTAATGATCAACATGTCCCTGCTAACCACTACCGGTATGAAACAACATCTCAGGGCAATGATTTCACCACACCAAAGAGAGGGAAAATAAAACAAAATGAATAGCAACGAAAGAATTTTGCCTGCAAACAGACACATGATCAGATTCATTTCTCAAACCTTTATTGTGTTCATGTACTGTAGGTCACTGTGGTAGGCATATATAAATGTTGATGCTTGGCGCTCATTACACAAATCTTCTGATCAAATTCAATAATGTTTATGACTGTATGCTACATGTTAAATAATGCACATTTTAAGCATACTCTTGTAGTTAATGCAAAAAAAGAATTTCCACTTTTCTATATGAACTGTAGATTTATCATTCCATATGGCCACTGTTTCCACACACAATGCACAGTGCACATGTTATTGACATCGTATACCAATAATCTTAGTAAACCAAAACTAAGAGGGTTCATTTTTTCAAAGCTTTCCACATATGGGATTAGTACCTCCAAGTGAAAAAAAAACTGTTATTCACTTTTATAAACACATTATGAATGCTACGTCAACTATTTTGTTGAGTAGCTTCACTTTTCAAAACAGCTCTCTTGGCAGACACAGCATACTTTGCTTGAATATAACAACAATGTTTGATGACCAACAAATTACTCTACAGCCATTTCAGTGCACTACACCATCTCCAATGGAGTTTTAAATAACATTTTAAACTGAAACCCGGGACTTTATGTTGCCACATGCTGAAATAGACAGAACATTGAGGCCAACAGACGCAGTCCCAATACACCGACGTCATTAACTGAGCACGTCAAGTAAATGGCAATGCAAAACCACATGAGTACGGTTTAGCCTGATGCCCCACAGAGCCTGTTCAGTTCTGTTGTGTTCGGTTTCACTTCTAAATAAATTAAATAAATAAATCATAAAGCTTTTAAATCACAATCAGGCATGTTTCTCATTTAAAAAAAATCAATATCAACAATTTTACCAAATCAATTCACCAGCTGTACACTTAAAAGTCATAACCAAAAATCTGAAATAGTCTAGACATACGAATTATTTTTACTAACATGTAGGTTAACCCTTAATCCTGGAAAACACCTTTACAAATAAATCATGTATGGAGTACAAAAAATCTTCCATTTTTTAAATAGAATGCTTAATCCTATAAATTGCACATCATTGGTATTCATTCAATCATTAAAAGTATACCGCAATTTACAAAGGACCACTTGTCTTTCCCTCACATGCAAAGCAATCTTACCAGTCCAATCTTAGACAGTTGTTCGTTGTGCTAATTAAAGCCACACATTAAAAATATTACTTCAAACACATTTTCATCAGTTACTGCAAGAGAGCATTCTTCATTTTAACACAATAAAGTGCAAAATTTGCAGATAATTCGTTGTGGAGGGTGTCAAAAAAACATTTTGGATGTCCTTTTCAGGTGGAGTGTATTACATGCTCGGTTTATCCAGAGGTATTCCTAAACTATTGCTTTAGGCCTTAGTTTTGGTCCACTTTTCTATATGAGGCTCTAAGTGTAGTTGGTGCAATTAAGCAGTGTGTGAAAAGGCTAGTCCCTACTGGCCCTGTGTTAAGTGGCATGAAGCCAAGCAGCCAAAGTAGAGTTAGGGTTTGGAATGCTGGACATCAGTCAGATGCAGAGGCGGACATCCTAGGTTCACAAAGTAAAAGTCCTGCCACATATTTGTTCCAGCCAATTCACTGAACCAGCTGATCCCTAGGTAGGTAAGGCAGTTAGTGAAATCACCCGTGTTGAAAGCAGAGGCAGAAGGAATACATGGCAGGACTTTTACTTTCTCAATTCAGTTTGTCCACCTCTGTTAAGATGTACTCTGAGGAAAATATTATAAGGCTTCAGTGAATTTTGGGATCGGTACCCCTCAAATAAAATAAATCTGACAAACACAATTGAAATGGCATGAAAAGGGGGAAAAAACATCAGTATTTCGATTATTATTGTGCAAGTATAGGCTATCCGTAGAGCACTTGCCATATAGAATCTCTGAAAGGCATCTTCATTTGTTAGCTAAAATGTTCCATACGGTTTACAAGTGTCCCTTAGAAACTGATTTAGAAAAGCCCATGTCACTCAAGGAATTATGGGTACTGCCTGCACAACGCTGCTCTATGTTTGTTTGAGCATGCAGCAAGACTGGAGTGTGAAGTGTGTGGTGTGTGTGTCTGTCCCCAATGCCATGTCTCAGTAAGGCTCATCACCTTTACAAAACTGACTTCAAAATATTTTAAAGTTCATGCTTATTATCTGTAAATGCCAGGTTCGTATGTGTGTGTGTCCTCTACATGAGACCACAGCAGGGCTCCTTGGTGTTGGGCGGCTCTTCCTCTGGTGCGCGCAGTTTGAGTAGGGGGGGATCCCCGCTGGCTGGTGTAAAGTACACAGTGTTGGGTGAGATCACTTCCTCCTGAGGCCCAACCCCTTCCTGTGTCTCTGGGGATGCAAGATCGGAGGGGTCGGGCAGAGGTTCCTCCTCAGGAGCCGGGGCCAAGGGCGGGGGAGGAGCCGGGTGTTTGTGGAGCTTGGCGGCCGCCCGTTGCCTCTTGAGTTCGGCTAACGTGTGGTGCGACTTCTCCCGGGTCATGCTGTCCGCTCCCTCACCCTCGCCGACCCCGGGGCCCGAGGGGGCCGTGAGCTGGTAGGACGCGCTGCGGTCCATGCGGCCCCCTCCCCACAGCTCCCCAGGCAGCGAGCCAGACAGGGACATGGCTGCTCCTCCGTTCCCCAGCACCCCCGAATCTATAAGCCTCTCTCCGTGGTTCACGTCCTGGCCAGGCACCACTGCAGCAGAGCTTGACGCCTGGTATTAGAGTAGAAAGATGAGTATATGATCTTTTATGAATATATAAAGTAGGGGTGTGTGAGAGTGTATAGGTGCACCTGTGTGTGTGTGTGTGTGGTCATACAGCTAACTATAAGATGTAAAGTGTACAAAATAATTGTTTATGTAAACGTATGTTTAAGTTTACTGTGTACTCCATTAGCTGTGAGTTAAGCTGTACATGTGTGCGTTTTTGTCTCACTATTGCTGGATGTAAGTTGAGCTCGGCATTCGTTTGTCGGTCCTCATCATCGTCTGCAGCTTCCGACTGCCGGCCTCTTTCCTGCCACACCATGGCCTCTTTATGATGCTCCCGCCGGTACAGACTTGAACGCTCGTTCACACTCACACGCCGCACAACCTTTCTGCTCCCACACACAAGAACACCAAAACACGAGAGGACAAAAGTGAACAATGACTTATGCAGACAGACTGGTGGACCACACAGCACTGACACTACTGGCATTTATGCTCACATCTGAAAGTTTTATAAAACAACGTTAACATTATCTGCCATATCACAAAAAAAGAATATTTAATTTGTCATAAGGGAATAAAGAAATCAGACAAATGGTTATACTTTCTTGTGAAGAAACAAAAATCTGAGTATTTTAAAAAAAAGTTGATGAACTGATGAGCCAATCATAAAATGACTGCCAATTTATGTAATAGTTCACAACTACTCCATGACACAACTGTATTGTATGATGTGTAAAAAAAAAGTATAAACTTGTCACTTAGGGTTGTAACTTAATTCACATCATAACTTCAAACATTTTTCAAGCTCTTTGCTTTTCTACTGCTGTTGTCCTCTTTACCCTCTGCTGCTGGCACTGGATGCTCGCCTCTGCAGGGTGCCCTTGTGTCGATCCTGGCTCTTCATGATGGCGTCGTGTTTGTGCTTCAGCTCCAGCATCTTAGCCCTCACCTCCTCATCCGCACAAACATCTAGAAAAGACATCATCATTTATATGAATATAGCATCATCTACAAAAACCCTGCAATCAGTCAAACAAATCAAGGTGTGTTCACAAAGCCGTATTGTCAACCAGCTGTTACTCAAACATGCTCATCTATTGAAAAGAAACAAATGTCACTGATACACACAATCATTACTTAGTAAGAAGAAACATTTGAGAACAGCAATTAAACCACAAATCATGAATACATAAATGTAGTAAACATACACATTATCATATTAACAAAGTTTCACCTAAGCCTAAATTTTTAAATTGAGATTCTGACCATTGTTAAAGTTGTTTGCTTAAGAACCAGTCAAAATGTTTGCTAGCTAAAAAATATGGATATATAGGTATAACGATACTGCTGCTCTGATTGGCCTTGCATAGCACCGTTCGCCTCAGTGTGTGAATGGGTGAATGTAAGGCATTCCATGTAAAAGGCTTAAGGGTACTCTGCCCAGTATGTGAAAGTGCAGTCGACTTATTACAATCCCCAATTTCCCAAATATGAATAAAAAACGCAGCAGTGGCTTTAGTATTTTCAGTGATGCACATGTACACATGCACATTATTTTGCAGCACTGCTGAAAAGCTCTTACCCAGGGGCGTCTCCTCCAGGATGGATTTGGCGCTTAGGTTGGCCCCGTGTGCCACCAGCAGCTCCACCATGTGAAGCTGTGAGAGGAAGAGGAACAGGAAACCACACTCAGCCTCTTGTGTGGTGACATGCATGATAAACTAGACTGAAACACTGGCAAACATGTTGCACAAAACAAATTAACTACCACAAATGGATTATTAACAGAAAATACAGGAAACAGTATTATACTATTGCCTAATGGCCAAGGTGGTATTAAGTTCAAAACGAGTTGTGTTGTGTGTTTTGCAGTACTCACCTGTCCCCAGCAGGCGGCAGCATGGAGTGGCGTCCAGCCATCACTGTCCTTCTCCTCCATGGGGAAACTCTGCTCCAGTAGAAGCTCCCCGACAGACAGATATCCATTGGCAGCCGCAATATGCAGCTACATACCATGGAGGAATTGTTAATGAAAAGAAATTCCAAAACAAAAAAACCAAACAAACAATATCTTGCAAGTGAAGTAAGCCATGTCAGTCAAAGCCAGTTAAAACCTCATACCAGTGTGGCCCCTTGCTCGTCCCTGGATTTCAGGTCTCCTCCACTGTCTACCAACGCCTGAACATCTGCAAGCATGTCTTGCTCCTTCGCTCCTCGGCACTCATCTATACGTTCCTGTGTGATGCCTGAGAACAAAACGCATGAATAAGCAGATTTAAAAGTAGGCCACCTCATGCTGAACGGTTATCACCGCTCACTCTTACCATTTATGACACAAACTCATCTGGCTTCAAGCTAGCTTTATTAGTAACGTCAAAGCTGTGCTTACATGGGTTCTGTTTTATCATTCCCAAACAATATTGGAATCAACTGAAGTAGTTGGGAAACAACATAGAACATTCAGGCATTATTTTTGTTTTTACTGTTGAAAAGGGGTCTATTATAATGTTAATAATAATAATAATAACCTTTACTTGTATAGCCCAGTTCATACATACAAGATGCAGCTCAAAGTGCTTTACAGTTTGGCAAGGTCACAAACAAGACAGCATTTCTTGCAGTCCAATGGCATCGGAGTAATTGAATGCAATAATGGAATGGCGTAGTGTCATAACAATGTAATGTCACAACAAGCAATGCCCCGCTGATGCGGGCTCTTGCATGAACACAGGTAGAATGTTAAATGAAACAAGACAGGGTAAATGTGAGTGGTTGTGAAGCATTAGGGGCAGAACTTGCCTTGCTCTGCCATGACCATCTCAATGAGCTCCAGAGTGGCTTCATCCTCACAAAGGTCATATGGCATGTTTCCATCAGCGTTTACTGCTAGCACGTCTGCCCCACTGCCAGAAGCAAGACAAAAAATTCAGACAGACAAAGACTCAAATACAAAATCACATCAACGTTGACAGCGAAAGCCGTTAAAACATCTGTGGGCGAGAACAGATAACATCACACAGGATGTGGACACAACAAACAAAATATTAGACAGGAAATGTATAATGTCACCAAGTCATCATCAGACACAGACATGTTTGCAAAGACGTGACTTAAGGACGTAGGTGTGTAGGTAAGGAAAGTGGCCTTATTGCAGGTAGGTAGGGAAAGCAGACTTGTACATAAAATCAGTAAAGTGAAAGAGAGTGGCAAGGTAACTCACGACTGCACCAGCAGCTGCACTAGCGCAGTGTGTCCACAGGTAGCAGCGGCGTGCAGCGGGGTCCATAGCTCACTGTCACAGGCATTTACAGTGGCTCCTGCCTCAATCAGGCAACGCACTATGTCCTCAAAGTCATCTATACAGCACTGCAGACACATACAGAAACATGTTTTCTCTTTTTAAACATGTGAACCTTTCATAGTATAAACATTTCCCTACGTAATAAAACAGAACCCAGACAGCCCTGCTATTATATTAACACAGATTATGGGTAAAGAGGAATGCTATAGCTGGCGAGTCAGGGATTATGTATGCTGTTTGATGTTAGCAAGTAGAAAAGGTCAATTTTTCCATAAGCTGCTAGCTTACATGTAATAACTTGTTATTTACTGAAAGTAAAATCTCTTAATATGGTCCGTTCATTTGGTCTCTCGTGTAGTCTGGTTTACGTGTGCTCAGGAACCAACTAAACTAAACCCATTGAATCCTAGTGTGGAAATCCACTTGTACGGGCAGTGTGCAAAAATATAAATAGTATTTGCATAGGTCTCCCCACCCTTCGGCTAGGTAAACACCCTGTCCACTTTTCTGGGACAGAGGGAGCATACACAAACCCACACAGACAGCAGCGAGTGCACTTCAAAAGAACTCCCACTCTGGATTAGTAAGTGACTTACTGTCTTACTGTGTATTACCAAGCGTTGTGCTAGCCACAACACAGAGAGCTTGTGTGTGCAGGGGTGTGTCAGCTTCATGTTTTCCTTACACAAATAGGCCCACTTGCATGTCAGGGAGGCACTTCTAAAAAGTTGAGGTACGTGTATATTAATGTGTACCACTGTTGTACAGTCTTACTTAAGCGTGCCCGTGAGCAGAGGGCCTTCTGAATGATTGCACTCACTGAGGGGACGGATGTAAGAAAGACGCTGCGTGTCAGAAGCAGCACTGGGAGAGAGGTAGTGAAGCTGTAAATAAAGAAAGTACTGTGGGAGGTTTTGAATTGGGACCTTTTCAGCTCCCAGTCTTTATTTGCCCTCTCTCTCTCTCCCTCTCGTTCTTCTTCCATCACCTCATGCGTTCTTTAAGGAACACTTTTTCATAGATGTAAACATGTAGCCCAGCTCAGAGGCAGCCCAGAGTCAAAAGCTCTAGAAGTGCCATTACATTTTTTCCAAGGAGGAATAGGACCTTACTAGAGAAAACATTGCTTCTTAGAACTGTCTTGATTTTGTCTTTTAGAAACAAAGACATTCTTTTATTAAGCTGATTTTATCTTTTTCTCCTAGGGGACTTTAGGAGAAACGATTCAGAATCCAGTTAAAACTGGCCTCTGGCTCATACTTCCTAAATTAAATTCCAATTAAATTCCAAAAATCAGTGTCCAGTAAAGCCCAATCAAAGTTCCACTTAAGAACTTAATACAGTATTATGCTGTTATTTTACCTTCTGTGGGTGTTTTAGGAGGAACAGATCAGAAGTCAATAAGATCTTAATTATTTTGGAGAACAAAGACTGATTTAAGATGTAATATTTTCTGGGTTCTCTAAGGGTATTCTGAAGTTTTGGACATGGTTAGGCAAGTCTGAAACTAAGGTAAACACTGTACAACCATTCAACTGTACTGTCACGATTGACTCCTCTATACTATCTGATATGGGAGAGCATCTGAGTGTGTGAGACCACATGTAACTGGAGAAGAAGCCTGTATGTTGTACACGTGTCTAGTAACACATGTGTGCATGTATGTAAATGTAGCCTATGTATGTATGTATGTATGTATGTATGTATGTATGTATGTATGTATGTATGTATGTATGTAAGTATGTATGTATGACATAACAAATTGCAAGTCTGATTATACATTTACTAATCAACTGAAAAAGTGGCTTCTGAGCAATCAAATTGTGTGAACACCATTAATTGCAAATATCGTCTGTCTCTGCTAATCCAAGACTATCCTTTGCCTGTCACCAGAGTGAATGTTGCTTTATGGTGTTGTCTGCCTTGTTTTGTGATGTTTTTGTCCTCTGTTTTTATTGTGGTGTTTGCTTCAATTCTGACTATTCACAAAAGGTTATCAAAACATATTGCCAAAGGACTACAGTTGAAGATAAGCCTGATGGCTAACATTGGCACATTTCCAGAAATGTTGATTAATGTGCAATGTCCTTTTAAATGAATAAACAAAATGAAAAGAAATGAAATGTATGTGTACCTGGTGCAATGCTGTAAGTCCATCCTCATTGACCAAGTCTGGACTGACTCCACCTTTAAGCAGTTCCCTCACTGAAAATGCAAGCAAACAATAGGACTTCATTATTCACCTAAATTATTATTAGCGATCGTCATCAAGGCACTGTATTAACAACTAAGTATTGCTAATCACATTCATCAGCTCAGTCATTATGCCTGATCATGTTCTCCCTTTAAGCCCCTTGTAATAACAGGGCCATGAGGAAAAAAAATATTGCGGTCTAATTAGATATAAAAAAAACTACGCCACATGAAATATGAGTCAGTCATTTCCTTCTAGAGTTGAAGGCTGTTTATAAAAGGGCAGTGTGATGTTAACACCAAGCTTGGTACAGATCCAGTATCAAGATAGGAGAAGCTTTTCCAGTTAAACCTTGAGGAGGTCAATGAGAAACACAATAAATACATGCTTTAGATTGCTCCAAACACCACTGTTCTGTCATGAACTCCCACGGCCCTTGCTCAGTTTCCCTACTACATAGCCTAGCAATATTTAAGTTTTTGTTTTATTTTCAAACGACCTTTAGAGCTTTTTAGAGATGTCTGACTGGTTTGTGTGACCATGTTTGTATTAGAATCAATGTTTTGGCTGTAGCAAAACCTTGGGGGAGACTGAAACCAGTACCACACTTCGTTTTCGAGGTTAAGCCATCTTTTGACACACTCACGTAATAGATAATGGACAAGAACCAGAAGCAATGTGCTTTGAATTATGTTTATTAATCAAATTATGTCAAATTGTTGATGCTGTTATTATTCTACTATTTTACTAGCTATAATACCTTTAATGTTTGACAGCACTTACACGGACTGTCTGTCATTAATACCATATACTTTTTCATAAAAGATAATAATCTGGGATCCTCTCATCTGGGGTCCTCTACCTAACCGTTCAGTGTCTTCACTAAGGAAACTCAGTTCATACTGCTCTGAGTCAATCCCACCTTTTGAAAATAGTACTCCAAAAGCATTGAGAGGTGTCATTTCAGTAAAAATAAATAATAACTGGCTGCATTTGCTTTCAGAACAAACAGTTCTTTGGTTTAGGATCACAGCTTCCACCAAAACAAGAGCTCCGGGAAACTGATCACCTCACTAAGGTGTTAGCTGAATAAAAAGTTTTAACATTGCTTTCGACATCATTCCCTAGAAGTATGACAAGGTGATCCTACTTTAAACCTGATCTGACCATGTTCCTTGAGCACCACAAGGTATAGGCCCTCCCTTGAGGAATAATCAATTAGCATTCTGGCACATTCAGCTTTCCTGCTTTGGTGATATTTGACCCGCGTTTGTCCTAGCAAGCAAACTGAATGTGTCCACAGGGATACTACTCAAGATAAAGGCTCACAGCTCTTCAAAACCTAGGCAAGTCAAAATAACATTGTCTCTAATTTCCTCATACCAAGAAAACAATTGTTATTAACTAGCTCAGCAATTTTGAACGTATATGAAGTAAAATTAGGTCAAATTTAAACTGAGGAAAATATAGGCGGTGCTTTCTGTGATCTGATACTTAAAGAGCACCGGTGTTCTGTAAAACTTGGCTGGTCATCGAGTTGGACTACCGTGCATTTTAGCTCTGCCCTACATTCACCGAAGAAAAATGTAAAGAGCTGTTCAACTACCCAACTCTACAACTTAGTAACTGACTTTTCCCCCCTAGTAACTGCACTTTTCTGATTTTTTTTTTACATTACCAAACCAATTACAGGTTTCACTTTATTGAGTTTTTAAAAAAGGCAGTGCTGCTTTTGGAAGTTGATGCACAATCCAGTGCTTTGAGCTGTAAAAAGTGAAAGCTAGGCTGATTCCAAAGGCCATATAAGGGTGGGGCCCATTATAGAACAGAATTGCCAACATTTGCCTAATATTTTAAAGGGTCCCAATATTATGTACTTTAAAAGAAGAACCTAAAATGTTTAGTAGGATTTCTGCCGGCACATAAGCTACTAAACTGATTTGATAAACCAAGGAATATAGCAAACAGGGCAGTATTCGGGGGGGGGGGGGTTCAACATTCACTCACCTTCTTCTAAGTCATTGCGTGCAGCTGACTCTAATAAGGTGATATTATGGGGGAAGGTGACCCTCCGGCCTTGCTCCTTGTCCTTGTCCTTCTTCTTGTTCTTGTCTGCCTTTGGGAATGACTTACTCCCTCGGGCACCGTCCTTCTCCATCTGGGCCCAGCCCTTCAGCTGCTGAGCTCGCCGCTTCTGCGCGTGCTTCAGCCGCTCTGTAGCGGACAGCCGCCCAACCGTGGACATTTCTGCAAGCAGCTCCTCGTGCTCCGCCATGACCTTTGGCCTGGTCTCTGGCCCAGAACTAGTCTCTCCTGCGCTCGCTCCTTGTCCTTGTGTCGACTACAGTTATGTTGAATGAAGAATTTGATAGATTATAACATCCCAAGGTTACACCACAGCCTAAGATGTCTTTTCCTACCGTCTTAGAGACTTTTAGCTGCTGACACCAATGTCTTGGGCTTAATCCAAAAAAAAAAAAAAAAGAAGCAGTGCTCAAGATCAATTCAAACCACCCGCATTCTGAAGGTGATTATGATCGGGAAGGAAGTGCTTCACAGTTGCACAAAACAGGAAAAAGGAAGAGGATTCAAAACTGTCCAGTATGGCTGTATTAAAAAAATTCAGTTGAAAAATGAATGGGCTTCTCCATGCCCTACATATGGATGCCTGATTGAGTTGGTTTCCCATTCTTTATTTCCCATACTGAATATTCAGCATTGTGACACCATACCTGGTGCCATAAAACTACAAAACTTAAATCCATGTGGTGGTTTTGTTCAGAAGCATAGAAAAGGAGTTAAGCATAGCTGTGGAAGAAACAGCTACTAATCCATCTTCAAAGGTCATATCCATGCTGGATTGGTCAAGTGTATTTCTTTTGCCACTCTATATGGTAACACACTAGCCTATTTGCCCATTTTCCAAAAAAAAACCAAGGAAATCATGGTTCATATAGCCATTTCTCACTTGAGTTCTTACAGGCATGGAGAGACATCATGCTTAGGAGGCCTGCTGATTGCTCTGGAGCAGAAGCCAGAGCACACAATCAAATGATGGTATTCCCCAATGAAATCACATGATTGGTCAACACCAGTGTTACACTAAGGGGTATGCAATTCAAAAACTGATGTCTTTCTCAACGCATCCTGAACTGACGAAGAAAGAAAGGAACTGGTCCAAGACAGGATGTAGTGTCCACCGCGTGCGTGGGTCAGTTGTTACTTAAATGCTGGACAAAGGAAACACATGGAGGCCGTAAAGAGCAGCATCGGGGTCCAGCTTCAAGTAATGGTCGTCCTGATGGTGCATGGTCAGGAGCTCTAAGAGAGATAGAGAGAAAGAGAGAGATTTAGTTTGGCAAACTTCTTGAAAACAGATAAGGCCTAAGCAAAGGTCCAAAAAAAGACAAAACTTGGACCCACACCACATCTAGGCCTACGAATGTGAATTTTTATTTTGTTACACACCTACGCACACAGACACACACACACACACAATGCTTTGTGTATCGTGTTACAAAGGCTATGCAGGTAATTCTGTCAAGAGAGATGGGAAGGTTTACAACTCTTGTAAACACTAGATATACAGTGTACACTGCATTCCTCTTATCATTTCACATCTATGGGTTTGCTTGCTCTCGCTGCACTCTGTCACTCTCTCGCTTTCTCTCTATCTCTAGTTGGGGGTAATAGGAGAAGAGGCCGGCTTTCATTAATGATTGACTTCTCAAGCAGCAACTCTGCTCCCTACATGTTTAGCAATGAGGCAGTGTGCGAGTGGGGCAAGGTGGGGGGTTGGGGGCATTCCTTAACACACACCGTACTCCTTCACCTCTTGCAAAACCTCACCTCCCCCCTATTATGAGTAAGGGAGGTGTACCTCCCCTCTTCCTCCCTCTCCCTTTACCCGCTCTCTCAGGACTTATCTCACGCGAGCCGTTCTCTCCAGGCTTCCCCATCCATTATTTAGCAGGGCACAGAGAGGGAGCCGAGGGAAGGTCAACTAGACGACTGTACGGCACATATCTCTAACAGCAAACCAACGCATGTGCGCATGTGCGCACCTTAGTTTACGTTGCAAACTGCATTCATTTACATTACTTCTGAATTACAGGTGGAGGGCCCATGTCTGCCGAGGTGTGTTGACCCACAAAGACACACGTGGGTGTGTGCAAATATCCCAGCATTCCTTCGTCTCAGATAAAGCCCAAATGTCTCTCTGGTGGTGCTACCATTTGAGGATTGTTTGGTATGGTTCAACACGGTAAAGCTGCACTGAAACCATAGCACCAGAGATCGCGACCATTTCCCAGGTTTTTGGTTACACAGACCCGAGCTGACAGCTCTGATGGCTGTGCTTACTCAAGCATTGCCAAAAGACTAGCTTTGGCGTCTGCATGGCTCCAGCTACAATGATGTAAAACTAGCCTATATTTAGGGCAACCTATTCTGTGACAGTGCCTACAATGTAAGGATTTCCTTAGATTGAGTAAGAAAAACGTGCTCCCTTGACAAATCGGCTCGCTAAATGTCATCACTAAAGACAGACTTTGTAAACAACACCCACCTGAACACAAGAGCAAAATGTCTTGAGCAAAATGCCTTGCAGAACGTTAAGTAGGCTACACCATCTTATGACTGGGCTATTACATGAACACTCACCACAAGTGAATAATCTGTCCTGTTGTTGGGGGTATCCAATAAACCCTATTGTGGTAGAGCATAATTCCTGTGAAAAAGGAATGCAGCTAGGCCTATAGACAAAGGCGACATGAACCCAACCCATACATTGCAACACTGCATCAGCACTGTGGCAAGCCTCGTCACAGTTTACGTTTAGCCACCTCACTTTTGGGGCAGGGCCACTCATGACTTGAGCTTCATAATCGGGGGGGAGAAATATCCATCACGTGCTTGGCTATGGCAACTCCCCTGGCCGAGCCTTTCCACCAGAGTGAACCAGGAAGAAAAGAAGCCATTATGCACCAGCTGGCTAAGCAGATTTGGAAAGCAAAAGAGGGTGAGGATGAGGGTGAGGGTGTGGAGGAGGGCATGATGGGAGGGGTGGTGACAGAGGAATTTTACCAAATTCATCCAAAAAGAAAACCCCCTCAGTAAGACCAAAGGAGCAGTGAGAAACGGAACAAGACAGATGGGAGTCAGAGAGGTAGAAAGTTGCAAATTGGACAAGAATGCAATGTGTGCGGGAGGATGGGGTGCACAGACAGACTCTTTTAGGAGCCGACAATCTGTGTGTAAAGAAGTTCGCTGCTACAACCTAAAGTACAAAGCGCCTTGTTCACTTTATGGCATCATACAAATTGGATTTTGTTTACTTTTTAGCCCCCTCTGCTCTCGACTGGTAGAAGGCAAACTAGGTTTTGGAAGAGTGACCTAAAAGCTTTGCCTCATTAGATTCTGATTATGTTTGTTTTGCATGTTCAGTGCCAGGCTCAGGCTAATAAAACTGCTTTTCTGTGTCCCTTGACTTCATTCAAAAGACATATACACACCACGAGGTCACTAATGCTCGGGCTAATGGTTAACAGGAAAATATGAGGACACTTTGCATTTGCCATAATTGGATGCTGTCTGTTGGGGGGTTGGTGGGTATAGGTGTGGATAGGAAAGAATATCAGAGAGAAGATGTGCATGTGTGTATCCATGCTATAATCATAAACACTGCATAGACTAGGCCTATGACTTCACATCCTCTTCCTGACTCAAATAAGACAGATGACCATCAAGGGAGGACTGTCCATCCTCTTCTACGTGTTTGAATGAGCTAGTTGGCCAAGGTTATGCCTGGTCTCATCCACACCCTTTCCAACACACACAGGACCACACACTCACAAACTTTCCTTTAGTTCCACAGTATGTAATACTGTTCTTTCTCCCTGCTACAGATATACAAACTCAATCTGCAGGTGTTTCAGAACTTACAGAGAGGTCACGGAAACAGCTCTTTCCACCATGTCACCATCTCCTTGCCATCCGTGCATCCAGGGAAAGAAATACATATTTGTGTTTCCACAGGCCATATCAATCTGTCCTCATGATGACACACACAACATAAATCCTGATAAGGGCTCATGTTGCTGAGAGGGAAGGAAACAGTGTGACAGTGGCGCCTGCGAGTGAGTTTTGACCCCTCACGTGCATCAACGCCCTTCCTGACTCAAGGCACTCAGTGACAAGAAGTGTAAAACAGGAGAAAAAAATACCCTTCTCAAAACAGCCACGTTTATGGTATACTACTCTTTTTTTATTTACCTCTCTCTCCCCCTTGCAAAGTAGAGCAGCATTTGGACTTCCGTGTCAAAAGCTCTATGCTACACACCTCAGTTCACACCTGCTCAGTATAAGATGGGCTAATTCTGAACGTAATACAATGCTTGTGTACCTTAAGAAAAGCTTACTTGCAGATGTCTAAACAGGACTTGTTATGCCCTTCACAGTTTTACTTGGGTTACACTGTAATCACATGGATGACAAAGCAGAGCGACAAAGCAAGCTGCCATTCATTTTCAAGGTGAGCTGGCGATTCATGGCACCGAAACAAGTAGGCTAACTGCTGCATTGACAAATAGTCCAAATGTGATGTGACTGCAGATGACAGTTAAGGCAGCATAAATGTTAAGAACAGGTTCTGGTACTCTAGTAGTCTCAGAACCAGGCAACAGCAATGCTTTAATGCAGCCAAAAGGCCACTTCTATGTCATTCTTATGCCTGCAAAGTTAGGCCTCCAGGGCAAAGCATGTAATGTTACAAGCATGTCAGAAAAGTTTGCCAATAAGAGGGAGAGAAACACTAACAAGCTGCAGGCACTGTTTCTGGCCTTGTTCAGCCTACTTTTAGACTCTGGCAGTAGGCTAAATGAGGGATGATCATGTGAACATGACAGAAAACAGCAGCAGCGCTGGCATGGTTTCTGGGTGATTTGAAAGAGTTCATCGAGCTGCCTGTTCCAGACACTTCCCATGGCACTGATCCAGTCACATCGTCAGCATCTGTGTGAGTGTATTTATCTGTGTGTGTGTGTGTGTGTGTGTGTGTGTGTGTGTGTGTGTGTGTGTGGGCGAGCGTGCGTGTGTGTGTGTGTGTGTGTGTGTGTGTGTGTGAATGCCTGTCGTTGTAAACAAGGAATACAGTGTCACCAGGGCCAGACTGACTCACAGTGGAGTGACATGCCTGGCCACTGCTCCGGACAACCAATCACAACCCAAACATAAGTCAGTAAAATGGTCTTGTTTGTGCTAAAGGCTACAAGAGTTCATCAAGTGGGCCTAAAAAGACTTACAGAAACCCTGTGCCCTGAATAATATTGAAATGGCTAGGAAGATGAGGGTTAGAGCAGCATAACCTGGTGGATCAGACAGTCTGGGTCAGATTTGGGTTCTGAGGCGACAGTATCTGCCATACATGACCAAACATCTTCAGATGTGCATTTGCTAGCCTATTCCATCCTTCTTCTAGATAGGTCGTATCAGAAAAAAAAAAAAACCCTGAAATTCCAATTCCACTGTACTGTTCAACTAAACATTAGCCATCCCCTGTAAACCAAAGGGTACAAGCTGTTCTCTGAAGGATTTCAAGACGAGGGGAGAGTTAAGTCGCACAGCAACAGCTTCACAATACTTCTCAATAAACTCTGTGGCTGAACTAAATCAAATGCTGTGCTGGAGGTTACCCTGCCTTTTCAACCACAGCTTACTGATCTAATCTCTTAAGCGATATATCTGTAAAAGTTTTCTTTTGTGTATGTGCGTGTGTGTTCTTCCCAAGGCTTTGAAATTGTGTAGAGGGCAATTAAATTATAAAGTCTACGCACGTAATAGGGGGTGGTGTGTGCGGGGTGTGTGTGTGGGGGAGGCAGCTGTTAAGGCTGAGTGTGGGACAGTGATAAGCCCAATCATGTGTACAGTGAGGTTTAGAAAAAAAATCTTCCTCCTTCGTTTGTTCACCAAATGTGTATGAGGAGGGAATAACACAGAAGGAAGAAGTGTAAAAGGAAGTGGAATTTCAAAAAGGGAAGAATGAGAGAAGGAAGGGAACTTGGACAAAAGCGGAATGACAGGGCAAGAGACAGGATATGGGGGTGGGGGATAGCAAGGGATAAGGAATGAGAGGGGTGTCTAACGAAAAGTAGCTCAGAGATAGCTTTGGTGATGATGAGAGTGGAGAAAAACTTTTAGAAAAAAAGCAGAATTTCAAGGCTATGAGAGGAATGTTGAAAACAACTCCAACACAGGAATGTGATGAAGTTGGAAGCAACATAGCCAAAATATTGCAATAGAACAGTCAACGTCTTGTTCTTCATCCCAGCTGTCAGTTCAATGCACACTACTAGTTAAATAAGTGGTCATCATACTAACTGTAACGGCTTCTAGGTTACCAAACATTAACTAGGCTAGTCTAAATACTACGATGACAGACATTTTCTACAGGGCAAAAGTCACCTTGTAAGTCCAAAATCTCAAGGTCCACAACATGTTTCAAATTGAAACTGCTAACTTCAAAGTGGTCAGTGTGCTCACTGCTCTGTATTGTGGGCGTAGACAAGGATATTCTCATTCATTGCAACACTGTATTACACCACCTATACAGCAAATCCATTTATCCAACAGACCGCTTATACATTTATTTTCATAATTATTTTAATGACTGCAACCACTGTTATGAGAGTTTAGTGTCTAGGCTAAATAATATCTGAGGTGTTAAACTGCTGCCCGTCAACGTGAAACGGGTGACGACACCTAAGGCGCATAAGTCATGTTATTGCCACTTACAGCCTGTTGCTCGTTTGATGTTACATGCTAGTTTGATACCTTGGCTAAGTCTAGGCTGTGTCACAAAGGTAAAAATTCTTGCATATTAAAGTGGCACCAAAAAGTGCGTCGGCATTTATTTATTATCAACATCTTTAAAGCAGCGGACTAAAAAATGCGTCTTACTGCCAGAAAGATCACCTCGTTCTAACCCGTGTCGTTAACCTGTCTCAGCAACCTGTCCTACACTGGGCTACCATCACTGCATTGAGGGCTAATTATTTAGCCGCCAGCTATCCAACCAGCTAAAGACCAACCAACGTAACCACTTTGGACTTTGCGCGCATCTGAGCCATTCTAACTTTCCTACGCCAAATGTTGGCTCTACGTGCGCTTTAAAAGTACGAATATGTCATAACGGAATTGTTGCCTTACCTTACCTGTTCCTAGTGCTCACAGTGTTTGACAGCGAGAGGGGTACTCATATCCGTGTTTCTTGAACTCGACTAGACCAGCTGCTGCTATGTCCCTTTGCTTTCACCTCTAGGGAAATGCTTCACCATAACAACCATGCACTTCATTGACTGGAGAGAACACCCCTTCAACTATCGCGAATGCGTTTTTGGTGTTCTCGTTCCCCCTGTCGTACCGAGTGCAGAATTACATATAACTACAGTAGTCTACGCCAAGCAAGCATTAACACGGATCAGCAAAGCAGAATAAATTGTTGTCCGTAAAGTGTAAATTAGGACTAACAGCATGCCTAAATATACATTTATTTGGGGTTGAAATCTATGCATTTAAATTGGCCAAAGAATGTAAACGCATAGAAGTTCTAAAGAATGGCATTGCCTACGGCTAGAAATTGGCTTTACTGCACTCAATCCACTAGGGGCACATTTTTAGTTGTCACCGCGCTTACCATAGTAGGCTATCGTGTCAACCCACAGGTGGCATTGTTGTGCTTAAGTTATTCAAGTGGACTACACAGCAAGGAGTTGAGTGACTGATTTTTTTGACTACCCATTAAAGAACCGTGATTCAGAACTGAACCTAATAAACCATGGTCAGGTGGTTGTGATTCTATGTGCCATTTTACTATGTCAATCTATGTTCAGTTAATCAGAAAGGTAACATTTTTTTTTAACTTAAGTACCTCCCTCTCTCATACATACAGAAACATGCAAGTGTGTGCAGCATGCACAGTGAAGCACATGCACACGTAAAGAACAGTGTTCAAAGAGGAAAAAGTAGGGTATATGTAGGATAAATGTAAAGAACATGTAAATGTGTGTGTGTGTGTGTGTGTGCATGCATGTGTGTAAAGGTAAAAGACTCACAAATTTGAAAACATGAGCTTTAAGATAAATCATCATTTTTTAAGAGTGTGTGTGCATTTGTGCTTGCCTGACATAAAACACCACACATATTGGCTGTTTAGGTTAGCTGTGGCTAAAAAGGCATTCTCATCCCATCTCAATAACTGTCTTGCTTAACTGAAAATGGCACTGAAGCACAAAGACCCCAATCTGTTTGACTAAACCTCTCTCCTCTAGGTTTATCACTCTGAACACCAACATGCTACAAGATTTTGCTGAGTGCTATTCTGTTGTCCCTGTGTTGCTCTTTATGATACCAGCAGCATAAAACACAACCTATCCACCACAGCAATGTGGAAGAGCAGTGTGTCATAAGCTTTACTTGCCTTGCTGTCCACACCTTCCATTTTATAGTCAGAAAGGTGCACCACTGCCTTCACTATTATGAAGCCTTAAAAACGGCCATGATGGTCATGTCATTTAGTAGGCTGGTTTACAAAAAAAAAAAACACACATATTGTTCTGGTGGTGAATTACTCTGTGACATCCAACAAACCGAGCCCAAAAATGTTTAATGCTTAAACAATCGCTCTGACAATCCGACCGCGCAATGATGGACTAGGAGAAGCATAATGAGCCCTTTACTGCTGTACCTACCATTGGCAACATGCTCACCAACTGTGAGGTGAAAACTCCCAAATGTCTCACTAACACACAGTTAGCATTGAGACTTTTTATCACAAGTAGTGCCAGGGCAGTATAAGCCAAGATCTCATAGACTTACAAATCTGAAAAAGAAAGTGGAGTTGGATTGGTCACAAACCTGCCACTAACATCACCCGTCAAGCCCTGAAATGGAACCCCCAAGGGAAAAGGAAACTGGGTCGCCACAGGAACAGCTGGAGAAAAAGTGTAGAGGCAGAAATGTCATAGAGTGAGCTTAACTGGGGAGAGCTCGAACAAAATGCTGCAAGCAGGGTAAAATGGGGGAACAAAGGGCTTAAGTCAAGTAAGTCTGCCAGGGCAGAGTGAGAAATATTATCTTAACTGTACCTTTGTGTCTCTGAACCAGCAGGGATTACAGGACCCATATTCTTCCACACCAGCACACTTAGGAGTGTCTCTCCTGAGCTCATAACCCTGCTAACCTCCACACCATTACTCTACTGGCATCAGCATGCTCATGACTGCCCTATTATCAGTACTTTAAACACTATTTCATTTACATTATTCATATTTTGCATAGACTGTAAAAGTACATGGTTCAGATATTGGTACTGTACATATACCAAACTATATATATTGATTACACAGTAAACCCAACTGAACAGGACAATGATGACCCTACAGTCTACTGACCTCTGAGCTGACCCCACAGTTTTGTCACAATGGTGACATTTTACAGATGGTATGGAGACGAGGGACAGCGTGGTGCTTTTTTTCAGTTGCAATCATCCAGCCACATATGTTTTAGTTCAAATTTAGTTTGTCCATGTCTTATATAAGTGACATTTTCAGCAGTATAGTGCTGTATGTGGGTTGCGACTTCATTTTCATAATGTTAATGTTGCCTGCCAGAAAGGAGAAAAGAATTTTCCTAATGGCAAATGCATGCTATCTGTCAGGCACGTGTAACCCTAAACTGTTATCAAACCTTGAGAGTATAACCATCAAAAGTACAGAATCAGCTCTCCCATACTAAAAATGCTTTTCTTTTCTCCAGTCAAGCCCTTGGCCTTTTCTTGGGACAGTTTCGCAATTCCCGATCATCCATTTCTTGATGGATGATACAGCTAATGCCCACCTGTGCTTCACCAAAAAGGAATGTGTTGGGCTTGGCTTGATTATCAGTAGGCTCCCTTGTCCTTCCCCCAGCCCCGCAGTGTGGAGAGGAAGACCACAGTGGAATTAGACCAGGCATGACCTTACATGTGCTGCCCACATCCCTCTGGCATGTCCAATGGAGTTTATTTGCATCTGTGCTGTATTGGGGGACTCGTCATGAGGCTGTTACTGCTACCTCAGTTTGTTTAAAATGACAGCCATTACCTTTAATGTCTCTGTAATAGTCACAACCATTTGCTGTGTAAATTGACTTACCATTGACAAACCAACTGTTTCTGTCAATATATAGTGCTGCCTGATTTGTATGGCAAGTATTTAAATTATTTCATAATAATTAAGATTTTATCCTGCAGTTGAATTCATTCATTTTAAGAACACTGTTTACTGGGCAGAGGGCTGTGTTTATTCAGCAACAATAGTGTAGTTGACGGTATAGTTCCGTCCAATCAGCTGTGTAATTGGTAATTATCGTGTACACAGGTGAGAAACAGAACGCCCTCACCTCCATACCGCTTCTACGAGCACTGCTGGACAAATTCGTCTTTTAGTTCTTCTCCATTGCTCCTCAGTCTACACGTTGTGGATATTTTGTCACTGGTAAGACATAAAAGACTTTGAGAACAGACATGCGTTCCTGAGGCTTTAGTCATCCTGGCAACGTATCTTCATGCTACGAGTTCATGAGTTTAAGCTGGCTGAATTGTGGTGTCCACCGTTATTATGTGAAAAGACATGATGGTTATATCCCAGTTTGTTGTTAGGCCGTATTTTGTTGTCGCAAGAAGTAGGCTATTCCAGCATGTCTTGGCTTACTGCATTGATGAAAGTCAATCAAAGCTACTTGGTAGTTGGTAGGCTTTGTGAGTATGCTCCCCTAAAAGTGTAAACTGAACATCTCCAGTGCTTACATTTGCCGCCCTCAGTGGTCAAAATAGGTTAAATACATTTCTTACGCGTTCAACCTTAAAATTAGTGATACGAAGTATTGTTCGGACCTGAGCCTACATTTAGTCTAAATTCTGCACTACCATCCAAACTTACAAATATTTGAAACTGCTTTAGCGAGTAGAAGCCTACAGCACGCACAGGCTCAGCACTTCAGTTGTGTCTTCACACATTCAGAAGTACCCCCCTGGAAAGAAATGTCGTCAGGCCTGCAGTAGAATATTCCTCTAATCCGACTTGTTTTCAGTGTCTTGCCGCGCGTCAAGGACTCGAACATTAACACCACATTATCTATGACAAAAGCAAAGTACGGGGTCGAAACCTATTTCCCTGTTAAGTGAACAGTGCAGACATCTCCGACCAAAATCAAAATACTTAGGGCTAAGCATGATGTTTAGACTACTGTATTACTTGATCGTGGTATTGTGTAGGTAGGCTACTGTAGCTATTTTGCCCCAAGTAACTGAAAATACACTGATCTAGTTAGGTTAGGTAATATTTATATTTAAGTATTAACTTTCTATTAGGCCTATAATTTATTTTTGAAACATTTTTAAAGAGAATGTAGCAATTATTACGCTAAATTCTTGCTATAAACGCTATTTGCAGAATGTTGCCCAGTGTACGCCTAGGTTATTCAGCTACCTAATTGCGTATTTGTATTGATTAGGCTACTGATATCTGAACATGAGGGAATTTAACCGAAAGTGTTAATCTTCGGCTGTATGTGAGAGAGGAATTTGTATATTAGCGCCCTCACTATGTATATTGCTGTCTGGAATCTACAATCTACACTGTCAATACTATACTGATACTATCTGATAGTTTTAGAGAATAAATCGCTCGCGTCACATAGGAATTTGGAGGGTTTTTTGCGTCATGTTTGTCATTTTTATTGTCAGAGAACCCTCTCATGGTTTCTGTGCTTACAGTAAATAAAGTAAAACAATTTACCTTGCAGGCTGAGCTGAAGCCTTAGGATGTGTGACCTTGTTTTATATATAACATTTGTGTCCGTAATTTAGAACGTTTTTTTGTTAATATTTGAAACTGAACTTTAGTAAAGTATTTTTAACAGGCGCTATTTGCAGGTTTAGTGTTTCTCACACGCAGGGCTGCCCAGCCCCCCCTCGGCGATCACTCATTCTGCGCGTAGATAGCGCCCCATTCCCCCCTCGATTACGCAGCAGGATTTACATGAAACTGTTAATTGTTTGCTCTTCAAATAGAGTCGACCTGGAGCCAGTAGTCTGCCGGGGGTTAAGGACCGACCCCCGTCTCCCTCCCCCTAAGCTTGACCAGCAGTGAAGCCCGATCAACGCCCGCGTTCATCAGCATGACAAAGCACTGGGGGGGTCAGGGCTTGCTGGCACCACTCGCCATTCCCTACCTGCCATCATCTGTATTGGGAGCGCATCGCGACCATCAACTTGACTTCTTCTCTGGTGAAAGGAGTGGTCACAACAATGCTCCTCAGAGTCATCAACAGAGCAACGTAGCGAGGAGCTCTTCATTCCAAGACTGGCGAAGGAGCCCAAACTCTGCCCCGGTGCTGAAGCGGAAAGGTTTTGCAGAAAAACCGGCCCCAATTTCGTTCATTAGGGCCGCTGCGCCCATGGAGTCAGATATATTAAATGACCCCTCAACAGGATACTACCCAGAGGCCACACAGGTCAAAATGGAACCATCGGCTGAGCAGCAACACCAGGCTGGCCTGCCCAACTCATGGGCAAATGATGGCAACAATGGAGGCAAAAAGAAGAATTACCAACGTTACCCAAAGCCACCGTATTCATATCTTGCCATGATAGCAATGGTTATTCAGAATTCTCCAGAGAAAAGGCTGACCCTGTCAGAGGTAAGAGTTCCAAGTTCCTCTTTGGGTATGGATGCGGCGGGCCAAGGGTCAGTAGTATCGGGTTACTCAAAATGTACTGTAATTTGGATACATGGCAGTGTGACGAATTATTTTTTTTTAATTTAATCTTACTGGTCCTTACTTGGTCTTATTTTTGTCACATGGGTATAATACAACTTCTAGAGGAAAGGGGCGCTTTATTATTGTTTTTATGGTTAGTGGTGTTTGGAGGCCAGCCTTGTGTAGGGCGCACCTATGTAAACACAACGGTCCCTCTCATCTGACACGCGCTTTCGCAGAGACGGATTGTCTCTATCATGCCTTGTTTTCTTAAGATAGCATATAGCGAAACCAGACACTGATATGCATCGGCTTGGGCAAGCCATTGATAGGACGAAAGCGTAGGGGAAGATAATGTAAGCCTAATGCGTATACAGAGCTTAGAGACATCCTTACTGCTGGGGTGTAATATGTCTGACATCTCCTGTCTTAACATGGCTTTTCAAATTGGGGTTCAAGTGTAAAAAGTTTCTGCTTAGGCCAGATGTATTGATGGCTGACTGACCAGTGGGCCTATTAAGTGGCTAATTTTATTTTCTTTGAAATCTCTATCGTGTTTGATATTATGTTTTAATTTGTACGTTACAAAGTGTTTGACACATGAATAAACCATTTAAAGTTTGCTTTATGTTGCATTGCCTCCTCCAGATCTTAAAGGAGATCAGTACGCTTTTTCCATTCTTCAAAGGGAATTACAAGGGCTGGAGAGACTCTGTCCGACACAACCTCTCCTCATACGACTGCTTCGTCAAGGTTTGTAAATAACTACATCCTCCATAGTCACCCTAAGATGTAATGGCATCACCTTTTTGGCATCGTAGTAACTTATTACAATCACGGGGGCATTTTGAAGTAAATGTCACACAACTGGATTCAGGGGATTGGCTTTCCCGAGCGTTCCTGTTCATGCCCTCTGCTCTGTTCATTCGATCCTCCACAGGTTCTCAAGGACCCTGGGAAGCCTCAAGGGAAGGGAAACTTCTGGACGGTGGAGGTGAGCCGAGTGCCTCTGGAGCTCCTTAAGCGTCAGAACACAGCGGTGTCACGCCAGGACGAGACCATCTTCGCTCAGGACCTTGCCCCTTACATCCTTCACGGGCATCCCCATGCACAAAAGCCTGATGCTGAGCCGCCCAACCCTCCCCTCCCCCCTGTCCCTACCAGGCATAGTTCCCCTCCCACAGAGGACCCGTACCGCCCCAAACTGGACTCGTCCTTCGCCATCGACTCCCTCCTGCACAGCTTTCGTCCCCCCGTGTGCCGCAGGAGGGGATGGGCTTCGCAGCAGGGATAGCTGGGGGGTTGACCCCCCAAACCCCCCCACTCATCCCGTCTCTCCACCCTGTCTGCATTACACCACCTCCGCCCGCAGCGCCTCTGCCAGCTCAGCTAGCCCCGCCTCTTCCTCTTCAGACGACGACTGGAGGGGCGCCTCCCGTGGAAGGAAGAGGGCCCGCGAGAGCGAGGCAGGGTCCGACGGGTACGACGACTCCTGCGCCCCCAACAAGTCTCTGCGGAGAGGCAGCGCGCCTCCCTGGGAGCTGCCCACCTCCTATGCCAAGTACACTCCTCCCAACGCTGTGGCCCCACCAAGCATGCGCTTCAACGGCGGGCCATTTGTGCCTCTGGGGGGATTGCCCTTCTACGGATACGGGGGCCCCCCAGTCCCATCGGGTCACTTTGTGGGCCACAGCTACTGGCCCATCCTCCCTAGCGGGCACGTCTCTCTCCAAGCCCCTCCTCTGCTGATGGATTTGGACAGCATGCTGCAATCTGTGCCACCAAACAAAAGCGTCTTTGACGTTCTCAGCCCAGCCAGTCAGACACAACATCCTCCACCGAACCAGTATGCCCTCCAGAATGTCCCCCCTCTTACACGATATCCCCAGTATTAAGACTCCCAAGTCCCATCCCTCCAAAAAGACACTTCCTTTCCAGCCTTCAGGTTTCAAAGAATGTATTTAAAAATGCTGAAGTACCAGTGATCACTACTTGTGTATTCATTTGCCAGTGTGATCAATATTAACCCATTATTGACCAAAGACTTTGCACTGCTAGTGTTTGCACTATTTTAGCCTTTTTCTGTAATATCAGTGTTTTTTTTATGAAGTGTTTTATAAATGTTGTTGAACGTTTCCAGATATTGTTCACTGTTGTATTATAAGCTATGCTTGTTTTAAAAATATGTGGTCACTGTGTAGGGACCAAAGTTGGTATTATAAAAGGAAGGATTGCTTGAAACAGGGTTTCAGATGAAATCAGATTGCAAGAGTGGTTACAGGTCAATTCCCTTTCATGTTGTTACATATGTCTGACCAGAAGGGAGTGTGTGAGTGTGTGTGTGTGTGTGTGTGTGAGTGTGTGTCAGAGAGAGAGAGAGAGTGAGTGAGTGAGCAAGAAAAACAAACCAAATATTTTTAAACAAAAAGTGCTACTGTAAATGTTCCCACTGTGCCTTATTGTACATATCATTGTTGTTGAATGTATGTAACTCCTAAAATTTACCCACAAGTAACAATGCACATTGGCAGTTCCTCAGGGTCCAGTGCTTGAATGTCTCTTGCAGCACAGTTTCAAGGGTGAAATGTGCTGTATCTTACTGCTACCTTTGGAAATGCCTGAGAACCATGTTGGGTCGTTTTTCATCATGAACTGATAAATCCATTAATTTTAATTGCACAAACCCTACCCCTACCCCCAACTGTGAATGTCCGGTCTTGCTGTATCAGCCAATGTGGGAGGATGGGCTTTAGTGTTGGGGATGGTAGAAAGTGCCTAACTTACTTGCAGCAAACTGAAAATGTGCCTTCTTACCTCACTGGAATATCTTGAAATATGTAATGGTTTTTGTTAACATAACATACCTCCTGTTTTATCTGCATGGAAGGGTTCAGAATGATACTGTGAAATGTTGTTTTTAATGTTTTTTCCCTCCATGCACACAAATAGATAATTTCTTATAATGGTCTCGTTTTCTTGCTTAATTGTGTGGTGATTGGAGTTCTTTAATGTAGGTATTCATAGGCATTTCCCCAACTCCGAGCTTTACATGTGTGTGTGTGTGCTGGGCTTCAATCTGCAGCCATTCTCACTGATCACTGATCCATTCAAATAGATCTTAATCTTTGCATTCCTGCTGGACCATGGTAGGCTGGCATTGGTCATTCCAGACCTCCTGCTGCCATCTCTGACATTACCCACAACATTACAAACCAGCCACCCATACCCGAGACCCCCTCTGCCTTGCCCCACGGCCCCAAAGAACGTCACTCCCTCCTGGGGTGAGGGCTGTAACTCAGTCCCTCCTGCAGGGCTCCCTTATCTTGTCTTCAGCATAATCACTGCTGTAGCCAGCACACACACTCTTTGCACAGCACTGTAAACGCAGTGGAGAGTTTAGTGCTTAGACAGAGGGGGGCTGATTTCTCTTACTAATGGCAGTGTATTTTATAGAGCAATACCATGCCCTGCAGATGTACATTTCGTGCAGGATTGTAATCCCAGGGTACTTACCACCCAGTCAAAAATAATGTCACTACGCCAAAGGGGAGGGAATAATTCAAATTAAAAACCTAAAGCTTGCACTGTGAAACACCAAGCAACAATCTTGTTTGGGAAAAGAGTAAGGGATTGCAGGGAATGTGTAGAATGTGGTGGTGTCATGTGAGTTTGGAAAAGAAAATGGGATTTTAATGATTTGTAAGTTTGTTTTATAGCAAGTCAGTATCGACTAGATTGATACAGATGCATATAGAGATACCCATAGATTCTTTATAAATTGTATTATTTCAGAATCTCAATTTATCAGTTATGTTTATTTAAAATATATCTTTTGTCTGTTGCCAAATTAAGTAAAAACAGTAAAGTTATTCTGAAAGGAATGAAATACTGCTTCATTGTCTGTTAATACTAAAAACCAAGCAGAGATGTCAGCATGTGCATGTACACAGTGCCAGGACATTACAGTAAAACACACATTCCTGTTTATGGCTACAATCTGGTGTTCATCACACACACAGAGTTCTTGCACAGTCTATCTTATCAGTGGCCAGATAGAGCACAATCATGGTTGTCCTAAAACACTGTGCCTAAGCCTATGCTGAGGTAACTGATTGAATACTAATATTTTAAAATGGCTACCAGTGTTGGATGGATGTCTGCTTCCTGTAATAACAAACTGCTCATGTAATTTAATGCTCTGCATCCTGATCATTAAGTACATCTGTGACATCTAAGACAACGTATGAGGTTTTGTTACAAAGGCTTAGAGTCACAAATGTTCTCATTTCATTAAAAAAGTTTTAAAAAGGACCTTAATGAAAGTGCTTTTACAAATGTAGATTTTTGAGATGAGCCACTCAAGGAGCGGCTTCCTTGACACAGCGGAAGTCCACAAACAGAACACTTTTAAAGCCTCATAGCACTCTGTGTGTTTGCCTATGCAACTTCTCCCTACCTTCTCAAGACATTCTTTTGCAGTAATGTAAATGCCTTCATTTTTCTTGGTCATCCCTTTTTTCCCAAATGTTCTCACATTCTATTCCCTTTTCCTCTCATTTCCTCTTTCCTGGTCTTTTTTTTTCACTTCACCCTTAGACACTCTCTTGTGCACGGCGATACTCAAACACACTCCCTCGCTCAACAAAGGTCTCATTAAGCCGTCTGCGTTTGGAAGGTAGACTTCCGTTTCCATCCTCGTCCTCTTCCTTCTCATAGCCTCCTCCTCCTGGAGTGTGTAGACTGAACATGTCCTATGGGTGGAAAACAATGGCCATTATACACAGAAAAAAAAACTTTAAGTTGAAAAGTTAAAATGCTGATGGACTGCTATTCTTTCAAAATGTCTACCGAGAACACAAAAAGTCCTGCTGTGTGCAGCAAGTATTATAACTAATGAGTTGATATGGACTACACCAGTCAGGTGTTCTTAATAAACAGAGACAGACAGACTCCCAAAATGTAGACATTTTACATTTAAAAAAATTCAGCTTTCCAGTTTAATACTTGTTTGGCCTTGGGTGTCAGTTTAAGAATCCTGTTCTGACACCTAAACAAGATCAAGCCTGTTTCTCACCCCAGGCTCGAGGCTGACCGTGGTCTTGGCCCCCAGGCTAAGGACTCTCCCGTCAGCCCTGTGAAGGAGGTTCAGGCCTGCTGCTCCACTCTCTCCTCCTAAACAAGGGCGAGAAAACAAACAGATAAATGGAGAGATAACGCGAGTGAATGTGGTGTCACAACTAACCAGTGTTGTTTGTTTTATTGTTCAGTGTATTGACACAATTTTCCAGATGCCGATTTTGCACTCAAAACAATAAAATGATTCATTAACTATTCAGTGTCTGATAAGCCAACTGAATGGCAAATATATCTCCAGCGTGACTACCATGAAGTCCATAGGGCCGTGTGGATCGCCTCTCTGTGAGAACAGACAGGACTACGTTCTCCCGGAACAGGAGTTTCCGAATCACCCCGTCACCTCCTCTGTACCGCCCTGCACCCCCTGAGCCGGGTCGCAGGGAGAACTGCTCCAAGATCACGGGGTATCTGAGGAACAGGGGAGGAATGAGACGGCAGAAATGCAAATAAAAATGCAGAACAGTAAAAAAATAAAATAAATCTCACTACGTTAACTGACAACCAGTGTAAAGCTTACAGACAGAGTGCTTTAGCAATGCATGATACACAACACTAAATTGACAGATCTACATTGAAAAAGTTCTTACTAATTTAAACAGCACACATATAAAGCAGACCTCTTCCAAGCCATGCCATATCTCCCAATTAAAAAGCATTCTTTAAAAAAATGCTGGATCCAGATAATAATCCGGATCACCACCAAAACGTAATTTATATTTTTTAATTAACACTTTCCCAAAAAATGTTATGCAAATTTGAGATTTTTTTGCTTGAAGAAGCAAACAAACCAATGGCAGCAAAAAACATAACCTCTTTGGTGGAGGTAATAAACGCACCGTTTCTCCAGAATTTCTGGGTCAGTGATGCGTGTGTTGGTCATGTGACTGTGGACACCACTGCGGCCGTCCCAGCCTGGGCCTGCACCAGCCCCGCCGGCGACGGTCTCGTAGTAGCCACTCCTCTCGTTCCCAAACGACACATTGTTCATGCAGCCCTGACAGGCAGAGGAAGTTATTTTTAGGAGGGCTTTTTCACCTTTAACTGAACCGGAAATAAGAGAGAGTGACAGGAAATGAGTGGAAGAGCATGATGGAATAAGATCGGGAAAGGACCTCGATCGGAGTTTCACCTGGGTTCCTGGATTTAGAGAAGACGTACTCAAACCCAGATGGATGGTATGGACACCCTAGCCAGCTGCACCACTTTGCCCCCCCCATTCACAATATTTCTCTATCACACATATAGAGCTGAGCTCACCTGGGAGGCTGCGCACACTTCAAATGCTCGAAAGATGACATCTACAACCCTCTGTGATGTCAGCACGTTGCCCCCCACCACTGCGGCATCCTGGGACGGCTGCAGGATGGAGCCAGGGGGAATGATAACTTTGATTGGAGCAAGGCATCCCTGAAGAAGATAGATACAGACGGTCATATCTCCTCAGATAACACAACTATGCTATCAGCTGATAAGAACACTGTGCTGGTTTAGCATAAGCCAGAGAGAGTTTCAAACAGCTGGTTTTACAGTGTGTGTGTTGTCAGAGAGAGAGCTACCTGGTTGAGTGGGATGTCTTGGCCCACCATGCAACGCAGGCAGTATATAAGTGCCGAGAGGGTAATGGCACGAGGAGCGTTACAATTCCCCCACACTTCTGGTCCCGTGCCCGAGAAATCAAACACTGCGCTGCCCTGCAAAGGGAAAGTGTCAAATTGTACTGTTTGTTGTGTCAATAAAGATTAGAGAGAGAGAGCGATAGAGACAGAAACAGTCTACAATAAAGGGAAAGACAGGCTCCGCAACTACTTTTATTACAAAACCTACATGGTAACATATTACCTAGCCAAGCCCTTAAGACAATTAGCCAACTTGTTCACTTTTTTTCTGTTTTTACAACTGTAATATTTTGTATCGATTTGTGTTGCTGAATGGCAGGCCAGAAAGCAATTTCAATCTTGTAAATGTCCAGTACATATTTTAGTATTGACAATAAAAGTGACTTTGAATTTGTCTTTATGTGAATTACTTCCACTGCAACTGCCATTTACTTGTATTTTAGAGGAATCAAACATTTGTCTCTGAACAGCAACAAAACAGCAGCAGTCCCAAGGAAGGCCTCCAGAGGTCACATGACTCCCTCACCTCCTGCTCATTGATCTTCACTCGCAGTCTGATTGGTGTTCCATCGTCCATGTGGTCCTCAGACTCCACTTCCAGGGAGCCCGTGTCTTGTCTGCGACGCCGTGCAAAATCTCTCAGCATGTCTCTTACAGCCAACTCTGCATTGCTCTACAATGATATATCAATACATATACATCACTGGTTAAATACTCGTCATCTATCATGTTTAATCACAAATTGCTTATTAGACACACACACTCACTTAGCAAACTGTGAATTTACCTGAATATAGCCCATGTAGGCTTGAACTACAGGCAGCCCATAGCTGTCAATCAACTCGCCCACCAGGAGACTCCCTCTCTGATTGGCCGCCACCTGTGCTCGCAGGTCTGACAAGTTGTCGTGGAGATTACGAGTTCCAGAGCATCCTGGGTACTGTGCCGGGGCCATTAGTGCCTCAGTGACAGCTGGAGGAGGGAGGGGTAGAAGAGGGCAGGGTTAATCTGATGAATAGATAACTTTCAACTAGTTTTATGAAACCCACTTGGCCAGTTCTACCAGTTAATCAGCAGCTACAACATGGAAGCCCCACACCTTCTCCCACAGTTAGGCATGGAGGTGTATACAGCATAAATAAATGAGAACTATATCTCTAAGACATCAAAATACTTTGATATATTTAAAAAGCCTGAAAAAACAAAGATTTATTTCATATACCCCTTACCTGACAAGTCACTAACACAAGGTAGGTTTTTAACGAAACCTTTTTAGTATCCTACTTGTTTGTATAGATTTCCATGGTAATCCTCTATATGTCCTCCTCTTCCCCAGGCTTCCTTACCTTGCTCCTGAAAAATGCCCCCAGTGACCAGCTTGAAGGAAGTGAAAACGGCCCCTTCCTCCTGCAGAGACTTGGAGTGGGGGGGCATGGAGCCGGGAGTGATGCCTCCAATGTCAGCATGGTGCCCTCTGCTGGCCACAAAAAACACAGGCCCACTCACACCATGCCAGAACACCTAGGGAAAAAAGAGAGTGAGTTAGCCAGTGTGTGTTTGAGAATGGGAGAGTGTGTGTGTATGGTAGAGGAAAAAAGAGAGAGGGTGTATGCGTCTGTAAGTGAGTGAGAGAGTGAGCAAGTGAGTGAGAGAGAGAAAGAGGCATACAGACAGACAGAGACAGAAAGAGAGAGAGAGAGAGAGAGAAGAGAATATGGACAGCTAGACAGGAAGAGACTAAGATGAAATGACAACATTGTAAGAGCAAGAGGGGCACAGGAAGCAGTGACAGGAAAGAGAGAGGGGGTGTTTAAGTTACTCTAAAGGTACAGCATGACCTTAGCAGGCAGAGGAGAGAGCAATAAGAAGAAAAGACAGGGCAACGGAGCTAGCAATGTTGACAAGTTTATCATTTCAGCAGTCAGCACACTGGTTGAAGGGCATGCTTACTCACTGGTGTGATCACAGTAAGGTCTGGCAAGTGGCTTCCTCCAGCACACGGGTGATTACTTAAAATCACATCTCCCTCCTTCAAACTGGTCCCCAGTGCTTTAATCTGTAACCCAGGGAGACAAAAGGTGTGATGGGAGAAGTAGGTCAAAGGTTAAAGCAACACCAAGGAATGTTTTTTTTTTTTTTTTTTAGAATTGCTCTCAGGTCCCCCTACAGGTTGGCAATGTAATTGCACGTGATAGCTGTTGTGAATAATTCATCTCAGCCTGGTGTTGTGTACATGGCATTTGTTTGCAACCTAGTGGATAACTGGCAAATTCAGAAGAAACTGGGTATGGCAAAAAAGCTGTTCAACCTGTTAAGAGTGGATCTAACCTCAAAACAATTTAGGAAATGTTCCTTTGAGGTTAAAGAAATTCTTCATGTTGCTTTAACAGCTTTGGTATGTCAGAGTAAGTATATTCAACATGCCCATCAGACTGTGCCTAGAGCCGGAGTTTATACAAGATTCCTAGCTCCTCACAGCCTAAAGATATTTCTTCTAACCTCTTTTTTTCAGATGACATTCCAAACCTAATCATCCATCTCACCATGGATCGGAGCAGGGAGGGTAGCAAGACCTGTAGCACCACTGCTGAAGTCAGCAATAGGCCGCAAGAAAAAAATTAGTGACGCTTGAAACAGCTGGTGTGGTTCTGGATTGAAGTTTGTATGAGGCCGAAAAAAGTGACCACTATCATGTGTAACATAGCTGATGAATATGAACTTGGCACCAAATTTGAAACTGGAGCCAGTGCGCACAACATGGGGAAGTGAACAGTATTAAATCTCACACAGAGTTGTAAATCCTGGCTTCAGAAACTAAAAACCCAGCCACATATTTTCTTCTTAACCATTTTCTTAACCAACTGATGACCTAATGAGAACACAAATCATTAGGCCGCTAGATCAACTAATTAGTAAAACCACCTGTTTTTAGTGTCCAGGCAGAAGGAATACTTGGCAAGACTGACACCTCTGATCTCACCACACCATAGGTAGGAGGGTGACTATTACACACACACACACACACACACACACACACACACACACACACACACACACACACACACACACACACACACACACACACACACACACACACACACACACACACACACACACACACACACACACACACACACACACCTGGTACTGCACAGTCTCCTGCATGGCCCCCAGGTGGACAGGGATGTGAGGGGCATTGGACACCAGTCCTCCGTCTGGGCCGAACACAGCGCAAGAGAAGTCCAGACGCTCCTTAATGTTGGTGGAGATGGAGGTCCTCTGCAGCACACGGCCCATTTGCTCTGCATGTGTGTGGTGTGTTGTGTGTGCATGGTGTGTAAGTTTGATTGTGTGTGTGTGTGTGTGTGTGTGTGTGTGTGTGTGTGTGTGTGTGTGTGTGTGTGTGTGTGTTAAGATTTGATAGGGAAAAAACATTTATGGTTTATCATAGAATACAGGTGCTGGTCATATAATTAGAATGTAATGAAAAAGTTGATTTATTTCAGTAATTTCATTTAAAAAGTGAAACTTGTATAATGTATGCAATTATTTCACACAGCCTGACATATTTCAAGAGTTTATTTCTTCTAGTAATGATGATTATAACTGACAACTAATGAAAACCCCACATTGAGTATCTCAGAAAATTAGAATATTGTGGGAAGGTTCAATATTGAAGACACCTAGTGGCACACTCTAATCAGCTAATTAACTCAAAACACCTGCAAAGGCCTTTAAATGGTCTCGGAGTTTGATTGCTTTGATCCACTCTAGTCAGAAAAATGTTACAACGTAGCAAACAGACGTGGGCATGGTCTGCGTTCACATATGTATAGTTCTAAACGAACCAAAATAGACCGCGAAGACCATTGCCAACGGAACCAGACTAAAACGCCACTTTCTATAATAATAATTCAGTAAACTCTACTGTTCCGTCCAATTTGGCTTGGTTGCTCTCACACCAGAGGAATTGTACCAAAGTAGGGCAGATGAAGCGGTCCAAGACCATCCTTTTTAGCGGTCCTGGACCGGTTGATTTGGTGTGCATGAAAGTACCGAGATTGCATTCACACCAATGAAAAACGAACTGAACTAAGAACTTTTCTTCTATTCCAATCTGTTCTGTTTCTACTCAATTCCCTTTGCTCCAAGCTATGATTTGGTACAATTCTGTCTAGCCCACCTGCAATGCTCATGAAGCGATGGGAGAAGATGGAGAGCTGGATGGCGTTGAGTTCGGTGCCGAGCACGCACTGGGAGTCGGTGCCCACACTGATGCGCACGTCCCCCTTCGCCGTCAGCTCTGCTGTGCAGCCAGGCTCCACCAGAATGGTGCTACGACACATCAACACTTTTAGGCTTTTCAAATCTTTGACATTATATAATAATAAATTGAAAAACTGTAACAGGATATTATGGTCAGCTGAACAGCCCCTCTTTCTCTGACACATACAGACAAATACATATACACTGGCATGTAGTACACATTAAGAAGCAAACCCACATACCTGTTCTTGTCAATAATAATGGCAGGACCCTGAATGCTATGTTCACATGACAGCTCTTCCCACAGGTACACATTGGTATCCAGGTAGCGATCCTCAAAGTAACACTTGGTGACCTTAGTAACAGAAAAAGAATATGCTGTCTTGTGGGCCCCTTTCTTAGGGTTTACTGAGGAAGTTGTTTCACAACATGTTTGGAGCTGCATTACATTGCATTACATTTAGCAGACTCTTTTCACCAAAGCAACTTACAAAAAGGAGGGCATAAACAAGCTAACAGAAGTGTACAGAGTAAACAAAGGCGTAGCGAAGTTAGAGCAGCCTAGGGTTCACACCAAGGGGGAGCACACATGAACACACATTTAAATGGTACATCTTGTGTAAAACAAAATACCACATAATACTGCAGACATGCATTGCTCGTACACTGCCCCTATCGCGATTAAGGGAAAGTTGCTATGCCATACCGTTGCGGGTTTGGCTGGTCCACGGCCTGATTTGGCATGCGTCACTGACTTAATGCCCGACATCCCCGACCCTCTTATCCGGATGTCATCAACCATGATGGGTCGATCAGGAATGGTAAAGCCAAACTCTTTCAGGTATCTTTTTAAAAGACAGGAAAGGAAAGAAGAGAGGGGTACTGAGAATTACACAGTGGATTAATCAGTGGACACACAATGAGGTCATGGCATGTTTACCTTTGGTGCAAATGGCACACGCGTCGGATTTGCCCTCACCTTTTAGTAAATGCAGAACGGAAGTCTCCAGCTCGGCAGGACTGAGCGTTGCTAGGGTAACCAGTGGCCGTTACCATAAGAGCACAGTCAGTCCCCTCATAGCGCAGGTGAAGGAACACCTCAGTCTTGATCTGAGCACTAATGGAGAGAGAGGGAGAAACAAAAAAGACTGAGATAATGAAAGAAACAGTGAAGAGAAAAGATAGAGGCTGCACTTTGTGTATATACCTTTTTTTGCACAATTAAATGTATATATGCAAAGTGTGCAAATGAAAGTATATACAAAGTGTGGCCTCATTGTTATTTTACAAGTACAAATTATTTGATGGTACAGCTGTCTGAGAATATGTCAGAAAGTGACTGAGTAAAGTCTGCTCCGAAACCTGTGATTCCAGAGATGGGGAAAGGTAAAACCTCTCCCATCCATTCCTTCCCATCTCTTTTCCTCTCTTTGAAAAGACCACAATTGCAATATGCCTTTGGGCTTTTTTGTTGTGTTAGCCTAACTTTTTTTCCCCCCAGATGGACATTGCGGTCTGTACAGAGCTGTCATGTTATTTCAAAATTGAAATGATCAAATAAAAATCAATCAATCCATCAACCAATCAATATGTGGGATTTTCTGCATTGAATTTTCTGCAGTTGAATGTGTGACCGTCCAGTGCCATGAAGTGAGGTGACCCCTGACCTGCTGAAACCTCGGCCACGGAGTGTCTCCTGGCAGCGCTGGGAGAGCAGGTCCACCCTGCGGTCCAGCTCAGCGAAGGAGTGACCTTCGTACTGCAGGGAGCACGGCTCCTGCACCTCCTCCACCACATCCGCCAGAGCCAGGCCGTACGCCGACAACACACCACTGTACCTGAGACAGGGGAATAAATGTGCAATATCACTCACTGTATGTAAAACCACATTTATTACTTTTGCCTCAGAACTGGGCACCTTAGCCCCAACCTTTTTTACTCTTTTTTTATTTTCCATCTTGTCTTGCACTACTATTTATTTATGTTATGTTGTAAATATTCCTCATACATGTCTGCACTGGAGAATGACTTGCTTTTAATGTCATTGTTCATGTGTATAGTGTACATTGTATATGTGTAAAGTGACAATAAAATGCATTCCATTCCATTCTATTCTATTCTATTCTATTGTAGAAGAAGAGGAGGTGAGTGACAATGAGGAAGATAGGAGGACAGACAGAAGGACAGACAAAAGGGCCAAAGGTCATATTTACATGTACGTCTTGTTTTATGTAAAATGTGTTTCTTTACTGTTAACAACACTGTCTTAAAAAAAGATATGCACACAGCTAATAAAGAACAAAGAAATGGAGAAAGAGAAATCTGCAGCCAATCAAACAGGCAGATGTAGGGAGACAAAATATAATAGTTTATGCAAGTCAGACAAGTGAATGATAGTGGGCAGTAGCAGAGCATTCTGGGACGCCTGTCAGAAATATAAATCATCAAGCAGACGCTCAGCATGATTACAGCTGTTACACACACACAGAGACACACACACACACACAGACACACACACAAACACACACACAGCCATGTGTATTAATAAGACACATTGGCACAGCCTCATCGCTCTTTCTCTCTTTCACACACACACACACACACACCTACAGCTGCTTATTCATATGTAGACTTGTGCACACAAAGACATATGCATGTCCACACACACACAGACACACACACACACACAAGTTTAAGTTTTAAGTTGGGCAGTAGGACATACTTGTGAATGAAGACGGTCTTCATGCCCAGGGCTCGTGCTATGGCGCAGGCATGTTGGCCACCAGCACCCCCAAAGCAGGCCAACACATGCTTGGATGTGTCATGACCCTTTGCCTGAAAACAAGGACACACAGAGCCTTTACAAATAGTAGTACCATGATAACAGATGTCATATTTGTTATTTATTCAGGACTTTGACAGTTACATGCAGAGCAACACACAGCTAATATAAACATCCGCCGCCATCAGTATTGACAGTATTGCTGCGGAAAAGATCTTTAAAAAGTGATTAAAAGTGGCAATACTAGTTACACTTATACATACACTTTTACTGACACTGTAGCATGCACAGTGCTCACTATCTATCACACAGACAACATATTGTTGCTTTATCAACACTGGCTAAGGCACCCATTCCAGAATTCGGTGATCCGGGTTCAAGTCCAGTATAAGATCATTTTGTGATACTTCCCCCTCTCACTCTCCCCAATCATTTTCTGACCTACCTTTAAGGTCCTGTCAGATTGAAGGCTATAAAGACCTATAAAAGCAAGACCTATAAAAAACTATAGCAGTGCCTGCCAGTACCTGTGTCAATGCTCTGATTGGTCGACACATGGCCTCATTGGCCACACGGATGAAACCCATGGCAACCTCCTCTACGCTCATTTGCGTCGTGCCGCCACCCCGGCCAGCACTGCCACTGCTGTTGGACTGGCCGTTGGGAGCGTTGGCGCCGCTCTGGGACTGACCAGACAGGAAGTGGTTGATCTCCTTGGTGAGCTGACGGAAGTGGCGCATGGTCTCCTCGCTGGACAAGGGCTCGTTCTCGCCCGGGCCGAAGATGCGCGGGAAGAAGCTGGGCAGGAGCCTGCCAAGCGCCAGGTTGGCGTCGGTCACAGTGAGAGGGCCACCTTTGAACCGAGAAGAGTATTGAGTTAGCACTCCACTTACCACTCCACATTTATGGGAAAACAACTTAAGTTTGTATGGGGATATATATGGCCATTATCATGTCATAATCTGAGTTGGTGTTCTACTACACTCGCGAGAGTGAATTCCTTTCAGTTGCTATACAGCTTTTCTGAGTCCTGTGTGGTGTAATGCAGCCACAGCCCCAAGGGTTAGACTCACTCTTATATAACATTTTTTTTTCATTCTTTACAGAACTTGGAGTGATTCCAAGTTTTCCTTATTCGTGTTCAGCTCCTGAAGCCTTTTCATAGCTCTAAAAAATGTGGAAGGATAATGAGTATGTATGGAATTATAAAATGAGGAAAAAAATGAATAGTGGGATCATATTTCTAAGGCTTATGCAGCAGCAGTGGTAGGCCTGACAGCCATAGCTCAGGGACATGTATGATAGAGAGATTCAAATGGAATGTAATGAAAGCAGAGAATGACCATCCAACTGTCACTGCAGCTGCTTTGCCATATGATATACTAGAACTCCAGATCAAATTGCTGCAGAGTTGGTCAGAATAAATAAATGAGTGAGTGAACGAGTGAAATAGTGAATAAATGAATGACTAGTAGGAAAACAAAACCATGAGAAAACATAAAAGCACAAAATGTAAAAAAAACAAAAAACAGAAAAGCACTAAAAAAAAGATCATGTTTGAAGATTAAAGGCAGATTAAACAGGAGCAATAATAACTAATAATTCCAAGAGGTTTTCTCACCTTTTCTGTAGCAGGCTGGCCCAGGATGTGCTCCAGCAGACTCTGGACCTACTACAAACATGCCTGACCTAGGGGAGCAAAATTGACAAGATATTTATTCACAAAACAAAAACACTGCACTGGTTATTTAATTTTCTGTGGAAACCAGTTTGCATTCTAACTGGTGCTCATAAACGGAGCTTGGTCTGGCAAACCTCCCATTGATAGGAAGTTGTCAGAGGCGGGATTAACGGGCGTCTTTTAAATGCCTCTGTGTACTTCTGGACAGAGGTACAACCAATCAGAGCACTGATTCTGGTGAAGAATGTGTAACACTGGTTTTTCATGAGTTACCTGATCTTTTAGCCAATGGAACAGGTGAGAATAGGCAGGTTGGCCAGACTGACTTGGACGAGAAATTCAATGTAGTGTGTCACAGGCAGTATGGGCGGGCCCAGGCTAATTTTATGCACTAACCTCTCTCTAAGCCACACAACAGACTACTATCAAAAGTAACAATTCAAACCTTATGACTAACAATTACCTGACTTTAAATGGCACATGATTCTATCTGAGTTCTGTGACACTTTTTTTGGAAAACAGCTTAGCCCTAAAACAAGGTGTGAGAGACACTACAAAAATAACTTGCAATATGCTTTTTTTTTTGAGGTAAAATGGATTAATACAGTAATCAATTCTGTGAGGTTAAACCAATCAGCTAAGCCTGCTGCATTCTTTTCCTGACACCGACACATAACTTTACATAAAAGCTTTACATGCAGTTGTTAAAATGTGTTTTTTATGCTTTCAACTGGGGTAACCATGGAGATTGGTCAGTACAGCTGTGCTGCTATTAGGACTGCTGGTTTGTGTGCTGTACAACTGGCTTGTACAAACAACTTCAATGTCAAGGGGGTTGGTTTGACCTGGGAACACTTTCAGAGAAACAGTGTTTGCATTTGCTGCACTCATTACACTGACTCAGAACAAAGCATGGCCTGGTGTAGGAGCTTCTGAGAGCTGAGAGTGGGAGAAACGATAAGTTATGTATGTAACTACGGTTACACGGTTCTTCAGTTTCTGATGACCACCAGAGCTTGGCATTAACTCCTAATACCTGTCAGAAGATAGCAGAAAGGTCACTTCCTGGGTTAACTCGTCCCTTTGAGTTGGCACACAGGAAATACGTCACCCAGGTCACAGGTGGATGGTTGTGGATGCCATCACTCAACCGCCTCTGGCGGTAAGGGGAAATGAAAGAGAGCCTCTAACCTGAAGAAGAGGCGAGAGCCTCCACCCGCAGCAACAGTGTTAATGTCCAGCTGTGGGGCCTGCAGTGTGACCCCTGCTGTGGTCGCCTCAAACACATGCTCGTACTGGCCCGCATAGCGACTCACGTCCGTGGAGGTACCTGTGGAGACAAGGAGAAATTTGGTGTAAAATGACCTTTGGGCATGTTAAAACATGACAGTGAGTTGGTATTTTGCTGAGGTGTAAAACTCTGCTAGCCTATTGCATTCCAAACTCTAGCTCTAGAGCTACTTTGAATGTTTTAAAAAATAGCGATGTCTTCAATCTATCTCCATGCCCTGATCACCAGCATGGTGAGTCTTTTTGATACAAATGCTAAAAATAACAGAGCTAAGAATGCAACACCGTCGATTCAACATTTTACACAGAATTTTTCATTTAAAAAGAGTCAGAGGTGAAAGTTCAAAGGTGAGATGAAAGAGGGAGAAGGTGTAAAGATCAGTAAAGAGAGGGAACAAACTTATAGTTGCTGTAAGAAATATAAGGCAAGTAATCATAAAATGGCTCTAATACGTCACCAGGGATTTTAGAAAGTATGTCAAACTGCTATACCAATTTTACTGACAACAGTACCACTTGCATTTTAAAACGCAGGAGTACGCAATACGTTTTGATTTTATGTTTTTTTTTCTTTCTAGGGTTAGGGTTAGGGTTAAAGTACCCTAGACGGCAGTAGCAGTTTTGCCCACAATCCTACAGATAGCGCCTTGTGCATTCTATACTGTGGTATTACACTTTGTTCTTTTAAGTTAATGCACGGAGTATTAAAAAAACAAAGCTGTTGTGGCTTGATTAGTTTCAGGCCAGTCTATGTCCTTTTATTCAGTAAACCATCCACCAATCTTCAGGTCTGACCCAGGTCGCCATAGCTAATCCCTACATTTCTTCCCTACTCCATAGCTCCCTATTCTGTCTGATGTCTTGCCCTGATCTATTGCATTTCTTCCTACCTCTGTACGAGTGGGGTGGTCGAGTGACTCCATTCCTTCCCTGTTTCCTTCCCCTCTATTGTTCCTCATCTTTGTGGGCTACCTCTCCTCCCCCACTAGGTAAACAACAAACAACCCGAGTACACTCCCTCACACATACTTTTTTTGGCCCTGTCTCTGGCTCAGGGTGGTAGGACTATCTCCATTGTCTGTCTGTGTTGTGTAATATTGTGTAAGTTGCTGCAATCCTGTCGTTTGTTTTGTTGTGATTCCTGCTCTAAACCAGATTTGAATGTTTTAATTAATTAATTAATTTTTCCCCCCATTTTTTTATTTAATTAAGGTGAAATAATTAAGGTTGGAGCTCACATATGCACACACTACATTTTCTGTAGCATGCATACACATTACACAATGACCCTCCTTAGCAGCACCATGCCTTGTGCATCGATTTTGTTTTGCCTGCTTATTTTTCTCTTCCATCCTTACCCCCCATGTCGAAACCGATGACGGGCTTGTTCTCTGTGGAGCTGTAGGAGGTGACGGCGTAGCCCACCACTCCTCCCGCCGGCCCAGACAGCACTGCCCGCGAGCCACAAAACTGCCCCATGGGAGTCAGACCCCCATCTGACTGCATGAACAGCACATCCACATCCTGAGCATAAAGAGAAAGAAAAAGAAACAAAAAACAAGAGATAAGGGGCATCAAATACACTAAGAAGGAGAAGAAGAAATTGTGTGAATAAAAAAACAACAATACATAGAAAGAAAAAAACAGGGAGGAAATACAATGAGCACTGTAGGTGCACGTATCTGCACATCTGGTAGATATCACTGACTTTGCAATAAACTGCACTACATTAACTAACTATTAGAGTTTGTTTTAGATGGAGAGGGAATTGTGATCCCTATTCCAAAGAACACTGTGTATATAAAACACTGATGAGCCTCTCACCTTCAGGCCTCCTTTAAACCCTGAGGTAAAGCCACGCAGATACTGGCGTATTTTGGGTGTGAGGTAGGCGTCTGCACAAACTGTGTAGCCTCTAGGTACAGCTCGTATCATGGGCATCACCTCACTAGACAGAGACACCTGTGTGAACCCCAGTTTCCGTGCCAACGAGCCCACAGCCTTTTCATGGACAGACCACCTGTGACAAAAAAAAAAAAAAAAAAAAAAAGAGGAACAGAACTGTTACTGGCTGAACTGAATGAATGTATGACGCAACAAACGGATCAACATTCTTGCCTCACATTTGACAAGACGTCTGCAGGATGACAATAACACAATAATTTACAGTGTCTCTGTTACTGAGTAACTGTTTTCTATTAATCTTCCAACGTAGCTGTCATAACCTAGTCTTTTTGTTTTAGATATAGATTTTTACATCCTATACAGTTTAGAGTTACTGAGTTACTGTAAATGTGTAGTTCTCGCTAGTAGCAGCCACACCAACAGGCAATGTGCTTATCTATTGGCAAGTGTATTTCCACTATCGACCTTAATTTGCTGTTTACAGTTGTACCGAGATAAATCAGGTATGGCAGGAAGCCAAGACCTTCTGAAGGTGCCTTTGATCATAAAAAAAAAGATATGAGATGTTAAGAAAGTGGGGAAAACTTATCTGCTGAGTCTGACAAACAAACACACACATGCACACACTAAGAGAACAAAAGTGGCTGAAGCTAAACAGAATAATGCAAGAAATTAAGAGTTAAGTGTTGTGTGTGTAGAGAGGGTGGAGTAGTATAAAGGAGAAAATAAAGCAACTGAGTCCAGCCTTTCTTTCCTCTTGCTCACTTGAGTTAGCCCATCGAGTTAGCCATGTCTAAGCACACCACCCCTATACAGAAAGGAAAACTGCCTGGAATCTGACACCCACTGCTACAGATGCAATGCATATTTAAGGCCCTTAAGCACTGAGTTGTCTGGCAATGTTGTAACTAATTTACAGAAAAAAAGGTAGTTGATGATCAACGAATAAAAAATGGGCAATCATAAAGCACACTACACGTATACGACCTCATTATTCACCATTTGCTAGATCTCAGTTTTCACACTTCAGCACATGTGCAGCATTACTCAAACACAGCTGCATGAGACTCATGCTGAGGTGAACATCTCAAACATGTTATATCTCAAAGCACACACAGGGCATCAACACAGCTCTGGTGCTCGTATGGAGCTGAAAACATATGATCCACACTTAACCTCTAAGAATGTAAATATGCTCTTCTAACAACAACCCCCTACCCACCAACCAAAAAAAAATCCCCAAAACATCCCAGTATTTTCACTTCAAAACACACAGAGAACACTGAATGGAACATTGTTTTCTAACCATTCTAATTTTTTTTCCAACTGCTGTTTCAACCTAATTCACAACAATGTAATAATGTTATCCATGTTCATCAACGTAATAATGTTATCCATGATCTGCAGTGATGTATGATTGGTGAAATTTGATTATGACAGCTCAGTGTGACATCTGACTCCACGTACGTGTACGAGTGGAGCAGCAGCACAGCCAGGCTGGTGATGCCACGGGACAACACCCCCTTCAGGTCCTTCTCCACCTGGTGCAGGTCCAGCTCCTTCCACACCTCCAGACTGTCCCCTGTGCTGCCTGAGACAGGAAGATAGCAGGTGCGAGTGAGGGAATAGGAAATTATGATACTGGTTGATGCTGGACCTCTACAAGTGAGTTTAAAAGTCCTGCAGTGGCTGGCCATATAGCCAAAAACTTTGGTAGATTTTAATGAACTGTGGTAGATTTTAACCCACTCACTGCGATCTGTGTTTGTAGGTACCCAGTCATATGTTCAGTTTTTTTTTTTTTTTTACAATATTGTCTACATTTTATTTACTATTTGTTTTCTCTCGTTCTCTTTCTGGTCTTAGGTGTATGTTTCCTCTTGTATGGTTACTTCTTTCCTCTTGTATGTCTTTATACGTTTCCTCTTGTATGGTTACTGTGATGGTCAATAGTTCTGTGTTCTTGTTTTGTTTGTCTGTTTTCTAAAACCTTGTAATAATACAAGGTGGGTCAGAAAATACAGGACACATTTTACATGCTTATATCATAGAATCTAAAAATGATAGAGAGCAAAAAATATATTTGTTGAAAACTGACATTTAGAAGGGTAGGTTTGGAAAAACACAGCCAAGAACATTTCAAAATATAGATCAAAACTGAAAAATATATAAATGTCAATAAACTGTCGATAGAAACATTTCCCAGTCAAAGTAAGTGAAATATAGAAAAACTGACAATTTGCATGCAGCTCTATGCAAGGAATCTCAGCAGTGGGAGCAGAATGGAATTTTGGAATAAGCGCAAGTTCTGGCCTATGTTTGGGATCTACTTGCAGATCTGCATGCCACAAATTTAAATCATTGGCAGTTTCTCTATATTTCCCTTACTTTGACTGGGAAATGTTTCTACTGACAATGTTTAATGATCCCATTCAGAATTTTTAATCCAAGTCTGTAGTTTCTTCTTGGCTGTGTTTTTGTAAAAAAAAAACCTACCCCAAACTTGTGGTGTCCAGAGAAATTAGCCTCTGTATCAAAAACTCCTGAATGTCAGATATATGACATCTATACATATGTACAGATATTTAAAACGTGTTCCGTATTTTTGGCCCACCTTGTTTGTTAATTACAAAAAAACAAAGTTCATGCAGTTGCAAAATGCAGTTATTGTGCTATCAGATCTGAGAGTCAGCAGTAGTAGCACTATACCAGTCTCATTATGGTTCAGATGCTTAACTGTGAAGCCAACACTTCCTCATGTCAACAGTCAAAGGTCTTTTATTGTCATGTGCACATTTATCCCTGAAAAGAGTTCATATTTAGCTGATCATATATATATATATATATATATATATATATTCATATATATAAAAAAATAAATTTGAGCTGCTAAACTCAAAATACTATGTTCATGTGTCTTCATGACCAGCAAAAAAGGTAACTTCAAGGAATGAGTACCAAGGCTAAACTCAGTTTTCAGTGTTGCTTTTCGAGAAATTGTAGCTATGGCATGATAACTCAAAGTGGTTGTTAGAAATGTGAAATGTATAGTGCTATAAAGTACCAGTGACAATGCGTTTGGATTCCTTCCTTGGCAGCTTGCAGCCATCTTGTTTCAGGACAACACGCTCATCCACCTCAATCACCTCTTCATACAGCACCTCCGGCACCGACACTTCCTAAAGGAGCCAGTTTCAGAAACAGCTTCATAAAAGATTCATACAAGATTCACATTACGTTACAGAGTTTACATTACAGGTTTGTTCGGCTGCTTTCTATTTGTATTGTCTGTTGTGGTAATCTTTTTTATTGTCTCATTGCCCCAATGGCTGTTGTTTTATTCTACAAGCCTTTTTAATGTTTTAATGTCATGTCTCCATGTATTTGTATGGTGAAACCAAAGGCAGATTTCCATATTTGTGGATCATTCAGTTTTCAAATTCGCAATACATTTCCAATACATTAACTTGGCCACTTTCGACATAAAATGAGCTATCTTCAGTAAAGTGTCATGCTGTAAACTGTCCCTTTGTTTTTTTCCCCCCAACTGCACTTAAAGATAACAAGAACTAACTTGTCAATGAATTCTGACAATGGGTTACATATATCCTCCATCCAAATTGCCCATGTTGCAATAGTGTTCCTGGATGAATGCAGACTTTATCTTTTATCTTTGAGCCCACCTACTCATTGAATCACTGAAAACGTGAATGGCATTCTTATCTGAAGTAACAACAAGTACCCTTATATCAGTCGTACTGGTTTCGTAACACAATAGAGGAGGCACATGTCCAAACAGTAGGGACACTTAGATTAGGCATGAGGGAAACCATCATGTGGTGGTCAAATATAAGATTTAGCATCATCAGACAAGACAGTCAGAAAAGTCAGTGGGCATTTCAGTGCCCCAACATCAATGAATTGTGTTTTGCACCTGAACCATACGTCTTTGAGTAACTAAAGGTAAATAAATTAGAATAAGAGACAACTAGAACTGTGAACGAGGGTGTTATAATGCTCTTATAATGCACTGTCCTTATCTGTTTAGTATTGGTGATAGTCAGATCAGCCTGTTTATTTTCTACAAAGCCTTACATCAACTATCATGAATACAGTATGTTCTATTTTCCAATGAGAAAGAACACTGGAACAGACAGCCTCTTTCATACATGTTCATGATTTAGTGTGCCACTTAAGTGTGTGTGTGTGAGAGATCATGAAGCGTCAAGTGCAACCCCTGTACAGTTCAGCTCAAGGTTGATGCATCTGGGATTGATTTACTGACGGAAGAGACTGCGCTCTCAGCAGAATGCATCTACCCAGCAGCATGTCCAGAGAGTAAACACACAGAAGCACAGCGGGATTGAAACTAATACCAGATAACGATCTGATAAAGGAGCACTATAAAAGCACAAACCCGATTAGGGCATCTACTTACTATAATTTGCATCCAGATTTAGATGCTTTTCAGCTGACATAGGGCGAGGAATTATACTTATTATAGATAGTACAGCCTGGTCTTTCTGCTTTCACTCTTTGACAAATTAGTTGCAATTCCCTACAGTGATGCTGAAAATATAAAAAAGTAAATCATACATAGCGCTTACAAATGAACAACTTGCAACGTGCTGTCTATGAAAACAGCCACTAGTGTGCCTGTCTGTGAGAGACAACTAATCATTGCCACACAAACTGCTTTCCTACTGTGAAGGAGGCACGCACTGGTTGTTAGGGTGAGTGTCAGTATCAGTCTCCAGTTAGTATGAGGGTGTGTGTGGGGTGGGTTGCTCCTATTCAGACAAGCCTCTGAGTCAGTACACCATTGTGTGTTGGCAGCTAAGCCCCATTTGGCCATCTGCGATGGTTATTTCACTGCCCTCTTCTCAATCCCCTCTCCCTTTTCCTATGACACACACACACACGCACGCACTCATGGAGCTCGCCTGTCACTCACCAGATCAAACAGCCCTGGCCGAGCCTGTGTGCCAATGTGCAGAAGGTCCCGGAAGCCCCGTGTCACCAGCAGGGCCGTCCTCTCGCCTTGCCTCTCCAGCAGAGCATTGGTCGCCACTGTAGTGCCCATCCTGATCCAGCCAATCAGGCTGGTGTCGACAGGCTGCTCCCTGGGGAAAGCCCGCCCCATTTCCTAATAATCCATGTGTCAGAGAGTGGGAGGGGGGGGTAGAAGAGGTAAGAGGATAATACAAGCATGCAAACATGTCAAATCACTCTGTCTCTCTCTCATTTACTCTCTCTCACACACACACACACACACACACACACACACACACACACACACAGCACACAGACAACTATCTCTGAATTACTGCTGCTACCTTATCACGGTAACCTGTCATTATTAATTGCAGGTTGACTACTGTAATTGATAATTCTATTGTTCATGTCATGCATTCTATTAGCCTCCTACTCCCTTACTATTCAGCAGCATTTTATCCTCTCTGACTCACGCCCCACATTGTTTTCCACTCAACCACTTATCAGCGCCCTTTCTATCCTCACCTGTTCCAGTACTCGGCGGATGCCCTCAGTAGGGGCATCTTTGTAGTTTTGGGGGTCGTGAGACAGTAGCTTAAGACCCTCTCGTTTCCATCTGGTAAACGAGCAAAGACATCTGTGAATGTGCCTCCCCGGTCAATGGCAAAGTCGAACTTCCCAGGAGTCTCGGCCATCTCAACTGTACAGGAGAGGTGCGGGATGCCGGGTTTGTAATTCTTCTTAAGACAGTTGTACAGAGCTGAAAACGCACGCCAAAACACAGTTTGAGTTGCTGCTTCCCTTAGAGCATACCCCATTTGGAGTCATTGTGGTGTACTAATGTCTAAGCAGCATTGACACAACATAATCTCTCGTACACAAATTTAATGTACAGTTTGTACGATTAGTGGCAATATATCTCATTCATATCAATGACACTGGAAGCACCCTTGAAGGTTTGTACATATGTAACCTATAAGCCTGACATTTATCGTTCAGATGTGGTGCATTTGGATATTTAGTGAATGGCTATTGCCTATATCTGCTCCGGAATTATTAAATTATTAGAAATTATTAGGTCCTCAGTTGACTCTTTTGCTAAATGTCATAGTGAACGAAGCCAGTCACACCAAATGAATGGGTTGATGAGTTGGTCAGATAATATAAGACTTTTTACCTGAGAGCACGTTGTGCTGTGGCTTATACGAAAACATAGCAAGCTGTTAGCAGCCTTTCAAAATTACCGGCAAAACCTTACAGTCGGGTCGGTTGGCCTCCACTATTTAATGCAAAAAATGACTCTTTCACAATTAACGCCTTAATTTAATTGAATACTTACGTTGTACCAACACCAGCACCACCACAGCCGGCTGCAGACAAATTCGCGTCGGAAAAGCCCCGCCGTTCACACACCAAGCTGAAGCTCCTCGCAGTACGATTTGCTAGAAACCTTACCCCACCCCCCACTTAGAGGGCGGTACCTGACACGGCTGCAGAGGGACCCTATATATGTGCCCTATAAAATTAGGTCTGCGTGTTTTAAAAAGTAACAAACATAACAAAACAAAACAAACACCAAAAAAGCAAGCATCAACACCTACATAAAAAAGAATATAGTTCAGTTAATAGGTTGATATTCTAATTTAGCAAGAAGAGTTGCAAGAAGTGCAATTTTATGAATATAAGCTATGTGACTTTTATTTCAGATAATGCTTAAAACATTTCAAGAAATGTGTCTTAAAATAATTCTAAAAAATATGTCAGGTTACTCCATTAATCCACATCAATTCAATTAAAATGTGCATGTTTGATTTTATGCAATACTGTAAGATGTAAGTGTATTGTACTTCAAACAATGTGTAATTAATGTAAATAGGTAATTAGGCTAGTTTTGTCAGTACAATGCAATTAACTATTTGTTTTTATATAGGCTATAGTCCAGGCTCCAGTGTAGAAGGCTACTTACCATAAAACAGTACCCAACATGGAATACTACAATGCACCACAATGTGTAGTAAATAAAGTATAAATGTATTATTTGCTATTGAATACTACAGTTTCTACTGTATTACACTATACTATCGTGCTACTGACTATAATATTTACTATAGTATACTACGATGCATAGTGTCTTACTATAGTATTTACTATAGTACACTGCAATGTGCAGTGTTTAATATAGCATTTATTATAGTACAACAACCTACAGGAACTGCTATAGTAAATACCTCATTATATTATACCATAGTTAACTATAGCAATCTACAGTATACTAAAGTACTGGAAATACTGTAGAAAACTACAGTATTCTACAGTAACAACAAAACAAAAGGCGGTGTCAGAGTGGCAGTAACAGTTTATTGCTGTTTACGTAAATACAGTCTGGTAAAGGTAGGAGGTATTTAAATAGATGCATGTATTATTTCATAAAATATAAAGTTAGCCGCCAATACAACTTACTCACCTGCAAATATTAAGGCACACTGGGGAAAATCATCTTTATTAGCCCTAACGGCATTAAAAACCGGACTAAGCACAAATATAACCCGGATCTCTCATTTCACTCTAACAGGCTTTAGCAAAACACAACCCAAAACCGCCACTCACATCACTCAGTCACTCCTTGCATACTAATTCACTGAGAAAGATTAGGTATGTAACAAGTTGAAGGGCCATTGAGCAGTCTGGGCTACAACATTGCTCCACTTAAGGGAAGCACATCAGCCAGAGAAAGTGTGCACATATGAGAGTGAGAAGAGCTTCTACTTAAAATCAATTAAGTTACTTTGTTGATTAACAACCTAGAAGTGCAATCACGTGTGCATAATAAAGACCTGCATCTTTGGGCTATATGCAATCTAATGTGCAGGTCTCTAAACCCAAGCTCACAGCAGGGGTCACCAAGGACACTTATTGTAATAGAACAGTAACGGCAGTAAATGGCTCTTTTTTTTAGAGGAATTAACTGGTACAAAAAACAGCAGAGACATAGCTGCATAAGTGCACTGTCAGTCCAGTCTTCATCCATATGACATCTGCCTGGTTTTTGGTAGTAATACTAATTGTGAGCTTTGGCTTGCCCCACACTCAGTGGCAATTCTGACACTTGGGGTGGCAGCGCTGTTTGGCATTGCAACGGCATCCTCCACTGGTGTCCCCAGGGCCCTAAAGAAACATGGCATGGAGTTACAATACATTCTATGCGTTTAATACAGAGGTTAGTTCAACTGGTATTTTTGTCAACAAACCTGTTGTTATTGTAATTGTAATTGTATTTCCACTTTTTAACTTTGTTTTTACATAATAATGGTTTTGATTTAAAAAAATGCCACAATTGTGCATTTAATGTGCTTGTTTGTGACATTGACATGTTTCTGTGATGCCATGTATGTCGGGAGCCTTCTGTACATTTTTGAGAACAGACAGATCAGCTTGTACCCTAATCAAAACAAACCAAACCAAACACACAAACACACACACACACACACACACACAGATACTCCCTTGTCTTACCCCAGGTCCCCATCGCGGCCCCCTGGTGACCCAACAGATCTCTGTGTGACAGACAGTGCAGCGCAGCCAATCACAGCCTTCTTTTTTCTGCACTATTATGCCACACTGAGGACAGTGCATGGCCTCGCCAGACCGGACAAGAGTCTATGCGGAGATAAATTAAAGTATGAGGAAACACTGTTATTTCCACATAAGCATAATGTATTCATAGCTTAAAGCGGCATATAAGATATTGGGAGTGTAACTAGTGTTTCCATTTCATGTGCAAGTCAGTGCCATTATCTGGTGCATTAGCACCCTCTACTGGTTCATAAGCAAAGCTACAACCTAAAACTACAATTACAGGCATCAAGTATATATATATATAATAGCCTACACTAGGTGGCTTAGGCTTTCAGCATTACCTCTAGTAGTACATTATGCAACCAAATACAGTCTTTGATGCAATGAACAGCCATCAATCGTTTTGTATCCAACTGTGGACTACGTAGACAAAACTGGCCAACCTTCAGAAGGTCTCTTGTCCTCCGTGCTGCAGTATCATTAATGGCCCGAGCTGCCAGATCATCCTGGTACTGCTTACAGTTCATACCTTCATGAATGGCCTGAGAGAGAGAGATGGGAGAGAGGAAAGGCAACATTAGAAACAGTATACATGAAAGTGTGATCCATCCACCCTCAACATTTTTGGCACTCGATACTAATGTGCGTTGTCCTGTGCCTAGACACCTCTATTTATTTTAACTTTTCCTTTTTTAAATTCCTTATTTACTTTATTTGCTCCTAAGGTTGAGCTGACACTTGTAAAAGTGCAAGACATTTCAGTAAAGACAAAAAGCCTTTTTATGAGTACAGGAGAAGAAAACTTGAAGCTTTATCAGTTTGCCACAGTGTTTCCGTGCATACTTTGCAGAGAAGGCAGTTCTGCTTCTTGCAGACGGGGCAGTGGAAAGTGTTGACGGTGTCCTCGTAGACACACCAGCCCAGGCAGTCGGGTGTGGCACAGTGATAGCTACCCTCGCAGCGCGACTCGGCCACAGACAGGCCCCTCTGCAACCACTGCTCGTACTCCTCCACAGACACCAACTGAGAGGCACAACCAGAGAGAGGGAGAGAGGGGGAGGGAGAGAGAGAGAGAGAGAGAGAGGGAGGGGGGAGAGAGAGAAAGGGAGGGGGAGAGAGAAAAAGAGTGAAAGCGAGAGAGAAAGAGTGAAAGCGAGAGAGAGGAAGAGGAAGAGTGAGAGTGAGAGTTATGATGATAATGATAATGATGAGCTATGGGCATCTGTCACAACTAAACCTTTTCATGTGTCTGTTTATTTATTTTGAAAGGGACAACGTACATCATCTGTAGATCATCTGTAGCTCCTGTACACTTTCACACTTTTAACTGCATTTTGTGCTAGTGCTTGCATCAGCTCAGAGATGTTGCCTAAAGAGTCCTCACCGCTCGTATTTCTCTCTCCTGTAGAGTGCAGTTACAGGCGTACAGGTCGTCGCGGTAAGGGCATGCCACCTGGGGATCCTCGGACATGTTGATCACCGAGCGAAGACATTCTCTGTCCGAGAAGAGGAACGAGTGACAATACGATTTATACTGCTTCACTCCTAACCTTCACCTCATCTCAAGCGGGAGATAACACAAACAGTTCACAAGATCCCACTTCAAAAGTTCTCTCCCAGAGCTTTTAGGTAATCCCATGCTCTTAGGCAAGCCCAGTCTATGGGCATAAATCAGGTCACCCAGTTAGGACTTCTTCATCTTTGCAAAAACCTATGAGGTAATACTAAGCACCTTAATTGACATAAGGATACAAGCATGCATCAAGATGGTTTTTGAAGACTGCTAAATGATAAATACTGATACGTGTACATGCACTGTCCACAATCTCACGTTTCTTCTTAATATTGTTTCTAGGTGGTTGTCAAATTGTCAATTGATGTCACTGCAGCCAACTTCACCAGCCCAGCTAACCATATACGGACCTCCCAACTGCTCTGGTTCTATGAACTTTCGAGTGGTATGAAACTTTAGATCTTCTTAAGAGCCCTACAGCCTTGCATTCTTTCCCCCTTTTTCTTAATCCTTTTCTCACTTGCAGAAGCAGTGCAGGCATTCCCTCAGCAGCACCCCTTCCCCAGGCTGCAGCTCCTGGTAGCAGATCCGGCAGTCCACACTATCGGGGTTGGGCACCAGCTCCTGGCCGTCCATCTGCACCAGACGGGCAAAATTCTCTCTGCGCTCGGCATCCCTGGCCTGGACATGAGGACACCATACACAAGTGCAAACAAACGAACACACACACACACACACACACACACACACACACATGTGCGAACACACACACACACACATGTGCGAACACACACACACACACATGTGCGAACACACACACACACACACACACACACACACACACACAAATAAACACACTGCAACAACCTCCAAAATGACCCTTTGTTCTAAAAACACAACCAAACTTCTTTGACACAACATTTTTTTATTTTGGTGTATGATACAGATTACATGTGTAACTTAATAGTACTAGTTGACAATAACATGGTAAATCTCCTGTTGTCAAGTACATTCAGGAATATGTCATGTGTCAGGACAGTAAGTATGTGGATAGGACTTCAAACCCATTTTAAAATGAGACCTATTCTTTAAAAAGTTTATCAATGTATCATGCCAACAGAGCCATATCATGCCAAGACCAACAGTGCTGGTGAGATTACGATCCATGTCATTGTATTCTCCGATCCCAAATTAACCCACATGCCAGATCTTCCCTAATATACTGCATCCTCTCCCTTAAAATCACTGATCTCAAAATTTAAAAGAATGGGCATGAATTCACCACACGGTGAAAATTAAAATAAAACTGTCACAGTTTTTTTTTCTTTTTAAAAACAATCTATAGAGCCCGGGGAAGCTCAGGTGAGATATTTTAAGCATCTTCGTGCTCACGTTATATAGGATCATGAGCAGGGTTTACTTAACAGTGGCCACGATTTAGAAAACATGCCAACATTTTTACAAAATCGTGAGTACCACGCTTTAGTAAATTGTGCTCATGATGTTACATAATGTGAGCACAAATATACTTAAAATATTTCATCTGAGTTTTCCCGTGCTCCGTAACAATCCATTTGTGCAATTATATTCAACACTCACCACTCCCCCTACTTCCAGTCTATATACACACATTTACAGTTTCTATACACCAATAAACACTTCCATAGAAAATAAAAATCAAGCTTTGGGAGCTATACAGCCTGCTTTGTTTCTTGGGAACTAAAGCTGCCCAGAACTTAACAATAGTGTCAGTCTGTCTGAGCTTAGATTCTCTAAAAGGTTCAAGAGGGGAAGTTGAGTCAGTGAATGCAAGTGGCAGAACCCGTAAAGTGTGAATGGCGATATTGAGCACCTTGACTGCAAGTCTGTATGTATTCGGCAATCCTGTGTACAGTATGTTTATCGGTGTGATGTTTTTGTCGGTAATAATGTACAGTCCTAGTGGAGCAGTGACGAGCCGCGTGCGTGTGCGTTTGCACGTGTGTATGTGTGTGAGAGTGGTATGTGAGTGTGTGTGCGTCAGTAGTCCTGGTCGAGATTGGGCAGTAGTGGGTTGTTGGGTTCAGCAGCAGCCCTGAGCTCCTCTCTTCTCCCTTTCTCCTTTAAAAGACAAAGAGACAAAAGAGAAGAGAGTCAGCCTGGGGAAACCACTCCCCCCCCAACCACCCACCCACCCATCCAGCCAGCCACTGCTACCCCCCCATCACAAACAGCCTGGTTTTATTGCCCAAATGCCTTCTGACACTGGCGTCTATTCATGTCCATTTTGAATTCCCTCTGTCTAAGCAACTACTCTCAGCTAGAGATGGGCTATGATCAGTGGTCAGATATCACAGAGATTTTAGCTTCAAAACAAAATCTTACTCGAGTCCCACCTTCATATCAGCACCATGCATGGATTGTAGTAAAAGCAGCCTTAATGTTGTTTGAGAAAATAAGTGGAATTTATGAGAGAGGGTTTTGTGTGTGTCAGTGTTACTGTCTATGTGCCTTGGTGTATATGTGCGTTTCCAACCTGTTGGTACTGTCTGACGGCCTCCTTCTCCTGCTGGATTCGACGCAGCTCCACAGGGTCTGGCCTGTATCCTCCAGGGACAGTGTAGCTCTCAGGCCTGTCAGTGCTGCAGATCTCACAGCCGGGACGGGTGGGCTTATTGATGAAAGTACAAGAGGGACAGGACCAGCCCACCTGCAAACAGACGTTTAAGTACACACACATTCAGGCCAGTTGGGTAAAAAAGCCACAGCAGTGAACTAGAAAAATTACATATAGAATGTTTTGCAGTGAAGCTGAGCAATATGACCCAATTCTGATACTGCAGAATTTTTGAGCTGACTAGTGATATATGATACCAAGGGTGGGCCAAAAAAGGACAATTTTTAAATGCTTATATCTTGGATTATAAAAATGACAGATGATAGATAAAGATAACCAAATATATTGTTGCATACCTGTCATAGAGGAAGTTATAAAATGTAGTTATGGGGACACGACTCTGACCACAAATTAATGATGTCTTTCATGTTAGAGTAGATTTGGAGAACTGTTTTTTTTTTACAAAAACACAGCCAACAACCTGACAAACTATAGACCCAAGTTAAAATTTATGAAAAGGGCATTAAACATTTCAAAGTCCACATTAATTAAATACAGAGGAGCTGTCTACAATTAAAAGTTGTGGAAAAGGCTCTTTGCAATCATTCCAACCATAGCTTAGCACGCTCATTCCAAACACAGCCTGTGCTTTTGAAATTCCAACCTGCTGGTGCCCCTGATCCCTCATAATGGTGTGGACCCTAACAGAAAATCTGTATGTAGTCAAAGTATACTTCACCAACAAGAGGAACCAATTGTTCCACCTTAATATCTCAGTGTCCACGTGTGAGTAAGAATTGCTTGCACATTACATTACAATGGAAGATCAAGTCAAAAAAATAAAAATAAATCAAATAACCATCAGCACCACAAGGTAATATGGTAATAATGGATGCTGTTATCTGCTTGTTATTTCCTGCTTGGAATGAGGCACTGGGAGATACTGACATGCCTTTAGATGGGTGGCATTATAATGAGCCTTTTAACACTACGAAGGTGACTCAATGTGTTGGGTTTTTTCAGGTAGAAAGGTCAGTCTGACCTGTTGGAATTAGCATTGTTTCTGCAGCAGAAGCTAGACCATTATGACATGTTCAATAGTTACAGGTTCATGTGTTTACAATACATCCAAGCTCATTGGCCTCATTGTCTTTCAGTCAACTGTGCGATATCTCATGAATATTTTGGACCCTGAAGGAGTGCAGACGAGGCTACGGCAGCGCCTAAGAAGACGCCAATACTAAAATCCAGCCCCAAACTTCTTGTGGCATGTTGACTCATATGACAAATTGAAGCCGTATGGAATATGCATCAGTGGCGCAGTGGATGGATTTGTGCACACACATGTGGCATTGCATTGTAAATAATGCATACATTGTTTGCCTTTAAGGCTATCCTGTGCATATTTCCAATGAAAAGTCCTTCTCTGTGCCTACAGATCTGGAAATATTAACATACTAATTAGTCTGCTTGCCATAGGCCTAGAGCTGAATTACTTACATCAGGTTACTACATCAGTGTTAGGCCTACTTACATTCACAGTGAACAGAGCAAGGCTTTTTTTGCCACTCAAAGACATGTTAATCTCTGAAAGTAGGAAAGTCGTTCAAAGTAGAAAATAAGTAGGAAATATGTGCTTGCTTTTAACTGAAAGGCTGTTTAGATTCTCTCCTTGTGTTATATTTATAAGATAATTATCTCGTAATTAGGAGATAATACTTCATGATTATAAAATAAGAGAAATAAGAGATTATATGTGCTTGCTTTTAGTAAAAGTCTATTTAGATCCTCGGCACGGATCCTATCCTTATCTCATTAATTACTAGATAATTAAGCAATAGAGTGGGAGTGAGGGCGTTCATGGATATCCTCACTGGTGTGGTTCGCCCGCCGGCACAAAGCCAAAGGCAAAGTGCCATAGGTAACCACACTTGTGAGGATACTTTTTAAGACTCAGAAACAATGATTTGTTGGCATCATATAGGATTTTTGCCCCTCAAAAAAACTACTGAGGAATTAATAAGGGAATCGATATGGAATTGCATTGGTAGGCAGAATCGACAATAGCATCAATACTGAAAAAAATCTTATGTTGATGTAGTGATGCTTTGGCATTTGCTCCCAGTCATCTTTGCAAGCAATGGTGTTTGACTAAAACAGGTAGATTTTAATCGCGAGTACCTGTGGGTTGTCTTTGCTGGATGCTAGGGCTTCATTAAGCTGCGGCATCTCCAGGCTGATGAGTTCTCGGATCTCCCCGATGCCTAGCCTCTCTGTATTTGCTGCTGGGCTACCTAAACCATAAACAACAACAAATAATTAGTCTTTGAGGACGAGGGTGAATACATGGTTTCAAATCATTGCAAGACTGCTTCACACACAGCAAGTTCGTTCTATTCTTCTATTACTTGAAAAGAAAGTTCAGAATTTATATCTCTGACTGTACGGCCATACCAAGAGCTTCTACAGCTGTAAGAGTGACAGAAGTAATTCACTTTTTGTTGACAAAAGCGACAAAACCAATTAAAAGACAAAAGCTCTAAGCATCAGCGTTTTGGCTAAGTTAAGTGAGCATCAAAAAAATGTTGAAGGCAGCTCAACCTTAGGCAAATTATCTATGGCACATTTCAGCTGTAAACAACCAGCAACCAATCAAAGTATAGACTCCTTTAAACTGATAAGCAAAATTAAATGTTTGAATGTTTCACACCATGAATCATGTAAAAAAGTTTCAGCAATGCATTTTGGAGTGTCTTTAGAAATTTTAACAACTTTTTTTAACAGCTTTTGGTGATTGACCATATGACTGTATAAGCAGGCCGACAATTAAGGCAATCATTGAGGGTCAAGATTAGGGTTACTTTAGTACTTTATGTACAGGCCCAAGTCATGTTCTTCCATTACAGAAGAAGAAAATTCATTCCTTAAACTGTGTCAGCAGAACCTTAACGTGTGTTTAAAAAAAAAAAAACAGCAATGTTTTTTAAGCATTTTTAGAGTGACTTTTCAGTTCTTTTAGTAGATTTTGGTGTGAACGTACAGTTATCGGTACTATGTGAGCACAGCCCTGACCTGTGTTGTTATGGCCCAGCCTGGAGGGCAGGGTGCTGTAGCCACGCCAGAGCTGGGAGGTGACCCCGTTGCCGGGGGAGGTCAAGGGGGTGGGTGGGCTGGTGGCGAGGGAGGAGGCGGCAGAGGCGGAGTTGAGAAGGGCACTCTCCTGGGCCTGTTGGCACTGCTGTCGGCTCACCTGGGCCTGCTGACCCGACAGCAGGTAGAGGAAAGCCGTGTCGCCGTGACAACGCACTCCGTAGGACGCCACCGAGCGCGGCTCAGCGCACAGGCACTGGCCGATCACCCAGCGCTGCACGCGCGGGTGGAAGCCAAATTCTAAGAAGACCTGGGAAAACAGAAGGGGCAAGAGGGCAAAAGCTCAGGTTAAACTGACATTATGTGAATTTTTTAAATTGTGAATTATTGTTAGTGATGCCAGCGCTCTAATTCAACATGTTTCCTTAATCTCTGCTGACAGTGCAGGAATTTGAGATTTTATTCCAAAATAAACATCTGACATAAAGCCATGTGAATATGTCAGAGTGTCTAGTCTAACACACTAGAAGAGTGTAAAGTCCAGTCTGACCTGCTGTTTGAGAGCGGCGATAGTGGTGTGAGGGAAGACTTTCACTGTGACACAGCAGGAGGAGGAGGCATCCTCCACAACAACTGCCAGGCTAAAAGTAAAGAATAATAACACAACACTCTTAAACTAGAAGACGACTTGTGCTGCGTGGTTGTAAAATATATGGGTGTGTTTGCACGTGTGAGTAGATGCTCCTTACTTGATCTCAGTATCTTCATAGTTCTTCTCAGACAGCTGGATCTTCAGTGGCGTCTGCTTGCGGGCAAGGGACATGGCACACACTGCGGCCGCCTGAGTATCGCCTGCCTCTATAGCACGGGTCAGCTCCATACACATCTCCTCTAAAGCAAGAGAGAAAGAGAGACAGAAACAGAAAGAGAAACAAAAGCAAGGGAAAAAAAGAGTGAGGGAGAAAGCAAGCAAACAAGCAAGCAAGAAAGCAAGAAAGAAAGAAAGAGTGAGGGACAGAAAGCGAGAGATTATGTTATTGGAAAGTTGTTACATTCCAAGCATCAAAAATTCAGTGTAGTTTTCTCCCCCTAAATAGCATGTGGTATAGACTGTGGAAAGATTTAAGTATGTGAGAGAACTCAGCTAGATCAAACACTCTGTGCAAATAAAGACTCTCTTACCTGTGCTGGATAAAGAGGATGAGGTTGGGTTGGGTTCCAGAGGTTCCAGGGCCAGCTGACCATCACCTTGAGATGTTCCATCTGCCACTACTAAAAGAGAAAAGTAAAATGTGGATAGCACTGTGTAATGAGAAAAGAGCAGAGGGGATGAAACATAGAAACCTTGGTAATTGAAGATTACATTTCAGCTCTGCCATAAGCTGATTCTCGCTGACAATGGACAAATGATCTGAAGGACACAAACAACTCAATAAACTGAGAAAAATCTTAGGAGCCACTACTAGACAGTGGAGAACCAGAGGCATGAAATGAAGGCTACAGGGAGAAAAACATGGACAACAGATTGAATGGCTTTCTTAGAATAATGCAAGGACAAATGGCATGATGGACACTAACCTCGATGAGCCTCCCTAAGTGACGACATGACAACCGTAGCCCACTCCTGTGCCTCTCGCTCACCGCGAAAGTTAAATGTGATGCGGTCATTTGGGGGTGTCACAAGGCTCAGCTCATGACATCGTGGCGACTTCACCTCGTAACGGACTGTCCTGAGGTCAAACTCTGCAATGGACTGAGTGAATGAAAAGAAAAGAGTAAAGACTAATAACTGGACGCAAGTTTACAGGTGGTCCAGCTGTACGTGCGTGCCATACAGCAATGGCATTAAAAACCATTTAGACACATTTACTTACTGCATTTGAATGCATTCTGTGATAGAGGATTAGTGATGGACTTTCTGTGACTTTTTTTACTTTCTTAGTGAGCTTATAGGTTGTTTTCAAGGATTTAGCCTTTATCATGAGAGCAACATGAGTTTGCCACCTCACTGCTTAATAACCCACTGGGTAGGTCTTCCATACAAAAACCTTTACATCTATCTGACTGTACTTTAACCCTTAGTTGAGAAGGAAAGCTGGTAGCCATTTTCCAAACAACGTGAGGCTGTTGACAGCATGACCATAAGCCTGATCAGTTGTTTGTATGATCCCAATTAACCCTTCTACCCTTCCAGAACACTGCAGGTAGACCTAACGAGAAACTGTAAGCCATCGGCCTAACTAACCTCCCTTGGTAACACTGATAATAATAAAAACAGCACGTGACTGTAACCGTACACTTCACGGCGACCATTATTTTAAAACACAAGAGAGTTAATATTATAAAATTATTAACTACAAGCCTAGTTCTATGCATGTTATGTGTGAAAACCTGTGTTCGAGCAATCTCTCACCATTTCGCACCCAAAAATATGATATTGACAAACTGATTTATTCTTACCACACTACGACCAGCGGTTCCGCTCGCGTCCCTTAACGTCAAGCGGAATTCCCCTGCTTTCCCCGGGTCCATGCTGAGCTGAAGCCGAAGAGACTCGTCGCCTGCCCCTGGAAGACACAGCGGTCGTATACCAGAGTGGCATACTGACACCCGCACCGACATCAACACAGTGTTACAACCGGATTGTGAGGCTCCATAACCGGGAAGAGAGGAGGACGGGGCTGGTGTTTGGGTGTGAGTCCACCCGCCTGAACTCAGCGACATTTCGCTGATGTCTCCAGGCGGGGTTTGCGGTCAAAAGACACACGGCTCCTTGTATTGTATCCGTCTTGGTGCTGCCACACGAAATATGCCGTATATTTACCAAAAGCCTCCGTGTATAATTCCCAGCTTCATCGTTGTGCATAGATATACCTTGCTAGCTTCATGCTAACAACAACGTAGTCACAACAGGAAGCGCGTACGCGGTGTAAACTCTCCTGTGAAACGTTGCGCCTCCAACGTTGGATCCGAGTGTTTAAATGTGCACTGCCCCGATCAGAGGACAGAGAGGGGATGTCCAACTTTACTTTGCCATGAAGTGCACGATGAGTCATCATGAGATCAGCGAGCAGAAAGTGACAAGGATTTTATTTAATCTGACTCTTGACTGTAAATGCAGATGCTAAAATAAACAACCTCTTTGTATTGAGTAGGTGGGTACGTATGTGACCAAATGTGAGTTACTAGCACTGCTGGTTTCCCCACAAATTAGTTGATATGTAATTTACTATTTGGCAAAGCTATAGCAGTAGTTGACATGCGATCTTCCTCAGAAGTTTAAATAGCTGGTTGCACACACTAGGCATTTGTTTAAGAAAACAAAATGTGCATACATTCACAGGCATGCTTAAGGGGGTATATTTGGAGTAATAGAGTAGATTAAATGTTTTTAGATTAAAATAGATCTGATTAAATACTACTTAAAAATGCACAGCTTTCTCAAGAACAACCTAAATTTGAGTTTGTTAGCATTAGATGTGTGGGAGGTTCTTGTGGGTGACGTAGAGTGCTTAGATTGAAATACATAGTAACCAATGGCGACATCGCCTCCTCTTCCTATTCCGTTCAGAGGGAGTGGCCTTTCACAATGGAAATTTGTGCAATCAACATTTGGTAGGCGGGGTGTGTTCACATCAAGACCGAGCTCTGCTTAATCGCCATTTCCTAACGCTTCAAGGTACAAACAGTAAGCAGATTAATTTAGCTGTTATTACAAAACAACATTTAGGACGAGTTGATCAAGTCGCCGTATTTATCTGCGACTGTGATCTTTTTTGGACCAATCTTTACCAAACGCAAATCGGGGATGCTGCGGTTGGAGTCTGTGAGCCACAAACCATCGTTGGATTTAATGTCTCATTTAATCGCTAAAAGCAGTTTTTCGATAAAGGAATGCTCGTGCAGATTAGGTCATTTTCGACCGAGCCATCTCGCAAGATGCTAAATTTAAAGAAAGATATTTTAGATTGTTGATATTTGTGCGACCTACAGTAGCTCGGAGGATCCAATCGAAGGGACGCTAACTGAAAACGAAAACAACAACCACATCAGCTGTGTTTGTCAGAACTTGCGAAATACCAAACAGATTTTTGTAGCCCTCTGCTTCAATAACTAATCACCTTTCCGAAGTTTTTGGTCGAATTTCCAAGCGAAGAACGATACGATCAAAGGTAAGAGATCGATGCTTGACTTTCTATGCAAGTTCAATTTAGTCACAAGTCAGCCAAAATTCTTCACACCAAAAATGTAAGCTGTCAACAAAATCATTTTGCCAATACCCTTCTTTTCAGCGTTTTTAAAGCTGGTGTTCAGTTTATCAGTACACCACTGCCTTCATTTAAAAACTGGTTTGTGTAAACAAGGAAATCACCCAGATCAGTGAAGGCTTTGACGAGTTATGAAGAGCACAGCAATGGGTGGGGGAGGGGATGGGTCCGACGTACAGGATTGTTCTATTTAGAAAATGTTTAGCCCCTGAGGTCAGGACACGGGCGCATTTGAAACATTATGTAAAGACATTTTTGTTGAGTCTGTGATCATGTCATGTACAGATTTTTTTTGGACATTCATTTGGGTCGATTACCTCAAAGTGCATAGTCATGAGAAAACCTTGAACTGTTAAATTGGGCTACTGAAGATAACAGGAAGTTATCTAGCATAAACCTGCCTGTGAGCATTGTGGCACGTAGCATTTCTTGCACTGTTAAATACTGCAGCTGTTTTAAAAAAAAATTTCAGTACAGCTGGAGGTTTGACATGTCTTTCTTCATTCCTATCTTTCTCTATCTCTAACACCATCAGATGAAGCTGTTGGAAAACTCCCGATTTGAAGCCCTGAGTTCTCAGCTGTGTGTTGAAACTGGAGACTCAAACATCCTTGGCAGGTACCTGACCAAAAGTTTGGCACTTGTCACCACTGTAGCCCACTTATCCTCTACAGATCACGTATCCAGCTGAGAATCACATGACATACTTTTAAGTTAGTTGTTTATACTTGCTTATGACAACAAGTACTATTTGCGCTGTGTGGACAGTTGTCTTGTACGTGACCAGGTCCAAGTGTAGAAATAACCATATAGCTTTTCACATGCATCTTTCAGGGTGTCATTGGGGTTGTAATGTGCAGAATATTGACTATAGACCTACTAATCGGAGACGCAAACAAATCGAAAAGGCTTCAACATACTTTTGTGTCTCAGTACTGGACTTCCTACTAAATATTATCATGTTTTTTTTTTGTTGTTTTGGCTGCCGTGTAGTTTGTGTAGACATGCATACTGCTCTGACAACATTTGGAAGTTTTATTTAAGTAATCAGTTTAAAACTTGCAATCTGTGTGCAGGGGCAGGTGTTACATGATATAGCAGTGGAAAATCTTACAGGATTATCACCTGAACTCATGGTCTCTCTCTCTCTCTCTCTCTCTCTCTCTCTCTCTCTCTCTCTCTCTCTCTCTCTCTCTCTCTCTCTCGCTGTCTGTCTTTCACTCACACACACACCACACACACACACACACACACACACACCACACACAGCGAAAAAGAATATGGAAATGCTGTGTAATACAACAACACAAAAATGGTGTGATGTCCTGTGGAGAGAGTCATTATGTACTGAAAATAAAGCAGGTTGCTGACTACACTGTAAACCTGATCCACATATTGTGCACAACCACCTCTATTTGACAAATTATGCAACTATAGCTGTATAGCAACATATTTCACCTATTTGCTGTCTTTGTGATGTAGTTTGAGAGCCTAATGGCATGCAAGTGGGTGGGTGATATTGTGGAGTGGTGTGTTATGTAATGACAGGCTGATAGTTTTGCAGGGTGATATGTCTCTGGAGGAGACATGGTCGCAGACTAGGGCAGGGTGTCCTCTATCAGGCTACAGCGGTTATCCAGGGACTCTGAAATAGAGAGTGCCATCAAACACACACACACCAAAATGCCCACAGAAACACACGCCACACACACACACACACACACACACACACACACACACACACACACACACACACACACATACACACACACACACACCACACCAGCAAAAACATCCCCACACAAACACACACACACTCCCTCCAAAATGCCCACAGAAACACCCACACACAGACAGACGCACACACATACACACAGCTGAGTGCTGCAGATTGTGGCAAGCGTGTTGCCATTTAACTAGCTCACTGGATTAGTGCAGACCGAAGCTGCATGACAACAGCCAAAACGAGAAGTGCCTCTCAGCACACACACTCCAGCTGTGAGCACTGACGTAGAGGGTTTTTATCGCAGCAGCTCTGCTCAGGGTTGTTTCTGTACACATGCTCTGCACTGCACTTATTTAAATGCCATTCTCATCTTATCAGCCTTGGTGAATCTTAGTAAATAAGCTTATTGTTGATACATGCATGTAAGAAAGTTAAATTTTTAAACCAGTTGTGGAAACATGCCCAGACTAGTCTGCCAGCAGTCGGGTTTCAGGGCTCATGTTTAGCCTACCATCCCCTCTTGTGTTACCGCCAGCAAACCCATGGAAACTAGGCCAAGGTGTTCCTGTCATGTGACCCACACTGACCTTTACCCCTTCGCCATAAATAGGCAGAGCTCGAGTCAAACTCCCAGCCAGGGAATCTAGTGTTGCACAATTTGTGTTCTTACATAACCAGACTGAGGGGAAAAACAAACACGCACATAGCAGTGGTCTCCCCATGACACATTAGAAATTCAGACGTACCCCAAATAGATGAGAGGCATGTATTAGGCCACATTAAATGTTCTTAAATTCGAGACTGGCACACCATAAATGTTTGAACACCAACTTGTGCCTTTCTTTACCCAATAGCTGATCATTGGCGTCTGGTGTTGTTTTGGTTGTGATATTGCTTTACTTCAAAAGTTTTTTTTTTTTTTGTGTAGACTTGGTGCACATTTTTGTTGAGTTGCGGTTTTATGGTAATATGTTTCTTTTGACCACATAGCACTACCCAAGTCCAACAAAGGCACGGTGTGTTTACTGTTTCTTTCAGTTGCTTCGGTTACCTTTCTTTATTCCCTCATACATATGTATGATGCTCTAACGTTTGAGACAGGATATCCTTTGGTTTCTAACATGTGATGCAGTCTTTTGATGCTGCTTTCTTCATCCAGCAAAGTTTGCCTGTTTACAGGGTAAAACGGAAAGTGGAAGACAGGCCTCGTCAATCATATAAATTCGCAATCTAATTGAATAAAGCCCCATATTTGCTGATTTGTATTTATTTATTTTGTTCATATAAAAGGAACAATGCACATTATTCAACACTTCAGGTTAAACTTAAAATGCAAATGTGCCTGAGTTCTGTTGTGACTTGGCAGGTCAGTACAGAAGGGCACAATACAGACTTTATTATACAGCACTAAAACAATGCCATTGTGCCCTCCTATGTGTCTCTTGTGTGCAGGATTGAGAGTTACTCCTGCAAGATGGCCGGCGATGACAAGCACATGTTCAAGCAGTTCTGCCTGGAAGGAGAGCCCCACGTTCTCGAGGCTCTGTCTCCCCCACAGTCCAGTAGCGCCCCCAGCCCAAACCTGTGAGTGTGACCTCAGCCTACACGCAGACCAAACAACCGCTGGCATGATATCACCGTATCATTTGGCATCAATGTGGGACTACGACTCATGCATTATTTCTCAACCCTACCCTGTTCTCAGACTGTTACAATTATAGTTATAGTCTTTAGCAGACGCTTTGCTCCAAAGCAATATGCAGCATTATAAAACACACATTATAAACAAACATACTAAGGTAAGTTAAAAAGGAGGAAGAATAAACAAAGCTGACCCGTATAGGTTATAGGGTTATAACCAGTTTGTCCATTCTAAAGCCATACTGAAACTGATGTTGCAGTGATCTAGCAGAAAGTGCAGGGCAACTCTTCAACTCATAGGGCTTATCAAAATACCAAAAATCATTAGTTCCTGAGCTGCCCCAGTCATACTGTCTATGTGTTATCAATGTTCTAGCAACACTCTGCACAGTACTCCATGGGGTTGACTGATAAATAATAATAACAATAATAATAATAAAAGCCCTCTCTGGATTAGTAGAAGTAATTGTTCTTTTCTCGTTGTGCTTCTCTCGTGTTTGTTTATTGATTGATTGATTGATTTCTTTTCTCCCCCTTCCTTCAGGCTGGGTAAGAGCAGTGAAGATGGAGAGAACCCTCTGAGTGACAAGTGCTGCAGGAAGACTCTGTTCTACCTCATCACGACCCTGAATGAGTCTTTCCGACCTGACTATGACTTCACTGCTGCCCGGGCCCACGAGTTTAGCCGGGAGCCCAGCCTCAACTGGGTCAGTGTGCTGTGCCATCTAGATCTGTAGACACTTGCCTTCTAACTGGCTTAGGGCTTAGGTATTTTCTCTCTCTGTCCTCTCTCTCTCTCTTTCTCTTCCTCCCGCCCACCCTCTCTCTCTCAAAACGAGAGCATCATTTTCGCAGTGGGGTGGCATAACAACAGAAGATGGGGGTTGTAGAGATATGTGGTAATATTAAAGGTGGCTTTAACTAGACATAAATTGCACACTGGCTTCGACAAAAATGTAGTGCACTGCACTTCTGACGTTCTATTAGATTGCATAGTTTTTAACACAACCACGCACACCAGCTGCCGATGGCATGTCAATTATGATTCAAGCCAATTTTTCTCGACACAGCTCCATTGTTTATGATGACGGTTGTAAATGGACTGTTAGTAAATGGAATATGTTAGTTCAGACTTTCAGTGCATTCATAGGACTAGGAAGTGGGAAACTTCCCACTTTTGATAGTCTCATTGTGAATATATGAAGCAGGGAAAGAGGGAACTTTCCACTTCTAATTTAGAACAGTGAAGTCACATATCAGTTGTCAAAATTAGTGCATTTACAAATGCTATTAGAAACGTTCTTCAACTTCAAGTAGAGAGATCTGAAGACACCCTTACACACAGAGTAGCACCACCAGAGAGAGTGCAAGCCTTCTGAACATTCCTGGTTTTTTTTCCACCTGAAAAATATAACCGTACATTAGAGCGCAACAATACCTCCTCACCCCATTCCTACATGCAACACAACAGGCTACAAATCATTTTTAAACAGATATTTAACCAATTCTGTACTCTACTCTTCCAATTCATATTTCTCTGTGTTGTTTGAATTGTGTTTTCAGGTCTATGAATATCGCTGGCTTGAGATCAAATGCAGCATAACCTCAGACAGTGCTGTGACTATTTTGATTTCTAAAGACATTTTTGTGCCCTGTCCCCCTCAGGTGGTCAATACTGTGAACAGCAGCCTATTTTCAGCTGTTGGTGAGGAGTTTAACTCCCTGGGGCCTGAGCTTTGGAATGCTATCGACCAAGAAATCAGCCTGCAAGGATGTGACATTTACAGGTAAAATTAAAGAGACAGATGAACTAGGTCAATGTATATGTAAATAATGTTTGCCTAATTAGAATTTGCAGTAGTCTGTATCTGCTTGAATGGGAGAGTGTACTTTCTTGCAGCTTTTAATCTTATTATTATGTCAAGTTGTCAAGTGAAGTAGGTTTTTATTTTTGTTTCAGCCATGCACACAGTGTGCAGACACACATTCTTGACATCTGCATATATTCATTCTCACATACACTTGCCCACTTACACACACAGTCTAGAATACATATGTACATATATATATATGTTGCATCATGAACGCAGTGAACACAATGAGAATGATTAAGTCTCTTCTCTCTGTCTCTATTCAGTTACAACCCCGATCTGGACTCCGACCCCTTTGGAGAAGAAGGCAGTCTCTGGTCCTTCAACTACTTCTTCTACAATAAAAAGCTGAAGCGCATTGTATTCTTCACATGCCGTTCAGTAAGGTCTGTTGAGAGTTTGTATGTTTTTGTCATCAACTTTGAACAAAGAATCAAGACATTTTTAATATCTTAAGATATGCATTTATTAAGTTTCATGTTTTAATTATATTTAAAAGGCATGTTTCATTAATATGTTATTAGTCATTAATTAAAACTAGACTTTGATTCTGTGCAGTGTTCTCAGTGGTTATGGTCGCAGTTGCCTTGACAATGAACTGGACATGGAGCTTGACGATGAGGAGGAGATGGACAACTTCACAGAGGACAGGTGTGTTTATGTGGCAAAAATTTGGATTGTCATAAGTGCTTAGGTGTAAGCAGCTAGACTTCTGTATGGAGCTTGAAGACATTTCAACTTTCATCCACATAGCTTCTTTGGATAAGAGGTGAAACGTCTGTTCTGAAGAACACATTTGGACAAGAAGTGAAATGTCTTCAAGCTCCAAATGAAGGTCCAGTTGCCAGCAACTTTGCACTCATGACTATCTTGACCTGGATAAATATGAACTTTAACAGAAATATAGGACACTGTTTTCAGTCAGTACTTTTTTCGACTGAACACCCTTCTCTTTTTTTCCCCCTTTCTCTCTCTGCCTCTCAGGTTTCCCCGAGCTCTGTGTGTGTAAGGCTTTCTCAGGGATGATGCTGAAGACACAACTCCCCAAAGTCTTTGAGCAAGACATCTACATCCTCATTTACAACTTTCTTTATATGTTTCTCACCGTTTTGACCATCTTTTTTCAATGGATGAATGAACTACCACCTTTTTTGCCTGTGCTAACGAGCCATCTGCTTACAAATGTACATTTACGTGTACGAAAAAAAACAAATCCTGGATGTCAGTTGTCTCGTCTTGGATTAGCTTAACTTGAATGAAAACCTTTTAGTTGTTCTTTAATGGGTCTCTGAATCCTCGCCATAGTCTCTCTCCTCCCAGCTTACGCAGACGCATCTATAGTCCTGTGTCCAAATCAGCTTCTACAAAGACTGTTCTTCAAGAAAATGACAAAGAGGACATGCATGTGCAGAAGGGAATCCATAGACTTTTACGAAAGCTAGCTTTCTTTCCTATTGTGTTGATGTCCTGGCTCAACACAGGGGAGGATATGGTGAGAAGGCATGTAAACAAGATGTAGTCCTATACAGTGGCTGAACAGCTCTTCACCAGCAATGAGGAGAGGGAACGGGCTGCCCAACCAATCACAAACTGAACTGAAACTAGTATGACCAGAGAAGTCACTGTGATTGGCCATGCTATATAAGTGCGCATTATCATTGGTTTGTGATTTGTGTTTGTGTGTGTGTTTTGTGCTCTGTTTACTTCCTACATTTCAGTTTCTAAGCGATGTTGTTTGTGTGACGCTCATTTTGTTGCACTGAGTTGGTGTAAACTTCAGCAATGTACTCACATGAGTTGCAATTGCAACCATTGCCTCTCTTGTGGATTTTACGAGAGAGCACCTCCATACAGCCTATGTAGAGCACAAGAGGTGTGCCATTCTGAATGCCAGCCATTAAAGAGTCAGCATTTATGAGTTCAAGACACCTTTCCCACATTCTAAAAAAGTTTTGGGCCTATTCCAAGAAGGATTAGTTACAGTCCTGTTTATGTAAACTCAGAGTAGGTAATCTACCACTTCATAGAGTCTTATGGGAGGTTTAGTTCTTATTCTTAGTAAACGTGGCAGGACTTGTTATGGTACCTAGCTTGTCCATGTTCTTGCATCAACTTTTAGTGTAGCTTTGGTTTGTTTATTTTCCCACTGCCCAGTTTACTGTAAGGCCTGTAGTCCTGTATCTTTTTTTTTTTCACTGGAGGCCCGTGAAATAAGGCACCTTTTTCGAAAAAGCATCACAAGAACTGTTATATGCCGATTTGCTTTTTTGGACCTTTTAACTGACACTTCATTGTTTCCTTTTAATTACTTGCCCTGATACATATGTCTTTTATTTACACTGTTGGTGAATACTATAAATAAAAATTTATGTGTTTTAAATTAAGTTGGTCACATTGCTTTTGAGGTTTTAAATAGGGATTTACCTAGCATAAAAAAAGAACTATTATTATCAAGCCTAGTTGAGCATCGAGCTGTACCACGACTCGTACGGCGACAATACTTTTAGACTACTGTACTCTGTAGTCTAAGCCTCAATGAAGACTGGTTTAACATGCACATTATGCATGGCATGTACATTGTTAATAAATGAATGTACATAATGGCTTACTTTTATCAATAAAATACATATGTATGTATAAAATACATTTTGGTGGAAACAATATGTTGTAGTTTATCATGCACTAGGAGAAAATGTAATGGTCTGTTGGCTGATGTTGGGATGTGTTATCTAATACCTTGCTATCATATTTCCAAAGAATATTCATTGTCTGTGTCGGATGCAAATTATGGTAACAATCTAGGTGAAATGTTACACTTAAGTTTCTGGTTTGAAACTGCTTTGCGATAAGTGAGGTCAATTTATAAGTCTTAACTGACTACAGGCCTACTCAACTGCTTATACAGAGAATACATGGTAGACACGTTGTGTTCTGGCGTTTAATTTTACACATCCGAACATTTCAAAACACGAGGCGTCCTGTGCCCGTGCTGAAAACCACGTGATACAAATAGGCAACAAGTCCAATAATATAACATCCTCAATGGATGTCTAGCAACCCCCATTTCTTAAATGGAATACACGCTTACATCTTCACCCAGAGCCAAAGAATTCTTACCTATATTTTTGTGATGTCATAATGCTTACTCTGTCAATCGAAGAGCCTACACAGTACGATAGTTCTCAGCGTATAAAGGCCTATATCCTTTACACATACATTTCTAGCTCGTTATCTCCGCTACTTATACATATATTAATTGAGAACAAAAATAGCGTGTATCGAAAACTTTTCGGGGAAAAAAGAAATGCTCAAGGGAAGCATTTCGGATCCGGGCGGGCTAAATTTGTTTGTCCCGCTGGACAATGCCGCCACCAATCAAAGTGATTTGATGGGACGTCCCTCCCTCGTTGCAAGGAGGCTGAAATGTGACTGGGCAGCTAGTTATCATGGACATCCTATTAGTACCCTGAAAAAAGGTTTGTAATGTCTTACATCTTTGGTGATGAACTGGAGTTTAGGTGTTCAGAGTACAAAGTCTGTTAAGTAGATAATTCTGATGTCTATAAGTGATGTTAAAATGAGCTGTCAACAGCCTTCCCCTACATATATCTCTATGAACCTGTGTGTAATTTGTTCACAGAGAGGAAGGCTTTTCACCAAAGCGATGCCCTGCTTGCCAATGAGGAGGAGGAAATATGGAACGCTACAGACATGTCAGTATCTTAAATCTTATAATTCGGCCCTGTTTTTAATAGCCTCGACACAAGAATGTGCAATAGTAGCAGTGTTTCCCCCAGTGATTTATAGTTAAGGCACTCACCTTAATAACACATCCCTCCCATGTTAACTACATTGGGCCACTAGAACACTAAAGTTAGACTTGGTCTTAAAATTAGGTGATGGTAAGAGTATGTATGACAATACACACTTCACTGATTGCCATTCATAGCAGCTGGAAAGCTTAAAATAAACCCGATTGTAAATTAATAATTTTTCAGTAGGCCTAATACATTTCTCAACCACAACATGCATACCTTCCTGGACAACCACCATGTGAGAAACACTGAATAGCACTGGCATAGTCACATTATATAGATAATGAAATTCATACACTTGCATCTTTAGAAATGTGGAGCGAAAAAGGGACTTTGTGGCACTGCTGCGGTCCAAGACACTCCTGATGGGGACCAATGCAAACCTGCAAAAGGCACTCAATTCTTCTGAGGACACTAATGCTGAACTACAGATTCAGAACACTGACCTGAAGAACCAGATCAAAAGGTGAAATCGCAGGGGTCTTTGTAACATTATAATCTCAGCAGCAAACAGAAAACATATTGTTACTGTCATTCATGTTGTATGGGTGTGATCGTGCAACTATTTAGATCACCACAATTGTATCTTTTCAGAGTAATTATGATCACTGCAGTTCATCTTGACAGAGCATTGAACTGAACAGAGTTTATCACCCTACTCATGCTTCACAATCCTTAATATTTTGTGTCTATCACTTGTAGCATAGAGATGTCCACCAAAGCCATGAAACAATTGAGAATGGAAATGGATGAAGGTCAGGCAGCACTAGCTGAGAGCCAGAGGGCCTACAGCAGCCTCACAGCAAAAAACAACCAGCTGGTGAGATTCTTAATGGGCACATTTTGTCTGGGCATGGCTAACTGTTTAACTGTATACACAGTATGGCCAGAGCTGTACTTCAGTCAAAAAACTGTGTACCCCAGAAAGAAAACTACTGCATAAAACTGCACAGGAAGGTTTGCCTAATTATGATGTGTTGGGTCATCTCATAACATGCTTTTCATTTGACATGTCCACAGCAAAAGGAAAACAAAGTCCTGAGTGAACTTATTGAAGACCGCACCAATGAGGTAAGCTGACAGGAAAAAAAAAATGTTGTTAATTTTGCTTCTCAAACGACCTTTGATTAATTTCAGAATATTTTTTGTGTGTTAGATGTCTGATGTTTTGCTGCAAAGGGAATCAGACAAGAAGATCGTAGCAGATCTGACAAAACACATCAAGGCTTTGGAGGTATGACGTGTTTTATTGGCTTTAAACCATGGGTTCTTCAGAAATGTATGAGAATGGTTTGGGTCTAAACGTTGTTGTAGCTGATGGACATCCATATTGCTTTGGTACAGTATACAGTATACAGTGTATTTTATTTTGTATACATGTTAAAACACATTTTTTCACAGAAACAACTGGAGGGCGCAAGAGAGCAGATTGAGGAAAGTGGTCAAGTTATTAGGAATGTAAGTATATCTTATATTTAGGCATCTCAGATTCAGACAATTATAACATACTTCATGTAATCGGTTGCAGATATCGGTCTAGTGATATTTACTTAAATATGACATTCTTGGTCTATGCCTGACAATAGGATTTTCCAGCACAACCTTCAAAGAGTACAACCCACTGAAACAAATTATCAACTTATACATTTCTTTGAATAACACACGGGTGCTTTAAATTGTAGTTTATGTTTTACCGGCATATTATAGCATGTAAAGGAAATTCAAAGACAAAAAGGTAGCCTATGTTACTACAGTGAAATTAAATACAATTCCTTGGGATGCATTTTGTGGTGACAGCTGGGTTGGGCGTGTTGTAGGCTGTGCTCCTCCATATTTTAATTTTACCCACCAAAAAAAAAAAAAAAAAAACTTGTACACATTTGTTTGTCTGTCCACCTGTTTATTTTGTATAATATCATATTTGTTTGCCCATACTTTTTAAATATAATAAACAAGTTATATTTAATTTCTCAGAAAAATTCTATGATTGACCATCAGAAAAACTGTCTTGAAGAGCTGACAGCCATTGGACAGGTATGGCTGCAGTCTTCAAAGTCTCCAAAAAAGATTATTTGAGTCTGATTATTGAAATCCAATAAACAATATTGTTTTTTTGTTTTCTAATTTTCTTTGTGATCATTGTTTTAGCACCTGAGAGAAAAGATTAAGGACTTGGAGAATCAGTTAGAGTTGGCACAGATGTAGGTATCTCTCACTCTCTATCTGACTTCACTCTCCCTTTTTGCTCCAGATCAAATAAGACTAACAATTGGTTGTTCATGTGATTTTCTAATTTTCAGTAATGGTGGTGGAAGTGTCCTGAGTGAGGATGGTACTTTTTCTGTTGCCTCCAACAACCACCTTTCCTTGGCTGATGAGCTAGGACAACTGTCTGGTTTTCAGAGTTCAGCAAAATCTTCTTTTTACCAGGTTGAATGGCACATTGAGTGGCTCTCATTTAATGGCATGTTTTAGCCATGAAATCAAGATAGTAATGTTTATTCACCCTCTACTCTTTGCATTATTACCCCTCCAGGTGGAATCTGATGATGACGTGGAGGTAGATAAAATTCAGGCATATGAAATGGATGTCAACACTGGATCAACGTCGTTGGCGAATGAGCTTAAAGAAGCACTCGGTGATGAAGAGAAGAACTGCAAGAAGAAAGGAGAAATCACCCATGGCAACATGGAAAAAGCTGGAGAACGTGTGGTGGTAAATGAAATCATCAACCATGTGAGGGAACAGAATGTCCATAATGAGGCAGTTCCAGTGAGCATGGATTGTGAGGAGACTGCCCACCTTGAGGGACAAGTAGCCGGGAAGCCTGAGCTAAATGAGGAGCTCACCAAGCAAGGGACCATGAAGGCAACACAGGTCCCTAGGATGCAGAGAGCAGAGTGTAATTTTGTGGACATGGCTGCTGAGAGACATGGCCAGGCACAAATCAGTTTCCCAGACATGGACACCAAACCAAATAACAAGTATGCTACATATGAGACCCTCGCATATACATACATGTTTTAGAAAAACGTATTAATCTTTAACACAAGCCATTATGATCTATAGTCTGACTGGAATGTTTTTTCTGTTTGTGTTTTTCTGTGTGAACTGCATCTCTACTTCGTCTTCTGCCAATCAAGCGTGGTTTGTGTGGAGCAGAAGAGCAGGAGCTTCCAGAGAGCAGCCTTGGCTGCTGGTGCAGTTGGGCTCGGTTTGCTCGTTTTATGGAGATTGAAGGCTTAAAATGTTCTCTCTCTCTTTCTCTCTGTCTCTCTCGTTCTCTCTGTCTCTGTCTCTTTGTCTCTCTCTCTCTCTCTCTCTCTGTCTCTCTGTCTATCTGTCTGTCTATCTCTTTCACGCTCCCTCCCTAATCTCCAAAAACACATTTCTCATGATGATTGGCAAAACAGTAGCTCTATGGTGAAATTTCAACATGTGCGTGACAACCTTGCACGAAAGGAAAATGTTACTTAATAGTTACTGTGGGACTGTTAACTAATGATATTTTCTCCCATCCTCTGTCAACAGTCTTTTAACAATTTTATTTGAAAGAAATTATACAGAAAGCAGACAGCATTAGGCTAATGCCAGCTAGTCCAATGAAGCTATTACCCCATTGAGACAATATCTTTTATCGGTAGAACAGTTTACAGCATTGTTCTATAATCAGCCTGAGCCTACTTTACTGATGTACATTATCATCGTACTGACCTAGCTTGCCATATTTATATAGAAAGATTATGTTTCACATAAACAAGGGATTATATGCTATGAAAAATATTAAATCTCATTATTGTCATTAAAATGTTGTCAGGATGAAAGAGAACAATGTGTGTGTGTTTGTGAGTGCTTGTTTTTGGAGATTACTGGTACAGTATTTTTGGTTAATTGCGAGTTTTTTGTAATATATCACATAAACCCAGTAACATTTTGTGCAAAGGAACTGTAATCACTCTAATAACTCATTTGAACTAAACCTCACATCGGTCTAGAATTTACAGGTGCTGATCATATAATTAGAATAACATGAAAAAGTTGATTTCAGTAATTCCATTCAAAAAGTGAAACTTGTATAATGTATACATTCATTTCACACAGACTGGCATATTTTAAGTGGTTTTAATATTGATGATTATAACTGACAACTTATATAAACCCCAAATTAGGTATCTCAGAAAATTTGAATATTGTGGATTCAATATTGAAGACCCCTGGTGCCACACTCTAATCAGCTAATTAACTCAAAACACCTGCAAAGGCCTTTAAATGGTCTCACAGTCTAGTTCTGTAGGCTATGCAATCATGGGGAAGACTGCTGACCTGACAGTTGTTCAAAAGACGACCATCAGTCAGTGCTTCAAGAACCACTACACAGACGTATGCAAGATATGGGTTTCAGCTGTTGCACTCCTTGTGTCAAGTCACTTTTGAATAAGAGACGGTGTCAGAAGCGTCTTGCCTGGGCTAAAGACAAAAAGGATGACTGCTGCTCAGTATTTCAGAAAATTAGAATATTATTTAAGACCGATACAAAAAAAGTTTTCTAGAAAAGGGCGCAAGTTTTTTGCACAAGAGCAAAGTCTTGCTTAATGATAACGTTAGACCTGATGCCTAAAGATGCTTTTTACTGTTCTGTGTTTGAATGACAGTCACTGAGGATGAGTAGCCATACATGTTCTCATGCAAGTCCTGCACAGAATCAACTTAAACAAATGAAGGAACGTGCTGCATGGGATTTTTGGTGGTTTAACTTACCAAGGCTATGTATGTTATGCTTATTTACCTCTTTATTTATGTTGACAACATAATAATATATACAGAATAAATATACAGAAGGACACAAACGTAACGGTTGCTCAGACATGTACTGCATGTACATGTGTGCAAGTGTCCTAAAAAATATTTGGGTAAATTTTGTAGATTTGGTTTGTTTATTTTCCCAGTTTGCAATTTACTGCAGGACCTGTAGTCCTTTAACTTGTTTTCACTGGATGCCCGTTAAATTAGGCACCCTTTTTGAGATGTTTGATTTTGTTATATGTTGAATTGCTTTTCAACTTCATTGCTTCCTTTTACTTGCCCTGGTACACATGTATTTCATTTACACTCTTGGTGAATACTATAAATAAAAATGTATTTGATTTAAATTTGGTTTGTTATACTGTCTTTGAGATTTAAAATAGGAGCTACCTAGAATAAATAATGAACTATTGTTATAAGTAAGCCTGTTTAGGCATCACACTGCACCATCTCCTACAGTGACGATAAAGACTTCTACTCCACTGTGTAATAATAATAATAATAATAATAATAATAATAATAATAATAATAATAATAAATTATAAAATAGTTCTCTGAACGCGTTTCATATTTAGCTCGGCCCTGTTTGTACCGCTTTGGCTCAGCCAAGTTCCAACACGAAAATGTTACAATGTTTAATATAGTGTTTGATGACGTTCAGAAACATTGCGTGTATATGCCCGATGCAATAGCCAATTGCATAGTTTATACTATTTGTATGGGCCTATTGGCTATGGGTACTATTTGAATGGATATGAAGGGGGGGTATTCCTTGTCCCCACCAGAGATTACAATAATTTAGCAGAGGTAGGGATGTAAAAACCAGAAGGGCGGAGGGGGTGGGGGCATCCCTATCCGTATATGCAAAATACATTTTGGTGAAAACAATTTGTTATATTTGACCATGCACTGGGGAAAAGAATTATATTTTGGCTCATGTGAGCTGTTAGCTAATACCTTATTTAATGCTATATTTCTTAATAATAGTCATTGTCTGTGTCGGATGCAAAGTATGGTAACATAAGATGAAATGTTACACTTCAGTTTCTGGTTTGGAACTGCGTTGGTGAGGATATGGGAGGCTTTAGGTCAATCTATGAGTCTTAACTCAGGCTAAATACCACTCAACCGCTACTGATTTAACAGCTGCTGCTGAGAGCAGAAGATAGCACGTTGTGTTTTCGCGTGAAATGATGGGGTTAATTACACATTTTACACATAATCCCCCACCACAAATTATAGAATGTTAAATTAATGTTAAACTTGGTTCTGTCACCTGATAAAATAGGCCATGTGTTACACATATGAAGTGCAAGGAGACTTCACTGGTGACGTATTTTAAAAGTGAATATTCTGAAAGAATAGACAGACACAGTTCGTGAGTAGGCTGATTTTTACTCCTTATCGTAAAATAACTGATAACTGAACAAAACACATATATATCATTTCATCAAAAGGTCAATATTAAAATCATCGCAGAATTATTACAAAACCATTTTGAAATCATAAAAACACACCGTTAATATCAGATGATCAACAACGTTGCATTAGGCTTCCGCTTTCATTCATGCTTATTTACATTTGACGTCACTAGCCATGAACTACTTCGTTGCCTTGGCAACGATAAACTATAAGTTGCTGATCAGCCGTTCGTTCAGTCTAGCAGACCAATGCTAGTTAGTCTGACGTCGCCAAGAGAAAAGGATTGGACAGAGGATATACATACGGCAAAATACACATTCATTCAGTAATCAAACATTAACACACATCGGTGGGGAGCCGGACAAAAGTTCATTCTCAAAGTCTCCCACATACTCGCGAAAGCAGGCCATGACTTGGGGAGCCAGCAGGGAGCTAGCCACAGCAGCAACAGTAGCGACAGCAAGCTACATTGTCAACATTTAAACGATCATTACACAGACATTAGATATTTATACATTCCGTTACAAAGTTGTGAAACAGCATCTAATGGGGACACACGCACGAGTGTGACAATATATAAAGATTTTGTTATAACACCCACCTGAAAGAATAGACAGACACAGTTCGTGAGTAGGCTGATTTTTACTCCTTATCGTAAAATAACTGAAAAATCAGCGCAAACCCACAGCCTATATAGCCATTGAAAGCCTCGTGCGTTCTGCCCTCAAATAGAACACTTTTAAAAATAAGCCAGAATTAGATTAAATGGGGGGTGTCTGTCAATATCAATACAAGTAAACATTGTGGCACCTCTATAATAAATATTAAAAATATATGTACTATATGTACACATTAAAATATATGTGCTATATGTACTATGTGCCACACTCTCCCCCACTTTTCAAAATGTCTCCTGACATTAAACAGATTAAAGATGTGCACACACTCACATTACAGCACAAAACATGTAAGCTAGTAATAGGCACTTCAAACAGTGTCCCTAAATTACCAAGGTCTCCATGGCAGTGCAGCAACTGGGGTGCTTTGTAGGTGCGGCATATTAAGGCCAACTGTATTCAGGTCCCCATAGCTGGGTACACCAAGAGTGGTGTACGTCAATCTCTGTGCTGGGTGTCTGGGCCTGTGAGGGTACATGTGGTGTGAGGGTGATACAGGGGTAAATGAGCTGGTAAGGGGCCTAGGGGCATGTGAGTGGGGCAGGGTGTCAGGGGCAAAGGGCTCTGATGCAGGTGTGTGGGGCAGTGAAGCCGGGGCACAGGGATCAGATGTGAGAGAGTGGGACCGCAGACCAGGAACAAGGGGCTCAGGTATCAGTGAGTGGGGCAGAGAACCCAGAACACAGTGGTCCGGTGTGGGTGAATGGGGCCGGGAACCAGGGGCAGGTGGCTCAGGAGCCCTGGAGGGAGGTTTGGTGGAGTGAGGTTCAAAGGGCTTTGCCTGTGGATCCAGCAAGAACTCCTCGTCTCTCCGAAGAGCTGTGTGATATCTCCGCGACGACAGTTCCGTGTCACTCTCTAGGTCTGAGTCACTTTGCACAGCGTGGCTTGATGCGAGGTGGGGTTCTGATCGTCTCTGCATTTTCCTTTTAGGTCGCATCTCTGGGGTTCTCGACTCAACTGGTTCCTCTAGAGGTAAGTGGTCACAGGGCAAGAGGAGATTACGATGGAGCACTCTTTTACCACCTTTCCCATTCTCCGCAGTCACCTCGTAGACAGGACCCTCAGGAGTCTTTCTCTGGATGACAACATGAACCTTGTCCTCCCAGTAGGATCTCAACTTCCCAGGCCCCCCACGCTCGGACAGATTTCTGACCAAAACTCGGTCCCCAGGTTGCAGGTCATGACCGTAGGCTCTCTTATCATACTGCGCCTTCCCTCGGGCAGCCTCCTTGGTTGCTGTATGGCTGGCAATGGTATAGGCCTCTCTCATCCGTCTCTGCCAGTCTGTCACATAGTCCTTGTGTCCTGCATGTTTCTCACAGGCATCCAGATTAAACAGTAGGTCAATGGGCAGTCTGGGTGATCTTCCGAAAAGGAGAAAATAGGGAGAATAGCCAGTTGCTTCCGAGTGGGTGCAGTTGTAGGCATGGATGACTTTAGGCACAGAGGCCTTCCAATCCGTTTTCTCTTCTTTGGTCAGAGTCCTTAACATGGCTAACAGAGTCCTGTTGAACCTCTCTACTTGACCATTGCCCTCTGGGTGATACGGGCTGGTTAGGGACCCCTGTACACCGCTCAATTCTTTCAACCGCTTGAAGAGTTGGTTGTCGAACTCCTTTCCCCTGTCATGGTGGATTTTACACGGGAAGCCAAATCGGAGGAAGAAATCATTAAACAGTTTTTCTGCTGCAGTCCTGCCATCCTTGTTTTTAGTTGGGTAGGCCTGGGCAAATCGGGTAAAATGATCCATAATAACAAGGATGTACTCAAATCCATGTTTACAGGTCTCCAGGTGGAGGTAATCGATGGACACCATCTCAAATGGATATGTGGTCTTTATGGGTTGAAGTGGGGCTCTCATTTGTCTCTGTGGCCTTTTGTTTTTCAGACACTCACATTTTTTTGTGATGAAGTCTTCAACATCGGTCTGCATCCTCGGCCAAAAGAATCTGTCTCTTATCAGCCTCAGTGTTCTTTCCACCCCCAAGTGTCCCATCTTCTGATGTAGCTCATGAAACACAAGAGGATGGAAAATTCGAGGGAGGACGAGCTGGTCTTTCTCTGCCCTTCTCCTGTGCAGTACTCCTTTCTCATCGATATAGAGTTTTGGCCACTGCTTAAGCAATATACATACATCAGGGTCTTCAGCATTCAGCTCCTGTCTCACTGGCCTTCTACCACCGTGGATGTATAAGAGAGCCCTGCCCACAACTGGATCTTTCTCTTGGGCCTCCCTGAGCTCCTCAGGGGCCAGCGGGGGACCTAAGACAGTAGAGGGGGGCTCATGGACAAGAGCCAGTGCTCTGATGCACACACTCTCCCAGGTAGGTTTCTCTCTCCCCACAGTGACTCCAGTCATGGTGGCACTGATGGTGTCTGGGTGAATCTCCTCCGTGCACTGTCCCATGACACTGTCGATATCCAGAGGCAGGCGTGACAGACCATCTGCATCTGCATTTGATTTTCCAGGCCGATATTTGATGGTAAAATTGAAGTCAGCCAGCTCTGCTACCCAGCGGTGACCTGTGGCATTGAGTTTCGCGGTGGTGAGGACATAGGTGAGAGGGTTGTTGTCCGTGTACACAACAAAGGATGGGGCATGAAAAAGGTAGTCTCTGAATCTCTCACAGATTGCCCACTTCATAGCCAGGAACTCCAGCTTGCCTGAGTGCATGTGGTAGTTTTTCTCCGGAGGTGTGAGGGTTCTGGAGCCATAGGCAATGACGGCCATCTTTCCACCTTGTCTCTGATAGAGAACAGCTCCAAGACCATCTTGTGATGCATCACAGTGCAGGACAAAAGGCTGTGTCATGTCTGGGTATCCCAGAATTGGAGGAGACAACAGGCAGTCTATCAGCTGATTCAAGATGGTCTGGTGCAGTGGTGCCCAGTGGATAGGGGCGCGAGAGGGCTTTTGGCCTGGCCTCTTCGCTGATCTTTTCCCCTTCCCCTTGATGACTCTGTCTGCCGGTTCAATGTGAGTGTCAGAGCCACATGTGTCAATGGAGAGGAGGCTGTACAGAGGCTTGGCGATCTTGGAGAAGTCCTTTATGTATGGCCTGTAGTATGAGATGAAACCCAGGATTTGTCTCAGCTCTCCAACAGTGGCAGGCCTCCTCTCCCTAAGTGCCTGGACAGGCGCCATGTCCTTAGGGTCCATTGTATAACCCTCGCCACTGACCATTCTCCCCAGGAACCTCACACTCCTCTTAAAAATCTCACATTTGCGGGGTGTCAGTTTAACACCATGCTGCTTGTACCTCTGTAACACCGTTCTCACATGCTCCAGGTGGTTCTCAAAGATGGAGCTATGTACGAGATTGTCATCAAGGTAAGGCTGGCAAATGGTGTCACGGAGACCCGACAAACATTCCTCCATGCTCCTCTGGAACTCAGCGGGGGCGGAGCTAAGGCCAAAGGGGATTCTGGTCCATTCATAGAGGCCCCATGGGGTGATGAAGGCAGTCAGGGGGCGGCTCTCAGGGTCCAAGAACCCTTGGTGGTAGGCTTTGCCTTGGTCGAGGACAGAGAACCAGGAACTGCCACTCAAGGAGTCCAGCATATCCTGTATCCGAGGGATGGGGTGGCGGTCCGGCACTGATTTGCTGTTCAGCTCCCTGTAGTCACAGCACAGGCGAAGACCCCCATCCTTCTTTCTCACACACACCACGGGAGAGGAGTACGGAGACCGGGAGGGGGTGATCCAGCCTTTGTTCAGCAGATCCTGGAGATACTCCTTCACCTCAGCATGGAGTGGCTTAGGGATGGACATATATGTCTTTTGGACAGGAGCAGGATCACGGAGAGTGATATGCATGTTCAGTGTTGGTATACAGCCAATATCATTGTCATCATATGCAAATGCCTCACACTCTTCATACAACATCTCCTTCACTACCTCCCTCTGGTGCTCAGACAGGTGTTCTAGGTCAACAGGGGGGTGCCACTTTGTTCTCTGTACTGCAGGGGTGGTATTTTCTCCCTTCCTCGTGCTCACGGGGTTCATGCTGGCCACACAACATTTGGCATGGTGAATGGCAGTTGACTGTTCCGGCTGCTCGGGAGAAAGTGCTCCAGTATACACAGCTTTTACTGTATTCAGATGGCCAAGGGTGATGCGCTGACCCAGCACTATGGGATGGTTTGTGGTGTTGGCTATGGGGATTTTCACAATAGCTGTTTTCTTACCAACATCAGTCTTCACCAGGCCCTCCGTCACCTCTAAACCGTCTGGTAGTGGGTGTAAGTTACTGGGTGTAAACAGGACCTCTTGACCCTTAAACCTGGCTCCCAAACGGGCCGGCACAGCAATGGTTGTCACCTCATTGGCAGACAATGTGACTCTTTGACGGCCTGTGGTCACCACTCCCACACTTTCATGTTGGTCTGGGGTCTGTATGAGTTTCACCACCATCCTGGCTATCCTGGGTCTGATGGAAAAAGTGGCACTGACAGTCTGGATAGTTGTGGGGTCCACTCTGGAGCCAGTGTGCTGAGCTTTGACCACCTCCTCGATGACATTATACCCTATTATAGGTCTCTCTGCCACACCAGGGTCATCTGACACGAGGATGGGGACAACAAGGGCTTCTGTGTCGGTGTCACACAACTTGAACTCTACTTCAACCCAACCACAGAAAGGAATTTCAGTTCGGTTTGCTGCTATTCCAGTCAATGTATCAGGCCCCAGAAGTTCTTTGATAGGCCTGACGATGGTGTGAGGAAGATGTTCTACCCTCCAAGCTTCATTAATGACCGTGGCTTGTGCCCCACTGTCCCACAGAGCTTCCACAGTAATATTGTCCATCTTGCAATTCACCAGACACTGTTTTCCAATGAGGCTCACTAACTTGGTCTTTCTGTGTGGCTTGATGTAGTGGACGTGCAGGGGTTTGGGGGCAGAGGAAGAGGGGAAGATACTGGTGAGCTGGAGTTTTCTCTGACCTGGACTGATGGCTCTGGATATGGCCTCTACCCTGTCTGCTGCCCTACTGTAGGACCCGGTGCCTTGAGCTACTGGTGGTCCCCTCTCAGTAGCCCATTCCCGTTTCCCATCTGCCTTGGCATCCTACATCCACGGGACACATGGCCAGAATCCCCACAGCGGAAACAGTGGTCACAGTGGTCCTCTCTCTGTGCCTGCTGACACGCCGCACAACCACGGGGTCTCCGCCTCACCTCTGGTCTTCCTCTAGCTGCTGGCTGATAGTTGTGTTGTCTCTGTGGGAACTGTGTACTTGTTTCCATGGCAGCCAGGAACACCTGCCTCATCTCGTACACATCAGCCTTAAGCTGCTCCAGCATTAGATGAGTGACGGAGTCCTGAGCTTGAGGCTGCTTTGATGAAGGCTTTTGAGGTTCCTTCACCGTTATGGTGGAGTTTTTCTCAGCAGGTGGAGACGCGCTGGGCATGTCTGCTTGGATTTCACAAACCCGTGCTTCCCTTCCATTGGCGGACCTCTTCAGCTTCTTTTGCCTCTCTCCTTCAAGACTGGCAGCCTCATTCAGCTTATCAATAAGCATCTCGTCACTGACCAAAATGTCACTCAGGAAAGGCCTCATTTGGAATTTTATTGAGTCACTCAGCAAACCAGTCTCAATTGCCCGGAGAAATTTTCTTTGTATTAGCTGGGGATCATAATAGTCATCTGTATCTCCGTCATTTGACTTCCACAGCAATCTCTCTTTCAGCTCAATGGCGCGAAACAGGAACGTCTGAGCAGACTCCTTTGGCTCCTGTGAGATGTTCAGCAACCTGTGGTAGATGTCCGAGGTGCTCTCCTCCTTGTAGTGTCCCTTCAAGATGGTTTTCAGGGTGGGGACAGTCAAATTGCTTTTGATTTCAAGCATGTGTCTGAGGTGGAGACCAGGGCTGACTGCTCTGATTACTGCCTCTATTACCTCCTGCTCTGAATGTCCTTTTCGAAGGCCGGAATCAATCTGATGGACTAAGCTGGTGTAGGACAGCCTGTCTTTCTGCCCTCCCTCACCAATCTGTCCCATTATCTTGAATTCCCTCCGGAGCATGACTTCAGGCAACTGTGGGTAAAGCGGGGTGCTGTGTCTGGCCTCCCCTGGATGGTGGCTCATAGGTGACAGTTGTTCCCTCAGGGGGTGTTCGTGTGCTGGAGAGGCACTGTGGTGCATAGAGTTAAGAAGGTGACTTTGATCAGGGGAAGCGTTGCCTTGTCCTCTGCTCACCTCTCTCATCTCATCCATGAACAAGAGTAGGCCTTTCAGGTACATGCGCACACGTCCTTGATCATCTTCCTTCTCTACCATAGCTTCCAGTTCACAATCAATCATTTTAATGAGCCCTCTTTTTGTCTTGCTGGAGAACCCCCCTTCAGGTAAAGCACATTTGGTGTACTCACACACTTTGATGATGAGTGCGTGGTCCAGCTGGTACAAGGTGGCAGTCACTTCAGTGAGTAAAGACTCCATAGCTGTCCTTTCTGTCGGGCCGTAAATAAATGGCTGGTGAGGATGACTTGATCAGAGTGCTCTGGTTCGTCTCTCTGGAGTGGATACCACTGCTATTCTGGATCACTCCTGGGCTTGGCTCGCCAAAAATATGTTACACATATGAAGTGCAAGGAGACTTCACTGGTGACGTATTTTAAAAGTGAATATTCTGAAAGAATAGACAGACACAGTTCGTGAGTAGGCTGATTTTTACTCCTTATCGTAAAATAACTGATAACTGAACAAAACACATATATATCATTTCATCAAAAGGTCAATATTAAAATCATCGCAGAATTATTACAAAACCATTTTGAAATCATAAAAACACACCGTTAATATCAGATGATCAACAACGTTGCATTAGGCTTCCGCTTTCATTCATGCTTATTTACATTTGACGTCACTAGCCATGAACTACTTCGTTGCCTTGGCAACGATAAACTATAAGTTGCTGATCAGCCGTTCGTTCAGTCTAGCAGACCAATGCTAGTTAGTCTGACGTCGCCAAGAGAAAAGGATTGGACAGAGGATATACATACGGCAAAATACACATTCATTCAGTAATCAAACATTAACACACATCGGTGGGGAGCCGGACAAAAGTTCATTCTCAAAGTCTCCCACATACTCGCGAAAGCAGGCCATGACTTGGGGAGCCAGCAGGGAGCTAGCCACAGCAGCAACAGTAGCGACAGCAAGCTACATTGTCAACATTTAAACGATCATTACACAGACATTAGATATTTATACATTCCGTTACAAAGTTGTGAAACAGCATCTAATGGGGACACACGCACGAGTGTGACAATATATAAAGATTTTGTTATAACACCCACCTGAAAGAATAGACAGACACAGTTCGTGAGTAGGCTGATTTTTACTCCTTATCGTAAAATAACTGAAAAATCAGCGCAAACCCACAGCCTATATAGCCATTGAAAGCCTCGTGCGTTCTGCCCTCAAATAGAACACTTTTAAAAATAAGCCAGAATTAGATTAAATGGGGGGTGTCTGTCAATATCAATACAAGTAAACATTGTGGCACCTCTATAATAAATATTAAAAATATATGTACTATATGTACATATTAAAATATATGTGCTATATGTACTATGTGCCACACATGCATGCCAGTTAAGAAGACAAAAACTGGATAGCTGCTTCAGTCTTTCTGGGTCACGATGCAGATCTTGAAATCATTAACATTTGTACAGTGAGTGCATTTTCTGAACAATTTGTGACGACATTTTACTCCCCCTTCCTCATGCACAGGTTTACACTAACAATCACCAATTTCATTGCTTGTCCTACTCTACCCAGTATGTCTATGCATGTGACAATAAACCATCCTTGTATCCTTTTTGCGTAGCCTTCTGCAACTCATTTCTTAAATGGAATAAACGCTTACATCTTTACCCAGAGTCTCTTTGTGATGTCATAATGTTTACTCTGCCAATCGAAGTGCGTACACAGTATGATAGTTCTCAGCGTACAAAGGCCCATTCTTTACACATACATTTCTGGCTTGTTATGTGCAATATATCATAAAAATAAAAAAAAACTGCTTGTTCCGAAAACTTTTCGGGGAAAAAAGAAATGCTCAAGAGAAGCATTTCGGATCCGGGCGGGCTAAATTTGTTTGTCCCGCTGGACAATGCCGCCACCAATCAAAGTGATTTGATGGGACGTCCCTCCCTCGTTGCAAGGAGGCTGAAATATGACTGGGCAGCAGCTAGTTATCATGGACATCCTACTAGTCCCTTGAAAAAAGGTTTGTAATGTCTTAAATCTTGGCGATGAACTACAGCAAACTGAGTTTAGGTGTTCAGAGTAGAAAGTCTGTCGAGTAGATAATTCTGATGTGCATGAGTGATGTTAACAGGATGAACTGTCAACAGTTTATCCATAGGCCTACTTATATCTCTATGAACCTGTGTGTAATTTGCTCACAGAGAGGAAGGCTTTCCACCAAAGTGATGCCCTGCTCACCAGTGAGGAAGAGGAAATATGGAACGCCACAGACATGTCAGTATCTTCCTAAAGAAACCTTGTGCTTTATAAGCAGGCCAGAATTAGTAAATGGGCAACTGCGTTTGGCAGGGGGACACTTTCATGGCCAGGGGTGCTTAAGTCCATAATTCGGCCCTGTTTTTAATAGCCTCGACAAAAGAATGTGCAATAGTAGCAGTGTTTCCCCCAGTGATTTATAGTTAAGGCACTCACCTTAATAACACATCCCTCCCATGTTAACTACATTGGGCCACTAGAACACTAAAGTTAGACTTGGTCTTAAAATTAAGTGATGGTAAGAGTATGTATGACAATACACACTTCACTTATTGCCATTCATAGCAGCTGGAAAGCTTAAAATAAACCCGATTGTAAATTAATAATTTTTCAGTAGACCTAATACATTTCTCAACTACAACATGCATACCTTCCTGGACAACCACCATGTGAGAAACACTGAATAGTACTGGCATAGTCACATTATATAGATAATGAAATTCATACACTTGCATCTTTAGAAATGTGGAGCGAAAAAGGGACTTTGTGGCACTGCTGCAGTCCAAGACACTCCTGATGGGGACCAATGCAAACCTGCAAAAGGCACTCAATGCTTCTGAGGACACTAATGCTGAACTACAGATTCAGAACACTGACCTGAAGAACCAGATCAAAAGGTGAAATCGCAGGGGTCTTTGTAACATTATAATCTCCGCAGCAAACAGAAAACATATTGTTACTGTCATTCATGTTGTATGGGTGTGATCGTGTAACTATTTAGATGACCACAATTGTCTCTTTTCAGAGTAATTATGATCACTGCAGTTCATTTTGACAAAGCATTGAACTGAACAGAGTTTATCACCCTACTCATGCTTCACAATCCTTAATATTTTGTGTCTATCACTTGTAGCATGGAGATGTCCACCAAAGCCATGAAACAATTGAGAATGGAAATGGATGAAGGTCAGGCAGCACTAGCTGAGAGCCAGAGGGCCTACAGCAGCCTCAAAGCAAAAAACAACCAGCTGGTGAGATTCTTAATGGGCACATTTTGTCTGGGCATGGCTAACTGTATAACTGTATGTATACACAGTATGGCCAGAGCTGTACTTCAGTCAAAAAACTGTGTACCCCACAAAGAAAACTACTGTATAAAACTGCACAGGAAGGTTTGCCTAATTATGATGTGTTGAGTCATCTCATAACATGCTTTTCCATTGACATGTCCACAGGAAAAGGAAAACAAAGTCCTGAGTGAACTTATTGAAGACCGCACCAATGAGGTAAGGTGACAGAAAAAAAAAACTTGCTGCTAACTTTGCTTCTCAAACGTCCCTTGATTAATTTCAGCTTATGTTTTATGTGATAGATGTCTGATGTTTTCCTGCAAAGGAAATCAGACCAGAAGATCATAGCAGATCTGACAAAACATATCAAGGCCTTGGAGGTATGGCATTTTATTGGCTTTAGACCATGGGTTCTTCAGAAATGCCTGAGTGGTTTGGGTCTAAATGTTGTAGCTGATGGAAATCTGCCATATTGCTTTGGTACAGTATACAGTATACAGTGTATTTTATTTTCTATACATATTAAAACATATATTTTTCACAGAAACAACTGGAGGGAGCAAGAGAGCAGGTTGAGGAAAGTGGTCAAATTATTAGGAATGTAAGTATATCTTATATTTAGGCATCTCAGATTCAGACAATAACATACTTCATGTAATTGGTTGCAGATATCGGTCTAGTGATATTTACTTAAATATGACATTCTTGGTCTATGCCTGACAATAGGATTTTCCAGCACAACCTTCAAAGAGTACAACCCACTGAAACAACTTATCAACTTATACATTTTTTTGAATAACACACGGGTGCTTTAAATTGTAGTTTATGTCTTATCGGTATATTATAGCATGTAAAGGAAATTCAAAGACAAAAAGGTAGCCTATGTTGCTACAGTGAAAATAAATACAATTCCTTGGGATGCATTTTGTGGTGACAGCTGGGTTGGCCGTGTTGTAGGCTGTGCTCCTCCATATTTTAATTTTACCCACCAAAAAAAAACCAAAAGTACATATTTGTTTGTCTGTCCACCTGTTTATTTTGTATAATATTGTATTTGTTTGCCCATACTTTTTTAATATAATAAACAAGTTATATTTAATTTCTCAGAAAAATTCTATGATTGACCATCAGAAAAACTGTCTTGAAGAACTAACGGCCATTGGACAGGTATGGCTGCAGTCTTCAAAGTCTCCCTGCTTGAATCCAAAAAAGATTATCTGAGTCTGATTATTGAAATCCAATAAACAATATTGTTTTTTTGTTTTCTAATTTTCTTTCTGATCATTGTTTTAGCACCTGAGAGAAAAGATTAAGGACTTGGAGAATCAGTTAGAGTTGGCACAGATGTGGGTATCTCTCACTCTCTATCTGACTTCACTCTTCCCTTTTTGCTCAAGATCAAACAAGACTAACAATTGGTTGTTTATGTGATTTTCTACTTTCCAGTAATCGTGGTGGAAGTGTCCTGAGTGAGGATGGCACTTTTTCTGTTGCCCCCAACAACCACCTTTCCTTGGCTGATGAGCTAGGACAACTGTCTGGTTTTCAGAGTTCTGCAAAATCTGCTTTTTACCAGGTTCAATGCCACATTGAGTGGCTCTCATTAACGGCATATTTTAGCCATGAAATCAAGATAGTAGTGTTTATTCACCCTCTACTTTTTCCATTATTACCCCTCCAGGTGGAATTTGATGATGGGAGGTAGATGAAATTGAGGCATATGAAATGGATGTCAACGCTGGATCAACTTCGTTGGCGAATGAGCTTAAAGAAGCACTGGGTGATGAAGAGAAGAACTGCAAGAAGAAAGGAGAAATCACCCATGGCAACATGGAAAAGGCTGGAGAACGTGTGGTGGTAAATGACATCATCAACCATGTGAGGGAACAAAATGTCCATAATAAGGCAGTTCCAGTGAGCATGGATTGCAAGGAGGCTGCCCACCTTGAGGGACAAGTAGCCGGGAAGCCTGAGCTAACTGAGGAGCTCACCAAGCACGGGACCATGAAGGCAACACAGGTCCCTAGGATGCAGAGAGCAGAGTGTAATTTTGTGGACATGGCTGCTGAGAGACCTGGCCAGGCACAAATCAGTTTCCCAGACGTGGACACCAAACCAAATAACAAGTATGCTACATATTAGACCCTCGCATATACATGTTTTAGAGAAACGTATTAATCTTTAACACAAGCCATTATGATCTATAGTCTGACTGGAATGTTTTTTCTGTTTGTGTTTTTCTGTGTGAACTGCATCTCTACCTTGTCTTCTGCCAATCAAGCGTGGTTTGTGTGGAGCAGAAGAGCAGGAGCTTCCAGAGAGCAGCCTTGGCTGCTGGTGCAGTTGGGCTCGGTTTGCTCGTTTTATGGAGATTGAAGGCTTAAAATGCTCTCTCTCTCTCTTTCTCTCTGTCTCTCTCTTTCTCTCTGCCTCTGTCTCTCTCTCTTTGTCTCTCTCTCTCTCTGTCTATCTGTCTCTCTATCTCTTTCACGCTCCCTCCCTAATCTCCAAAAACACATTTCTCATGATGATTGGCAAAACAGTAGCTCTATGGTGAAATTTCAACATGTGCGTGACAACCTTGCACGAAAGGAAAATGTTACTTAATAGTTACTGTGGGACTGTTAACTAATGATATTTTCTCCCATCCTCTGTCAACAGTCTTTTAACAATTTTATTTGAAAGAAATTATACAGAAAGCAGACAGCATTAGGCTAATGCCAGCTAGTCCAATGAAGCTAGCACCCCATTGAGACAATATCTGTTATGGGTAGAACAGTTTACAGCATTGTTCTATAATCAGCCTGAGCCTACTTTACTGATGTACATTATCATCGTACTGACCTATCTTGCCATATTGATATAGAAAGATTATGTTTCACATAAACAAGGAATTATATGCTGTGAAAAATATTAAATCTCATTATTGTCATTAAAGTGTTGTCAGGATGAAAGAGAACAATGTGTGTGTGTTTGTGAGTGTTTGTTTTTGGAGATTACTGGTACAGTACGCCTGCACTCAGACAGACACCAACGTTCACTAAATTCAAAGATGTATATACATAAATATATGTATTTAAAGCAGAGGTTACATTAAGAAATGTATTTAGCTACATATTGCACATCGATTTACACATTTATTAACACAATAGTTTTCTACATGGTTGGTTAATTTTTAGTTTTTTGTAATATATCGCACAACCCCAACCAACATTTTTTTTGCAAAAGTACTCTAATCACTCTAAAAACTTCATTATTATGAATCTTAATTTCAACTAAACCTCACATCTGTCTAGAACTTACAGGTGCTGGTCATATAATTAGAATAACATGGAAAAAGTTGATTGCAGTAATCCCATTCAAAAAGTGAAACTTGTATAATGTATACATTAATTTCATACAGACTGGCATATTTTAAGTGGTTATTTCTTTTAATATTGATGATTATAACTGACAACTTATAAAAACCTCAAATTAAGTACCTCTCAAAATTAGAATATTGTGAAAAGGTTCAATATTGAAGACACCTGGTGCAACACTCTAATAAGCTAATTTATTAACTCAAAACACCTGTGTGATTGTGTGTGTGTGTGTGTGTGTGTGTGTGTGTGTGTGTGTGTGTGTGTGTGTGTCAGAGAGAGATACTAAAAGAGGAAAAGAGTAATGAGATGGAGGGACTGGGGGCATGCTTTACCTTAATAACAAGGTGTTAGTAAAAAATAAAAAACAATTACAAAAATTACGGTAGAAAATTGTTACTTAACCAAGAACATGTATAGCGTCAGATAACAGGAATTTAAGATTCAGACACACCTGAAACATGCACCAAATGTAGGCCTACTACAGAATTTGCACTATTTTCAGGGCTCTGTACACTGTCTGAACTGTGCAAAAAAATAAGACTCTGATTAGTGCCAACCTGCCAATCAGCAGGTGACTAGTGACCCAGGGGATGCACCTGGACAGTTAAGACAGTGCAAAAGCATTGAATGCCCTACATATTTGTAGCGGCATAGTCACAGAATACAAGAACAAGGTGAAATAAACACGTCCTGTGTGAAAAGACATGTAGCTTAAATCAGGCCTAACTGAGATATAATGACATAAAGACATACACTGATTTTAAAATTAGTAACTCATACAGTGATATGACAGGTGGAACTGCATTAGCGCTTTATTGGGCTACATGTGTGGAAGGTTAACATAATGTATATATTGTTTAACCTTCCCACAAATGTTAATTTCCTGGAAATGTAAAAATGATTATGTTGGTGTGACATAAATGTACCTATTGTCACGACTCTTGGTCTGGTTATTTCCGCTGACGCTGCCCTGACTCTTTCCACTACTATTCCAGTCACTTATTTCATTATTAGTTCAATCACGCACAAGGGACCATGAAGGCAACAAAGGTCCCCAGGCTGCAGAGAACAGAGCTTAATTTTGTGGACATGGCTGCTGAGAGACATGGCCAGGCACAAATCAGTTTCCCAGACGTGGACACCAAACCAAATAACAAGTATGCTACATATTAGACCCTCGCATATACATTTTTTAGAGAAACGTATTAATCTTTAAAACAAGCCATTATGATCTATCGTCTGACTGTAATGTTTTTTTTTCTGTTTGTGTTTTTCTGTGTGAACTGCATCTCTACCTCGTCTTCTGCCAATCAAGCGTGGTTTGTGTGGAGCAGAAGAGCAGGAGCTTCCAGAGAGCAGCCTTGGCTGCTGGTGCAGTTGGGCTCGGTTTGCTCGTTTTATGGAAATTGAAGGCTTAAAATGCTCTCTCTCTCTCTCTCTCTCTCTCTCTCTCTCTCTCTCTCTCTCTCTCTCTCTCTCTCTCTCTCTCTCTCTCTCTGTCTATCTCTCTCACGCTCCCTCCCTAATCTCCAAAAACACATTTCTCATGATGATTGGCAAAACAGTAGCTCTATGGTGACATTTCAACATGTGCGTGACAACCTTGCACGAAAGGAAAATGTTACTTAATAGTTACTGTGGGACTGTTAACTAATGATATTTTCTCCCATCCTCTGTCAACAGTCTTTTAACAATTTTATTTGAAAGAAATTATACAGAAAGCAGACAGCATTAGGCTAATGCCAACTAGTCCAATGTAGCTAGCACCCCATTGAGACAATATCTGTTATGGGTAGAACAGTTTACAGCATTGTTCTATAATCAGCCTGAGCCTACTTTACTGATGTACATTATCATGGTATCGACCTAACTTGCCATGTTTATATAGAAAGATTATGCATCACATAAACAAGGGATTATATGCTGTGAAAAATATTAAATCCCATTATTGTCATTAAAATGTTGTCAGGATGAAAGGGAACAATGTGTATGTTTGTTTATGGAGATTACTGGTACAGTACGCCTGCACTCAGTAAGACACCAACGTTTACTAAATTCAAAGATTTATGTACATAAATATATGTATTTACAGCAGAGGTTACATTTGGAAATGTATTTACACATACATATTCATGAACACAATAGTTTTCTACATTTTTTTGTAATATATCACACTAACCCAGGAACATTTTTTCCAAAAGTGCTCTAATTACTCTAATAACTCATTTCAACTAAACCTGACATCTGTCTAGAACTTACAGGTGCTGGTCATATAATTAGAATAACATGAAAAACGTTGATTTCAGTAATTCCATTCAAAAAGTGAAACTTGTATAATGTATACATTAATTTCACACAGACTGACATATTTTAAGTGTTTATTTCTTTTAATGTTGATGATTATAACTGACAACTTATGAAAACCCCAAATCAATTATCTCAGAAAATTAGAATATTGTGAAAGGGTTCAATATTGAAAACGCCTGGTGCCACAATTTAATCAGCTAATTAACTCAAAACACCTGCAAAGTCCTTTAAATGGTCTCTCAGTCTAGTTCTGTAGGCTACACAATCATGGAAAAAGAAAATCACATGACAAAAACTCATTTTATTTCCAAGTGCATCTAAGTACATTAGACATCTAAGTACATCTAAGTACATTAGATTATTTTTATTAGATAGTAATAATTCATAGTCATGGATGAATTGTTGACATTTTGACAGTATTTTGGTGTTGTCTCTGCCTTGAGGTGATTCTTTTTTGGTGAAAATCAGTTGCTTGGTTGCTCCCCAAAAATGTTTGGAAAGTTAACCTGGGAAATCCCATTGATGAAATAAAACTGCTTGGCAGACGTCTGAGCTCTCTGATTGCTTTTGTAGTTTACACCTCTTCTGTCAAATTGAGATTGTACGTTGTTCATTGCATGCACATCTGCGTCTGTGTGTGTGATTAAGCAGTTTTTGCACGGGGTTTGTGTATGACTATGACAGTAGCTTGTGTATAAATAGGTGGGACAATGAGCACAACACACTACCAATCTTGAAGGCATCTGACTTCAGTCATCAGACCCTGCTCTGCCTTACAAAAATCGGACCCAACGCCAACTGACAGTTGAAACAATGTCACAAGGAAAAGGTAAGACACACACACACACACACACACACACACACACAATGTAATCTGTAATTTCTCATGTGTAATGTAATAATTGGATAAATTAAGTATATCTATCTATCTATCTATCTATCTATCTATCTATCTATCTATCTATCTATCTATCTATCTATCTATCTATCTATCTATCTATCTATCTTTAATGCAGTGGTGAAACAACAATGTTTTATACTCCACTAAACGCAGTTAACATGGAAAAAGAACAACTTATTTGGTGTTTGAAGTCGACATGCAAAAATGCATTTTACAGAGATTATGTTTTGAGTGTTTACATCTGTGAGAGATTTTTTGGGCATTTTGTGCCTGTTTTTGGGTTTAGTGTGCAGGATAAAAAAATAATTCTGAAGATAAACAAACTCCTGTCATCTCCAGAATTGTCTGCCTTTTGTAATTTATATAACTATTAACCCACTGACATTTTTTATGTTTGCCTGTTTTTACATACCATATCACATATACATTTGCATTCCTTCTATTACATTGATTGAACATGACCAAGACTCCCAAATAGCAGCAGGAGTTCAGCAGGAACAGTTGATGAGTGAATTAGTGGTTGTTATTTACAGTAGTAACCACATTGGCGAGCGAGTTCTGTTGGTGGTCAGTATTTACAGTGATAACCACACTGACAAATGAGGTCTACTAGTATGGCGTCAAAATAGTCTCATAAAGCACTCGCACGATAAAACATGCTTCGAGCGTATTGTGTTATTTCACACGCGTAGATATTAACTGCGAGCGAGCAAATTATCTCTGCGCGCGAGGAGAAATCTGTGACCAGCGCGCAAAACAACCACTGGGGGGCAGTCGCTCGCGCGAAATTAATTTCTGCTCGCTCAAAGCAGTTATCTACTCTCGCGAATTTGAGACTTCTGCTCTCGCGCGCAGAAGTACTACTTGGGCAGAGGAAGGGAATCGGACTCGGAGACAGAAACAAGGAAGACCGGAACATTTGCAATGATGAAAATAGCTTCTTTAGCAGAGTTTCTTGGAAATATGTTCCGGTCTTCCTCGTTCCTGTTTCCGAGTCCGAGTCCGATTCCCTTCCTCTGCCCAAGTAGTACTTATGTACTCTTTGCGCGCGAGAGCAGAAGTCTCAAATTCGAGAGAGCAGATAACTGCTTCGAGCGAGCAGAAATCAATTTCGCGCGAGCGACTGCCCCCCAGTGGTTGTTTTGCGCGCTGGTCACAGATTTCTCCTCGCGCGCAGAGATAATTTGCTCGCTCGCAGTTAATATCTACGCGTGTGAAATAACACAATACGCTCGAAGCATGTTTTATCGTGCGAGTGCTTTATGAGACTATTTTGACGCCATATACTAGTGGTTGATATTTATAGTAGTAACCGCACTGATAAATACAGGGTAAAAATCCCCTTTTGTGTCAACAGCGCCCCCTTCTGGGATCGTCGCCGCTCCCTTGATAGTCATATAAACGTAATTAACATATTTTATTGTAAACACCATATTTCAGCAAGTCAATTGATCTACACAGTTATTATATACAATTACTGCTACAGACACAGAAAATCCCAGGTCTGTAGCTGCCAAGGTTCACTAGAAAACCATAAAACAATGACACGCACATTTTCACTGCAATGTATACAGCGGTCTTACCTCGTCAAACTAACTTCCGATTTAAACATGATAGGCCACTCTAAAAAAATAGTTTACTGCATCTAAAACTCATTTATACCAACAGAAATAAACTGTTAAAGCGTGAAGACTGTCCATTTGCAATTTGATGTTTTATAAGCTTGCTTACCACTAAAGTGGTGAACGTGCATATTTCCCCTGTTGAAATAACCCACGGTATTATAACACAATTATAACACGGAAAAGGTGATTCAAATGGTATTTGATGATGTGGACAGTATATAGCCATCACAGAGAAGCGATGTCATCGTCTCCATTATCAAATAGCATTTGAATCACCTGTTCAGTGTTATATTGAGATCATTATGAATTCAATATTACAGTAAAATACATAAAAAACTGTGTATTAGTGGCAGAGAATCACAAAATTACATATTGGCAAAGCATTTTTGTTGAATTGAGTAGCACAGCTGCATTTTGAGTCTGTAAGAGGGTGTATATATAAAATACATACATGCATATAAAATATAATATAATATAATATATATATACACTCAATTAAACAAAAATGGTTTATATAGGCCTAGGACAAAATGTATATGTAAATGTAAATACTTGATTTGGGTAGGTTTGGAGAGCTTGGGTAGGCCCTTGGGAACGCCTATATAATGTAATGGATATTCTTTTGTAGCACCTGTAAAACTTTGCCTAATGCCTTCAAATTTTTTACACATGTTACCAACATGTTAGTGTATCATGTTATGTAATTTTGTGATTCTCTGCCACTCATACACAATTTTACTAGAAATATTTTAAAAATCATAGGAGTTTTATGATTTTTTATAAATGTTATTGCTGTGCCAACTGTAATATTGAATTCATAATGATCTCAGTAAAACACCTTGGCTCTTTGAACTTGATGGCCCATATGTGTTCTTTCAATTGGTTCATAAATGATAACAATGGCATATGTAGAACCAGAGATATTTTACTGTAAATATCAATATAGGTGGAAATTGGCATTTTTTGGCATCTCAATGTCTCTCATTTCTTGTCATTTCACATGTGCCATAATGGTTTCATACCTTCTTAAACAAGTCTTAATCCACAGCTACATCATAATCAAGAGAGATCAGACCAGATCATTATATTATTACATTATTCATATTGTTATATTCAAAACCCACTAATACAGATATATTCCAACCATTGAAACTAACCCAATTTGTTTTTTCTTGATAAAAACAGCTTAGTCTTCTGAGCAGAACTGGTTTATTGTGTAAAGCTGATGGAGAAACCCAGCCTGAAATACACAACTCTCTGTCCATTGAGTCTGAGAAGATTCTCATTCATCCAGGTCATGTTAGTCAAATGAGCTAAGTTGTAAGCAACTGGACTTCTTTTAGTAGCTTGCAGACGTTTCACCTTTCTTCCAAAAGGCTTCTTCAGTTCTGGAATAATGTTAGGGAACCAGGAGTTAAATCTCTGGATCACTGGGGGTGGATCTGTAAGCCACGCCCATTATCACATGACAAAGGGTCACATTAGTCTCCCCTCAAGATGTGAATTGGAGTGAGAGTCGTTGTGGTCACATAATCATCACTTATGATCACATGATCCAGAGACTGAAACTGCTCTGATGGTGAAGAGCAGTTAAACTTCCTGGGATGAGATCTCAAGGCAAAATGATCTGTAGCAGATAGATGATGTTCAGAGTGGGTTGTTCAAAAGATGGCCTCCTTCACTCCTCTCTTAAACCACTCGTCTTCCTTGTCTAAGATCAGTATCTATGAAGGAGTGTCCCTTCTCCTTTAGATGCAGATGTACTGCTGCATCCTGTCCTGATGTAGTCACCCTCCTGTGTTGAGTCATGGGTCTGTGAAGTGGTTGGTTAGTTGCCCCTAGAGTGGTGTCTTGTTTATTTATGTTGATTAATGCAAAATGTTTTATTACTGTTTCCATCTCTAGGAGACTCCTCACTGGTGATCAGTGCCCTTAGCAGACCCCTGGATCTGGGGACGCTCTACAATGCCCGGACTGACCAACTCATTCCAGGTACTTACTAGCCTTGAAGTCCAGAATCTGCATTCCTTTCAGTTTTTTAGTTTAGCAACAACTGCAAGTACTGATTTCTATGCCATGTCCTCACCATTTGCCCTCCAGACTGAATTCACATTATTTCTATGTTTTTTTTACGCTGTTTCTTTGCTCTTGTTTTTTTAACTCAGTGATGCCATCTGCAGGGCTGTTTCCAGCATTTAAAAACATCCAGGGCTCAAGCCCAAGCTCTGCTCGAGTACAGGAGGCACTATAAATAGCAAATGTCAATATCTTAAAACCTGAAAATCTGAAATTTGGTGTAATGTCCAATCAAAATCCGGTAGCTAGTATATTCCCGTTGGAATGTCTGATCACAATGAAACTCAAGAGGGTAATTTACAATGATGAATAAAAGGATTACCAAATTGGGAGGAAACTGACCAGAAAGTGTTGCTGTTATTAGGCCATTTGCGTTTTGGGTCATTTCTCAAGCAGCATGTGGAACTTATCTAGCCTGGCTATTGCAAAAGGCCAGCAATCAAATGCATCACTGCACACATTTTTTAATCCGACATACAACTGAAAATAGCGCTAATAACAATAATATAATAATCCGCATTTGTATCATACAAGGGATGTAGCTCAATGTGCTTCACAGTTTGATGAAGTAAAACAGGACAAAGATACACATGGCACGCTTTGTTATAGTCAAGTAATTATGGAGAACCCAGGGTGCTGTGGAGAGCTCCATTAGTGTCCCCTATAGTCATCAGGGCTGCTTGTTTGTATGTGAGGAGAGGTCCCTGAGTTTGGGAAGGACAGTCCCTCTTTCGGGGTTGGCAGTGGGAAGGTAACAGTTAAGTGTAGGCGAGGTTAAACAAGCAAGTCTTTAGTTGCCACTTAAGGATGTCAATGGATTTTGCCTCTCTGATGTGCTGGGGTAGGGCATTCCATCTCTTTAGTATGAGAAGGCTGCTTTTCCAATCCTCTTAGGTGGTGCCTCTGGAATATGACCTCTTCATATCTTTTTCAACACAACATTGACATAGACATTAAAGGAAAAATGCATTTCAACAATATTTTACATACACAAATGTTCCTCCTTCAACTAGACATGTACTCTACTCCTTTGTGTTGCATACGGTAGCCTAATTGTATGGACTTCTTCACATGGAGGCGAGAACCATGCCAGTGCCATAATGACAATTATTATGATAGTGGCAAGGCTATGCCAGTGTTGGTAATGCAGCTGGTGTCTTAACTCTTATTTTAGGAATCACCCTTTGGAAGGCTGAGGACATAAAGAAGAAAACAGAGGTTACTGCACAGCCCAACACAAATTTCCAGGTGTCAACATCAGAGTCACTCAGTGAGAAGATGAATTTGTTAGATGTGAGTACCTCAGTGAAGGCCAGCTTCCTCTCTGGCATGGTGGAAGTGTCAGCTTCTGCAAACTACCTCAACAAGAAGACCTCCTCCACTTGTCAGTGCAGAACCACTCTGAAATACCATGTGACCACTGAGTTTAAAGAACTCATGATATCTGAGCTAGAAACTCTGAAGCCTAATGACGTTGACATTACAGATGCTACCCATGTGGTGGCTGGGGTGTTGTATGGAGCTGACGCACTCATGGAGTTCCAAGAAACAGCTCGTGATGATGCAAGGAAACAGGATGTAAAAGCAGAAATGAGTGTGATGCTCAATAAGATCCCATACATTGATGTCAGTGCAAAAGGAAGTGTAAACATGACTGATGAAGAGAAGAAGAAGGTGAAGAACTTCAGCTGCAGGTTTTATGGTGACTTTGGTCTGAAGAACCTCCCCTCTACATTTGAGGAAGCTGTGAAGGCATACAAAGAGCTGCCCAACCTGCTGGGGGAGAAGGGAGAGAAGGCTGTACCCATGAAGGTCTGGTTGTATCCACTGAGCAAACTTGGCAATTTTGAGGACAAGCTGAAGAGAACGATCTCAGAGCTGCTAGTATCTCAGGCAGAGAAGATGATAGATGATTTCCACCAAGCTGAGATTAGAACCAATGACCTGCTAGGGAAGAGCAATGCTTTTAAAGCCCAAGACATTGTCTATAAACTCGAGGCGTTCCAAAGTGGTCTGAGAATCTTCACCGCTGAGATGCTAAGGAAAATGGCAGACCTAATCCCGGCTGTAAGAGAAGGGAAGATGGAGGAAGCGGTCTTCAAAGACCTCCTGAAGACACAGAATGAGTCAGGATTTAGTGAGAAAGACATGGAGAAGTGGCTGGATGAAAAAGAGACTGAGATCAACACTCTGACGCTGTACCTCAAAAAGCTCAAGTACGAGATTAAACCTCAAGGCCGTGAGCTTGACATGTTTCTTGCAGACCCAGACGTCATAGATGCCATTGTGTTCAGCTTCACCTCCCTGAGTTATGAGGAACCGTACCTGAAAAAAATCTCACAGGAGGCTGACAACTTTAAAACTGGTGCCCCTAACAACACACCCCAACAGCACCAAGCAAACGCTGTTCCCTGGTACCTGAAACCAGATGTCAAGGAGGCCATGTATTCCTCACTCAATCTGTTCAACAACGCATCCACCACCAATAAAGTCATCAGCTACATTTCAGACCCAGACTATCCAGGAGCTTCTGTCCGCTGGTATCGCAATGCAGTCCTGTTGAAGCCACATGTTACAAACATCCTACAGCTGTGTAAGTTTCTGTCATGTCTCTGCATTACACTAAATGCACTACATTATAGGATTGAAAATGAAGGTAAAATATTGTGGACTATATTTCAAAAGTGAATGTTTTAGTGGTGTAATCTTGTGTTTAAGTTTTATATACAACTTAATTCTATTAGTGCTGCCAACTCCTTAGTTCAACTAATAATAAATTATGCAAGTCTGTGTTTCACACACACACACACACACACACACACACACACACACACACACAGTAAAAATAAAACAGTATGTGAGTCAACTAGGAGTTTGGAGTTTATAGCATTTTAACAGTATTCGGGTCTGGTTTGTTAGAAAAAACTGACTGTGAAAAAGTGAATGGGTTTGTCATATATCATCATTTTTTGTCAGAATAAAATCTGGGGTCTCTTAAGAGGTTATTATGACCACTCCTAGCGTTAGTGTGTGTGTGTGAGTGTAAGGTGTACAATAACCCACTATGATGTGTGTTGTCTGTTACGTTTTGTGTGTAGATTCCTGTGACCTCACATTGGACCCAAACACAGTCACAAGGGATCTCCTTCTGTCTAATGACAACAAGATGGCAACATGCACGAGGCGTGCACAGCTCTTGTTTCCTGCATATGTGGCGTGTGTAGAGCCTCTAACTGGACGTCACTACTTTGAGTTTGAGTGGGGTGGGGTCAATGCTGGAATAGGGGTGACAACTAAAAGCCATGGTAAGAGGCAACTGGCGGCAGATTCAGGGCCCCGTCTGACATGCTATAGGGACAAATGCACTTTCTCATGTCTGGGTCACAAAAGCATTGACATACCCACCGGCCCATCTCAAAGGATAGGAGTGTATGTGGATGTTGACGCTGAAACCGTGTCCTTCTACAGTGTCTCCTCTGGCATACGTACACACCTGTACACACACACCACCACATTCCCTGTTAAGCCCCTCTATGCAGCATTTTACTTTACAATAGAGCCCAGCTCTGTGATCTTATGCAAGGTTGCATGAAGTCCCCATGTCTCTCACTGTCACCCTCTCTATGTCACACACACACACACACACATACAGACAGACACACACACACACACACACACACACAACTCAGCTTAGCATGAGAGAGGGATTAGGTGGTTACATAGATGCTGTTTGGTTCGTGGGTGTGTGTGTGTGTGTGTGTGTGGGCGGGCGAGCGGGGGGTGGGTGGTAGAGGGGCCACACATTAGTTTGAACGCCATACATTAGTTTGATTCTGAGATTGCTCAGCTATTTTTTCATCTAAATTTGGAATATACCATCATCACACATTATCTTGTTTATATATATATATTAATTGGAGATTTTCTAGCTTTTATTTTATTACTTAAAATTACCTCTTGCTTTCGTTTGTGACATCAGAGTCTGACTCTGAGTTACTGACTCAAATTAAGCAGTATACATTATGAAATGTCAGGCAAAGCCAGCTCTCAATCTTTATTGACCAGCCTTGGGGAGGTCTTTCTGGAATTGAACATTGTGACACTGTGTCATTGTGCAGATATATAAACTGCCAACCTAATTTGCACAGTGATATGTATCTACAACACAATGTGCTACGTGCGGGCAAAAATAATTCATGTTAACATGAGTGATGACAAATTTGCTTTTGAGAAATCTATTATGCTAAAGTTAGCTGATTCATAATGTGCGTGTTTGCAGAGGAAACTTTTCAATATGTGTTGCATAATTTACTGTTTGTGAAACGTTTTACATCGTTTTAGCCACAATTAGCAAAGAGCTTAAAGAATGTTTTGCCACTGGTTGTTACATTCATCAGTTTAGTATCTCATTGGTCTTCTATTCAATCAAAAAAAAGTTCTCTCAGAATTTAGGCCTCAACACTGTGGGTTCATACCGAGGTAATTTTAGTTCTAGGAGCCCAGAACTCTCAACAGCCCCAACAGACAGAAAGTTTGATTTATGTGTAAGCGTAACATGCTGTAGGCCTATGATGAGTAATGCTTTATAGCCTCTCCACATTGGAAAGAAAACACTCTAAATTGTGTACAAAGACCTTCATATTACACATGAAGGTAATGGGCTGCATAGGGCGTACATACAAACTGTGTTAAGAAAAATACTTCTCAGTTTTGTCCAGGAAAAGATTTGCCTAGCCATTATTTGTTTTACCAGCCAAATTGACTAGTTGGTCAACAAGTTGATTTTGACCCCTGAACCCTACAGTAAACAGCTTTGGTAAGCCATGTGATAATGTATTTTGTGTAAGAATATATTCTATATAAATCTAATCAGGTTATAATGTATGCTAAAAGGAAAGTGTGATCATAAAAAATAAGGGTGATGGTGATGTTTGCTTTTTGTGATCACTCCAGATGAGATCCTTATAGTTAATATGTTAAAGATTGTAATCAATTATATTGGATTAGATCTGTAATCTGTTACTAACTGCAATCTGTCACACCAAATAGAATTATAGTTAATTTGTTATAGACTATAATATCTCTATAATTTACAACAATTGTTATTTTTAATTTTGTTCTGTAATCTGTTACATAGGTCTGATTTAAATAAAACATTTTAACTGGCCCCACATTACTCTCTGATTCTCCTTCATTCTGTTGTTTAAATACAAATTTGGTCTAACTGACCCACATTCCAAAAAATAACATTAATAATATTGGTGAATATTCATATCCTGGTCTTACATCAGAGCCGTTTCACAACTGTAACATCTGCATGATACGGACGTGGGCCTGTGCCCACTCGCTAGTCAATTAGGACCACCCAATCAGAAGGCTCTATAAGTTTGATTGACAGTTTTAGTAATAAAAATAATCTATGTATTTTGGGATAGGCCCACCTGATGTTTTTCTTGGGCCCACCCATTTTATGATTTCTGGCTACGCCTGTTTGCAGCCACCTGGCTACGCCTGTTTGCAGCCACCTTAGACAGGCACAGTGTATGTGTGTGTGGAGATATATATATATATATATATATATATATATTTCTTTTTAATCTTGTTTATACTGTTCAAGCACTGCTTTATTAGCTTATTTATCGCAATATATTATGTTCTGAGAAGATTTGTTTGACCACACAAAGAGAAAGACACACTGATTTATTTAACCGCGAAAGTGCTTAAGTTACAATTGTCTTGATGATAACAATACAGAAATGTTTTGAGAAAGTTTAAAGCACTCAGTAGGTCTATTACACATATCTCTAGTGCAAAGAAACAAAAAGGAAAATAAACTGCAGTAAGGCTTTAGGTTATAAGTCACCAGACAAAAAAATTATCCCTTCTGTATTTGTATGCTTTTTTATTTCACTTCATTTTCCTAGTATTCTTCCATAATGTTTTGTATTCAAGCTTCTTCTATAAAACCACCTAGGCAATGTGTCTTTCCATTCATTTCATGAACACATCCAAGCTCCGATCTTTGGCCAAGACAGTGTGATGGTGCTTAGCTTAGGGAGAAGAGTAGCGGCCATAGAAGAGGATGCTTTGTGTGGGGTTGTGTCGGATGAAGAAGAGGAAGGGGTGGTCTGCGATGAACCTCTCTGGAGGCATCATGGCGCAGCGCATCATCATGATGGCAGCGGTCGCTGCAGCCGCCTCTGTACCCTCTTCGTTCACCTCTACGAAAGACTTGTGTACCACCTTGGAGAGCACGAGATCGTCGCAGGGCGACATGCCGGAAAAGTCACACTTTTGGTGGTCAAAGGCATCCACCATGCCCATGTTGACCAGGAGCTGCTTGAGGTCATAGGTCTCTTCCAGCTTGAACTTGGGAAGACCCACAACAACCTCCACTGTATCCATCATGTCAGGCTTGGTCCACTCTACAAAGTTGTCATATGTAAGAGCCTGCTCCAGCTGAGAAAGTGGTGAAGGGAGAGAAGACAGATGGTTGGGTTTATGTATCTAATGTAACATACTGTGTTGTATACCATCTTTGTAGCTGACATGGGGACTTGAATATCCTCCATGTGTAATTACTTCATTGCTTGCATGAACAACAAACATAACTGCTTTCACGGGTTTTGAGACAGATAGGAGAATCAATGAGAGATATTAGTCTTCATACTTTGTGTTGAGCCTCTTCATTCATTTCTATGTCAGAAGTTATATGCAATACGCTCCACTGTTTCTGTACACCTCACTGCCAGTTTTACCTTCTCCAGTCCTGTGGTGCTGTCCTCCACCTCATTGGGGAGCATAATGAGCATGCTCAGATCTTTACCCACGTAGGGGAGTTCCAGAATCTGACAGTTGACATCAGGGATGTAGGTAAACGGAAACTTAGCCTTCTGATGCATCATCTGCACAGGCTTCTTTTCATTCTGAAAACAGAAACACAGATTTTATGCCTATGCATCTACCTTCAATCAGATGGTAATAGTTTAAGAAACCTGACGATGAAAACACAACTCAACAGTAGTGGAAGAAGTAGAAAAAAAAACACTATATACATTTTTTTCACATTACCTTATTAAGTCTAAATGGAACCTCACTGGTGCGAGCACTGTCAAACTGCTTCTCCCAGTTGCCTTTGAAGTAGATGGCGTTTACTAAAACAAGCCTTGTTTTGTCATCCACAACCCCTTCGGCCAGCAGATCCTTGATTTTCTCTAGAACACGAAATTAATCATTGATGATTGTTTAAAGACAGGAAAATCTGATTCCAGTTTACGCAATGACAGCTGGCAAAACAGGCAAAAACATAACCTTCTTTGAGAAGGTAATAAAACCTAAAGTGCTAAGGCTAAGTGTTCTCCCAAACAATAGTATGTTAGAATAAGGTTTAAGTCTCTTCTCCACAAGGTACTTTTCCTAGGTGCACCAATATCTATAAACTGGTTTGACGATTACCCTGAGTCTTTGCCTCCACCCATTTGTTGATGTTGACTCGTGCTGCCTCTGCATTCGAGCGGAAGTCAACAGCTTCTAGCTCAGCAAGGTAGTGCTTCTTAGTGTCGGCAAGGAATTTCTAAACAAGGACATTAAAAAAAAGGAATGATGAGTAGTTCAAGCTATGGTCAGAACCATGTAGGACAAGTGTCACATTGCTATTTAGTTTCTATTACCTTATAAACCAACATCGCTCAGTGTAAATAAGCTGGTCTCACCTCAACAAACTGGTAGGACTGCTCTCCATAGAGGCGATTAGCCAGACTCAGTGCATATGGGGCTCCCGCTTTGTTGAGATCAGCAAAGAGCTTGTTGAAGCCAACGTGGACATCGCCTTCAGCTTTGTGCAGGTTAAGGGACTGCAGGGACGATGTAAACAAGTTATTATTACAGCATTACTGTTGGCCACACAAGCCTTCCAGAGTCAATACACCAAGCTTGCATCCTGATGGCAAGCGTAACCATCATGCACAAACAAATAGGTAAATAAGTAAATATAAATAGAACAACAAAAACAAGTGGATATCCTTCTCATGACTTAACAATGCACGTATGAAGAGATGTGCCACTGATTAGACAATGATGAGGCTAGCAGTAACTTCTCTCTGAATGGGTAAAGACCCACAATGTAATGTTTGTGTGCCTGACCAAATTAGCTGAGGCTTCACACTTAAAGACAAGCTGTAGGAAACAAACAGAGTGGTGTTTTCTTTCCATTTTTATGCACTTGATAGGGCAGAGATAAGACCGCCATGAATTTTTCTTTCTTTCCTTTTTGTTTTAAAGAAGAATGACAAACTAATGCACATAAGAGAACATACCACATCCATCAAAGTCCATGCAAGTCTGCACATGGTCTAATTATAAAGAGCTAACAACAAGTTACAACAACATCCACAGTTAGTGCCATGTTCCCCTGCCAACCTGGTGGCATTAATCGATGTATGTGAAAATGGGGGCTTGACCTTTATGATCAAGCCTAGTGTAGTGTAGTATCCGCCTTGCTACTTGACTTTACTCTTGTCAAGTCAAGTTTATTTATATAGCGCATTTCATTCACAAAGGCTGTTCAATATGCTTAACAAAAATAAAAGCAAAGAACAATGTAAAAGCTTAAAAGATAAAAAAAATGTGTAGAATAAGTATAAGGTAAATAAAAGACATATTAGAGAAAAGCAAAGAGAAGAAGAGCAATATGTAAGCATAAAAGATAAAAGAGGTAAAATAATAAATTAATTAAAGGTAAATCACTAGCAGAAAGCATTTGAGAACAGTTTGGTCTTAAGTCTAGATTTGAAACATCCAATAGTAGGAGCATTTTTGATGTCTTCTGGAAGCTGGTTCCAAAGCTGAACTGCATAGCAGCTGAAAGCTGCTTCGCCACATTTTGTTGTGGCAGCAGGTTTTACCAACAGATGTTTTTGCTATGATCTTAAAGACCTAGTTGGTACATATAGCAAAAGCAGTATCAATAAGTAGTTTGATCCCAACCCATTTAGTGATTTAAACACAAGACGCAATGCCTTAAAGTCAATTCTATAACTGGGAGCCAGTGCAGGGACCTTAAAACTGGAGAAATGTGGTCTTGGAAGCTACTAGTCTTCCTGGCAACTGCATTGTAAAGGTAACTGGCCAATTTACATTGTATGGTAGACCTATTGGATAAGTGACCACAACAGTTTTTTTTTCTCTGGTATTAAATGGTGCAAGCCAAAAATCGTCCCTTCACCACTATTTCACATAGACAAAGACTATTTATATACACAAACCAGGAAACTCGAGAAAGCCCAGATATTGCCCACACACCCAAAGTTTGGCCTCACACCACCACACCATGGTAATACAAGATAAAAAAAAAACCACCCAGAAACACCCTTCCACACACCCTGGTTAGTCATCTATGACAACATGTTTTGTCTCATAACCTTCATTAGTGCCACTGGAAGCTGGTGTTTCTGGACCTGTTGGCACATTGGTGCACCTTTTTTAGGTGCCCTCTGCCTCTGCCCATGCTGCCTCTGCCTGTCTGCCTGTACCACCTTCAGCGATTTGTTAAAAGACAGCACCTATAAATCAGCATTAAAAAAAGAGGCATTTTTTGCAGTCACATGCATTTATGGTCAATACAATAATAGACAAACTGCAGATGCAACTTTGTAGCAAATTACTTTTACACCAACATCACCTTTGGATATATGCTCTTGTCTTATGCATATTACCTGTGAATCTAATTTCCCAGCTTGGGATCAATAAAGGACATCCATCCATCTATCTATCTGTCTAAAACCATACTTGGTAACACTTTAGAATAACTACTCCCTATAAAAACATAAAAACATATAAATGTATTTGTTAACTCTTAATTAACACTTTGTTCATCATTTGTTACACCCCCCCCCCCCCCCCCCACATACACACATAATTTCTCATGAATAAATTGTTTACATACAAACATCGTTTACATTTTGTTCTGTCTGCATAAAAGAAGAAGAGGTGCACACATCCAAAAATATATAATCACAGGTGCTAGAGAAGTGTAGCAGGTATTTCACAAGAGGTGGTCTGCAAACTGTTTTGCTACAGAAAAAGATTTTATTTAAAAAAAAAACAAGGCAAGTTTCGAAGCATGGCCTTGTTTTTTTAAATGAAACAAAACAGTAATAAACTAAAATAAAAGTTAACAAATTATGAACAAAGTGTTAATTAAGAGTTAACAAATACATTTATACATGATTTATACAGTTATTGTAAAGTGTTACCTATAGTAAAACTTCATTATGAATTCTACTCCTTGTCAAATTGTTACAGACATTCACCCTTTACCACAGGCAACTTTACCACATATGATACTATCTATTGCAATCAGTTCCGAAAAGGAAAAATGATTCACATTTTTCACATTGCCCAACACTAGACAGCCACACCAACTTTCCATGGCTACCAGAAAGATTACTGCAGAGGGCTGAACAAAGATGAGGAATGTATGTGACCACACCCTCATCTGGCCTCTCCTTTCTGAACAAGTTCACCTAGGCAACAGTACTGTGTCATCTCATCAATTGCGTGAGCTTTTTTTTGCAACTGTGATTCAAGCCTAAAGGTTGAACATGGTTGTGTTATAAAACATTTCTTATTCACCAAACAAAACTTTAGACAATGTCTTTTAATAAGAAGTAAAATAAATGCCACAAAAACTCTAGGAAAGGCACTGTTTCATACAATCCCACCTGATATTATTCTACACCTGACAAAAATATATTGGACAGTTGTATGTGTGTATAGTTAAACATGGTAGATAGACCAATAGTTCGGAGATCATGATACCATGTCTGAAAAGTACATCCATTGCTTACAAAAATAGGGCTTTTATATATTCTGTGAAATTCTAGGGTTCTCTCATAGACATCAATGTTACAGAGGGCGCATTTGCAATGCATAAAGGGTGTGGTTCCAAAAAGTGGCTCGTCATGAAGGAAATGATCTAGCTATACCATCTTTGGTATAGTCATGGTTGACTTCTGCAAACACTTGATATTGAACTGTAGTACAGATGGACCTTTTCTTCTCTGTGGATACGTACAACTTCACATAGGTTATATACTTCCTCCATGTTACAGCCACTGTATCTAAACATAGGCAAATTGGTTGTCCTGACGATAAGACAAACAAGACCTACATTTTATGGCCTGGGTGTGTTTACAACGCTGTATGCTTGTAGATTACATAGCTTGCTCACTCATGGCTACGACCAAGTGAGACATTCATCAGGATATACATTGCGCTAACACACCCTCTTGTGAGTCATAGTTCAAAAGGCTGTTAACTCAGTATACCTCAGCCTTGGCCACTACAAGCTGGTGAGATAACCACAGAGACTCTGAGGGCTGAAAGGTGCCCATGGTGTAAATACCTGGCAACAAAGGTAATTTACAGACAGACCAAACAGACCACCTCTTTCTAAGAAAAAATGATGTGTGCTGTTGCTGGAATTCGTGGATAATACACGTCTTACTATATTCAGAAATCACTGCTCATTCGAAGCACAGCAGAAGAAAGTATTTAAAGCAGCAACATGTGTATATCCAGAGATTTAGTACTGTGTGCTCTTATGCATTTAGAAAAGGACACTTGCACATAGAGGACTTCCTTTTCATTTAGTCGTCACTACAGCACCTGAGAGTTCAAAAGGGGAAGTAACTGAGGAGGAAAATCAGCTGTAGACTTGCTGACAGTGACGTCAGTGTGAGGATGTGTTTTTGTAAGTCGCTTTGGATAAAAGCATCTGCCAAATGCAATGTAATGTAATGTAAAGCCAGTGAACTGGGACAAATGTAAAAAGAGGTTTACTTCTTTTTAAATTCTGTAACTTGCTACTATCCTGTGCGTTGTGTACTCACCTCGTGCATCTGGGTTGAAGTATTGCCCTTGGCTCCAAGACACACCATAGCCAGTGCAGAGGAGATACTGAGTGGTGAGTAGAAGACATTGCCGCTCTTGTTGGTCTCTGTGATCTTCTTGAAGAGCTCAAGGGAGAAGTTGGTGTTTGCAGCTGCCAGTGACTCCATGCTGTGACTTACTGTCTGTAAATGGGATAAATACATTATTGACAATGTCAGCATATTAAATTACTATATTACTGGAGAGAGAAGCCCACGACAGTCGGTAGGCTTACTGTCTTACTATGTTCTTACTATGTTGTAGAAATCTGTGGTTTATGTTCATTTGCCTACCCGAAATGATCAAAGCACGACTAAACCACATGTTTTACCATCCAAATATAATACATTGCATCGGGGATGGCTCACTCCCTCCCTCCACAGAGGCTAGTCCAGAAAAGTCCACCAACTGACAAGAAAACTCTGACACGACAATAAACAAATGCATTGTGTCCATGAACACAGAATGTCCTAGCGAAAATGCCACGAACATTAAAACAAGTTGATACGACTTACCGATGTGTTGTAGGCTAGGGTTTGTTTCACAAATGTGATATCTCACTTCCGTACGGACACAAACTTTACTATCATTCAATGGACTGTCTGGTTTTATTCCTTGACACGCCCTGTTGCGCACCTCTCTTTGGATCGACCAGCTATCGCATTGCATAACACGCATGGTCTCAGGTGGCGCTTTTACGAGAGGTTTTAACTAATAATCTTACAAACGAATATAAATAAAGGTACACATACCCTATGCTGTAGCAGGAAGGTAAGCACACCACAGAAAGTCCAAAAAACATATCTTTGCCGGCACATGCACGAAACTTGGGAACTTGTCAGTGCCAACTTCCGGGATGGACACGTGACGATGACAGTCCAGCTACCTAGGTCCAGAGCTATATTCAGCCAGAGCCTTTATTCAACGTCCTGCTACATAGTCTAGGCAGAATTTCTGAAAAGATGCTTATTTAAGGTCCTGGAGGCAAATATTGGATTTTGGCCCGTTTGAAGCATTTCGGTACATTTTTGAGCCCGGCATACAGCAGATTTGGATTCAGCACCCTTGAATACCCCTAAATCAATTGTATGCCAAAAATTAACACAATTTGCCTCCAGTGTTCATATTTTTGAAAAACTGACCCTGACTACAATATTTGTGGATTGACTTGAAAAAAAAACCTCCCTCTCTCCCCCTAATGCTAAGAATAAAACATTAATGCCTTCTTGTATAGTGGCCATTTGATGACGCATTCTGCATAGCTGTTACGAACAGGTACTCTCCTCGTTTTTGAATAACGCGTTTTATACATATTTTATTTAATGATGCGACAAACAAGCGCTTTGTGTTAGTGTGGGAAGAGTACGAAAGTTCTGTTCACGGCGTCTGAGAATGGTCAATATGTAGACTGCCTCTGACAGCGCTCTGGGTAGGAGGGGCTTCTTTGGAATGCTCTTGCCTCCCATTTGACGCGAAATCCTGTCAATCTTGAAGCTCCTGCTTCAACAGAAATGTCAATACTTCCTGGATTTCAGTTGTTAAACCATGCTAGCATCCATGCATTGCATTTGCGTGCAGAGGGACCCCTGGTTAGATGAGTACATTATTATGGGATTGTTTTGTCGTCAGTATAGTGAGGTTCAGCCTCGATGTGCCGGGATATGATATGATATTTGCTCGAGTTATCTAAGTGAATGGAATGAAGATTTCAGTAGCCAGTTAGCTACTACTTAGAAGGGAACTGAGCTAAGCTTAATTGACCATGTAATGGTATGAAATGGTATGCCCTTTTGTTAAACTGTTTATTACAAGTATTTGGCTGCAAAGAAGGAGGTCTGCTTTTCCTCAAGATACGCAAAATCATGGGTTTGTCGATGCAAAAAACTCTAACTCAACTGATGAGAACGCACGTGTTGTTGAGTTTTGCATTTGTGATGCGACTGCTGTTGGTCGGCGTTGGTGTTTACCAGGACAGAACCATGGTGGTAAAATACACGGATATTGATTACCATGTATTTACAGACGCGTCAAGATATGTTACTCAGGTACAGACTGTTCATTGACAGTTGAACATTTGTGTATTGCCATGTCTTTGTGGATTTGTGGGTCATTCCGTGTCAAATCAACAAACGGCCGCAAGTCACCCTCTCCAAAAAATCTGAAAAAAATCACAGCTGTTTGTACATCCAACCTATGCATAACTCTTAAATATTAGGTCCGTATCACTAATAGCTCCAAAACTACAGCCCTTTGAAATTTCAGGTCATTTTGGGAATTCTGGTGAACAAGCCTTTTGCTCAACTTCCGACATTGCTGGCTCTTTTAGTATTCCACACACATAAGTGTAACTATGTGAAAAGAAATGCATTTTCCTGTAGAATTCAAAAATTAAATCAGATCAGATGTATCTTGTGTAATTCTTCCTCTCCAAAGCTGTGAAAATGGCTATAGATTCAATATGTGAAATGACCACCACTTTTGACCATATTTTAGACAAATGATCCTCACATACAGGATGATTATGGAAAAATCTTTAAAAAATCCTGTGAAATGACAAGATGAAAACAGCCTTTTTGAAAATCAAGCCTAACTTCAAGAAAATACACTGACCATATGAAAACAATATCAACAAAGGTTAATGCATAGGCATGACATTATAATCCGTATATGACTGGGAAAAATAATCTGATGAATTTGTGTCCCATACTTTTTGAACTAGAAGCCCTCAAAAGTGGTGGTGTCATTTCACATATTGAATCTATAGCCATTTTCACAGCTTTGGAGAGGAAGAATTGCACAAGATGCATCTGATCTGATTTAATTTTTGAATTCTACAGGAAAATGCATTTCTTTTCACATAGTTACACTAATGTGTGTGAAATACTAAAAGAGCCAGCAATGTCGGAAGTTGAGCAAAAGGCTTGTTCACCAGAATTCCCAAAATGACCTGAAATTTCAAGGGCTGTAGTTTTGGAGCTATTAGTGATACAGACCTAATATTTAAGATTTATGCATAGGTTGGATGTACAAACAGCTGTGTTTTTGTTCAGATTTTTTGGAGAGGGTGACTTGCGGCCGTTTGTTGATTTGACACGGAATGACCCTTGTGTATTACCATCCATTGCCTGGCAGTGCTATTAATCTTACTAGTAGAACAGAAAGATTCTCCCGTTCTTCACAAAAATGTTGCTGGTGGTTGATATTTGATATTTGAGCTCTTCAACTATTCAAATTGCACCTCTCATTTTTACATTCCTCAGCGTTGTCAATTGGATAGTGGTACTGCTCACAGCCTGTCAAGTGTTGATCATGCGCGCATAGCTGACTCTTGACCTGAGAAGAATAATATTTCAATGTGCTATATGTAAGAACTTCCCAGCAGGTAATCATCAAATGGTTTTGAGATGTCACCAGAGGTTAAAAAAACATGTTGAATGCTGATTTCACTGACAACATAGTACAACCAGAGAATTTGCATTTTGAAACTGAATTTTCAGCATGCAAATCGTGGTTTATGTTGCCTTTTGCTTCCGGAGGGTAATCAAAGCTTTACAGGGTCTTGCATCTAATCCCATCAGCAGTTGTCCACAGTGCCACATGTATCACCTTTAATTTGATGAAATTGTAATGGAATACACTCACAGGAGGGAAGTAGGCTACCACAGGTTTAGCTGCAAGTTGATTGGTAATTTGAAGGCTTTGCAAGCACCACTGTGCCAACTACTCTGAGTGTGCCACAGTGTTGGACTGAGAATGTATTCTACAGACTCTGGAAATTGTAGACGGCCAAGTATTTGGTGCATGATGTGTTTTTCTACTTTTTGTCCCTTTGTCTGTCTTTAGGGTGAGTCACCCTACAACAGGTCCACCTATCGCTACACTCCTCTCCTAGCCTGGATGCTGACCCCAAACATCTATCTGACATTCGTCTTTGGGAAGCTCCTGTTTGTGGTGTGCGATGTGCTCACGGGCCTGCTCATCCAGCGTCTGCTGCTACTGCGCGGCCTGTCAGAGGAGTCGTCGTGCCTCTACAGCGCCCTCTGGCTGCTGAACCCGCTCCCTGCGGGTGTGTCATCGCGTGGAAACGCAGAGTCCCTGTTGTCGGCCCTGGTGCTGGGAACACTGCTGTGTTTGGAGCGGAGGCGTCTGTGTGCCGGCGCCGTGCTCTACGGACTGGCTGTGCACATGAAGATCTACCCAGTGACATATGCACTGCCCATCGCCCTCTCGCTGCAGACGAGGAAGCCCATGGTGGGCACGCCAACAAGGGCAAGAAGCTGGAGACTGTGGGCATTCATATGCAGGGTGTTGAACAGAGACCTCCTGATGTTTACTCTTATTTCTGGCGGTGTTTTCTGTGGTCTAACTCTGGTATTCTATTACATGTGAGTTTCCAGCATATGTAGATAACTGTCAGTATCTTCAATAAAATTTTATTTCCTGATAACTTTAATTGCATGCCTGTTTAACATAGACAGTTGAAGAATGGAAATGGTAACATACTGGTCTATGCTTGCTGTTTGGCTTTCAGTTTGGCTGTTTTGATGTTAAACAGTTGCATTGGCCTCATCAAAACCATCTGATGTGAACTCCTCAGTGTACCAACAGCCTTTTTTTGTTTCCTTCCTTTGATTCCTTTTTTTTCTTTTTACTTTTTATCTGTTGGGCAGGTACGGCTGGGACTTCCTCCATGAGACGTACCTGTACCACCTGACGCGGCGGGACATCCGGCACAACTTCTCGCCGTACTTCTACATGCTGTACCTGACGGCAGAGAGCGGCTGGAGCCGGGCACTAGGCCTGGCCGCTTTCCTCCCACAGGCCTTCCTGCTGCTGCTTACGTCGCTGGCCTTCCATACCGACCTGGCCCTCTGCTGCTTCCTCAACACCGCCATCTTTGTCACCTTCAACAAAGTCTGCACCTCGCAGGTACATATGTGTGTACATATGTCCATAGCCACCATTCCCTTTACACCTCAACATGAAGGGGTGGGATCTGATGGGTGTAGCTGTAAATGCATCATAGCAGTAACCATATTTTATTTGGGTGTGTAGGTAGTGCATACTTTACAAGTTGCTGCTTAATACTAATACAGTGGGCCTTTTGCATATGTGCAAACAAGCTATGTTTTGCATCTCACTTGAATTCCTACCACTGATGTTGTTATGCTGTGTCTTTGTCCCCAAATATAATGGGCTCCTCTGTTGATAATGGATGTTATGTTTTTCTACAGTACTTCTTGTGGTACCTCTGTTTGTTGCCACTGGTTATCCCTCATCTCTCCTTGTCGCTCAGAAAAGGAGCGGGCCTTCTTGTTCTCTGGTTTGCTGGACAGGTAGGCACTTTCTCAATAGATTATTTAAGTAAAATGGTCTTTTTGTGCATTCTATAGTTACTTGTACTGACTTGCGTAGTTACTTTATGCAGGAAGGTGTGTGTGTGTGTGTATGTGTGTGTGTGTGTGTGTGTGTTTAGGGCTTTCTTCAGGTAAATGTTGGGATTATGTTACAATATGATACTTTTATAACTTTGGGGGTATCATTTATTTCACATGATTTTACGGAGTCCTTCCTTCAAATTAGACGTTAAACCAAGGTCCTGACTGACTGTGGTCATAAAAGATTTCATCGCTCTTATCACAAAGAGTAGTGAGTTCGCAGGTCTTTTGACTAAATTCTCAACCTGGCTCATTAAATCTGGTCCACTAATCATCCCCTGGTATAATTGCTTTATTGACTCATTCCCTCACCCTCACCCAGGTGGATCCTATACACATTGATGGTACTGTAGTGAGTGAGATCTGTAAAACACTTTTTGCACTATATAAATGCAGTGTCGTGGAGGTGATGTAGTAGTATTGTATACTGTATACTGTTAAATTCTTCTAAACTCTGAAATCCTTTTCCAATTTCCAATGGGACACGCAAAATACTTTTGCCGGCTTTAAAAGTAATGTTTCTGGAGAAGATGCATGTTCATTCTAATGTGTAATAAAATCATAATATTTCATGCCACAGTGATATATTTTGCTCTACAAATATTGTAACAATGCACTATCAGTTTTTAAATTCCCTCTTTAAATTCCCTTCAGATTAGTTTGTTGACCTAACATGACATTGCCTAATCTTTATCTGTTTTCTGTGTTTTCATGATAGGGCCTTTGGCTCGCACCAGCGTACTACCTGGAATTTGAAGGGCGGGACACGTTTGTCCTCATCTGGCTTGCGGGACTGCTCTTTCTCATGATCAACACGTACATAATGGTCTCAATCATCTCCCATTACAAGCCAGAACCACGTTCAAGGGTCCACAAAAGGCCCAAAGCTGACTGAACGGTCACTGCAGTGTTCCTCCCTGCTGTTTATTTACTCTGGAGGGCCCGGTGATCTTGCTGGAACTCCATGGGTCTAAAAATGGGGTGGTTTGCACATTTGGCGTCAACCAACTGAGCCATGCCCTCGATGACCCATACAGTGCAGTACAAGGAATGACCAGTAGATGGCGGTGACAGTTCATACACAACTGAGACTGTCTATGCAGTTACATCGGTCGTAATGCAAATGGAAGTATTAATGTCAAGAAATAGGAAAACAAGCACTGATGGTTGTTGATGTCTTGTTCTTCTGGTTTAAACATAATATTTTTGTAACTTCAGAGTTTTGGCCTCTGGGTTTGTGTGCTCAGTGTAAACCTGGCCCTTAAATTCATTTAGAATGCTCTGATAGTGCAAAAGACAAAGGGCGTTGACATGATCAGATGGATGTAAAGTTCCCAGAGGCATTAAGATAAAGGGTAAATTAGAATGAACCTGAAAAAGCAGAGATGGTGAAAACATCAGAGTAAATTAATAATGAAAAAGCAGTACAAACACTACCCTCTACAGCCCCTCAAAGTGCAGTTCCAGAAGTCGCCATTAAGTGACGGTGTCTACCCAGTGAGGGCCAGGAGCTGAGTAGTATATCCTCGCATGCCCTCCGGCGTAATCGCGACATTATAGCATGAACACAACTGAAAACAAAAAGTAATGGTGACTGCTTGTTTGCTGTAGGGATTAAGATTATGGCTGCCCCTTTTTATTTTACAATGGCTGCTTTGAGTGGGCAAGAGGAATCTCCTCCATTAGTGTTTGTAACCTGATCCCATATGCTGTCCTAGTGGGTATCTTATCACAACACAATTTACAATTCACAATTTATATACAAATTTTTGGCTTCTTTGTGTGTGTGTGTGTGTGTGTGTGTGTGTGTGTGTGTGTAGGACGGAATATTAATGCTGGTGGGTGGGGGGACTGCCACATACATTGCATTATATGCAATGTATGTGGCAGTCAAGTAGAGATACTTTATTTATCCTTAAATGACTTACTATTCTGCTTTTTGTACAGTTACTATCCCTCGGTTCTGTGTCTTTACGGCCTATGCAGTTCTGAATGCAGGACACACATTATGTGTATGGGTTACTCCTGACGCTGACTTTGCATTAGTTTAACTGGTAGCTTAACACATTGTTTTTTCTTTCCTGATCATCGTCGAAATGGAGAAGCTCATAGAGCTCGTTTGACTGATTAGAATCTGTAGTGTGTGTGTGTGTGTGTGTGTGTGTGTGTGTGTGTGTGTGTGTGTGTGTGTGTGAGTGTGTGTGTGTGTGAGACCAACCCCTCACTGCCCCGCCACCTGACATCTCTGCCCCCTCACCCCCCTCTTCAGGACACTGCCCATCGTCAAGGACTCCCCATTCGACCCGTGCCTTTCCCACCCTGCGGCAGGAGAGGCTACAAAACTGGACAGGGGCGTGGTCAATCAGAACAAATGGTACCACAATAATGACAAGTGGTTTGACCTGTCACGCAAACCCTTGCAAAACGGCTTATGGTGGTAGCGGATAACCTCCCAACCCCCACCCTCTTTTCCATCTCCATCACCACCACCACCACACTCAACCTTTGCCACTGCATCTTCTCCTACATCCCCACCCACTCACCCTCCTGGTGCAGTTGTCATAGTGCATAAAACATCCCCTCTAGCGCTGTTTGTGCCGTTGGAAGACAGTCCGCCTTTTCCCAGCTGCATCTGCAGAGTTGAGTCGATGTCGATTGCATGCAAGCACAGGCTGCATGTGTGAATGGATGGCAGGGATGAAACATTTAAAACTGCAGTCCCCCCTCTTTGTGACTGGATGTAGCCTGAATCCCATAGCCTCCTGCATGACGCTTGGAGGAGAACAATAGAGCAATGATCTAGACCAGTAAAAATTTGAAGCAAGGTACAGCATCACTGCTCGTTTGAGAAGTGTTCTAGCTTTGCGAAGCCGCCCAATTTTCCCTTGTCTGTTCACACTACATGAGACTGGCTTTTTGTGTTGGGTCATTGCTGGGGTTGTTGTGAACCTTAATTTGCACCAGGCAATTGCTGCTTTAGTTATATAAGAGTGAAATTTAAGAAAGGCCTAAGGTTAGCCCATAAAAAAAAAAATCATGTCATTTTAGAGGACTTGTTGTTCCCTAGAAAATTACTGTGATGGTGAGTTGTAGCTAACTAAAAACTAACTTAACAAACCATCTGCAACTGTTTGATTTCCACCAGGGAGAGCACAAGACAAGATTATGGCCTTAATCCTACATTCCATATCAATGTTGAAGGTTTAACGCTGTTGGAAGAAAAATATGTGGCTGCTGTGGGATGCCCAGGCAATCCAGGGGAGTGTCGGCACTAGTATCTGTGCCAGTGTGAGGGTATGGGCGGCTGCTGTTCCGGTGGGATTAGGTTGGGAAGGGCACAGGACTTCCTATGAAGGTCTGGATGTGCCGGCAGCACGGATCACGGACCCCCCACTGAAAACAGAGGGGTGCGTGAGCTGGGCGGTATGGAGCCTGGCCCCCAAGCCGAGGCAGAGGCTTGGCCATGGTCTATTCTTTGGAGGCGCTCTGCTGGATTTGGCTGGTGGTGGCAGTATCACTGTGTGCCTCAGAGAGCAGGCCTTTACGGGTGCTGTGCCATTTAGGGACTCCATGGAGATCAAATGCTTCTCTCATTTGGAGAATTGAAATACCATTGGGCTTTCCTTGTGTGCAGCCCTGATACAAGGCTGCATCCTATAATCCTCTGAATTTATAAGTTAGCCTTACTCATAAAGTTTATTCTTTACAGTATAGCCCTCGAGGTTGCTACAAGGGATAGATTTCTAATAACACTTACAGAAATTCATACATACATACATACATACATACATATATACATACATAAATGCGTACGTACGTACGTTTGGAAAGAAGAATTAGCACTCCCAATGCTGATGCTAAACTCCTGGTGTAAAAGTGTAAATACTGACCTATGCTATGGGTAGCGACATGGCTTCTCTACTGGCAGAAGGATTTTTTCATTTTATCACATTTAATTCATTTTCTTACACAAACACCACAAGGGGAGCCATGTTAATTGTTTTAGTTTGTTTTTGCAGGATGCTCATAAATTGCTAGGAAAGCATTTGTATACACCTAAAATTCAGTCAGAATTTCTGATGAGTAGCTTTTGAGATAATTAGTATGGAGTACATGGAAAGACCATGAGTGGTTTAAAGTAGAGATGAGTTTTTAATGGTTTAAAAAGCTTTGTCCTTTTCAGAAAAGGCGAAAATTGTAGTGGCTTTGTGTCCGTTTGCTTTTTCATGTGAAAAAATCCTCAACCCGCCTTTATGCGGCTTGCTCATTGCCAAGGGATCAAATTCTGCCTGGTGTGAGAATAGTTCTGGCTCAGAATCTCTCTACCCTTATATTTTCCAACCAACGACATCCCCTCTGTGCTCCAAAAAAGTGGAGGCTGTCCACGCTTAAGTCCATTACATGCTTCGGAAATTGAAGCGGTGTCTTAATGCATGAGCTGGACATGCATCCTTACCCTCACCCTCTCTGTGGTTGTGCTTCTGACAAAGCTATGGCACGTCGTCCAACAGGGGTGTCGAGAGAAACAAAGCCCTGGCCTGGTTTAGGCATGGAAGGGAGCGTCATTCATTTTATCCTGTTAGCAACCATCCTATTTAGGAGGAGGGAAAATGTTGGCCTCTATCCTCACCTCTATCCATCCTCTTAGGCCTAAGGGAAAGGTGACAGGCATACTCTTCTCCCCACCTCATTCGCTTGACATAATTTTGACTCTTGACTCTTTGACTCATCTGTAAAGTAATTTGATAAAATGGGTTTGTGTGTGTGTGTGTGTGTGTGTGTGTGTGTGTGTGTGTGTGTGTGTGTGTGTGTGTGTGTGTGTGTGTGTGTGTGTGTGTGTGTGTGTTGGTTTGTTTTTGAACAAAATCCTACCACCTGTACAGATATGGATCAGCATCCAAGGAGAACACTTTGGGGAAACTGTGTCTACTATTGTGTAACCCACGATAGATATAAGAATGGAAGAATTTGACACAACATATTCTAGGATAACTGAGGTGAAAACACAGCCTTGTAACACAAGTGCAAACTTGGTTGCATGAGGAGAGGAAGATATCCTTGGTGCCCTAGTTCATAGAATTCAGGTACATCAAGATGTTGCATCAAGTGGTTAGACCGTCCATTTAAAGTGTACAGGTAGAACTGGGTCTCCTTCCTCTGATCCAATACTCATTGCTGTGTGCGTGTTGATGGTACCGGTAGCTGAACTAAGCTTCATCACTGCTTTAGCCACTTGCTCTTTTACGGGGTGAGGGGTCAACCAGGTCTCAACAGAAACATGAATTCTTCTGACTTATGTGTTGTATCTTAGTCCAGGATAGACCTCTCTTACACCTGGAATGTTTGTACATCACCAAGCCAACAATACACTTCCTAGAACTTTGGCTGAGGGGATTGTGTTGGTGGACAGACATGACCCTTGACTCCATATAGACTACATAACCAGCAGAGGGAAGGAGGTCCAGCTTCAGAAAGTTAAGCCCCACTTCGTACTAGTTTCAGCCATTCACTAAACCGTCTGATTCTAATTACCGCAACTTTAGTAAAGTAGATAAGCTACTTTGTAAAATCACCTATTTTAAGGGTGCTCAGCAGAACCAATACATGCTTCTGGGCCATTTTTTTCTCAGTCCTGGGGTCTCCCCATCGCTAATAGGCACCATGGGAATTATTACTTAGCCACTAAAAAATGTCCATTAATTCAAAGACCGTGTGGGTTGAGAAGGCAGTTACTATACGCAAAATTGTTTAAGTAGTTTTTAAGCTTTTGGAGATGACTATTTGAATTCCATGGCCGTTGCCTGCCATCCTGAAATATTTCCATGTGCCAAGCCCAAAATCCACTGTGAAGCGAAACCATGTGTTCGTGCAGTGGTAGAAATGGTGCCCGCTTATGTTAAGGGTGGCAGGGGTTGGCGCGCTGTTTCACTGCCACACCTGCTTGTGTTGCGTGCTGAACTGAGACAGTAATCTTAAGCCTGTGTCAAAGAAAAGCCATACCAGATTGTTCTGTTTTGCTGTCACGAATAGAGGATTTTCCTTTGTTTTTTTTTGGCAGGGATCTCACTATCATCTCTTAAAGGGCCTTGGCAGAATACCAATACAAAATTACCATACATAACACTCATGCTGTAGATTTCACCCATGCGCTTTTAGGAATCCAGAAATAAAGACCATTGTGTCTCATCAGTAGATCACATTCTCTGTGGCTAAAATGTCTTTGTTAACATTTTTGTGAGTCAATGGTTGATTGCTACACTGATGGGATGTTTTACATTGCTTAGCATATCTCCTAACACCACACTTTTGCAAAGCTTTCATAGGGATTACAAAGGATGGACCCTGTGACACCATACTGAATCCAATTATGTCTATGGTGAGGCTTTTAGGCATAAATGTAATACTTTGAATGTCAACAACAAATATTTTGTTAGTAAAATGGTGGGCACCTTTTTACAGATGTGTCGTGCAGTGCCTTTTTTGTGGACATCACCTAGCAATTTAAGTGCTTTAAAGTGCTGTAAAGCTTAATGCCAAAAAATGATGATAAGGAGTGCTACTACACTGCTATATATCAAATACACATGTTCTTTGGAAAAAAATGGGTTTGACTTGTTGAACCTTCAATGTAAAGTGTCAATGTGGGAGCCCCTGTATTAGATAATGATGTATGCTCTGTATCGTTAATGCATCCTGTAATGATGTATCCTTAAACCAATTTTGCAGAGCAAAGCTACTGGGCCAGTTTCTGGTGCCAACTGGAAGATGTAACGGAAATGTTTCAGATTTGGAACAAGGGGGTAAATTCTGGAATTGGGCACTTTGCAAAAGCTCACCAAAATGACTTTCTACTACTCAAATATCTCCCTTGACATTTGTTTACATACTTCTACACTTAGTCACAAAGCCTCCTATCATCTTGCCATCCCCATTATGAATTTAGATGAGAGTTGATCTTCCAAAACTCCACTTCCTGCGATCCACAGCACCATTAATTCATTTCTCCATTTCTGTTTTCACTCACTGCAAAATTAGCAGCATTAAGCTGTCACAGTTGAGGTTTCTAAACCATCCACTGAAGACCTCTGTGGTTTAGCTATGAGACCGAAATAAGCATGGTACCCAATCACTTTTAAATCGCGGCAGCAGGCTGTTGTAGTCTTGTTGTTTTTCTTCAGAAGAGCATGTTGTGTGCAATGCTACACAAGAAAGGCATAAAAAACACACCATATATGCTGTCTTTTTTTTATTGCAACATGGTTTGGAAAAGCCTCACAGAAAAGTAACAGAAAAATGCTGCATCTGATAGGTGCTGCTTTGCAGCTACAACATTAGCCAATGAACTAGAATAGATCTTTCATTGTTCTGTTGCTGCTGTTGTTAATGTGTCAGAGTGATAGCATGGACAAAAGTTTTTTTTTAATCCTTCGTCAAAGTTATTCTGTTTAAATACACAACCCCCCTAAGACAATAAATACTCATCATGGGACCCCAAATTGATTTTATAAAACGTACAAACATTGAATGGAAATACGTGACATGGTGTCTTGATATTCGTGCATGTCAATTTGACATTATGTCTAGGTAGCTGTTCTACAGATTATCCAGTCGCAATAGTGCAAGTTTTAAAAAGACGTAGATAGTATTTAAGAACACAGTAGTCTTACTGAAGAATGTTCCTCATCAGAGAACAATTTGAAAATGCGTTTAACATGAGGGACTGGTTGAATTTCATTTCATGACTAGAAATAGATCAAAAGGGGGCATTTATTAAACACAGAATTAGTGCAGCCTTGTCAAAACATGTAAAATTCAAAACCTTCCAAAGCTATCACATTCTCTCTCTCTCTCTCTGTCTGTCTGTCTCTCTCTCTCTCTCTCTCTCTCTCTCTCTCTCTCTCTCTCTGTCTCTCCCCTTCCTATACACCCTGACCCATACAGTTCCACTCTCACTCACACAAACACACACACTCACACACATAAATATACACACAGTACCAATCATTAAGTCAATCCTTCAGTTTAAATGTCTTTCTTCAAAAGAGACCTGATTAGAAATAAGCATGCATTAACTGTTACGCCTGTTACACTGATAAATTATTAAAACAAAACAAAAAAGTACATAAAAGGTGAAAGAAAACATTGATTTTGTGATAACTTTGTACATTGGTGTGATATAAACCAAAGACTCTCACTCAGTCAGTGCCAAAAGGTGACAAAAGAACAGTCAACTGTCTAACTTTAGTGTAGAACACTTGATTGACCTTTATGACAATCACTGCCTGTTGTATACAACACAAACAGAAATGGCGTGAGGGAAGAAAAGGGTTTATAATCACTCTATAGTAAAAGTGCATATTTAACAAAATTTCCTCATTCTTTCAAAAATAAAATAAAAGCAAAACAAATAAACAACTTACCAAAAAAAACATACAGATCCTCACGCTTTTGACAGAAAAAAAAACTTGCTGATAAAGTTATGGAAAACCTGAGCAGAATCAGATTGTGCGCTGGTGACAGAGTGCGTTTGAGACGGTGGATTGCTTTTCGCAATATCTATTGCATGTAAATGTATGGGTTGGCTTTGTGTGGCATAGCTCCCATCATGCAGTTCGGCATGACCCCCCTCTGCAGGGCCACTGGCGGCAGCTCATGTCCCCCACCTCCGCCTCCTCCTCCTCCGCCGCCACCACCATCGTGCCACGGTGGGGAGTCCATGGGCTCGCGCTTGATGGAGTGCAGCAGCCCATGACCCTTGACCTCGTAGGCCAGTTTGTAGTCCTGTGGGCCGTAGCCCTTGTGGTCCAGCATGCCACCCCCACCGCTGCTGCTGCCACCGTAGGCGTGAGCGTGGCCGTCCATGCAGTTGGCCGCCTGGCTGCCGCAGAGCGGATCGGACGGGGCGAGTCGCTGCTGAGGGCTGAACTGGCTCACCACCGCTGCTTCTTTGTTCAGGACACATTTGAGTGGGCGGCCATCAGATCCGGTGCCGGGGCTGCCGCTGGCACACAGGTTCTGGTAGTGTCCGTTGTAGGAGGCGGTCGGGGACATGATGGCTTTGCTCCTCTGGCAGGGGGAGTACTGGTCGTAGTACTCCGCCTCCGCCTTCATCTGCATGGCAACGGCGCCCCTCTCGTAGATGCCGTTGCCATAGCGACGGTCGAGCGGCTGCCGGCAGCCCCAGGGCCGGCCGTAGGCGTCGCAGCCATTCTCCGAGTCGGAGTCCTGCTCCACCTTGATGGGCATCTGCGTTAGCAGCCGGCCATCGTAGCCCACGTGGTTCTCATAGCCTCCGTTCTCACTCTTGATGCCATCGACGGTACAGTAACCATCAATGCCATCGCCACCGCCAGGACCACCTCCTCCGCACTGCAGGCTCCCGTACAGCTTGGGCATGTAGGCATCTGCTCTGGCGCTGTGATAGCCAGGTGACATCCGGTAGGGCTTGCCGTAGTGGCCCACCTTCCCCAGACGTGTGGCAGCGGTGGGGGACATGTTGAGGTTGCCCCTGTAGCCGCCCCCGCCGGACCCAGCCCTCAGTGGCCAGCCTCCGGCCGCCGTGGACTTGCAGAAGTTGATCGGCTCATCCTGGCCGCTGTAGTAGCCGTCGCTTTTGTACTTGAGGGCGCTGGCGTCTTTGGAGAGGGGCGTCCAGGGGGTGTGGTGACGCAGCACTGGGGTCGGGCAGTTCATCAGCACAGCCTCTCCACTGTCCCCCAGACCCCCCGCCATGGGGTGACGCCGGTACTGCTCCTCACTGCAAAGGCAAAGATGAAGCGAGAGGCAGAAAGAGAGAGAGAGGAAAAAAATGGCGGAGAAAAAAAAGGAGGTAGAGAGGTATAGTGAGGGGGGGGGGGGGGGGGGGGGTTGGAGGGAATGATGAAAAGGGTAAGAGGAAGAGGAGGGAAGGAGGAAGAGGTAGTGGAGGACAGGACAGGACAGAGAGTACAGCATGCAGACAGAATGACATTGAAAGAGGGAAAGAGAGAGAGAGTGAAAGAAGCAGAGACAGAGATGTAGTGCAAGTTAAGACAGTGGGGTAAGGAAAAATAAAAAGATGAAAGTAGAAAGTAAAAGATAGATCGATAGAGAGGGATGATGGAAAAAGAGAGAGAGGGAGCAAATTCAGTGTAAGAATGTCTGCAATCTGACATTAATAACAAAAGTTTTGTCATCATAGCTGCACCGAAAGTTTTTTAGGCTTTAATAACACTTATAACTCAGCTGTGAGACACTGAAAGACATACCAGTGTCTCCCTATGATTTGTGCCATAAAATCAGGATTCAGATATTAAAATGTGGTTCACCCAGTTCATACTTGGATCATAAGCCAATCTCAAGGCTGCTGTTGTACACAGGAAAGGGTGGGATGGTGATTTTTACTGTAGTGTTGGCTGGACCTGCCTAACTTGACACAGAACACCAAATCAGGACCAGTTTGGGCTTGAAAAACAAGACGTATGTTCAAAACTATTATTTCTCTTGGTTCCTATGAGTGCAAAAACATGTTTTGAAGCCTTGTGTGTGTGTGTGTGCTGCCTGACATTTCTGTGCACATCTATCAAGTTCAAGCAGACACTCTCAGTAGGTGATGAAACAGTGCTGAATGGCAAGCAAGATGGATTGGTTGCCTGTGTCCAGATACCAATGTTCTACATTTGTCATTGCTATCAGCAGTTCTATCACCATCACAAGCTAAACTACGAGGAGCAGATAAGGGTACAGAAAAATCTTTCCACTTGACATTTGAGTTGCAGTATGTAAATAAATTGTGTTGCAGGAATCTATTTGCCATTGTACCATGTATCCAGTATGTCATATACAGTAACTGGTCATAGCAGTGTGCTGTATAGTCCCACACTTCTACTCGGTGTATATCCATCCACTAAATCAGTGTTGATGTGGTGGGTTTCTAGGGGCCATGTGGCCAAGGCAGCACTTTGACTGACTTAATCCTCCCTCGTCTAATCCTAAGTGATCTAATCCTGTCAAGTAGATAAAAAGAAGTCTGCCCCGACAGTGAAGATGAGCCCCAAACTCTGATTTATGCGAGGAAGGAGAACCTAGCCCTGCCAGGACTCTTGTCCTCCTCACCCTCTCAGTCTCAGTCTCCCCTGGCTGGCTGGCTGCATCTCTGTTTTAGACCCTCTTCTCACCCACAGCTGAGTCACCAGGACGTCTGCAGTGTCGGTCTTAGCGGTGAGGGGGAAACACGGCATCATAGTGTGGGAACTGATAGGCGTCACAACCTGTGCTGCTAAGCCAGAAGTGATTGATCACTGGGGAATGTTCTAGAAGCACACTGTTTTGTTTAGCACGGTCTGTAGCAGAGGAACAGTTGAGGTTTCTCACTCTCTTAGTCACTCACTATGCATCTGTGTCACTCTCTCTTTCATTACTTTTCTCCCAGTTGCACTTTTTTTCCAAGTCTCAATTTCTCATTTTCTCACTCTCCTTTTCTCTGTACATTTTCTCCATTCCTGTCTTTTTTTTCCCCTTTCGCTTACTGTCTCTTACTCTCTCCCCTAGCTCTTTTGCATTTACTCCCTCTTCTTACTCTTTTTCTCAGAGACACACTGTTTCTCGATCATCCACAGCTGTTTGCTCGTGTTTTATCTCTGCCTTGTTGTTAATTGCTATCTTTTTTTTTGACTGCCACTGAGACATTACGTACATCCTCACACTTAATGCTGCCTTCACTGGGAACACCTGTTGTTACTTCAGGGACACACTGATGCTTTTCACAGATGATCCCCCCTCGATGCCAAATTTTTGCACTAGGAGTGGATCTGGGTTTTTTTTTTTTCTTTTTTACTCATGTCCCATACACACATCTGTTGTTCATTTCTGCCTCCCTCAGAACATGGGATATCTGTCCAGTGCCCAATACTTTTCTAATCTTGTTATATATATATATGTGCTGACTCCAAGCCAGAAACCAGAATCTCGGTTGCACTGTAAAACATTACCGGGACGATAGCAAAAAAAAAAAAAGCTTTAAAAATAACTTGGAACTGAAATCAAAGCTAGAAATGGAAAGAATGCAGTTTAGGAGCTTACCCCTGTGTGTGCACCATTGGGAGATAGCTGTCATTAAACCGGTGCTACTTCCCTTCTTTATTCGCTGGAGTTTGTGGAGTTGAGGTTGAATGAACTGCCGATGGGTCAGGCATATAAATCAAAAAACTTTGGGGAAAACTGATTAACTCTAAGCTATCGGTACCCTAAGCCAGTGCATGTGATGGATCGGATCTGGTTGACTGACAATTATTTTGAAAATATCATTGTCATTTTAGAGGTTGTTTTTGTCAAATGCATGGAAACATTTTTCGGAGTGACAAGAACAGTTGAGAGCCTCTGTCTAGATTTCTTCGTTCTTGAGTTTGGGCACTTTGACAACTCCACTGAAATTTTGATTTGCTGCAGATATGGTTGAACCGCTCTCATTTCAGATTTTTTACGAGTGCTGGCTTGAGATTTTGAGTGAGTCATTAGTGTGACAGCGTCACAGAGTGTCACAGCGCTCGGAACGTCAGGAGCCATTGCACACACGCTTGTTTTGAACAGCCTAAATTTGTACAGGATGGATGTTTTGGTGCTGAACTGAAGCTGAACTGTCTTCATTTACACTTTAAATACTTTTTTGGCCAAATGTACTAAAAGTGTCTTTCCTGAACCTCCTCCACAAACCCCCGAGGCTAGATAGAAATGGTTGGAGTTGACATTGGACCAACCTGATAGCATGGCCATTCAGTCTTCGTCACTGCATGTGAATGAATAAGAGCAAGTTGTACATGCATTAAAAAGGGCTGCTGCAGTTGGCTCCTATCCATTTCCAACAGATGGATTATAGACTCAAGACCAGTTATACACACCAAGAGCAAGGCAAGTACAAGTACACACCATCTAAACACAACTTTCACAAAAGAAAATAATTTTAGAGAAAGAACTTGGAAGGCATTCAAAAAAATTATAAATGAGTAAACAGACTGTTTTGCTTTGATAATAGTGTAGATTATTTCAAATCAGCTGAATAATCAGTGCATACATAGCTCACACAGTTGAGTCATAATCAATGTGATTTATGGTTACACAAAATATGCAAAATATGCCCTGCATTCATTATAGGATAGATTTCCACTTTCTGGACCAGAATTGCAACAATACGTCCTGTATTGTGGCACATTGTGGCCAAAACATAACAGTGTCATTAAGAAGTAACGGCATGATGTGCCATTTATTGTCATAAGTTTTAAAGACACAATTCTCACTGACATTGTTACACCATTATTTGTAAACAGCACAACTGCTCTTGAAACCTTTGGTGCTATGGTAGCGTATATCTGACATGGGCTGTCATGGACTATATTGTCATATTACCAATATTGACAGTGTTAACATGGCATAATTATGGCCAACAGATTAAACCCTTCCAGGCTAGTAAGGCTAGTTTGAGTTCACAAACCCTGCTAAAAAGACATCATCACCATCATCATCATCATCATCATCATCATCATCATCATCATCATCATCATCGTCATCATCATCATCATCACCATCATCATCATCATCATCATCATCGTCATTATGTACCTGTGGTCCAGTGTGCCAGTCATCCCACCGTTGCCCCCCTTTTGCTTGCCCCGCATCATCATCGTCTTCATCTTCATCTCCGTGATGGAGGGCAGCAGGAGGGGCACGGCCAGGCAGAAGAGTGCCAGCTGAGGGGGTAAGGGGGCCCCTGAGGGGGTCTTCTTCTTCTGGCCGTGCAGGAACTTCAGCTTGCCCTGAAACTGCATGGTCTGAGAGGCAAAGAAGGGGAAGGGATGTCAGCAAATGCTCTTGACTAGACCACAGTCGGAATTACAGATTACAGATTACAGATTACAGATCAGATCATTTGTTGAAGATATGCCAGTTTGTATGTTAAAGCATATCAACCGTAACTGTAATTTTATGCATTTTGATGTGAAACACACGGTTTATATGTTAGAAGGACGTATTTTAATGTATGATGCTGCTTCTCTCCCTACTGGCCAACACAAAATTCTTTCAAGGGACACAGCAACAATTGATCCAGTTCACAAAGAAACGAGGGAATGACTTCATGGAGACTGATGGCTGGTGAAGTCTGGAAAATGCAAGTGCCACCACAGAGAGGATGATGGGGAAAGAGCGTTTTTTTGGATTACCATCAGTCTCTACGTATATTTATTGATGTTTCACTGGGCTTTGAGGTCTTTGTACAGGCATGACTAGGTTGACTAGATGCTGGTGAACGAGGTGAAAGCTGCTCTGATTGATCTGGATTGGCATCAGGAGGTAATGAACAGACTAAGCTGAAGCTTCGACTACATGTAGAAGTGAAAATGAAGTAAAACAGACTCAAATTCAACAATGGACCAAATTAAGCCAGGACTAATCAAGCAATCTAAACTCTTATTAAACTGTAAGATTTAATTCATTTAAAACCTAGTAATGTGCTTTTCTCATTATGTTCTGTATAGCCATCTTGTTCAACACTACTCCCATCCCTGGTTGTTTCGAACAATCCAACTCTGTTCTTTCAAGTCTGTCCAAGCACTAATGAATTCTTTTCTTTTCACTTATTTGTTCCTGCTGTGCATTTCAATCTACTTTACTATTTTTTTTTTCAAAATGTAAGCATTTGTGTTTCTGGTGCTGATCTCAGATTTGATTAGCCGTCTTACATATCTGAGAAAAAAGCTCACTCACAACAATAACATGGAAATCAATTGGTTCCGCCTAATTTGACATCAGCAACCATGTCGTACTTCAGCAAACCCAATTCATACTTGTGGATTAGTCCATTCTGATTCATGTTTTCCAGGACAGGGGCCAAGACCCTTTCTTTCAATCACAAACCGAACGATAGTACGGCATTACTCCTAGCCAAACCGATCCAGCCAAGTCGACCGAGGGCTGAGAGATGGTGGTGACCTTTCTGGAGTCGACCGTCCTCTTGTGGTTTTCCACTGCTCCTCTCCACTGCCTCCCCCCCCCCTGTGGCTGTGTCCAAACCACTCTGGTTTGTGCGCTTGGAGGTAAACGCTCACAGAAAATATGAACCGGTTCTGGCAAGTCGGCAAAAAGGAGCTGTTGTCGGGGGAAGCTCATTATAGCGTACTGAAAAACACTTTGGTTCTCACGCTTCCATAATACCACTGTGTGTGTGTGTGAGTGTGTGTGAGAGAGAGAGAGAGAGACTGAGTGGGTAAACACACACCAGGTTTGCTCTGACTGCTGGACAGCACTTTCCACTGAGTGTCTTTTTCTCTGTTAGCCAGGCCCTCACGATGAGCTCATTGTGAGGTGAGTGTAAAAAGGGGGCTCTGTTTTTTTATTTCATATGTCGACCCCCCCATAAACCCACACACAGACACTGAGAACAACACTTCCTCTGACTCTCTCAGACAGAGGAGGACGAAAGAGACACAGTGGGGGAGGGTGGGGGACAGGGGACAGATTGTCACAGGAATCATGCCACAGACGACCTAGAGTGGCTCAGGCGGAATAGAGAAGAGTTAGACGATGCTGGGGTCAGAGTTGAAGAGGAGTTGATGGGTTGAAGAGGAGTTGAAGAGTTTAAGAAGAGGTGAAGGGTTGAAAAGTTCACTCTTCACACTAGATAGACTGTGTGCTCCACAAGTCACACAACTGTAACTGACTAGAAAACCACACAAGGTTTAGCTGTATATTGTCTGCATCTGTACATGCTGTACCTGTTTACTGCCTGTCATTATAATCAGTAGAAGTTTAAAATGGCATTATACTTCTATGTCACTGTCCTCAACTGGAATCCTTTGTGATTTCCGTAAGTCATATAAACTCTGGGAATTTTTTAATTAAAAGTACATTTGCTTGTATACATAATATAAAGATGAATCTTTATGCCAGTTTCAATCAGTTTCTGTGAATTATGTTTAATAGTGTGACCACATGAGAGTCTAAAACACTTTTTTTCAATTACTTACATCCCTCTGTTTTGTCTCACCTAGTGATTTCTCAGTCTGATGTATAACCTATATATGTTCCTGACCTTTGACCTCTGAAGTCGCTCAGGTTGCAGAGGTGACTCACCAGAAAGCCGGAGGTGCTGTCTAGCAGGCATCTCACTCTGGAGATGAAGCAGCGGTTGAGGAAGGGAGAAAGGTCTGGAGAGACGCCGCCGGCCTCTTGAGAATGAAAAAGCCTGTTCACCACAAAGTCTTCACCTGTCGGGAGGGAATACAGAGTCAGCTGCAGTCTAATTCCAGAGCTATATTTGTCCCTCACTAGACAGCATTAGTAGCACTTTATTTTAACGGTCCTTTAAACAGTGTACCTACATGTAACAATATGTAACGTTATGTAACATTTTTGAACAGTCCTAGTGCATTTTAATGGTCTCTAGTGCACATATAAATTACATAGTGTGATTTTGGAATGTTAGAAATTGTGTGGCTGTGCTGTGTTGGGAAACATTTTCTTCCTAGAGGTGTAGACTTAAAACGATTGGATCTGCTTCTACCGTATAACTAATGCCTAGTTGTGACGTCTGCATTAAAGCCTGCCTAAGCACTACAATTGAAATGTAGCACATAAAGTCAATGTCATCTCTGTTCACTGATTCGCTTAGGCAAGAGTCTGCCTGAGACAACCATGTCATTGAAACCTCAGCCAGACCCTCTGTACAAAATGAAGTGAAGTATGAGGGGCTGGTTTACCAGGTTACAACTTAACTGCATGGTATTACACTTAGCTGCACAATATGCTACACTGTACTTAAGAGTACATAATTGGGTAAACCCTGTAGTGAGCTCTCTCTATTGCTCGTGGATTTAAGGGCAATTTATAGTCCAGGCAACAAGTGTCTCTAACACGGCGTTAGAGGCTTTTATAGTTCTGCCCCAGCGACAACAAAATCTAACACTTCTTGAAACCCATTCGAACAAGGACGAATGTTTTGTGTGATTAAAGCAACACTCCAGAATGCAGAACTTTGACTGGCAATCCAATCAGAGTAGGCGATGAAGTCTGCGCTGTTTCGAATTTTCGCGAAAAGCTCTGCAACATAGTAGCAGACAGAAATGTTGTCCCTTTTACGTCATATTCTGTCGAATGACACGTGTCGTCTGGACGATAAATTGGCCTTAAAAGTGAGTTGTAACGAGGCTGGTGGGGGTGCTGTAGGCCCTAATCATAACTGGCCCTTCACCCTCGGTCAGTGGAGTAGAGCGAGCTGAGCTGATGAGGGGGGCTGCAGGGCATGATGGGAACTGGGGGCTGAGTGACTGGTGATGGTGCTGCTGCCCATCAATTGACATTTTGCCCCAGACTTGGGGGAGTAAATGAACCCCCGCCACCCCCCAGCTGGTGCTGGTGGGACAATGTGAGCTGTTTTGTGTATGTGCGTGTGTGCGTGTGTGCGTGTGTGTGTGAGAGGGGAAGCGTAAGGGGGTTGGGGTGGGGGTGTCTGGGTGTGGTATAAGGGGTGTTGGTGCGATGTGTTGATGGTCATTATCCACACACCAGTTCCTGCGGCTGAGTGAGGGTCCTGGGGGGACCCCTGCTGCGTGGGGTTCATGGCCCAGTGGAGCTGCCGTCTGAACTCCTGTCGGTCATCCACATGGATGTAGTCAAATACATTCTGGTGCATGACGTCCGTCTGCCAGAAAAGAAAGCAAGAAGAAGAGAGATATACAGATAGATAGATAGAGAGAGAAAGAAAGAGAAAGAAATGGACAAAACAGGAGAGCAGGGAGGAATGAAAAGAGATGAAAAGAGAGAAGAAAGAAATAGAGAAAGGGAGAGAAGAGACACAGCAGAGGGGGAGGAGGAGGTGGAGGGAACGAGAGTGAGATTTGTCAGTGCACTGACCCATAACCCCTCACACACACACACACACACACACACACACACACACACACACACACACACACACACACCCCGATGCACATGAACTCCTCTGCAATTAACGTCAACGAGCCTTCATTGTGTTTGCAATCAGTGGGGGCCCCCTGCACTTAACCTCTCAGACGCTTCAGTGAACATCTCTGCTGCCTTGCCCAGTGTGCGCCACCATCGCACACACACACACACACACACACACACACACACACACACACACACACACACACACACACACACACACACACACACACAGAGACACACACACTTACAATGAACATCATTGCCACATCACACACGACACACACACACAATCAAGACACGACAATCACAGATACAATGACACAGACACAGACATACACTGCCAAACACTAACACACACACACGCACACACACACAGACAAATACACACAGTGGATTCCATTATCACAGACACAAAGACATAGACCGACACGACCGGGCTTATTTGATGTAAACACAGATGCTGTTTGTAATGTTTGCACTTTAACTCCTAAGTTAGCATGTTGTAAAGAAGGAATGGAATAAATACCAAGTGTGTGTGTGTGTGTGTGTGTGTATTTCCTGCCTCCAGGAAGTGTGGAGACATTCCAGCTAATGTCATCACGCGCTAAACTTAGTATCCGATGTTCCCCTCAAATACTCATTAAATTCTTCTGGAACTTGATTTAAAGCGTGACATTTGGAAGCAATCAATTTCGAAGGCAGATGTACAAAAATACATATTTTTGCTCAGAAACATTCCATCAAACAATTTGGTGAAGCAAACCACATGTCCATATACTTGGTATGGCAATCGGGTCAGATGTTGTATCCTCATCGTTTGGCAGAATAAATCTCTCGGAAAAATGCTTCTCTATCCGTTTTGTGTTTTTGTGTTTTCACAAGATTCTGTTTCAGTACAATACAGGATCTTCCTGGAGGATTCACACGTAAGCTCTTGACACAAACTCAATTTTTTTTTTTTCGTTTTTTTGTAATTTTCGTCAGGCAGCCGTTAAAGAGCCTCTCTCAGGCCCCGCAGGCCCCGCAGGCCCTGAGGTCATAGGGGCCAGCCTTGTTTGTGAAACATCGCGTGACACCGGCTGCTGAGGAATAGTACAGCCCTGCCCTACCCTGCCGAGTACGAAAAAGAGAAGAAGAAGGGAAAAAAGGAAAAAGAAAGGCCGAGGGGGAAAAAAAAAGAGACAGAAAGAGAAAAAAAAACCCATCCCACATTTGTAATTCATCTCCCTTTCCAGCAATAGCTTTGCTTTCTGTCAGGAATGACAGATTCCCTCTAAAATATTCAACCTTCCCCCATAATTTCCACACTGCCTGCACGCAAGGGTTTGAACATTTGCCTTGCAAAACAATTCCGCCAAAGCAAGCACACGCAGGGCCACTACAGTAATTCCCCACTCTTGGCCAGATCGAGTGACTATTGTGTGAGATTCACTCGTTAAAAAAAAATAGGAGGGCATAAATAAATGTTTTCTCTTTTTTTTCTTTCCTTTATTCCCTACAAAGGATAATTACTGTGTCAGAAGAGAGATCAAAGACGGAGTGCTTGCCCCTGCCTCTCGTGCGACTCTTTCTTGTGGTGTCACAAGAATACGAGTCTCTCTCTTTTCTCTCCCCTCTCTGTCTCTCTCTGTCCTCTCTCTCTGTCTCTCTGTCTCTGTCTCTGTCTCTCTCTCTCTCTCTCTCTCTCTCTCTCTCTCTCTGTCTTGTCATCTTCTACTGTGCATATGAGTCTCTTCACTCAACTGTGTGATTTTTATTTGTTGCTGTTGTTGTCGTGTCCCCACTGCGCTCCCATTAGCGGCGGGTGTTAGGCACGCGGCTGGGTGGTGCAGACAAAAGGCTTCAGGTTAAAGAGTCGAGACGAAATGTAACACTTCTGTGTGAACCCCCTGTTCTTGGCACGGAGCGAAATTTATGCGAAAATAAATCCTCCCCCCCTTCCCCTTCGCCCCCGCCCCCCCCCCCCCCCGCTCCACCAGCACTGAAACGTACGCGGCAGGGTGAAGGGGCGGGGGGGGGGGCAGGCACAGCTGGTCTTCTGTTCCCGCGCCACTCACCGCACCGCACCGCACCACACCGAAACCCCCGGCACTGATGTAATCCCCATCGCCCGTACGCAGCGGCCCTGAACAGATCTGAACAGAACATCACCCCCCCCCATCCCCCAACCCCCCCTTTTCCCTTAAATGATGAACGAGGAGCACAAAGACAGGAGAGAGAGGAGATTTTGGGGAAAGTGAAAAGGGAGACGGAGGGTGAAGGAAGGAAGAACCGCTGGTTTAAAAACGAGTGTAAAATCAGTAACGGGAGAGCCATTGGGGGAAGAGACTTGATGTCAAGCAAGGTGCGTTGAGGGAGCGGTAGTGACAAGTGGTAGGAGGTGGGGGAGGAGGGGAGGGGGGGGGGTGAGGAGTTGTGTAAGAGAGAGAGAGAAGAAGAAGAGGAAGGAGAAAGGTGGGAGGAGGGAGAAGAGGAGGAGAGAGGGATGGAGGGAAAGGAGGGAGAGGGAGGCAAAGGAGGGAGAGGGAGGCAAAGGAGGGAGCAAGTGGGGTTTGGCACGCATTTAAGCGGTCCTTTCAGACCACTTAAAGTTTTCATTTCATTTTAATGGCTGTATTATTGCAGCCGCTTCCCCTTATGGCAAGCTGTGGAGTGGAAGAGAGAGGGGGAGAGACAGAGCTGTAGTGAAAGACGGATAGAGAAAGAGAGAGAGAGAGAGTGAGAGAGATGAAAACACTGTGCTGGAAAATAGAGAGAGAGAGGGAGAGAGAGAGAGAGAGAAAGAGAGAGAGAGAGAAAGAGAGGGGGTGAGAGAGAGAGAGAGAGAAAGAGGGGGTGAGAGAGAGAGAGAGAAAGGGAGAGAGAGAGAGAGAGAGAGAGAGAGTGGAACAGTAGGGTGGAATCATTACCCTGCGACTCAAAAGGCTGAATAATCTAGCACGGGTGCAGTAGTGTAGTGATGTAAGTCACTGATCACAGGTCAGAGGGGGAAGCCATTTATACAGACTGACAGGCAGGCAGGCAGGCAGACAGGCAGGCAGGCAGGTGTGCCCTGCCAGTGCCATCAATAATGAAGAGCTCTGGTGAAGGCCTTCTCTCCACTCGGGGAATACTGCTTGACCTGGCTGAAAAGTGTCTCCTGATATGACCCATCCAAGAGTGCAAGCCCCACAGTCACACTGCCTTGACCCTGAGTTGTCTGCCTTGTACTGTGTGTTGTCTGAGAGTGCTGAGGAGAGTGCTATCCCCTTAAAAGAACTGAACTGCAGGGTCCCAGAAAAAAATAAAAATGAGAGAAGATTGAAAGAGAAAAATTGAAGGACAGAGAGGAAAAAAGATAAAGGAAAAACAAGAGAGGGCCTCTCAAAGTGACAAGAAAAGCTTTTGTCTGGGGGAGGTTTCCTCAATTCACCAAACAATGCCCCCCTCCCATCCCACACACCCCCCAAGACAAACCACAGAGGTAGACGTTTAAGTAAAATAAAAAGAAACAGAAAGCAGTGAGGGAGTACAAGGGCGGGAGAGGTGCCGTGCCTCCCTGGGTCGTCGTCAGAGCTTCTGTACAGCAAAGCGCACAGCATGGCTAATATCACAACCACCCCCCCCATCCCTCTCACTCTCCCACCCCCCCCACCCATGTGTGTGTGTGTGCCTCTGTGAGTGTGTGTGAGTGATGCCTGAACTCCTGTTTGACCTCCGCCCTCAGCTCCTGTGCTGGTCTTTCTCATGTAGCCACAGGCCTGGATTAAAGAGCGTGAGCTACGCTACATGTGATCTAACGCCTCCCCTCTGACCCCTCGGCTACACGTTACTACCCCGCGAATCATTCGGCGATAATTTAAGACTCCGAGTTCGAGACTCCTTGCACGCGATAAAGGCTCGTCTGCGATGACTCGTAAGACTGTGGAGCTCAACGCGAATCTACCGTAGTAACCCCCTTTTCGCACAAAGAAACCCTTTGTTCCAGAAGATGGGATACTGTAGCTTGGGACAAAAAAGGGTTTCTTAAGATCCACACTTCCACTGACGTTGATGAAGGAAAAATAACCTTTAAAAAGGGGATAATTAAAAACAGCTAAAACAGCTTTTAGTACCCTGAAGTACTCTGAATAAAGGTTTAATGGGTCTTGAACAGCATCTTTTTTTTGTTTTGTGGTCAGAGGGAATGTTTTGCCGAAGTCCAGCACAATGATGGACACAATTGTGCACAAATGCAGCCATTAGGATGATACACTGTGACACTTGTTGAGCAATGTTGCCGCCGATGTTACTAACAGATGTTTTTCAGGCACTTCATCACTGATATTGGGCAACACTATTTTATCAGGAGACCCCCACCTCAGCAGGAGGCAACTATAGTGAAAATCCCATCTGAAAATCGGGAGCCAAAGATGTTGCTGCCCAGCGACATTGCTCAAAAAGTTGCTCTGTGTATCATCACCTTTACAAGCATCTCAACACATGGACTTACTGTACGATTAGACATGCATGAATGCATAGATTAACCAATCTTCACAGTAGCTTTATATATGATATGATATGATATGATATGATATGATATGATATGATATGATATGATATATGATATGTGATATAATATGATATATGAT